>JAUMHF010000026.1:15924595-15970121 GCA_032359275.1 Microctenopoma steveboyesi | reverse complement strand
TTAAAGTTGAAATGAAGTTTCTACGACAAACGATGACGACACAAGAAGACGATGAAAAGAGGAAAGTTGATGAAAAGCATTCCATGCTCCCCCACTAATTAACAAAACAATAAATGTTAAAATAAAATGAAATATCATCAAAATGAATAAACTGTATTAAATTAGTATTACTATTTAGTATTCCTTAGTATATCTGTCACAAAATAGTCATTAGTTTTTATCCTTAGTAAGGATAATGTATCAACACTATGACTATGTAGTCCTACAAACCAAGGAAAAATATAAAAAAAAGAGGCAATAACAGGCAAATCTTTGCATAATTTCTTGTAATAACAGTAAATCTAAAGTAGACCAGACATGATCAACAACCTGATACAGTAAATGGGTTCTCAAAATCACACACATAAATAGAATTAGATGGAAAATGTAGGGATTTGGCAGGAAGTAACAAGCTGTAATACATGCAGGATTTTATCTAAATGTAACAGAGTAATGGACTGTTTCTGTCTGAAATTTACCCACCCATTACCACTTTTAAAGTAAACAAATATTCATAATTCAAGTAGAAAAGTAAAGTCATACATGCCCCAAAATTAAAAACACACCTGTAAATCATCTAGCAATGTCATCGTCTAGTGACATCAAGTGAAATATTATTTCGCTAAAGGTTTGTAAAAAGTTAAGCTTTTCGTCCTCATGTCTAGTCCTTATATTGTAAATTTAAAACTTCAATACAGAAAGTATGTAATAATCTGAGGTAAGGAAAAGCAGCATGCCATATTTAAACATTACAGATCTTCACAAGTGAATCCTACACAATGTAAAACAATAGAAAAGGTTCTGATCAAAGTTAGCATGACAGAGATCTGTTGCATGCAGTAAATATTCCATTCCATAGACATTAACTAATTTGTTCAACGAAGGCACAAATTCATCTGTGTTTTCTGACAAGTTTGGTCGGAAACCACTATGATCCAGCTGCTCTTAGCTTGACTCACAGCAATGAGCAAAAGTGCTTTGACCCTGCAAACCTTTGGCTGGTTTTACATGCAAACAACAACAGGTCAAGCTTTCATTATTTCTTAACATCAAAGTACAACCTGATGTTGCTTGATATGTAAAATCAACTTTACAAATATAATGGAAGGATTTAAACAAAAAAACTGAACGAAATAAACAAAACAGAAATATAACTACAGAGTGTAGGGTTCACAGTCTTAAATGAACGTTGGTGAAATCTACAAGAGAAAAAGTGACAAACCACATAACTTCATTCTTCAAAAAATAACAGTAATAACAGGATAGAAAACCTGACCAGCAGGAGCACTGGGAGGCTAGCACCATCACCTGGAGAGCTCACAGTCTGACTCCATTCATCCGAATGACACAGATCCACTGTAACTGCAATAACCAGCTCATTACACTATGTCTCTCTACTGTAGGTGAACATTCATACTTTAGACAAGTTGACAAAGGAGCTAGAAGACAAAGAAATACAGACCGACAAGGAGCCTGAGAACACTGATGTAGGAAAACATTTAACTCATAGTGCTACAGTCATATTAACATGTACATATATAACTGTAGCAAAAGAGTTGTCCAGTTAGAGCAGAGATGTGTTCACTATTTGTCATTAAGAATCTAAAGTAGTGCAGGCACAGCAAATACTGCAAGAGGTGTTGAGTGGAACTGCTACATCAAGATGATCTACTGAGATATCAATGAAAAAAAAACAGCGAGTGGAAACATTCAAAATACACTAATGGAAGACAGAGAAAGCCCTCGGGACAGAGGCAGCAGAGCTAAAGTTGTTTTTGATTCACCTGACTTTAAACACAACTGTGGTGGCTACTTTCAGAATGGGGTGAGCGACATAACAGAATGCTATAAAATGCTGATTTTACCATACAGGTTGTACTGTTCATACTGCACCGGTATCCTCTTATAGGATTAATCTAGATATATTCTTTGATGTCAGTAGATCTCATGAAAAGACCAAAACCAAATCCCCTTGTAGGAATTATGTTTCTAGCTTCTAGTAAAGGTCAGTTTCTTGAGTTTTTTTGTATAAAAGCTTTCGGGGTCACAAAGTAGAAAAGCCAAAGTACTGAGAGGTTAACACATTGTTGGCTTTGGTCTAATCTTAGTTTTATTTATCTATATCACCCACCACTGTTAAATATCAACGTTGCACATAAACACCACTTTCAGAGAAGCAGCTGATTTGTGTCGTCACATAACGTTAAATGTGAACTTCTGATGTCCCTGTAGGTTGGCTGGATAACAGTGCTTACTGGGCTTTCATTACCACCACTAACCGCCAACTGCGCAAATGGAGCTGTACTGTGGAGAATAGATCAGGTCAAGGGCTTTAACATTTTCCCAGTCAATGCTGTAGCTTGTCTGGTGTTCACAGACGATGTTGCCGCTTCACATTTATTCTCACGTGATGACACCTGTGCCGCCTCCAAGATTGAAAGTAGCCCGCCGAGTTTGGATTTTCATCAACATATCTTGTCCTTAAAGGTCAAGGATGAACATCTGTGCACAGAAATTAGAAACTGTTTAGAATAATTCCCATTTAAACCTCAACCCTCCTTGATTAAAAAGTCGCAGATTTACACAACAATTACAAAAAAACTGAGGTTACACAAGAAACTCTGTCACAGCAGCTGAGCTCAGCAGGAGGCTATTGGTGCAGTAGATGTAACACTGACCTCCTCAGCTGTTCTGAGTCGTGTCATGTGAGTTAGAGGCACGGTACACATGGAAAACAATGTCATGAAACTAGAAGACTTTTAGTACTGATACAGTCAGGGTGTAAGCACGCACTTCAGGTTGTCTAGATAGTTCACGTCCACCACTTTGGACAGTTTAAACTACAGATTTAATTTTTAGCAACTCTCAAGTGTTTTGAAAGTCATTCATTTCAGTTTAGAAAATAACCCTTGTTTCATACATCATTGTACCAAAAGAAAATCCCAACAACACAGTTACAATGATAAACAAAGAACAATAAATACTGACATACGCCCAGGCCCTAAAGGTGTGAAAATCGGAATTAGAATAAAAGACCATGTACACCAGTATAACCAACACCAGTAAAGAATATTTTCTAGTTACAGCTGTTCTACAGGGGTAGGATGTAGTTGGAGTTGGCCAGCTTCCGTTCTTGCGCACTGGGAAGAGTGTCTCTGTAACGCAGAGGTCTGTGGCAGTCGAGGTCCTGAAGTGGGGGGTAATGCTGTCTGTAACACAACCAGGCGAAGGAGAGACCCAGCAGAGAACCCACTAAAACATCTACGAGATAGAAAAACAGTAATAAGGAGTTTTCCTCAGCAGCAGCAACAAATTCTTTAGAGTAAAATTCAAGATGAAGAGTTTACAATAATATTTTTATTCTGCATCTCTCTCACTTTCCTTATCAGTCATAATGAATGCATTTCCGTGACTCTGACCTTGCCAGTGGTGCTTGTAGTCGCAGGTTCTCGACAGGGCGATCACAGCCGCAATGAGTAAAGGGATGAGGAAGACACAGAGCCGCCATGCTCTGCCTCGGCCTGCTTCACTGAAGCAGCGCAGCTTTCCTGCGATGTACAGTGCTGTGAAACCCAAACCTGCAAAAGCAACTGGGAACAGATAAAAAAAATATCAGAGAGATGATAAGAGCCAAAAAAATATTTATTTTAAAAGAAAAAAAAACATAACATGAAGAGAAAAAGGGCAGGAATCAGGTGGAGACATATTTTTATGTCACATGAAATGTTCTCTTGCACAAGTAATAGGAGCCTGGGGGCAAAGATTCACTTACATACATCATTTTTGCCCTCTACGCCACATCAGCTATAAAGGCATTAGTAAGTATAAAAGCCTCTTACAGGAGGAGTGTCCACTGGGGAAACTTTTCCTGCCCTCCATGATGATATCTGGGTCACCGCTGCAGCGCAGCTCCAGGTTCATTTGACCATCTGGGAAACAGCGGTAGAAGAAGTCTGGTCGTGGCCTGATAGAAGAGACGGAGGAAACAAAAAGAATGCTTTTACCCACTGTCACACTGGTTGAAATTGTTATCTGCGAAGTTGTGCACAATGTTTACCTGCCAACGACAAGTTTGATGACGTTGGTAAAAACTCCATTCAGCACCAGAGTCAGAGTCACAGCTGGACAACAGAGAAAAACATCATAAATCATAAATAAGACAAGGCAAATGATAGTGGCTCCTACATGTTGGTATGGAAAGTGAAGGACTGCAGCTAGTGTTTCTTACACAGAGAAGCTTCTTTCAGATCTCCTCGTTCAGACTTTTTCAGTAGGGTGAAAACCAGGATTACAATCATTGGACTGAAGACAGCAACACTCTGACACAGACAAAACAGAGAACTATAAGAACTGTAATCCCCCAAAGACCAATGATGCGAGTACTCCACTGATTTAGCATTTATACAGTTAAAAACACCTGCAAAGAGAGACCTCCATAACGTTGATTCTATATCTGTGCTGTTGTTTTTTTTAAGTGAAAAATGCCAAAAAGTCTAGCGATGTTGAAGTGGAGGTGTCTAGCAAGGAGGAACATGAGGTAAATAATGTCTCTCTTAATAATAACTCAGTCAAATCTTTATGTACAAACACATATTGCTATTACTGAGTGTGACTTACTAAACTTAATAATAAATGTCCATAAATCTGCTTAGAAACTATTTTCAGAAGATAAAACATTAGTAATGTCTTGTGTAAAAATTAATATGAAGTTGTTTTCTTTTGCTCTGCATTAATTAAGGTCTGAAAACACTGGACCTCTTCTGGTATTTTGACCGTTTTTAATTTTCTGCCAATAAATGCTCTAAATGACAATATTTGTATTTGGAATCTGGGAGTTATGTTGTCAGTAGTTTGCAGAATCAAACAAAAATATTACTAATATATAATATATATATACTAAGTTACTCAAACATACACCTGTTACTTACAAACATAAGAGAGGTGGGTACGTGGTCTCGCTCCACACGGTGGAATTTATACAACCACATCTCCTCTGCCTGGATCTCACGGTGGAAAGGAGGAAGTTGCTCCGTCACACTAAGTGAAGCACAAACAGACTTATGTTGCTATTTGTGTTTCCACAACAAAAAACACGATGGCTGCACAGAGTATGAGTTAATGGGTATCCACAGATATGATCCAAAGGGAGGAAAAACTTACATGAAAACTATTAATAGCACCATCCGAACAGAAATTTCTGACAGGAACCCACGGAGCAGCCTCCTCTTCATTTTGCTTCTCAGAGTGGACTTCAGTCGACAGCAAATACATCACTCCATCGTCTTATAATTTAACTCGAACTAAAGGAATTTGATAAAGATACTCTTTGTTTATATTGTCATCAATATGTGTGTCAAATGTCTAAACAACAATGAGTTACAAGCTTTGCTTCTTGTGAGTATAGGATTAGTGGAGGTGTCAGTTAAGAAACCACAATTAAAATATATTATGTTATATATTTGATCACTTATATAGGTGCTTTTTATTTATGATTTAAGTGACAAATTCAACATTTTTAAATGTGGCTGCTAGTTTTCTGATAAAATAAACTGATTATGTTTAGATTTTGGACAGTTGACAGTTGACAAGGCATTTCAATTAGGCCCTTAGTCCCTGATAAGACTAAATAAAAAAAATTAAAAAAAAACTTTATAAAACTAGGTCAGTGAATTAGGTAATATAAGGATCTTTTTTAGCACCTTTTTTATGACTCTTTTATGGTCTTGGACTTCAGGGCATTTTCCTACTTTGGCTGGTTGTTGATTGAAATTTCACAATACTACATCAGTGATCCTCAGAATCTAGCAAATGGATAAAATTATCTTCTTTCTACAATGTATCTGCAGTCCAGGTTAAATATTTATAAAGGCAAAAAGCTTTTAGTGTACCTTCTGCCTTTTCTTAGATTTGATTTAGAGGCCAACACACTGCACCTGTGCTGCCCACTTCAAATATAACGTTACCCACATTTATCAACTAGTTTAATATACGGTGAGGCATTACTATTTTAAAACCGCCTGCCTGTCTCTCTCAGTAAAGAGAACGAGATAGAAAGGCAACAATTTAAACCCCGTGGTGTAGAAACAAGATGTTAGCTGACAAAGCTAAGCTAGTTAGCAACATCTGTCAGATAAGACATCTGGACCGTTTCCGCCTTGTCAAACACAGAATCTCAGGTCTGTTACTAACCTCGAGCACGTCGTTATTTCATCTCCTCGTCCCCATATTTACATGTGTCGCTAAAACAAATAAGGCCCCGGCATCCTCCGTCTCTGACGACGGTACAAATCACACATCAGTGGACTTAAAAAAGCAGGGATGCCTCGGAGATGAGCGCCGTGTGAAGCTAACTGTTAGCATCAGAGCTGCGTCCTGTTTGACTTTCAAATTAAAGGTAATTTGTTAACCGAAACGATATTTATGAAGTGTATTCCACTAAACTGTTCGCATCAGTAGATAAACTGAACAATTTAATATATGAATAAGTTGATTTAAGTAGATAAAAGGTCTAGAGCTGATTTACAGTATGACAATTGCAATTGGTAATAATAGTAATAAAATAATAATTTTACATCACTCGGGTACATTATGTGTACTTCTTTACTTTACTTTACTTTACTTACAACTTCTGTTGTTTTCATTGTAATTGTGTTGAAATACATCTTCATTTTGAGACAAGGTCATAGAAAACTTTCTTAGATCTGACCTAGTTTAGGTCTTAGATCTGACCTAGTTTTGACATAATATATGCTGTGATTTGACTAGAATGACAAAAACATTTCTGTTTATAAAATTATCATATTTAAAACCACATTTATTGGTCTAGTTAGAGCAGAACAAACAACCTTTAGTGCTTTCTAAACCGGAAATAGTACAGACTTTAATTTTATCTGACTTGATATGTAGATGCAAGCAGCCGCGCCACGTCACCCGGACAGACTGCCACCCGGACTTCAAACAACAATTATGAGTTACATGAAATTTGATTTCCTGTCAGACAGTTGAACCAGTTGCTCCAGTTCCTATGTTTCACACTGAGTCAACTGTTTAAATTCTTGTGAATGCACAATGTATTGTCACTACACATATGTTTTTCCCTACTCTTTAAAAAGTAAAAGTAATCATTAACACAAACAATAAAAAATATGATTATCTGATTATGCAGATTTCAACTTTCCAATTAAAACTTTTTATTTCTTCTTTTTATTAATTGACAAATCGCATTATCTAGATGTCAGAAAATAATAAAAGATCCCTTTGGATATTTGCTTGGTAAATATAAGGCTAAATCTGGCTGTTACAAACAAAACTAGATTTAACCCTCTGATGTTTGATATGGTTTATAAAAATTGTCTTAGAATTAAACCAGTTTAGAGATAGCTTTAATTCAAGTGCGGTGCACTCAACGTTCATGTGTCAATGCCTGACTGTAAGATTCTTCACATTATAAATGATCGTCATTATTTATATCTGCTTGATAAACAGAGAGAGCACATACAATAGAAGTGTTTCACTGAGACAGTACAGCTTTATTAAAGTCAAACTTCAGGCATGTCTGAACTCTTCAAACTGAACTTTAGAATGAAAAAAGGACAGAATCAATATCAAATAAAAAGACAGTCATGTACAAAAAGAGTGTCGTCTCAACAGTCACACACATTTAGAAGCAGAATTGTACAGGCAAAAAGAGCACGCCACAGTAACATGATCCTATGCAAGTTCAATGCAAAGTATTTACAGGTTCTTCAACAATATGCAGTAACACAGGTTTAACAGTAATCAACATGGTATTTTGTGTTCATCCACGTTTAGTTGAAGCAACACCAAGAGAGATACATATGACCCCAGTTAGAGTTACTGTAAGCAATTTTACTACAAGTAAAAAGGGATGAGTGCTTATGAAGGTGAATTCATTTATTTATTTATTCAAACACTATTTCTCCTCTGACAGCATGTCAGTAAAAACTCAATGACGATACAAAAACCAAAAGACGTCACGGTGAATTTAAACATAGCGTTTGACATACAGGGGTGGTCCGTCCTACATTTAAATGTATATAAAAAAAATAATAGCAAATTCCTGGACACTTTCCCCTCACTTAATGGTCACATAAAGAGAACAAACATGCTGTCTTCTCGAACAAAAATATGAGCACTACACTGAGAATAAACCAACAAAACACATACGTCAGATAGTATTTAGGTAAATGAAATAACGCTCGCTGGCACATTTAAATGAGGCGTACGTAATACTGCTGCTGTATCAGCTGAGAAGGGTAGACGAGTACAAATGGGCACAAAGTAATCAGGCCTTCTGCAGGTGCAGAAAAATAAAAGAAAAGGCTGTTCGGTTTTGCAGAATCTCTGTGCAAACAAAATTAAAGCAAACTGGCAAAAAAAAAGCAAACATTGGCATTTAAATTAGGCATTTCAAGAGATTAAACCAGTGTCTGATGACGAAAGCATGCACAGTAACAATAACCCTGGGAAAAAAATGTTTTTTGACCAGTTATGTCTTCACAAGGTAGCAGAATGTTTTCTGAAGCCGTAAACACAAGAATCAATGATGCCACTGATCTGGCATGTATGAATCTTGTGTTTTACAAAACTAAACAATAAAAGAACAAAAACATAATGAAAATTCAAGTGTAGACACGCAAAGTGTCTTGAGTTTGTGCACTCATGATGCACCTACCTGATAATAAATCAATAATAAAGAGTTTTGGCAAAAGTGTTTAAATCCTTAAAAGACTCAAAAACTACTTTTACGCCATGATTTACACCTGTTTGCCAGTTTCTTAGGTAGTCCTAGCTAAAACTAATGCAACAGCACTGCAATACATCTTCCATCATTACTGTGATAAAGTTCAGTTTTGTTTTTAAGATGGCTCTGGTCGTCTTTGAGACTGTAGTTTGTGTTAGAGATGTGGAAGGAAAGTGTTTGGAAATATTGGCACAGTTTCAATATGTGGCGTCTTTCAGTACGGGAGACTTAACAGAGTATCTTTGAAAAGGGCAGAAAACACAGGGAAACAGTGATTTTAGCAGTGGACAATCACGAACCAAAATGCTGAAGGCTACATAAAAGCTTCTCCCTGTGATGGTCACTTAAGTCCAGGCAAACAAAAACCCAAGACAAAAAACGCAAACTGCTCTGAAATGGAAACTACACAAATTCTAATATCGAATTGCTTCACTCTGCTTTTAACACCAAATATAGTGAGACAGGTTAATGAGCAGCAGCTGTTATCAAATGTGGAATCATTACACTAATGTTAAAAACTTAACTAAACATATGCAATGACTAGATACAGATATATCATGTAAAACTCCTACAGTCTGTTTTACTTACACCATTGTGGAGAAGAGACAAATTACTGCAATGGTGTTTGAAAAAGAAATTGGTATAAAATGTGGTGCCATAAATACAAAAAATCTGGATTTGACAGATGAGCGATTAAAAACACTGTACAGAAGTTTGTATTTGTACATTATACCAGACTGGACTTTTTCTATACAAAGCCCAGCCTTGAGGTTGTTCTTCAGGTGGAAAATGAAGACATGCCTCTCGAAGAAGTAGGACTTTTGTACGAAGCTGGGCTGGCAGTCATTCCTACTTGTGCCAAAAAACTAAAGAGAAACAAAACAGCACTCGCCATGTTTGTGACTGAAAAGAACAAAAGTTACAACACAGTTAAAAGTCTGACGTTACTACGAGAAGAGGTATCGATTTTCAAAACACTTGTCATATGTTCTTCTAATATACATTTCTGTATATGTACGATGTAGCTAAATTGTGTAGCAACAAGCCGTGTGAAAGTGCTTTTGAGAAATGTTTCGCAAAAGAAAAACAACAAAAAAGAGCATCGAAGCGGTCACAGTACACAATGTTACTGAAATGGACTGCATCTGGGCAGTAGCTCCTACAGCCAGAATCAAACTTAAGGCTGGTTGACAATACTTTAAGACAGCACCAGTGATCACAAGCCGGGCCCCTCTGTCTTCAATATAAATAACCGTCTGAAGGAAATGTGGGATTAAACATTGGAAAATAAAATAAAAAAAAGCATCTGTCTTGTTTAAAAAACAAAAACACATTTCCTTCCTCCAGGAATAACCGGAGAGGTGCTGCTCTGTTCCTCCTGATCTTTAAGTACTTTACAATATTATGAGCCAATTATGTACACAATGGTGAGTGAGACTGGCAATATGAAAATCACAAGTACTTCTGTAATGTCATACCATTACACTATATACCATTATATTTCACCTTAATAGGACTATTTTCACAAGGTCTGTGTAATGCTTAACACCTAAACAAACATAATACACCACTCACCGAGATGAAGTGAGAGTCTGTAAACGTTAACAAACATAGATACTGTAAATAATTATATTCATCTATACCCATAAGTATATTAAAACCATGTTTAAGGTTGGAATGTAGTGGTGTCCTGAAAAAAAATTGCACAAAATCTGTTATTCCCCCTCCTCCTTTTCTCCAAGAAGAAGAGATAAATACAACAACAGATCACCTTAGGAGTGATGGAGAAACGCTGGCTCGTCTCCGTTCAGCCTTCCTATGTTTGAGATGCTGACAACAGCTTACAGCAGGTAAACAAGGAGAGGAGCAGCGTGGCGGCAGAGAGCGTCAGCTTTACATGTCCTCTCCCTCTCTCCCTCCACCTCGCTCGCGGGGTTCTTCAAAGTGCCAGGAACTCACGACGTGACAACACTTAAAATTTCCTCCACAGATGTCAAACATAAAAAAACAAAAACAAAAGAGGAAACATCATGAGGTGGTGGTCCGTGCCCTCCGATGGGCACAGGCGAGCTGTGGAGAGCATTACCGGTGGTGTTTTATGGCAACAGAGGAGGGTCATGTCCCCTGCCAACACTGTCAGTTGCTCTGCTGTTCAGTCCTGGCTCTGAAGAGCAGCAATCCCACTGGTCAAAAAGAAGTGTATTCCCTTTTGTGGTGCAGTGCTTCAGATCAGAAGTGGATCAGGGGTACACTTCGCAGGGAATGAGGTATTCAAGGAGCTGCAGTGTCACTCTGCTGCCTCCTCGCCCAGCTCTGTCTCCGGCTCCTCTTTGACCCTCAGGGGGCTCAGAGAGGAGCGGTGCAGCTGGATCAAACTGGAGTTGGAATCCAGGGGACTGACGGGGTTGTGACTGGAACAACAGAGGCGGCCTTCCAAGGAGGAAGCGGTGAATGCCCCTGCCTCGTGATCTTGGCAGAACGAGCGAGGGCAGAAGTCACAGAGGGATGAGGCGGGAGCACCACAAACACTGCAGTCATGCCACGGACATTCCCAGCGTCCTGCAGGCAGGAGAACAGGTCAGAATGGAGATGGAAAATCTGACTGGTGAAATCTAACGGAGCTCAGCTGTTTGGGATTATAGACATTGTGATAGATATACGGGAGTGTGCACATAGGCCCTTTAGATACTTATCCATAATCCTCTACTATCAGAGAAATTACTCTTTAATTTAGGACACGTAAAGATGGTGCTGCGCTAGTCTGTAGTAACCCTAACTACCCCTAATCTCAGGGTAATTTAAAGTAAGCATTAAGCATGTTAAAACATGAACCACACCAAACCACTGCAACAAAACAACAAAAAAATAATGTTTCATGTTGTACACTGTAGCTTTAACAGATTCAAGCATATAGCAGAAAAGCTCACTGCGTCATTACCGTATGGCGGCTTGGTTAGGTTGAGACACAGCAGGTGGTATGCTTTTGGACAGTCCTTCCTGTCACACATCACCAGCTCCCCTCCTTCTCCACAGCAAAAACAAAAGTACTCGTGTGTGTGTTTGCCCTCCGGCCGCAGCTTCCGCTTCTTCGGCTTCAGTTTGGCATTTCTGGCCTTCTCTTCTTTCTCCATCACTACAGCGCTCTGGGGGAAACATAAAAAACATAAATAGTTTCTAACACAGCTTCTTATGTCGGGCCAGCTCTCTGGTTGCAGAACCGGATTCATGATGATCATAGGTAAATGTCCTCACTGTTGGCTGAACCCCGAGGAATCCAGAGCAGTTTTCTGATCCACAGTGACAGGACGATCTCCTGTTACCCACACAGTGCAGATTGTAGTTGAACGTCAGCTCAGAACCTGCACCAGGGACACATAGAGTTGATTATGTAGCTTTGTCTCACTGCCTCTACCACATATGTAAGGATGTATCAGAATACCATGTTATGTGTCTGCGTGACCTCACCTGCTTCAATTTCACAGAGAGCAAACAGTCCAATGCGAACATCTCCGTTTACGGTCCACTTCTGCGTTTCACAGTTCGGGCTGCAGCTGTGGTTCATAAACCGAGACGAATTTCCTTTTGGGCCGGCGTCTATCACACGATCCTTTAAGAAAAGGTTAGGAGTTTTTAAAAAACTGTGAAAAGGGCTGTGTCTTGCTGAAGCAATCTTTTATGGTTTATGAATGTTATGTCGTTGTTACCTTGGTAAGAATGAGCATGTAGAAGTTTGTTACATGATTTTCATGGGCCCGTTTGATTCGCTGCTGGCACTCTTCAGAGTCTATAACCTCTCCCACGTACTCCTTCACAAAGTCACCCTGGACAAAACAACAAACGCCAAGTTTTACTTTGTTTCAAGCATCACTCAGACACTTCAGGGATCTATACCAAGGACGGTTCAGCATCATACTGATCTGTCACTTGTTAAATAAAAGAACAAATGAGTAGAAAGAAAAAACAAATTTAAAGGTCATATCTGAGACTAAATAAACTGATGACTGCATGGTTTTTACATTTTTAAATATTTGTAATATTTTTCTTCCCTATGTCAAAGTCAAATGACATTTTTTGTGCTTCAGTTATTGCAAAAAAAGAAAAAAAAAAGGTTGTTTTAAACAATATAAAATTAACCTTTTGACTGTTGTCAACTGCTCACAGCCTATTTTTGAATTTATTCCCAAGCATACTATGAGTCCTATTTTTTTCCAAAACACTGATGTTAATCACATGTTGACCAGTGTACAGTTTCACAATGTCTTTTTTAGTAGCAGACCAGTTCCAAACCTTCTAATGCTGAAGGTTTCCTACGTCAAAAGGTGTTTTTTTTTTTTGCTGTAACCGCGTGTCAGCAAGGGTAGTTTTTGCATTTCTTTCTCTGTACTTCTGTAGGGTCTTGACTTTACTGTGTACAGCGCCTTAGATAATATTTGTTGTGATTTGGTGGTTTTTTGTGGAGGTACTCCACTTTCCTCCCACCATCCAAAGACACGCATGTTAGGTTGTAAATGTCTGTTTTGTACATAAACTGTATTATAGGAAGCTGGTTCATTCAAATACAGGACTTGATCTAAAGATAAATGTACATACAAATTAATAACAGTGACGTGTTAATGTTGGAGATAAAGTTCAACTCTCACCTTCTTGACAGCCTGGTTGGTCCTGAGGCCCCAACCACGGCCCTCTGTCTTTATCACTTCTGTCTCTGCATACAGCCGCTTGGTGAAACACTGGTTCTCACATCTGTCTCCAGCAGGACAAACCTGACAACAACATCATTATAATAAATGGTAAAAAGCGTTATTGTTTTTCATTATTTAACGTTGAATAACTAGCAAAATAAAGAATGATAAATTTAAGCACAGACCTGTGGATGACACTCGTACTGCAACATGCGGTTGAGACATTGGGAATCAATGCTGCAAGGATGCTCATCTGTTGGTCTGCAGTTGCATCGTGGGATTTCCGACAAGTCAGCTACATGCATCTGTACTTTCCCCACTGGTTTGTTGGACTGGCACAAGAAATGACACCCGCAGAGTAAGTGAAAACATTAGGGATTAAATATAACATACAGTTGTTGCATTGGCCTTACCTTGATGAATTTGTAGGGTGGAGGTTTGCGAGAGTTGCGTTCCTGCTCTAAAGCCTCCCTGCTTTCTCTCTGCGCCTTAAGCTCCTGGAACCGCCGGGCTGCTTCTTCCAGAGCTTTAACACAAACAAACTCAGAGATGTATTAGTTCTGCAGTTTTACAGCACAAAATTACAACAAGCATGTCTTAAAGAAATTACCTTTCTTGAAAGTTTTGTTGATGTTGATCTGACCCGTGACAAAGTTCTTGTCATTCTCCACATAGCGGAAGACGCGGCCCTGGTTTATCCAGTAGTAGTCGTGGGAGCCAAAGAAGAAAACGGGGAAGTCACCGATATCGTGGCGAAGGCTCTGAATGTTTGATGGCACCAAGCGAGGGTTGCAGATCTCCGCTGGCCACCACCTACAAAGGAACAGGACAGGGATATGTTACAATGAGTGGAAAGGGGAGAAAAATGAGCACCAGAGAAATTCATGGAAAGTTAAGAACTTTACGTTATTTACTTCTTATTCTTTCCTGCTGAAATTATCAAACTAGCAGACTTAAACTGTGGCATAAATACTAAAGAGCATGTCTCAGTGTCAGGAAAACCTCTGCACAATACAAATGTGTTGCACTTAACTTTAAGGATGAGCTTGGAGACATTGTAGGTTTCTGTCTTTAAATAGACCAGAACCGCAATACATCTGTTGTATTGAGTCACAAGTCAATTTAGTCCTACCAAAGACAACGCTCTTAAAAACAAACAAGAAACATTTAGCTCCTTTTTTTAAGTAACAGGACTAAGCAGTTCACACAAACCCTTAATGTCTCAGTTAATTGTGTGTACATAAATGCAGGAATGACATCAACACCTATATTCAACAGTGAAGCTACTGATATTTTTGACACCGTATTTTGACCAAGATAAGAAAGATACTGTATATTTTCAGAGTTTAAACGTAACCGTACCATAAACTGACAACTGCTCAACCCTCGGCAAGCTATATTTAGCTCTCTGCGTACCTGTAATTGCCCAGTTTGACCCAGACAATTTGTTTGTAGTGAGGTTTCTTCCCTGCCCTGCAATCGCTGCAGGACCATGCGCCCTCCGGCATCTCCATCTCCAGACACTCCGGGTGGAAAGAAGCTGGGCAAGAGTCGCAGCACAGCAACTTGCCTCCTACATTTGTATAGATGTACACATGTATGTGTGTGTGTGCATTGTGGGGAATGAGTATGCAAAGAGAGGAGGATTGTATGATTAGGTGATGCACTTTAAAACCCGGACAAACTCTGAATCTCATTTGCAGACAAGCAAAATTATAAATACCAAAGTGAAAACTGGAGGAAAGGATTACAGAGACAGTATCAAATCAATTTAAAGTGACATGAAAATAGTGTCCTTGTACGGAAAAGTACTTCTATCCAAAGCTACGATAAAAACATCAGGCTATATTCTGAAATTAAAAACTATGGGCCGGAGCTTTTTGCTTGAGTTGCTGTGAAAGAAAAGAAAAACCTTGCATTAGATTCTCAGGTCTGTTCAAATTCTACAGCTGCAGTTACAGCATGTCTGGCAATCAGATTCAGAGCACTGTACCAAGACCAGTCTGTGGGAAGTACATGCGGCAGCACAAGAATAAAATCAGCCAGCGACAGTGAATCAGGGTTATACTCATACAACAAATTATCAGCGAAAAGCAGGCATGCAGTCCTGCCAGTAAAGCAAACTTTTCCCACCACACATATCACATCCTGCACAGACCAGCTTGCATGGAATCAGATTTTCATAGCACTGTATTTTTATTATATTATAAAAAATCCTTTACGGATACAAAGCACGAACTTTTGTTTTAATTGGGATAATATTCCATTCAAGGCAGGTCAAAGCTTGAGAAAATGAGGAGGGGCCATATTTATATTTCATTTAAATAAAACTTAATGTTACAGTCAGCATAAAACAAGAGAGTCTGAACAAGGCCTTTCAAATAAAAAACAAGCCCAGAGTGCTGAAGCAGAGAAGCAGTGCACCTCCAGCAGCAACAAACTCCACAAATCACAGACACGATCTTAATAATCCAAAGCATCCAGCATCAGGAAAAACATACAGTACTTTAATTACTGGGTGTTTAATCACCAATTTCCACAACACAGGAAATGTATTAATTCAAACTTAAATATTAGATTCATGTCAGTTATAACAGTTTTATTGCAGAGATATATTGTGCACCCAGATATATATTCTCACAACGGGCCTCGTGCAAGAACTGAAAGACTGATTAAAAAATATATTACCGCCTGTTGCCATGTGACCCAGGTGCTGTACTTTGGTCACAAGATTGTAATCATTGCTTTAATCACATCACTGACAGTCATATTATTATAGTTTATATTTATAATAAATATGATTGTTTGTGGTTCTCTAAGACTTCATTATTTTGTGTTGCTGATTTCTGACTATGGCTTTTTATTAAATCTTAATCTCTTGAGTGAATGAAGGTGGTTAATAACTGAAGCAGAGGATATTCCCTTAGACGGTGATTCGTGTGCATCACTTATGGTCATGACAATGTGGTGACATTTATCAGGTTAGAATGAGAAAAACATCTTTTCCACAGCAAACACTTCAACTTGTCACAGCAGGAAGCACAGGTTGTTTATCACATTATTAAAGGCTCTGATTTGTTTAAGTGTCCCAACAATTAGTCAAACCGGAAAGTGGGCATGAAATGGAGTGAGGTGTATTGACCAGTTTCCTTTGCTTTGTTCAATCTGACTGAACTGGCAGCCAGTTTGACGTCTTTATTTCTACTCTTGTTCAGTAACTGCAGGCAACTTAATACTCATAGCAGAGAAGAAGAGTCGCCGTAGGGAGCAATGATCAATAGCAGTAAAAATATTAGATAGCCTCATTGCTCCTGCGGGTCATTATGACCCTACACCTAACATCAGGATCCCGAAAGCTCACTGGAATCGATTTAGTCATTTACACCTGTGCTTCTCCTGCTGCCACATGTCCAAATGCCTGAAGAAATTCAGCCCACTTGAATCTCAGTTTGGTAAATCTGATTTCTCATATGCCCACAAAAAGAAGTTTAGGATAAACACAAAAAGGTTCTTGCATGAGGCCCACTGTAATTTGTGTTAGGGAACTTTGCTGAAGTTACTTTGCTCCACTCTGCATTAAAATTAACTGTGTTTTTAACCAGTTAATTCGAATGGCACCTCAAGACTTTGAAATGAAAGACGCAGACAGAAGGGAAATGAGAAATGGGAGCAGGCACAACACAAACACAGACCAGTGGGACAAAGGAGAAAGAGATAAACTGTGCAGTTACCTTTCCCAACATTCTTTTTGGTAGCTGACGAAGGAGAGGGAATCATAGGTAATTTCAACTCAGCACGATTTGACTCAGTCAGAAGGTAGTGGGACTTATAGGCATATGAACTTAATATGGTGTCAGTAAGGTCTTGCACTAACAGCCCTACACAAGACACACAGGAAGAGACGGGGGTGAGCCGCAGTCAAATTACCCAGTTACCCAAAATTCACAGAAAGATAAAGAACAAACACACACACAGTCCCGCACATGCGTACACACACACACACACACACAGTTAACACTAGAAAGAAACACATAAAAGGAAGTTTGTCCAAACACAAAGAGGCCAAACAGTGCACTCAACCTATGGTCTGATGGACGAAAATCTAATCTGAAAGGGTTAAAAGTTAACAAAAGGGTAAAGGCTGTGTTTCCTCACTCATCACCATCCATGACAGAGAGAGATTATCTAAAGTGGAGTGCAGTGCAACGACCTGGATCATTTATAGTATTAGTATCGTGATGGATAACAAACATTAGATTTCACAGCACTGGTATTCATGAACAACAATGCCAAACAGGAAACATGTAATACATTATAAAATATCTACACATGAGAATTTGTTTGTAGTGAGACGTCTCTCAGGTCAGTAGAGATAAATATAGACATCTGTCTATGTCCTCAGCTGTAGAACAGGAGGGCCGTTAATGTGTACAGTCGAGTCAGAACCTACCTCTGGCACACAAGAAGCACCAGCCCACGTTAACAGGGGAGGTGAGGAGTCCGTTTCTCTTGGTGCTGCCGTGGTTGCTGCAGATCATGATGTGATGGGTGAGGATGACACTGCCCGCCGCCACGCAGCTGTCTCCCGTGTGATAGGCTAACGGACAGCGGAAACAACGCATCAGACGACCTGAAGGAGACAGAAAGAAAAGACTAAGATGTTTCCCTCCAAGCTCAACGGTCACTTCTTAATAGAAACAGTGTTTCTGTGAACTGCTCATTCAAAAACAGCTCTTGTGTAGAGCTGTGAAAAGCTAATTTCACAGCAGTTTCTACAACAAATTAGGTCACAATGTGGTGACTAAGAATCTGAGATTCATTATCATAGTAGATACCTAAACGTTATTGCCCACTCTCTGCATCTGTTCATCGTTTCTCTCTTCTCCTAAAAAAGGGCATTTATAGCAGCATAATGCACCAAAATCATGGTCATCTTATATCCAGAAACATGACATATTGTTTCATTCTTCTCCAGCTTCCAGGCACTACACACCTCAACTCACCAAACTAACACCTCTAGTTTGAATATCACCTAATATTCTGCAATGCTTCAGCACAAGATGTCATTTAAGGTGAACCTGTCGCTTCTATTTTAATGTAATGTCATCTGATTTCCCTTAATAATCTCCCTTGACAAGTCAAAGTTGGAGCACTATGAGGGTGTGAATAATATTAGTTACAAACTGAAGCCGTTTTACCTTTACTGGCTCGTTGCAGGTCTCTTTCCAAGCAGCAGGTAGAGCAGCTGTGTTGTGGGCAGCTGAAACCTCCACCCGCATTGCTGGTGGTCCCTGGGAGTTTACGGACACAGTCCTCGTGGTAGTAGCAGCCACAACCCGACACAGAGCAGCGCATCACCTCCCGTCCTGATGTTTTACAGCTAAAACAAGGATGATTGCCTGGAAAAAGAATCACAGTCTAATAAACACCCAAACATAACAGCAGTGATTGTAACATGTAGATCATCTGGTCCGATCCACTCACCATTTTTACATTCCAGGCAGGTGAATCTGCCTTCAGGTAGAGACGTCAGGCCGAGACACTCCAGGTGAAACTGTCTGTTGCAGTCACACACGACCAAACCCTCTCCATACATCTCACAGAGCTACAAACGAATGCAGCAACACAAAGAGAAAGACGACCAGAACATCATGTAACGCACAACTTTACAGAGGAATGAGCATTATTGCAGATCAACGCTCAGCAGCAGCACTCACCTGGCAGACAGTGTCTCCCTTGCCGGTGCTGCTGTCCTGGCGGGACAAACCGGAGTCAACAGACTGAGTATCTGAAGCATCTGCATCTGCTGCTGCAGGACTATCGAGGCTTTTCCCGAACAAACCCTGTGACAAAGAATTCACAATGGTTGCAAATTAAATTTGTGTTGATTCATCTGAATGATCGTTTCCGTCTGAGCTATAATGTTTTGTTATTATTTTATATATTATTATTCTGAACTTTGTCACAACACGTCTGTCTTTACAGTATGTAGTCTATGTGCATTTGTGGTCATGTTTTAGAGGCCTACCTGTGGGTCACTGAGGCCTCTGGAGTCAGAATCAGAGGTGTCTCTATATTGAGAAGAAGCCATCTCCACATCTGTCGACGCCCTGCTTCGCTTCTTCAGGGGCTTGCAGGCGTCTGAGATCTCACTGGCACCTAGAGAGTCACATAAAAAGATGGACGTTCACCTTTGAGGAACTGAAGCAGTTTCAGACACAGACGGGAGGCGCGAAAGAAAGGATCCTCTACCTTTCTGAGAACCCGTCCTTAGTGTGGTCTCAGGAGCCATCTCAGCCTGGGAAGACATAAACAAGGATGTTGTTGCGTTGGCCAATTTGAATCCAGTGGTAGCAGGTTATTTTTAGAAGCAGGCGAATCTGCCTGAACTTTGTTGCAATAGAAGAGCATGTTATGAACGGTACATTTGAGCTCACATTCCTTGTAGACTTTTTAGACTTTGTGGAGTAAAGAGTGATTTCAATAGAAGCTGACGAGATGTGGAAAAAAATGATGTGCAGTGTTTTGGCATGTGTTGCAGTTCATGATTCTGGCAGTGCAGTCAGAGGTTGCAGATCTTTCCAGTGGCTGAAGCTACTTTTATATATTTAATTTATTTCTGCCCACACCTAGTTTGTGTGCTTTTGAACAGCAGGTTATATGTCGATAACGAATACCTGTTCCTTTTTGGTTTTCTTCTTCGGGATGGGATCTGTTCCTCTCTCGGACTCAGACCTGCTCCTCACTGACCGTCGCTGTAGCTTCCTCTCCTGAGAACCTGAAAAAACAAAAATATCAACTTGAATGTCTAAATGTGGTATTCATAGGTCCCTCGCTATAACGCGGTTCACCTTTCGCGGCCTCGCAGTTTCGCTGATTTTTTAAGTGCAATTTTGCATGCTTTTTTTTTTACAGCGCATTGTGTTCTGCGTCCTGATTGGCTGTAGACCCTTGTCAATCAATCTCCTCTGTGCCGTGTCTCCTGTAGAGGACAGAATGCGTTCCACTTGCCAAATGTGTGTGTAGTGTGGAGTTTTACAGCCTTAAAACAACAAAAAAATAGAGTTGACTAGTTTGAAGATTTTGCCTATTGCGGGTTATTTTTAGAATTCCTGTGATTAAGGAGGGACTACTGCATTAAAAATAAAAAAAAGGATAAAACACCTACATGTCTGCGTTTCACCAACCTTGTGGACTACTGTGGTGTGATCCAGGAGAGGATGTCGGCTGTATTCCTCCCTCCTCACTTCTTCGACTAGCAGGAGAGCCTCTCCTTTCCTCCCCTTCTTCCTCCCCTTCATCTCCATCTTCATCCTCCTCTGGACTGGGCTCAGGTTTAGCTCTGCTGTCCTGCTTAAAGCACCATCAATTCAATGCCACCTTACAAAACAACTGTAATGTATATTGTACACGTGTACAGTATCACTTAAAATGTGTTATTTCTGCATAAATATGACCTAAAACATGGAGCCCAAACGCTTTAGAAATTCTTTTGTAACCCTTTCCAACCTTAGAAGCAACAATAACTTTTCTTCTCATGTCATCAGGAAGCTCCTTTTTTGTCCATCAATGACACACGTCTACAAACTGTGTTGCTTACTTCTCATTAAACAAGGCAGGGACTTTGAGACTCAGACCTGACTCTAATTTTCAGTTCCAATGAACAAAAAAATGTTTCTCAAACAATTCTTTAAGAAAGGATCAGTTTTCATTTCACTGTGAAACAAAGTTTATATTTTATGTCATATTTATGCAGAAATCGAGACAATTTTCTACTATTTTAGTTGCACTAACCTCAGGTGAACAGTATCCCAGGTCAGGCTGCCTGGCCTCTCTCTCCACTCTCTCCTCCTTTTCTTCTTCTTTGTCTTTTTTAGGAGACGGAGGTGCTTTTTTCTGCAGGAGAGGCCAGTCACACTTTGTGATCTCCACATTCAGCCTCTTCATGGTGATGGAGAGAGGCAGCAGCTTTCTGGCAGCTGCAGTTTTCCACGCCCTGACTGGCGGCGGCGAGTCCTGCCTTGCATCACAACCAGTGTTAGGATTTGGGGAGCTGTTCTTATGCTGGTCCCCCCTCTGGTTCTTCTCATCATTTGATGCCTGGGCGTTCGTCTTATCCTCTGTGTTCGTAATACTACACTGACGCCGTGGCAGATGTCTTCGCGGTGGCTGGTCTCTGTCTGGTGACTTCACTCCTGCATCTTCCTTCTTACTGATTGAGCCGCTGGAGCGACGACTTCGTTTCTCAATTCTGATGGTGGGCTTTTTGCTGGGCGGGGCTTCGTTAGGGTCTGGGTCAACGTAGATGAAGGTGTAGTTGTCGATTCGCCCCTGCCGTGTCATCAGGAAGGCATCTTCAGCATGGCCCACACCCACCTCCCACTGAGTCCGCTCACGCTGAGGAATTGGCTTCAGAAGCTGGGAATGCCACATATAACCAGTTATATAAATATAACAGATAAACACAACCAGCTTTGATTACTGGCATTCAGGCATAATATATATTAAATAATTTCATATTCATATTAATTCATTTTTACATTAAATAAGATCATGAGGTTCTACTAATTATACTTCCAGAAAAAACTAAACTAAAGCTTCATTTCATGACTCTTCCCTTGATCAGTCTGACCAAATTTCCTGGATGTATATACACATACTTTGTGTCTCTCTCCTGGGTTTGTTGTCTTGCGCAGAGTCTCAGATTGAAGCTCATCAAACTGTTTCTTCCCCTGATACATGACTATTCTCTTCTCGTGGATCCACGCTCGTTCAGCAACGCTGCCAAAGAACTGGACATGATATTCCCTGTGACCTGCACGGCAACAGAGAAAGTGAGGAAACCGAGCCGTCTTTAAACAAAGCAGCTTCAGTGAAGCAAAGCAAGCAGATGAAGAGTAATATCTGTTGACTGAAGGATGTATAGAATTCTCTTATACCTCTAGTGTTGATGCGAGTGTGGACCTTCATCTGTGGATCAGAGGAGACCATGCAGGGCCACCAGGGATAGGTGCCCACCTTGGACCACACCAGATCTCCTATCACAAACTCCATGCAGAAGCCTGTCTCTTGGATCACTGATGGATGATGGACCTTAGGAACCTAAACATTAACATTATTGAGTTGCAGGTTTGATTTTAAGACCCAAGCAACGACAGGTTTGCTTATTAAAGAAGCCAGAATAGAGAGTAAATGCTGGAGCTCTTGCCTTTGGCGTCTTTGGTTCATTTTCAGTCTTCTGAAGCTGCTCTGTCTGGGCCGGGGATGTTTCTCCCAGCTGGGTCTGGACGTGGGTGTCCTCTGTCTGGCCTACGATACCTGCATGTGTTTGGCTTTGGTCCAGGCTCTGTTCCTGGACCTGCAGCTGCAGCCTTGTGCTCTTTTTCCTCTTCTCCTTCTTTCTCTCATGTCTGCGCTGCATCTGAGGAGCGTCATTCTTCTGAGACTCCTTCTGAAGATCAGAAAATAGAAAAAGGATACCGGCACAGAAGAGACATCAGTCAACATTTAGTTTTTTCTATATAAATAACACAAAAATGGCTCTCTGTCTGCTGAAATCAAACCTTGCTCATATCTATTTCCTGCTGCTGACAGGACGATTAAAGTATGCATGTTGTCACTATACATTATCTTGTAATAATGCTTGTGTTTAAAATCAAAACATATAGTTGACTAATATAAGACAGAAGCTGCATCTGCTACAGTTTGGAATCAACACAACAAATTGCTTGTTTTAGCTTCTAACATCCAAAGATTTCCTGTTTTTCATAGAGTGTTAAAATAGCAAACTGAACCTATTTGGGTTATGAACTATTATTTGTGGTTCATAGTTTTTAAACAGACTAAATAAACTTGAATTAAAAAAATAATTCAATAAGGAGGATAGAGTTTGCCTTTATTATTTCTAATTGTAATTCAAGCAATCTTTTGAATCAGCTAATCACTTCAACTATAACATTAGACACACACACACACACCGCATCTTCATTGATGTGATGTGATCCTCACAATTTCAAAGATCTGTTTGAGGGTTAAGTGTTTAGATGTCGTGTTTATGAGCGTTGTGACAACAATGCGTTTTGTCCCATGGTCATGGTCAATAATAAAGCTGTTCGATAAACTGCAAAGGAGATCAAATGTCCATGCACCTTTACAGCAGGGACTTCTGCTTTGCTCTCAGTGGGTGTAGTCACAACTGTAAAAGACAACTGCCCGATTAGCTTGGATGTGCACATTACCTGCAGTTCTTGCAGTAGGTCTCCGCACAGCGCAGATTCAAACAGCTCTTTTCCATTCTGATACGTCTTTATGATCTTCAGCTTGATCTCTGGAGAGCTGGTTTTCTTCAGCACCCCACTAGGGGTGATGGATAGGGCGTGAGTGGGTTGGGAAGATGGGGTACTGTCCACTAGGGAAGGTGGAGGACTAGAGGAAGGTAGGTGTAATGGTGGAGGAGGAGGGAGTGCGTGTGTCATGATGTGAGGCGTCTGAGGCAGGTGGTGTTGGGTGGGCAATGGTGGCGGAGGAGGACTCTGTGGGTGTGGGTGGGTTTGTATATGAGGTGCAGTTGAATATAAGTGGTGCGCGTGGTGGTGGTGATGGGGGTGGTGATGATGGTGGTGCAGGTGTGGGTGATGTGTAGGCAGTGGCGGAGACACAGGAGATAAAGGCCTCTCCTGGAGACCCGGGCCTCTCAGGACCGTCCCTTCTCCCGGCATTAGGCCATGTTCTCCATAGCTCCGTATTGCCCCGTAGCCGTTAGCTGAGCCATTGGGGAAGTGTGAGTACATGGAAAACTTAGCCTGCGGCTCATACAGGCCCAGACCGGGCGGGAAGCCGTTGGAGACCTGCTGCATGTCCTCCGACGCTGACGGCGGGTAGGAGAACTCTGCATCCAGGGAAGCATCATAGGAGGGACCACCATCCTCGCCCGGGTCACTGCCGGTGTCGCAGGTGCCTTCCTGTCGGATGTTGGCGGAGTCAATGAGCTGGGGGGGTTGCTGAATTGTATTTCCCATGATCCCTTGCATGAAAGAGAAGGAGAAATCCATTGTTGGGCTCCTGCATCCTTAACTGTCTTTTTCTTTGACTGGACCTGTGGAGCGTAAAAAAATGCTATTAAATAAAACATGTTTTTAAAACCAGGACAAACTAAGACTCTCATTTATCTTTTAGGAACCTCAAGGAATTAAATAACATCACATATATTCAGAAATGTTGACATTATTTTTGGGCGCCTATAAACCCACTCAGTCCATCACTTACAGCACATGCTGTGAATCAATTTCATAATATCTTTGCTAGTGATGCTATTCTGGGGTACTATCCTGACCCTGGTTTGCTGAGTGTCAGCTTCTTTTAGATAATTCTCCTTAAATATAGTGTTATCTGGAAATTACAAAATATATTTTAACACCCAGAGCTTCAAGATTCTCTGAAACTGTAAGAACCAGGATGCCCTGGCAGTCTCCTGGTGAGGACTCATTAATGCAAGATCACAGATTTTCTTTTCATAAAAAAGACTAACGTTTAATGGGATGTGTTTTGGTGGGGTATATTTGGAAACACATTTGCATGTGTCAACCAGTGTACCCTGGGCTTTCAGAGCTGCACACTTTGCCTGGTGTGTAATCCAGACTAAATACTTAATAAAAGATAATAAGCACCACCCTGAGACTAAGCACAGTATTTTAAAAATATATGAGTTCAGCTCCCACTAAACTCTAAAAAATAAATAATTAGTAGATCAACTACTACTTAATAGTAATTCAAGGAAAACTATATGTTACTGGTTGCTGCTAAACAAAAGTAAAGGTTGGGTTTGTTTTCTGGATTAATACCTAAACATCATACTATAGAACTATTGAACAAAACTGGAAATGTATAGGAATACATTCCTATAAATTATTATTATTGCCTCCAGATGACAATTGTTATGATTCTGTGGTATAGAAATAAAGATGAATTGAATAATTGATCAATTTAAATAATCAGCAAATCAATCCATAATAAAAAGAGACTGAAACACTGACAAACTGATGGTTGTGTCTGAATGTCAGGTGCCAGTGGACAAGAAGTGGGCCTGTATGGTCAAACTTTTCTTATCCAAAAACTGAGAGAAATCATTATTAATCATCTGAATTATGTGTTCAAAACAACAAATTCCAGGCATCTTGCAGCTGTGACTGAGAAGGTATGAAAGGCACCAACTGTTACAGGATACGGATCATTTTGTTGTCGTTTGATCCAGCACAAACAAAACACATGGTGCCCTGCAATCACAAGCAAAACAAAGAGCAGCTACCAGTGGACGGTTCGTCCTCCCACGTTTGACACTTTTTGAATATATGTGGTGGTTAATTCACGTGGTCGAAAGTGCTGAAGCTCCCCGGGAACAGATTAATCCTGTGATTGTGGCTGAATGTGTGAACAGACGCAGGCTGCCCAGCACAGGGTAAAGGTGGACAACGGTGATGTAAACATCCATAAGGTGTCAACTAACGGTCACTAGCCACCTACATCGACTTGTGTTATCATCTTTAAGGATTGAGTTGGTGTTACGATCTTTAATAATCGATTATAACTATGCAGTTATATTAAAAAACGACTGCGCAGAGAAAAAAAATGTTTCACTGAATGGTCTTGTAGCTTTCTGCGTTAGCCTTAAGCTACCTGGCATCAAATGATTCGTGTTGAGAGGATGTGAGTCTTTTAAACGCTTGTTAACAAACACAAAACATGCATATGTTTACGTATCCTGTGGTAGATACAAGTACACGTTTCCATTTGCGGTTTATTCATGTGTGTTAATCTCACATGGATGAAGATGAAAGGGAAAGCTAATGTTGGCTAGGCTAACGCTCCTGTGCCAATATGGCTGCCTTTGCCCCTTTAAATCAAATTGTCTGGCGTGATTATACCTCCATCACTGGCGGTTTGGAGGAAACTGTGCCTAATATTAAGCTTAAAAACGACCCAGATTTGGTCAGTGTGGGACAGCAACACGCGTCGACAGCGGCAGCAGCAGCTACGGCAAACATCGCTAAAGAGGAGAGGAAAGGAGCGGCACAGATTTTGATGCCGAGTCGAGAGATGCAGGGGAATAGAAAAAAAACATGTCAGTACCTTCAGCGTGTCCCATTATAAACACAGACACCAGCCAGCAGCGTTTCCACGTTTAATCTATAGGAACAAAAAAATCCAAAAAGAATCCCGTAATGTTGATAAAGCGAAGGCCTTTCCTTTTCGTTTTAACGCAATTCTCCACAGAGAAGAGGAGGGGGGTGTTACGCTATCTGCTCGCTGCCCAATCCCAGTGCTCGGCTCTTCCTCGGTGTAGGGACCCGAGCTCCTCTCAGTGAAAAGCCCCTGTTACAGGCAGATGTGTTCACTTCTCGGCCCCCTTCTGCGCGCAGGCTTCTTCGTAATAATCTTCAGCTCCCTCCTGCTTTTAACAAAAGCGCAACCGCTTTCAGTCTCTGGGCCTGGTCGCGCGGTTCCTCTAGCTCAGCGCCAAATCGCACAGGTCCAGACTGGCGGGGTCAACAGGAGCACACCGGAATGTGTAGTTTACCTCACACGGCAGCGTACACTTTTTTAGAAAGAGAAAGAAAATTTGATAAGAGCTTCAGCGGAGGGGGACAGTATTAAAAGTCACGCCTACACTGAAATGAAAGAGGAAATTCAAGTGCCTGGTTTAATTTAGGGAGGAAGAGGATGTAGAAAAAATAAATTGCAGTCTGCTGCTTCAATTGTGTCACTGTGATGCCCAAGGATCAGTGTAGTGAAAAGAGTTAAATAACATGTGATTTTTCACAACAAGCACAACGATGCAGATGCTGCAACGCAGAGGTAATTGTTTGCTTTTAAAGCCTCCACTGATCTGTGGCTGAGAGGGGAGGAAACTGAAAGACCTCCCACTCTCTACGTATTTTCCTCTATAGCAAACGTTGTGGTCCACAGCCAGTCGCTGAAGTTTGGGAGTTATTTTTCATCCCTATTAAGAGCTGACTATTAATAAAGGTAGAAAAAAGCATCTAAGTTTTGTTGGAAAGTAAATCAAGTGATGTGTAAAAAAGCAAAATTACCATGCAAGGAAAACGAGGACAAAAGAAAGAGACTACAAAAGCACATACAAGCACAATATAAACACAGTAAAAGGAGACAAAATGAGATGCAACATTTCTTATATTGTTTATACTTCTACAAATGTAGTTGTTTCGTGTGTGTGTTTATTGTCCTTTGCTTTTTAAGTTGTGTGGTTTTGTGTCTTTCTGTACTATAAATTAGCTTTTTGACTTATAAACATGAAAATATTCTCACAGTTAACATTGAGGCTAAGGCTGGTTTCAGCAGTTCGTCTACGCATAATGTGCTCTGAAGCAATATAAGAGCATATACAACACACATAAACTCGTGTATTAAGGTTAACGCCCACTTTTTCTGAGCGTGAAATGCCTGCCATTTCTATCACAGAGTAATTCGTCTTTCACATGTAGACGATCTTTGGTGTGTACGCAAACAACATTGACGCATGTGCAGTGACCTTCCAGTGCAGCTGCCTGCGAAGGCTGCGCACAGTCGGTCAGCAGCTCAAAAAAGACGAGTCCACAGCTTAATTACAGATATAAACCCATCGTAAATGGGTTTATTACACCGCCAGCCATTACTTTCGCTGTTTCCGTTTACGTCGACTGTTAGTTGTGGATGGATTATATTATTTTTCCCCCACTACGAAGCCTTACTACGCCCTGTCAGTAGCGGCAGCCATAGCTCGTTCGGTGACGCTCGAGGTGAGTACGCTGCAGTCTTCCATTTCACCAGCTAGCTACATGCTAAGCTGACTAGCTACCCGGCTAGGCTGAGCTAGCTAACAGTGCGTTTGCTAGCGTGCTAGTGCTAGTAGTGGGAACCTGGTGACTGCTAAATTGAAGTTTTGTAGTCCAGCAATATCTGTCTGTTTATTTCGGCTGTGGCTAACGTTAGTGGATAGTTATCTGAATGGTTAGTTTTTCCTCTGAATTAGCAAAGTGTTAGGTTACATATAGCAACGGAAACTTTATAACTTAAAAAAGCTCCCTTTGTAACGCTTGTCGCTGTACATCTGTATTTGTTGATAATGAAAAATAAAAACTAACAAGCTTTAGCTTTACACAGCTGAACAGGTCTTTGACGAGCGACATGTGTAAGATTAGTAGCCGGTGCAAATCCTTGTTGCTAGTGTGTTGTTACCTAATATTGAGCTATATTGCTGTCCACCGCCCCCTCTATAAACTTGGAAAAACTTTTTAACCGGATTATAATGTATGATGTTTTTACACTAATCTAATACTTTATCTGGAGTGTCAAAACATGTCACCACTGTTCCTGAGAAACACACATTGCCTGTGGTCATTGTGTCTCTCAGTAGTTGTTTTCACTAGTGAAAAGCTGTAAAGGTACACAGCCTTCTCTGTTTTTGTGTTGGTATTTGCTCTTTAGCCTGTACCTGCATCATTAGATAAATTTTAATCAGACACATACACTCTTCCTTTGTTTTTTACAGAATACTGTAATCTGCCCCTGCAATGGCGGTCTTTAGTCACCAGATGCTCCTTGCAGTCACAAGATCAAGGTAAGTTAGCAGCACCAGTTACAACACGTGGAATATCATTACTGAATACAACAAGGTAAAACTGTGTCAAACGTACACAGTGTTTTTGTTTACGTTGTCAGTTGTAGTGCTGTCTGTTCAGTGTATCGCATGACTCCAGGCACGCACAAGGCGCGAACGCACAATTACTGTTCTGTAGTTTACACTGATGATGCAAGTTCAGAAACTGGGAAAGCAGTTTGTTCAGGAGACAGCTGGTAGACC
The DNA here is from genome assembly GCA_032359275.1 of Microctenopoma steveboyesi. Classification (NCBI taxonomy): domain Eukaryota; kingdom Metazoa; phylum Chordata; class Actinopteri; order Anabantiformes; family Anabantidae; genus Microctenopoma; species Microctenopoma steveboyesi. The sequence goes on along the minus strand of JAUMHF010000026.1, from coordinate 15,940,780 downwards.
AGGCTTGTCAGTTTTTTATGAGCACATGTTTGCTATCCTACATTCTCACAACTTGGCTGTAAAAACCACTTCAATAAAATGGTGTTGGGTGAACTGTTTATGCTCACAGAGCAGTTTGTGGATATTCTGATTATAGCGGGACTTCATTTGGATTTGCTGTTACTTTCTGTAAGTGCTAGAACACAGGTATATATATTTTTCTTATTTAGCAGGTGATGGTGCTTCAGCTTCTGGTGCTTGGTAGAGGTTCATGAATACTGAGGTGCTACGAGGATGCAGAGAAGTCTAAATAACTTTAAAACACTTTAAAAGTTAATTGTTTATTGTGCCTCACTTTGTTTGTTTGTATATCAGGGTTTATAAGGCCACTGATGAATTATTGCACATGCACAGTGGAGTCTAGTGGTTTCATATTTTTCCACTGATCTACAGGTGTCAGTCAACACAGTTAGCTGTGAATAAGGGAAGGGATGAAGAAGAGGAATACAAGCTAGTAAACATGAGATGTAAACAATGCAAAATTCAACACATCATAAAATATCAGCTTTCTGGAAATGTTTTATGAGAAGGGAAATTTAATTACCAGATTCATTAGACATCAGAGATGGACTCAGTGTGTAAACTCCACTGTTTAACTGAAAGGAAGGTTACTTTAATGAAAAATTATACAATTCAAATGTATTTAATAATCTATACATTAGTTTTTGAAATCTATTGTCTTTGTCAGTGTCAAGTGATTCCAGCAGGTTTGTGACACAGTGGTTTAAAGTGATAATATTAACAGGAAAGTTATTAAACATTTTCTAATAATACCACATTTAAATTAACAACACAGATATTTACAATGTTGTCCGCACATTGTGACATGAACACAACTGCTTCCTGGAGCACTGATGGCCATCGCAGCCCACAGAACCACTGTGTGTTTTACTTTAGTGGTAGTGGCAGTGACTGTGTGGAGTCGGATTAAGTGTCTGTGTTTTAAATAGTACACCTGGACATGTTGTTCTATCAATAACAAGTATAAAATGTTTTCCAGCAGAGAGTGGAAGACAGCACAGATTTGTCTCAGAAATATTTAAACAACAGTTTCAGCAGTTACAGCTATCACTATGGGCAAAGGGTTTTAAGAAATATTTTCACACATCTGCCAAACTAAAAAAAGTGCCAAGATTTTTTTAAACAGGCTGATATGTCTGAGTAAGTCTTGTTTGTTTGTTGCTGATTTGGATTTGTTACCATATTTACAAATAAAAAAATCTGCAACACATCTGCACCTAGATTTGAACCTTTCTATCCAACCTGTCTGTTAAGTCTCTGTTTTGCATTGTAATATACATATATACACATATATACATATGTTTCTGATATCTATTTTTCTGTGTTTTCTAGGTGACTTATTGTTTGCCACAAGTAGTTATATTGTTTGTCTTTCACATCTTGAAACTGTCCAAATTCATGATCTTTTGCTTGATTTATAAAAGGAAAACATCTGTTTCAAATTACACATTTAAGCACTAGTGCTCATTTTCTACTTGTTGCTCATTAAAATGAAACTAACCAGTTTTTCTTGCTACTGTCAACAGGGGATCATACTTATTGTCGAAGAGGCACAGCTGTTCCTCTCTCTCTCCCAGAGCCTATCTCCGCATAGACCCTCCCCACCATGTTTTGTCCTCAGTCCCACTCAGGCACTCCCGTCATGGATACCCCCACAGTTACCGGGGTCATGCCCTCGGCCGCGGCCACAGCCTCACTCTGCTTGCTCGCTCTCTGCACAGCTCGGGTGTTTGGCTCCAGGATATAAAACAGGATGACCCCAAGGCCGCAGCGGCTGTCACCCAGGATGCTTCTGCAGGAGCAAATAAGGACTCGGTGGCTGCTGCACCCCAGTCCGAACACCTATCAACTCCCACTCCAGCTTCCACTCCCACAGCAGCCGCCATCCCTCCGGTACAGGAGAGGGCAGTTGCAAAAAAGTCTCTGTATCAGAGGATTGTGGAGGAGTTGAAGCATTACTACAATGGCTTCCGGTTACTTGGCATTGACATTAAGATTGCAGGCAGGATGGTGTGGAGGCTGCTGCATGGACAATTGCTCACTCGCAGAGAGAGGAGAAGGGTAAGAAAATTAAATAATATTTCTTTTTGTTAAATAAGTGCATCATACACGAGAAAGCTCTGAAAAATCAAATCCAGAGAGCAGAGTTGTGCTTTCACACATGTAGCACACAGCAGGAGATTCAGGTTACTCAGAGAAACCAGCTTCTTGGGTAAGCAGAGAAGTTTACATGCACTAAAGTAACCTGGTTACTTGAAATTCACGTATACCTGCAGCAGATGAGTTATTAGATTTCTCCTTTACCTTGGGCTGATTTTCCAAGCACGCTTCAGATGGCTGTATAGAGACAAAAAACCTTTCTGACTGTTTTTTAATCTTAATGACTGACAGTGCTGTGAGAGAGACACAAACTATCACAACACCCCTTTTTACGGCTCAAGACAAACACAGGGGAAGTGACCTGCCTACATTCCATGTTACAGTCCCTGCCAGACACGTCTGTTTGGTCTCTGTGTAAATGTGCAGCAGGCATGATGTGACACAAAAAGCTACAGTAGTAACTTATAATATTAATAATAAAATATTTAACCGACCTTCCACACACATTTGACTCTAAATTTTACAATTTAGGTTTCAACAGAATGTCAACAAACCATTTATTATTATTATTTATACCATCTTCTGTCCTAAATTCATTTATCATGTGTTTTCTCCATTGTTGTATTTGGCCTTGCTGTGACATGTTGCCCTCGGGTCACAGCAGCATGTCTGTCTGGTTCTTGACACATTTTATGGTTTAATGGTTCTTTTGAATGGTTCACACCATTACTTGTCAATAAGTAACTGATACTGTGGTCTCCAGAAGTCTACAGGTATGCAGTCATTTACAACATATCATCTGTCCGTCTATTATTTGTATGAATATTAGTGGCAGAGGTGTAACAATGCTCCAAACCTAATCCATTTTTATTTTGCTTTAATTTTGAACCTTCCCTGAATGTATTGCCTCAGAACAGCAGCCGAGAGGCCACTAACACTATGACCGACAGTGTTATTTTCATAGAAATTGATAGGTCTTCTTACAGCAAGAAACATCAGGTTGCTAGGATACTGTGTTGAATTTGGGGGAATCGGGGAATATGACATGAACGAAGATGTGTATGTCACAATTTCGCCCTTGGTTTCAGACAGTCAGTAGAAAACAACAGACATCAGCGGATAAGATCATCCTGGTGATTCATGACAACTTTATATATTAAAAATATATAGTTAGTTAATCTTTTTAATCAAACATAAAATGTTTTTTTTTTACACAAGGCTGACACACTGTTAGTGTCTCGCGGACTGATTGGTGTGTACATGTTGTAAATGTGAATGCAGGCATAGTGATTCAAGCTGTGCACATGCCATGGAAACATTATATTTAGGCTATTTTAGAAGAGGCCAAGTGGAGCTTCAGTGCACGAGCTCCTCAGACTTGGACACTGACAGCGGTGCCACCATGTGATGACTGATTCATGTTACTGTCGTTTTGTCACTGTTGTTACAGCTGATGAGGACCTGTGCTGACCTATTTCGTCTGTTGCCTTTCATGGTGTTTATCATTGTTCCCTTCATGGAGTTCCTTCTTCCTGTCTTCCTTAAACTCTTCCCGGAAATGTTACCTTCCACCTTCGAGACGGAGTCCAAAAAGGTACGTGTTAATGCGCGCGCACGCACACACGCTGCCTAAATGACCTGAAGCAGGGTTCATCTTGATTATGTAACTCAGACATGGCTGCAGCAGTTGTACTAAGAACCTCTGGTCATGCAGGCAGCTAACGTTATCTTATATAAAGGGTTTACTTTGGTAGCTGCAGCAGAATATACACATATCTCTGCAAACCTGCAAAACGCTCTTAAAAACTTCTTGAACACTAAAATCCTGAGTTTTGTTCTTGTAATTACAATAAGCCTGTCATTTGCTTTTGTTCATCTAAAGTCTTCTGGAAACGACGAGCAGCAGGATTTTGTACTTGGTTCAGTTGGCCTGTCAAATTAAATGTTCTCTGGATGTTTTGTACAGCTGAGTGATTCAAAGATATGCACTTGTGCTCCTGCCGAGCAAAGAGGTGAAGAAGAAAGAACTGACTGCAGTAGGGAAATAGAAATGTTGCAATAGCACATCATACAGTACTAGTAATGTCATTATAGTGTCAAAATGGACTCAGACTTGCGAGAACAAATGTATAATTTGTGATACAGTCAAAACTGTCATCATAATATGTGAAAGTTACTCAAAGCACACTCGCTTGTTGTTTTTGCAGGAGGAGAAACAGAAGAAAGGACTGGCTGCGAAGCTCGAACTGGCAAAGTTTCTCCAAGAGACCATCGCTGAGATGGCCCGAAGAAATAAGGCTAAAGCTCAGACAGAGGATGAGACGCAGCGTTTCTCTTCTTACGTTCAGCAGGTAAATGACAACAAAGGCAACTTTGTGTGTGTTAGAAACATCAGATGTAGCTCATCGCGTGTTAAATCTAGTTTATTAATCAGACTGTTGGGGCAAAGTTGAATAACGGATATACAAGTAGTTTATAATGTATAACGTTCTGAGGCGTTCCACCTTGATGCGCGCACACACTAAAACGCACACATAGAGCGCACATAGAGCGCACATAGCAAAATCTGTAAAAGAAAAAAAGAAAAATTGAATTGAATTGAGGTTATTTCTTGTTAATTTTTTCACTGTTGTTAAAAGCAACACATGTTTGTGAGCGTTTCTGTCTGTCTTGGGTGATTTACTGCATCAGTTCTGTTGCAGCACGGTGCAGCAGATTTAGGCCCACCCTCCAAATGCTCTCATTGGTTGAGACGCTTCTTGATTCCAATCAAATGCTCAGGTTTACTCCACAATCTCTTTAATATGATTACTCATGAATTTTAAATTTATTCCACTTGAGGTATAAACATGAACTCTGACCCGACTTCCATCTTGTGCTGTTGTTGTTCTGCTGTTTACAGTAAAAGCTTTTATAGAAGCCTTTTTGGCATTTTTATTTAATTATGTGAATTGTTAACAATTAACTTTCTGTCTATCATGTAATTGATTAATCAGTTAATTAATTCAGCTTTAGGAAGGTTGGTTTCTGGATGCCTGAGGAAATAATGAAGCTCAAACATATAATTGGGCTTAATAGGGACATGAGAAAAGGACCCCTGGGAGGTTAATTCAGCCATAATAGCTACATGACATTTGCTGGTTTCAGTGCTTCACATCAATGACTCCATGTGTCGCCGTCAGGTTCGGGGCACAGGCGAGCAGCCTACCACGAAGGACATCGTCCAGTTCTCAAAGCTGTTTGAGGACGAGCTAACTCTGGAGCACCTGGAGCGCCCCCAGCTGGTGGCTCTGTGCAAACTGCTGGAGCTGCAGCCCATCGGCACCAACAACCTGCTGCGTTTCCAGCTGATGATGCAGCTCAGGACCATCAAGTCAGACGATGAGGTGAGACAGAGGAGTGAGAGCTGGGAGTTTTGTCTCTGAGGGTCTGTCGTCCTAATGTGTTATTAGTCATGACATGAAGAATCAGACAAAGCTTATGAAACCAGGAATCATCTTCTGCTGTCTTCACCACTGAGTCGGTTCAGATGTAGAGTTTTACTAGTCCGTCATGTTGTGTAGCTGGTTTTTCCCCTCATGCAGTATGTTCTGACTTCCCTCTCCATTCACTCAGATGATTGCAGCAGAGGGCGTGGCAGCTATGAGTGTGTCAGAATTACAGGCAGCATGTCGCAGTCGCGGGATGAGGTCTCTGGGTCTCACCACTGATCAGCTGCGTGTTCAGCTGCAGCAGGTGAGTGACGACAGTTCTGGTATTCTTCCGTGGATCAACATTACCAGAGGCTTTTCTCCAAGTCACATCAGTTTATTTAATTTTTATCATTTATCAAACAACTGTGGGCTATGATACAATAACTGATTACAGGTTATGTTATCTCTGCTGGTTTTCACTATTCACTTTGACCAGATTGACTGTTAAAAGAAAAAGTTGTTTCAGTTTTACTTCTTCCTTGAATTTAACTTGGCGAACACTGAAATTAATACTAAGAGATGATGATTGTACCCTCATCTGGATGCGCTTAAGGTTAAATCTAAAATCATCATCATCATGAAATTTTAAAATCTTTACTTAATGTTCTCCTCCTCCATCCAGTGGTTGGACCTGCACCTGAAGGAGAATGTTCCTCCGTCGCTGCTGCTGCTCTCCAGAGCCATGTACCTGACCGACCTCAAACCCAAAGCTCCAGTCATCCCGCCTGTTCCCAAACTAGAGGTTCGACCGTCACAATCTATTTCAAATGTTTTCAGACCACACTGCTGCATGTTCACTCTTGAAGGCTGAAGTCTTGTTATATATTGTTGTTGTTGTTTGTTGTTGTTGCAGAAAACTGCTCCTCCTCCTGTGGAGAATTCAGGAGCAAACATGGCCTCAGGGAGTCCTGACGTGTTGGCAGATCCTGCTCTCGTCATCAAAGACAGACCGGTCAGTGCACATTAAAACGAAACCAAAAACGGCCGTGTGAGATAAGATGAACTGTACTGATGAGACAGAAAAATAGGTCAACACTGCAGCTAGTATAGATTTTGCGTACTGTACAGTAGGTTTTTTGGTATTATTGTACATTTTTATATATTATCATATTTCAGAAACTTAAAGCATATCGATTATATACAACGGGAAAAAGATTGACCTGAATGGTCGATATTTTTATTGATATTTGAAGTTTAATGATTTAAACCATGTGGATGATGCTGTATAGAACAATAACATCCTACAGGAGCCTCCATGTAACATTTGTCTCCTTGTTGTAGGTGGAGGAGATAAGAGACAAAGCCCCTGTGCTCTCAGACAAACCTTTGACTCCTGCTGAAGTCCTTCAGGTGAGCTTAGACCTGTGCTATCCACAGCAACCAGTTTAGGATTTGATGCTAGAGGGGGTTTCATAATCCACTTAGTTCTTCCTGGCTTTGATCTTTTTCATGACAGAGTAATCACAGTGGGACAGAGAGTAGCTGAGTTGAGTAGAGACTGATTGGAAATCAGCTTTGTTTAAATAAATGGAGGTTAATGATTAGACGGTTTACACAGTGAACATGATCCAAGTTTAAAAATAGCTGATAAATATAGACCTGAATCACTGTCACGCATGCTTCCAACCTCCTGTGGTGCCGCTTCCCTTTGTGTTACAATCACGCCCCCAGTGACATGAATGGTTTTGTTTTTTATGAACTGTTCATTTAATATTTTCTAAGACCTTTTCAGAGTGTTTGATGTCTGCATTAAAGGAATAGTTCAGAATTTATTAAGTTTGTGTTTATAAAAAAATTGCCATGCATCATGTAAAATAAAAAATATGTATAGTATAGCCGATATCTGCGCTGTTTCTGGACGATTAATTAAAAAACATCTGCCAGTGTAAGCGTTTGCATGCAAACATGCGGATGTAAATTGTGTATAAAGGTGGGTCTTCTCAGTTTAAAGGTCTGGTTCTGCACTTAAAAAGAGGTTCAGGGTGTTAAAATACAGTCTGTATCTCTGGGAATGAGGGAGACAAAAACAGTGTCATGCTGGCTTGTTTTGTTACTATAGACGCTTTGAAAATTGATAATTACATAGCTTCTAAAACCCTAAACTATTCCTTTAGTTAATCTATTTGATCCTCAACCCAGTACATAATAGAGAATAGTCCAGGGCAAGTTGCTACAAAAGTGTTTCATGTGATCTAACATTAAGTTAGAACAAAGAATAGTGATGGTAAAGTTAAATTGTTCTGAGGTCTGTTCCCTGTTTCCAGGCTAAAGCAGCAACTGAGGTGTCCCAGAAGAGCAAGATGAGTGCTAACGGCGTGTAAAGAGGAGCAGGATAATCCGGACTGACAGGGGATTACTGGATTGGTAGACCGCTTGTGGTGTGATGTCTTTAAGCTAATGTCCTAGAATTGACACCCAAACCAGCCATTGCAGAGCCCAGTCAGGCGTCTGAGTTATCACCTCTCCCTACAGTCTCCTCTTTCTCCTCCTGTAAATTTGTAAATATCTTTTATATTTACATCACAGCAGCAGCTTTATAACTTTATAACTCCTGTCCAGGATGTGAGAGAAGTCTTCACATTTCGGAGATACTTTGATGAACTCATTGCTGACCCGACGTCACTCTCTGAACCTGTATTCGAACAAAACGGCAAAGCTTTTGTCATGATCTCATTCCATCAGATGGTGCAGCAGCACATTGGGACTTGTGCATCTGAACAGTGTTTTCTGCTGTAATTGCTATTATGTGATTGAGGACTGATGCAGTATTAAGCGAGAGACCACTCCTTAAACCCAGAGGTGGCTGTGGTAAAGTATTGACGAGACAATCTGTAAAATTACATTTACAGGTTTCACTTGCAGAATATATTTTATTTACATCTCTATTGTATTTTACAGCTCTGAGGCTGATAATGCTTGAAGCTGGGAGGAGAGAACGCATGAGGTTATCTATCATAAATATCAGGATGGCGCTTTAGCCCTGAAATTTGATTTTTAAAATTGTAGCATAAAACGTGGTAAATGTACATCATTCACCCCAACTGTCCACCTTCATTAAGCTCTCATTAATATAGGATAATCCAAGTTGTTAAGAGGTTTACCATATAAATGTGTACTGTATGAATACAGTTTTGTGTGTTTGATGATGCCTAAAGTGTTGTGATGCGTTTGACCCTTTTACACGAGCAGATTTCTTTGCAGCTGGATGAACGTTTTAGTCTCCGCATTGCTATTTGTCCCTAGGCATGTCCCAGAAGGTGGAGGCCATAAAGAAATGGACATTTTAAGCTAAATGTTTGCTAATGAAGATGATTGGTTTTACACATGTGCCTAAGTTAAAGGGCGATTGGCTTCATGTTTGAATTTGTTCACCCTGTCGCTTCATACTATAGTTTTATTCTTCACCTCAGTGTGTTTAAGTTGCCCCTTTTTAGTGGCATGACCCCTTTTTTCCTTCCTCCATTTCACCCAAGTGTAATCCAAGTCAAAGTGAACATATTATTGCAGCATTTGCAGCAGGTGTCGGTGGAAGACAAATTATAGTGTAACTTAACACCAAGCTGAAAAACATCTTTTGACCTATGTCTCTAACTGGAAATCACTTCTGACCACTTCAGCATCACTTCTTTCGGAGCGCATTTTCAATTTCAGCGAGAGGTGGGGAAATTATTATTTCAATACAAACTAAATGTCATTTGAATAAATTGCATTCGCAACATACAGTAAAAAGAGATGAGACTGTAACCTTTCCATCTTGACAAACCAACTAATGTTAAGACAGGCGTTGTGGAAAAAATATGCATTAATATTCATTATATCCCATGGATTCCCGTAAAAAAGATTTAGATTTAGAATTTAAACTAGTGACTCATGGATTGGGCAAGAAGCTGCTCATCGATGAAAGGTTAATTGCCTGGGACTACCTACTAGTCAGAATTGTAGAAACTATGCGGATGACGGGTGAATCTTTTACAGGAACCCCAAGCAAATACAGCTGCCATCTAACATCTGTGCACTCGGGGATAAATACGACCTGAATGACTGATAATCTCCAGAATCGTGGTGATAAGTTAAAACAGATTTTCAGCAGGTGTCATGTTTCTCTTGGACATGTGTCACTGAACTGTTGTCATGTTTATGTTGGTCCTTGGACTTGTTGAGATGATCTGCTGTAATGTTTCTGATGGCTGTGGTACTGTGTACTGCATTATAAGAAGATAGCACAGTAAGCAAACTCTGGTGAAGTGCCAGGCTGATGAAAAACAGAAATTAACATGATTAAAACTATAAAACACTTTTGGCTCTTCTCCTGTCTTTTTATTTTTTGCACAACTCTGAAAAAGTTGATTATGGCTCACATCTACAAAGCAATAGTAAGCCGTTAATAAATATGCCTTATACCTATAATTACTTTTTACTTACACGAGATACTAGTATCTGACAGATACAGGTACCTTTATCTGATTCTGATATGATTAATATAAAATGTTTATTCAAGTAAACTGCAAGTTGAAATTTAGTAGTTTAGTTTCTAATAGCTATTATAATAATATTTCCTTTTTCAATATCAGCTATTTTGTGGTTTTATGAGATTTAATATTTGAATTAAATTACTGTACCACTGGCTATCACAATAAAGTCAGAACAAGTGTATACAGAACTGCACTTTTTATCTATTACAGTAAACTAACTTTCCTCAGTAAAATGTAACATGCTGGATTCCCAGTTTATTTCAAGAAGTGCATCACAGCAAATGATATGTGCATGGTTCATGGTGCTCATGGTGGGTTGGAGAGGGGAGGAGGCAGGGAGAGTGTGGCTGACACAAAACATTTGGGAACCACATGATCCAAAGAAACAAAGTTGTGGACGTGTTGGAAGCACAAGGTCAGTAACAAGTTAAGAGTTGTGTAAAAGTGTATTTTATTTGAAGACTTATTTGATTTAATTTTTCTTTAACATAGAATGTGTCACTGACTCACTAAAACTAATTAAAGATAAAAAAGATTTAATGATACTGTGCTTTCATAACAAATATTTTGAGGACATTGACATTTGCATGTGTGTATATATTATAAAAAAGGTATGTACGTATTTCAGGTGACACCACAGCATTGTGTTTATTATATTTCTTATCGATCAAGAATAATAAGCAGCATTGGAAACAATGATACCACAAGCAGAGTGTAAAATCAGTTGCATACAGTGAGGGGTCTGTGCTATTTTTAAGCACGACAGATATTTTGCACCCTTGACTTCTAGGACACATGGGATAAAATGGGTGGGGGGTGTGGTGTGGGGGGTTGGGAGGGGTATGACACTGTAAAGTTCTATTAATTTTTTGATGTAGAAACCTCAATGTTGTAAGATTTAATAACTAAATTATATCACCTCTAAAACGCATTCAGAATGTGTTTTACATGTGTTTTATTTTGTAGTTATTTTGACTTGTGGTAATATTCTAATACTAATTAGAACTTAGACTTCAATTTATTTTCACTGCTTGATTGCACTTTCCCCTTTTCCTCCAACAGTTCAAAGATGAAGCTAACTGTAATAGCTGTGCTGTACTTGTCTCTTCTTTTGGTTTATGCAAATGTTTCATTGGCCAAGAAAAAAATAAAGCTTAGTGAGAAAATAGACCTTATTAAAAAGAAAATCCTGGACTCCAAGTCTAAGGTAAAACAACCAAAGCAGAACAACCAAGGAAGGTACCCTCAGCAACCAGGCAGAGCAGGGGCTTATCCTAAACAAGGTTACCACCAGCAGCAGCCAGGTTATGCAGGTGGGGGTTACCCAGAGCAGGGCTATTTGTATGGAGGAGGTTACGGCGGTTCTCCAGGTGGATACATCAACCATAACCCAAACAACAAAATCCTGAGCCCCCACTACAGTGGCAGCTTTGGTTATGGGGGGTATGGTGTTGGGCATGGCTCTCCATTTTCCCACTCAGTCCAGCAGATGGGCATGTATCCCTCTGACAAATCCAGAGGGTTTGGGCGCAGTGCAGTAATGGCAGCAGCTGGAGGGGCTATGGCTGGAATGGCCTTGGGCTATGGGCTAGGAAGGTTCCCTCGCCCTCATTTCAGCTTCCACAGCCCCCAAGAAGAGTATTACTACAACCACTACATGTACAGGAGGTACGGTGTCAAGTCTACTGATACAAATGACTACAGCAGAGACTACGGCTACACCAAACCCCCTCTGACGTATGATCACTACATGCAGTCCTGCATGAGGAGAACAGACCTTCTGCCTGCTGAGAATCAAAAGTCAAAGAAAAAAACAGATGCCAGTATCACGCCTCAAAACACAGGTACAGCTGCTCCAGATGCAGGCTCAGGCAGCAACACAACCACATCCAACAGTGTAGCAGAAAACCCGTCGACCCCTGCACCTACAACTCCTCGCCCTGCAAATGAGTCTGTACCCAATCCTTTACCTTCAGCTTCATCCGCTCTGAGAAAAGACGCTGCTGACGATGATGATGATACAGTCAGCATAGTGGAGATCGGCTATCCAGCGCTGATCAGAGACCTAAAGGTCAGGAGATGTGTAGAGCTGTACATGGCTTACTCAGAAACTTACTTAAAGAGACAGACAGAGATTGGAGGGGCACAGGAACTGGAGATGGGCCTGAGAGGACTGTTAGCTGTGGTCACCAGTGCTACACTGATGATAGTGAACAGCAACATAATAATTCTGCTGCACTGAGGCTTCGTTGGTAGTTAAAGTGATCAAATACATAGAGTCCGTTTTGTGCAACAGAATGAGATTAGACTGAAGATTATCTCAACAACTATTGCTCAGATTTCCATTTTAACTCTGAGTTTTATATTTGGATGTGTTATTATGAGAAGACAAAATGAACTGTAATAACCTCATTGGTTCAATGACTTCACCTTTGCATAAAATCATTAGATCAGTTTATTTTGTGTAATACGTCTGCTTCATACACAACTAAAAGCATTCTTATCAGTGTCATCTGGCACCTGGCGAAGGCTCCCTCATGGTGATGATCTGTGTGTAAATAAACAGTTTTGTAATTATGGTGATCTGCTTTATATACTGATTAAATATTTACACAAAAATAATATCAGTTACACTTATTTGTAGTGGATTATATTAACACCATGTACTTAAAATAGCTGAACCTTTAGGAAATAATCGGAGTGTTTGCTGAAATACAGAATATAAAATCTATTTAAGCCTGACTCTGATTTTTGTTCTGACTTATTTTATTTTCAATCTATGTTTGCATATTAAATGTTTTGTGTGAAAATGCAAAAGTTAAAATCTTGATAAAAAAACACATGCTCTTGCTTTTTGTGCATGTGCATGTTCTGAGATACTTTTCTATACTTTCCTCCAGCTTCACTTATTTCCATGCCTCTCTGCTCTGTGGGGCAGGTTATAATTACTGGAACATTTTGAAAACTCAAGGCTGCTGATGTAGTAATTGCATGTGATGTACTGATTTTCAACTTAATTAATCTTTCAAGCTACTCAATGCTATCTCGCATTATCAGTCTGAGGTTGCTGGGATTGTATTAAGATTTGTAGAATTTATACGGAATCATTAGTCAAAATAAAGGGACACATTTTATTCATTGAGTTTCAGTAGGTTAATATCTCTATGCTGGCAATGTCTGGAATCATTACTTTGTGTGATTTCTTTCAGTTACATGTTTCACTATAGCTAATTATTTTCCCGCATACATTCACTTCACTTTACAACTATAACTTATGTAGTGTAAACCATTAGAGTTCCCTACACATGTCTTATATGTGTAAAATGGAAATTAAATGGACATGAAAACAAAACCAAAAGCAAATTCCTTGTATGTGCAACATACTTGGCGAATAAAGCTCATTCTAATTCTGATATATGACATTACTATATATATGACATTACATATAACGCCAGCAGGTGGCGTCATATGTAATAATATGTATTGGCGCACTGAGATCCCAGATCTGGCTCCAAAGGAAGACAAAACATTACTCATTCTACGAGCCACGTATGTTTTACGTTGCTCACTTATTAGCAAACGCTACTAAATGATGTTGAACTTTCAGTTCTTATCACATGATGCTGCAGCAAATGAGAATTTTCCGTTGTTGCAAGTTAAGCCAATATGAAATATTCGGTTTAGTAAAGTTCAAACACTGAAGAATCAGAATCAGAAATGCTTTATTAATCTCTGAGGAAATTATGAGGTCTCAGTTGCTCCTGACAGTGGAGAGAGTAAAGTAAGAGAGAGAGTCACATAAGACACACACAATACAATAGATAACAGAAACTCCGTCAGCATCAACAACCCTCAGCCTGCTGCCCCAGCATGCAGCAGCATAGAGGATGATACTGGCCACAACAGACTTGTAGAAAATCCTGACCATGGTTCTACAGATATTGAATGACCTGAGCCGCCTCAAGAAATAGAGACGACTCTGGCCCTTCCTGTGCAAGGCATTTGTGTTTTTAACCCAATCCAGTTTATTGTCAATGTGTACACCTAGGTATTTGTAGTCCACTTTGCCTCCCTGGATGGAAACAGGGGTCACAGGTGTCCAAAACCTCCTGAAGTCCACAATCAGCTCTTTTTTTTTGCCGCATTGAGTTAAAGTTAGTTCTGTTTGCACCATGTGACAAAGGTGTCCACTGTGGTCGGGTACTCCGTCTCATCATCCCCACTGATGCATACAACTATCTCAGAGTCGTCAGACTCTTAGAACTTAGTTGTTGGGGCTGTTAATGTGTAAACAACTACAAGTATATAATATGTAATAGGACAAAAGGTAACCACAAATGTTATTTAAGCTTACGCCTGACAAAGATTTGTATATGGTTAATCCTGGCATGGCTACTTACACACTGACGTATTCATATTCATAATCCAGTACAGTAATATATACATATATATATATATATATATTAGATTAGATTCAACGTTATTGTCATTACACCTGTACAAGTACAGGTCAACGAAATGCCCTGTAAATATTTTATCAGTTATATGGGGGTTTGCTTATAATGCTTCTGGATTTTCATTTGATTTTATATTGAATTCTGTAGGTGCATGATTGTGCACTCGTGAGGAAACACTCCCACCCAGTCACGCTGGCACTTTGAGGTAATTTTCCACATGAAATCAACGTCGTCACGTGGTTGAGGATGCTGCTAAAGCCCCGCCCCTTTCGGCACGACCCCCGTCTCGCGTCTCGTGCGGCGTCACGTCACATCGAGTTCGGAACCCGCCGCAGGTTCGTCACGTCGCCGTCGGTGCTCGGAAGGTAACGATGGGAATCGTCTGAAACGGAGAAAAACAAGAGCAGAAAACCCAACAGTCGTCGCTCAAGGTGAGGATAGACGTCCCTGCTCTAACGATGAAACGCGTTCGTTAGGTTTCTGCCTTAGGCGACCACCTCTGTTAGCAGCAGAGAATCTCTACGTTCACTCTACACTTTGAAATAAACATGTTACCTGATGTTAGCAAGCGCCATCTTCTAACATAATAATAACGGGCAGCGGTGTCGCGCTGGGCACGTTGAGTTACCAGCACAAGGTGGCTAATAGCTGTTGGTATGCACACAGTCAGCCCTGTAGCGTTACGCATTCAGACCATTTCTATCTCCATGGGTCTCGTTTCTGTGTCCAGCCACTGCCACACCCGTTATCAAGGTATTGGCTGGATTCAAAGAGAGATGTTAGAGAAGCCAGAGTGAGCTCACACAACAACAACTCTTACCACTGGTAGGACATTTATTATAACATTCAGTTTTATGGCACCTTTGCTTCAGCTGATTGGCATCATAAACTCAAATGAGCTATTTCAATAAACTTTATTCCTTAGTGTGAGACATGAGCTGTGACCATAAATGCTGTCGGATGAATCATTCATTCCTCTTAGTAATTTGTAGCATTTGTCACTGCTCTGTGTTGTTGGCTATTAAAAGGGGAAATAATCAATAATGAAACTATTACTGCAATACAGTACTACAGTAATTACATTCCCTTCATCTTCTGTCGTTATTATTTATGATTTTACCTGTAATCATAGTGGTAAACAAGATAATTCATGCCATGTTTTACAGTATTGATATTTTTTGCATTTTTGTTCATCTGGGACTCACTTAATTGTCATTGTGTATGAAAGTTGCTAAATTGGACCTGAGTTTACATGAAAATATAAGGTTATAAATTAGTCCTGTTTAATGACTTGCGATATTGCCCATAAACCATAGTCCCCAGAAATAGGGGTAAAATTGGTAAAACAACGTGGAAAAATCGCTGAAAGAGGACAACGTTACTGTAGTAATATTAGCTACAGGCAAATGGAAAGAATGATAATTGGCTAGAGGGCACTTAACTATTTCAAGCCAGCCACAAGCATCCTATGTTGGAACCACAGCTCTGTGCTGAAACCATGTGGTGAACCAGATGGACAAGACTAGTGTAGGCAGGAGGTCCACAGGGACTGGAGATGAGCTCACAAGGACTTTTCGCTGTAGTCACGAGTACTTTATTGATGCTACTGAATAGTAATATGCT
>JAUMHF010000026.1:15901759-15914479 GCA_032359275.1 Microctenopoma steveboyesi | reverse complement strand
GGGGTCCCCCCAGGTGAGCTGGAGGAGGTGGCCGGGGATAGGGAGGTCTGGGTTTCCCTACTTAGGCTACTGCCCCGCGACCCGATCCCGGACCAAGCGGAAGATAATGGATGGATGGATGGATAAATTTAAAGTCTAAGAATAAGGAGAATGGGCTTAAGCCAGGACGGTAATTGAAGTGACGTTTTGGTTTGTTTTAGTATTTGTAAATATGCTAGTTTACATATTCTGTCTCATGTTTGTTTGTTTAAGTTAAGATGTAAGTTAAATGTTCAAGTGTACAAAGATTAATGTAATGTAAAAATTAAAGGGGTAGGCCCAAATAAGTGTATAATTCTGCCTACTCCCCGTTAAACATAAGATTAAAATTAGAATATGTAATGATGGTGAATGCACATGTTTGAAATAAAAATTCACTAAACTAAACTAAACTAAACAATATATTAAATGAATCTAATATTTATAATAAATGCTTTTCCCTTTAAATACAAACACCAGTTTGTCAGACTATCTAAGAGTCCCCTGATGAACATCTGCATGTGGCATCACCTTATGGTTGTAGAAGTGTCCGTTGATGGAAAAGCGATGGCGGCGAAGTTTCCTCTGGTCACTTGGTGACCGTCGCTGGCCACGCCTCAAGACCCCGGCGTCACTCTTTGTTCTGAGGAGTCTAGCTGCGGCGTCACTTTCTTCTGTCCAACCAACAGTAATCACTTTTAAATTGTAGCAGTTATTCGGTGTCCTTTGACATGAAAGACCATGTGGCTCATGCTCAGCATTTGCTTTAAGTGAAAACCACTATAATAAGCTCACTTATAACAATGTAGAAGTTTTATGTTTTCATTTCAGATACTGAAAATATACAATATTCTCCTATAAGGCTTAAAAAAAACCTTTAACTATCTTCAGAAAAACTAAAAATTAGGTTTGCTCTGGGCGGGATAGGTTTCTACCAAACAGTGTCAGCGCTCTGACATAAAGCAGCTGACAGTTAATTAAGGATTTGGTTCACTGTGTTGTTCTTTGAGTTAAGTTAATTTAATTTGAATGACTTGAAGCAACATTTCTTTTTCTGTCATAGTAGATGATGAGACAACAAAAAAAAACAATGAAATAATGACTGAAGTAATACCACTATGCATACTATACAACCATAATGTTGTTTACTGGAGTCGTATTAGAGCAGAGGGAAAATATATTCAAAACATGTTTCCATATTTACAAAGTAAAGTCACTCACCTTCTCCTTCTATGTGTTCTTCCATTACACTGTTGTCCTCTGATTGGTGGTCCGGTGGTGTCACTTCCACTGTGGGAGGGCTCTGTTGTGTTGTCTGTTGACCATCTACACTGTTGGGGGAACTTCAAAAATTAAAGCATAGAGAACATGAGTTTGAGATGAAGATGCACAGCAACACAGGACAAGAGCAAACTGGTAAAACTGTAAAGACTTAGATGGAAACATATAGTGAATAGAAGCCGTATATATTATATATATTATATATAATATATATATTATATTTCATGACACTGTCATAAATGAAAACGTGACAGGAAGTGTAGTACAGAATAGCACAGCCAATATTGTAAGGACAACATTGCCACTGCAAACACAGATACAGAGAAAGGTCCTATAATTAGCTGTCCAATCAAAGCGCAGTATTTTATTAACCACACATTCACTATATACTGCAGGTATGTCACATGTTAGTTGGTTAGTTTCAGCTTGTGACAGCTGTTCCTCTTTATTGATGCCATCTGCATGTGTGTTATGTGTTGTTATAATGTGGAGGATTTCTTTAATATTTTAATACATTTCCTGGACTCATGTAAACCTTGTATTATCAAAACATGTCATATCATGTTCATATTTGCTAGTGCGAGGGGGCGCCCACAGTTTTGTGGCTTGCAAGTTACTTTTCAAATGACCAAGTCAAAATAAGCAGTCAGTGAGCGTAGCGTCGCGTCTCAGCTGCAGGTGAGTTCAGGTGAAAGTGTTGAATGAAAAAGTTCCACATTTCACTTATTGCGCTGTAGTTATGCAGCAGCTCGTGCCTGTGTGGTGATCCATGTGTTGAAGGAGATTTAAGACTGAATGCTCTGTATGTCTATCAACATATATCTGATATTTTTCAAATAGCACCCAGTCTATCAGCAGTACCTTTGCAATCGATGTATTGGGCACCCATGTGTTACTGGATGAAAGGGAGAGAGGTATTGGAATGTGCTGCTGATGTGTTTGCTTGACAGTTAAATGGTATATTTTTCTGTCTGTATGTCTTACAAGAAAAAAATATTTAATGTAGTTTTTTCATAAACTATTTGGATGATCATTTTCTGTACTTTTAGAGCTGCATGGCCATGTGTGAGGCCTGGTATCCCTGGAACAGCTTTATTTGGTGAATGGGGCTTTAATCTGTGATAGCCTGGGGCAAAAACTTGCCTGTGCCTTTCTATTAAAGGAAATAACAAACTGTGTATTTGGATGGAATTAAATCATTAAATTGTAAACTAACAAAACCTAATGACAAAACATAAATACCGTCACCAGACAGACTAGACATAATCTATATCTGCCATACGTATCACTATTTCCGGTCAGGGTCAGTGAAGTGTAACTAGATCTGGTCGGTCACCTTACCCTTGACTGTCCAGATTGCAGCCAGAATGCCAGGACGTGGAGGAAGGGGGCGGTCGGATTCGCTCGTGGTCATCCTGCATCTGAAGCCTAATTGGTCGCCGCAAGCCCCAGAAGATGTTCAGCAAGCCCTCTATGATCAGCTCCCCCTCTTCCTGTTGGGTGAAACGCCCATGAATACACACAGTGGACAGTTATTAGTCTTTTGGGATTTGGGGTATGTTAAACAGAGAGAAAGACTGAGACAGTGAGTACACATGTGCACACACAGACTGAGAGCTGTAAATACTCACTTCTCTGTGTCTAAGCTGTAGGTTTTGTCCTTCATAGTAGAGGTTGTACGTTTTAAGATGCGAGAGGATTGTTGCCCTGGAAACAGAGATGTTGAGTCATTGAGTAGTAAATGCTGCTTAATGGAGCAAGTCACTGATTTCACATAGTTTAGGCTACCGACTACAAGTTATTAATATAACTGCTGGGATGCAGTTAGTTTGATGTCCTGTTGTCCTGGTAGGCCTGAAAATAATTAATCGAGTATTTAAAAAAATAAACAAACAGGGGCTGATGCTTGCTAAAGGTAATTATATTTCTGACAATGTTTGTTTATGCTTTCCATTGACTGTTTTCTAATACATCGTATTCACTTAGATCTCAATCTGATTAAAGAAATGTAATAATAACAAAATTCACCACACTTCTCTAACTGATTCTAATTACTATATATCTGTACAACAGAATCCGATATGAATGCATTCTTAAAGAGAAGCATTTGTATTTGAAGGCAGTTTGTATTTGCTAACACAAATAAATAAATCAATAAATGTATGCATCTTTGGAAAAAAGTAAGCAATGAGGTAAAAAAAAAACCCACTGGTTAACAGGTTGTAATGTGAATAAACACCAGCTGGAGGGTTTACATAAGATTATTCCACCCATACACATATGTATATTACATATAATCTACAGATGTTTGTGTGTGTTTGTTTATGAAAAAAAGTATTTAATCCTTACTTGCTGATGAACTTGTTCTCTCCAATCTGAACCCCGTTATGTGTATAATCCATTCTCAGTAAGCATGAGAAGTGCTGAGAGACAAAGAAGCAACACAGACAGAAAATGATTTTTGTCTGCCTCATTAAGTCTCATGACTCCTCATGACGGCCAGGGAGCACAGACATGAAGAGGGCAGCCTGGGGAGAAGGAAAGGGACTGCAGGAAGGGGAGGAGGAGGTAAAGCCAAGCACAGTAAACAATAACAACAGATTATATCTACTTTCCTATCAACTATTTCCTTCAAGATCCAGACTAATTCTAATACAGACTAAACTACCACTACTGTAGATCACACTGCGCAAGTGAAATAAAGTGAGACAGCTGCTCTCCACATCTTCTCCCTCCTCTTACTTATAATGTATTTCTTTTTAATGTCACCCCGTTATTTATGCCCTTATGTCTCTCTCTCTTTTTTACACAAACATTTCAAGACAAATACACATACACACTCATGCAGCTGTTTCACATGGCACTCTGCCATGGCCCTGTAGTTTTTCCTTCCACTTATGCTGTGTGTGTGTGTGTGTGTGTGTGTGTGTGTGTGTGTGTGTGTGTGTGTGTGTGTACACAGAGAAGGCAGGACAGAAGCCCCCAGAAGGAGACAAACAGGTGCAGGGCACATGGGCACTGCCATATTAATTCAGCTGCTAAAACATTTATTTTCGAGCATGCTGCTGGCAGCACAGGTTATATGTATTTATATGTTCTATTTGTATTTATGCGTACAAAAGCAGTACATGTTGTCTTTATGGAGAAACTGGTTACTAATTAAATATTTTATCCAAACATCTCAAACTCCTCCTTGTAGTTCAGTAGACATTTTTTAAAAAGTCTATTCGGGTCTATAGTTTAGTGTAGTTTGGTGATCCTGCCATGCTACCACGAGGTTCTGATTTTTGTTTTTTGGGGGAAATGTCTGTCTGAGGCTACCATCTGATTCTGTTTATTTCAATACCATATTAAAATCAAGCAGCAGACTTGTGTTGGCGGCAGTCATGGCAACTGGACTTGTTGGTTCTAGTTAGTTGTTAATGTTCTCCAGTAAGTTTAAAAACTCTGGAAAATGTGGAAGAAATCAAAAATCTAGATCAATGATTGCTAGGAAAAAGAAACAAATTTCTGACACACCACCATAAAATACATTGTATTGTGTTGAATAACCACCAGTGTGGACTTCTAAATTTCTGCTCATTAGTTAACCCCCCCCCCCAGTTTCAGTTACCATTTCATATGACACTATTAAATTGAAGTTACTATAACAGTAACTGACAAAGCATAAATAATACAATTTGGA
Source organism: Microctenopoma steveboyesi (assembly GCA_032359275.1). NCBI lineage: Eukaryota > Metazoa > Chordata > Actinopteri > Anabantiformes > Anabantidae > Microctenopoma > Microctenopoma steveboyesi. Next base: position 15,909,495 of record JAUMHF010000026.1, on the reverse strand, counting down.
AAGAGACAGTTCTCATAAAAAAATATGGTGTAAACAGCATAAGAGTAGAAATGATCTTACCGTTCTAAACACTGATATTGTTGAGTCACCAGAGAAAGGAAGCTGCAGATAAAAAGCGAAACAGAAGGGTTGAAAGGTTAGGCAGGTAAACTCTGTTTGTACCCTCAATTTCAAACAGCCCACTGGGTCCTTTCTAGTGAGTGTGACAGCGAACGCGCAGGGTTAAGTGGGGGTGTTTAAAGGAAGTGCTCCCCTTCCGTTAAATCACTTCCTCGTTGACTCAGTCAGTCACACAGGAAACTGACTCTAGCTCTTACATGGCCAAAAACTTCCTCAATTCAAGCAGCACAGATAAATGATCATGCACACTCAAACAGAGTTCTTGAACACAAGCTCGAGTAGGAATACAGACGAGAACCACAGCCTTGCGGACCTTCTCCTTTTTTCGCGTAGCTGACGGAAACGAGGACATATGGTTATCAAACTGATAAAGGTCAAATTGAAAACTTCTGTAAAAGACAAATCTATTAAAGTAAAATCCTATAATTTAATAACAATAAATAAGTAACCACAATAATAATCATGATCCCCTTAAGCAAAATTTTGCCAAGACAGTATATGTCATCAAGGACTCCTCGATGTTTAGCCAGAAGGGACCGGGAATCAACTGCTGACCCTGGGTTGTACCAACTGAGCTACTGCTGTCCCTCTGATAGACCAAAAACTAAAAGCAATCTATCAAACTTCAAGGTTTAAGGCAAAAGAATGGCACTGCTTTTATCTGTATCTCTAGGTAGCTATATCTACAGTCTCAACAAAAGGTAATAACACTGTTCATGGATATTTAGTCATAAGAAGCTAGCTTTGCCATCACTTTTTCTGCCATCACTCTGTATGTTTAATGGGTGTGTTAGGTAAATACATAAAAATATCACAACTGTATTTTATTAAGTTAGAAATAGTGTGTTTGTTGAAATTTGGGACTTTTTTAATATCGGAGCATTCATACAGAGCAGAAAAACTGGAAATTGCCAACTGTACCATTATTTCTTCTTGTAACTCTACTAATCAGTGTTACTTAATTCTCTTAAATGATTCGTCTGGTCATCTATGTTCATATATTTAGATTTATTGTTAACCTCCCGTGTTCATTATGTTCATAAATTAAAATATATTTGAAACATGACAAGCAGCATAAAGTGGCAGGTTTCAACACACGGTAAATAACCCAAGGCTGTCAATATCACACAAATATGTTATTATGACCAATTAAATATTAAACACCAATCAGCCCAGCCCCCTGCCAAGGTCTATCAATATTTCAGAGCCTCTATTAGCCTTGTCATGCACATAAACACACACCGTTGACGTACACAATGGAAATCATTAGTCTTTAATAGTGTGGTCATGGTCAAGGGCTTATTGGGCTCAACTCTTTGACAAGCCACTGATCTGCGACAGATGTGGGAAGCTATCAAACAAAGGCAATGTTGTAATAGTTTGGCAAGTCACAAGAATTAAATTTTGAGTCTCCTAATGACAAAAAATGAGCACTGAGGTTTATTCCTGTTCCTGTAATACCGATCAAATCAGACATTTATCCTGGTGAAAAGTATGCCGAAAAATAGATATTTAGACTTGGCATATGTGTATTTTGTGAGGGATTTTAATGATTTAGCTAAAGACAAGACATATACATTTCAGAGCAGTCCTGATCTAATTGATTATTCAACTAATTATTTGGCTCTAAAACCTTTGAAACTGTACAATTACAGCCATTAAATTAAAACCATTCCAAAGCAGTGACAGATGGTTGTTATGACCACAGGGCCTTGTCTCTATGAAAATTATCTTTATGACATTTAAATTTAAGCAGAAAGCTGGCTCTGCGTTTGTGTTTGAAACCAGTGGCAGCAAATAAATGCTGCCAGACAAACCCACAGCTGATTCAGCCCTGGTTCACATCAGAGAGCAGTTCCCCGTACATTTGGTCTGTGGACCAAAATGTAGACCTAAATGATTTGCAGTTTCCCCTGTGCCTCATTACAACGTCAGCCAATCCCCTGTCTCCATCTTCTCCTTGTTCTTTGTATGTTTATGTATCATTTGCTTTCATCTGTTCAGTTGTTCTGAACTACAGTAACAATTTATTCATGTCTGTCCATTAGGGTAACTAGAAAATTCTCCTCAGTCTGCTGTTATTCCCATTCAGCTTTCTCCCAACCCCTTTCTCTTCTTTACCCTCCCTTGTGAAAAACTAGAAGTCGTCCACTGAGCTATTTAGACTCATGACAACAACTTCCTGCTTTTCCTCGCTCTTTTACAGACACACATCACGGCTTGTGGCCTCTGAACCTCCTCTGTCACAGACTTTGGCTGCAATGGCCGATCAATAGCTGCAAATCTCCCATCCACTTCCAAACCCGACAAGAACCCTGAGTTCAGCCCCCACATTGCTTCTGCTCTGCCTCACTTTTGTAACCATTGTCATAGCAACAACAAAAACATCTGAGGTCCAGCAGTTGGACCACAACACTGAACCCAAAGTAGCTTTGCATGCTTGTCTCTGCTGTTCCTTGTAAGGCATACTGCGTTAGTCAAAAATGTTCCCAGGCTCAATTTCAATTTCAATGCCTGGCAGAATATGCACATCAAAGTAAAACTACATTCCCCTTAGTCAACTTACACAATTAGATGATTCATCTGCAACCATTTTGATTATAAAGGTATTGAAACTTCGACACTTTCCAGCTGTTTCTGGTTTTTGAGTGGAGTGAATATCTTTGAGTTTTGGACCATTTGGTGAGACAAGAGCAACTATGTCAATATGTCACCATTGGCTCTGCCAATTTGTTATAAGAGTTTGTTGCTACGAAATCTCACAGACCAAACATTTAGCTGGAAAAATAATCTTTACTTGAAGCACTAACAGACGTATACCTTAGTATACACCGAGGTTACCAAGATTATTAGTTGCTCCTGGTGATTAAACAGACCAGCCACCCTATAATATTCCGTGTATAAGTATGGGGTGCTGTAGCTTGTGGTGCTATTATACTGCACTGCTTATAATACTTTGTCTACCTCATTTATGTCAATACAGATAAACTAGTTCTAAGAAACAACGTGACCATAAAGTTGAATCCACCACATATAACTGGTTCATCTTCATAATGACTGCATCACCTTTGACACCGAGTACTAAATAGACTGGATGAAATGAAATGAGAGGCCACACATTAAGTGTGCACTTTTTTGGCACGAAGTCTGTCCTGAAGCACTCCCTCTGTCTCGCCAGCCTTATGAGTGCACAGAGGAATCTTAGCCGTCCACGTTATGTAACCTGTGCTACTGATACATAGCTCTGCTCACTCATCGGTAGAAACCATGGGAATTTTTGATCTTTTGATGAATCAAAGTGCTATGGAGCACCTATTATCACTACCTGCGAGTTAAACACCCCACATGTGATTTTTAGTGTGGGCTTCGCGTTTGTTTTCTAGTGTACCGTTAGACAGTCAAACATTAAACGTGAACTCTTGTGTCTGTATAATCACGCTGTCTATCAAACTACTGCCAGTCCACACACACACACACACACACACACACACACACACACACACACACACACACACAACACCGCGACCACCTACTTGGCTGCCTTCGATGCTTCTGCCTGAACACTGCCGACTTGTGTGGCTCCTCTCCCGGTTCTTCGCTCCCACCCCAGGTCCTGCTCTCCTTCCTGCTCGGTCCTTCCCTCTCTCCCCGTCACGGTCGGTTTACGGTCAGCTCCTTTGGTCAGTTCGCTCGCGCTCCTGCCGTTAAAGACAATCGCAGGGGAGCGTATATCCGCCACGAGCTCGTGCAGCGCGGAGGAGGAAAGCGCGAGAGGTCCATCTGTCGTGAGGAGCTCGCGCATGAGCTCGCTGCACAGTAGCGTCGGGGGCCTGGCCAGGAGCCAATCAGAAAGCGACCCTGACGCCTCTTTGTCAGCGTTCAGTGAAACACGAAAACAATGGGAAAGCCTCATGAACTGTCGTCTGTCATTCGTATTCAATGGAAGACCACATTTTCTGGGAGTGCCAATGAAATACTGGATATCTGTATCTAAATTTCCGCCAACACAATAAAATACTTTATTTTATGATCGCATTTATTACAGCAAATTTCCTGAAAGCGTTCCTCCTAAGAATCTGCGAATGTTCTCAGTCATCCAGGCCATGGTTATCTCAAACAGGTTTCATCCAAATCAACTGGACATGTTTGGTTTCTTGACAACGTTTCACCCTTCCCTTCCAGAGGGCTTTCTCAAGTCTCAAGTCCCTTTTAGGATTTTTATGTAATTAGCCCAAATTTGTTCCTCTCACGTTTTACCTTCCAATCCAGTCATATATATTAAGTACCCAATATCTATTAACATAATTTGACAAAAATCGAGAATGATCAATAAAATAATAATAAATGCTGTACATTAAAAAATCTCTCAGCTGCAACTTCTGACTTCAAGACGATTGTTCAGCTCCTTTAGAAGAAAATGAAGATTCTACCACTATTTGCTTAGCTGTGAATTACACTATTTACAATGTCATTGTCGCACCAATTTCTTCCTTATAAAAACAAAAAGAATAAAGGACATTACTTTGACAAATGCTCTGACTAAAGGTGAATCTGATCTTAATATTCACTCAGAAGAAGCAAGATAAAGTCAATATTGTACTACTGTATACTGAAAGAAAGACATTTTTTGTGTACCAGACACCCACCCTCCCCCTAAAATCTAGGACACAATTTCAAATATATCAGCAACAGAAGAAGACGAATTGCAAATAAAGCTCTTAGCATTTTGGCTGAGTGAAAAACACAGACGGACTTGATGTTTAGTAAACTACTGCTTAGTCGCTCAAGGTGCTACATTTTAATTCTAAATCTACCAGGATTACAATGTTTTCTTTCCCTTCCAGACAGCAGTTATATATATAACAATAAGACTAAATAATAATAGACTAAACTACTAATGTATTTCTGGTGTCCTTTCCTTGTAAGTCATTTTGGATAAAAGCATCTGCCAAGTAATAAAAAATAAAGTAAAATGTCTAAATCCTACACAACATAGGTTACAAAGCGAAAGAGGAACATGTTGTTTGAATACACAGTATAAAGATCAAAAGCTTACATCTAGTCTAAAACTAAAAACGTTAGAGAAGACAGACTGCAAAGACCATACCAGTAACAACTGGATGCAAAATATATAAATACTAGTTGTCATAGTTTACAAATCAAGCTATTTAGTGTTGTATGTCCAGGCACTCGAGGTACTAAAAAGCTAGTTAGTTTTTCTTGATTCCCTGGAAGAAAAAACTAACTAAAAAACACCACTGTCAACCAATAAAGACATAAGACGGCATTAATTCTGTAACATCTTATTAAATAGTTTTAGGAACAAAGAATAAAACATTTTTGCTACAATTAGTTTACACAATTTCTTTTCCAGAAGGTTATCAAACTTTATTCCATTAAATATACATTTTCTTGTTTTTATATCTATTTAAAGTTTCTCAGCTCGTTCTTTGATTTATACTGGTAATATGATATCACGGACAGAAAGCAATGCTAGAGTAAAAAAAATACAATATGAAAATGTCTAACAAACAAAAGGATTTCAACATACCACAGATTCAAAATATGACAAAAATGTATTTTGCACTTTTAAAAAAAGTACAACAAATGGTGCGTTTTCCAGCATGATTTAAGGTTAAAAGATATAATTTGTTTCTTACAAATATTTGCTAGCAAAACATAAAAGCTATGTGTGTATACACACACACACACACACACATATATATACATATATATATATATATATATATACATATACATATACACACACACACACACACATATATATACATATATATATATATATATATATATACATATACATATACATACACATACACATATATATATACATATACATACATATACATATACATACATATACATATACATACATATACATATACATACATATATATATACATATATATACACATATACATATACATATACATATACATACATATAAAATAAATTTTAAAAGATAAAAACAAATTACACACAAGATTCAGGTACCCCTTTCAAAATAAGTGAAATGTGTTGATGTCTGTGTTTTACACCCCTTGTGGACACATTCTTTAGAACCATCTGCTGGTTAAATGAAATATTATTTAATTTAAGCCAGAAAACCATTGAAAGAGAGTGCCTTGCCTTGTAAAAAAGTGTTTATTTTACTGTAAACAGGCTATTTTTGGGGCAACAATATCCTGAAATTATTCATGTGTAAAAAATCCAATAAGAAAGAAAGAGCAAGAACAACTCTGGGGGGGGGAAGAGAAGCTGTCTTTAGGCACAAAAGCAACCAATTTTTATCTTTTAGTCAAGTGGTAAGGCAGGTTCACTCAGCTGTTAATGGTCAACAGGTTCTTAATAAGCGGCCAGCAGGTGTCGTCTCCTACACCAAGAGACATCAAATGTAAGAATTCCCAGGAAAAAACCCTGGGAATTCTCCCTGGGTGTGGGGAATTAAACAGTGACAGGAAAGGTGAGAAGGTATGTGATGGGAATAGTAAATGCTGGTTGTGTGAACAATATGACGACACTGAAAACAAGGTTACACATTGTGCATGTGATTTTTAAGTGTGCAGGCCATGTACTGAAGAACACCCTACAAATAAACCCTCCCCAAGAGGGAATAGACAAGATGCAGTAACTGCTCTCTGACCTCTACTTAGTCATCCTCCCCCTTGGAGCAAAGTTGTGCAGACAAGGAAGTTCAAACATCTGGTAGTGTGCCAGTAGCACACTGTTGATTTTACCAGCCAGCTCACAATACTCCTTATCGATGTCTATATTACAGTGCTGGGCACAGCCAATGTTTAAAGAGGATGGTTTAGATTTTTAGGATTATGCACAAGTCAGTTGTCTCCAACTAGTTTGCCGTCAAAACGTGACAAGTAATGTGTGGAGTTCTAAGCTGATAAATGCAGCTATAGCTAGATGATGAGAAAATCTACCACGAGGTGGTCCAGCCACTTATCTTCAGATCAACAAAAACATTCATACTTGTCAATAAATCTGTATAAGCACTTTCTTGACCTTTTAGAGACTCAGGTTAGCATTATTCACTCTAACAAGTATGTTCTTGGCACAATTATATATACAAACAGTACTTGTAGCAGAAAGGCCCTGATTCCTAAATTGTACTTACTTCCCAAAGGTTTTTTTGTTTTAAAAAGGACAACATGATATAATGGGAATGAAATGGAAGCAGCTCACATCTTATGTTAGAAACTCGTGAGTGAGTTTCTAAAAGCACCGACTGCAGCTGAAACGGAGGGTAGGAGCGGTTAGGCCTCATCACACCAACCACTCTTTACAGGGCTTCAACAAGTAAACTTATAAATATAGTTGCAAAATTGTGCAAGAGACACATAAACCTGCTTAGAACAATCGTTAAACAACTTTCTTCTTATAAATAAATAAATAACTTTAATAAAAAGGAAAGAGTAAAACATTCAGGAAAATATTTCAAAATGTAATTTTACTAGTTTTGAGTGATTAACTGGAATCTAGTAAAAACTGAAAATAAAGAGTTTTTAATATTTTGGATGGGTAAAAGTCGTTTACTTTTAGTCGCACACACTGCACCCTGTGTGACGCTTGCTACTATATAT
>JAUMHF010000026.1:15867563-15883370 GCA_032359275.1 Microctenopoma steveboyesi | reverse complement strand
GTCTAACAGACATTAACTTCAGGGAGATGCACACACTCGTTTGTTGTATAATCGCAGATTATTGTGGCAGCTGTCAGCAGCACTAACAATCAATATCAACCAGTCACACAGAAACAGCCAAAGCTCTAAGCAACACATCCTTTACACAATGTGTCAGAATCTATCCGTCGAGTCATGCAACCAGTAGAAATAGACACGTGGGAGCTGTTCTGTTTTTTCTAACCCATATTATGTGATCTGAGCAATTGAGGGAGCTACTACGATTGGATTTAATGTTTCTCTGGTACACGGAGCTACTGAATATGTATATTGTGTTGGGTAGAACAGTTATATGACAATGTACAAACAACGTTCTCAATAATTTTACCAAATTGAAAGATTTATGGAAAAATAAAATGCTCTGTTAGCATCAGTAACCGAATATAATCACATTTAGCATTTTTTCCTATTAGTCTGTAATGCACACATAGCATTTCCTAAGACTTCTTGCCATATTCTAAAACAGAAACATTTCAAACCACTACACAAGTATGTATTAGAAAGAGTATAACATTATTTCATCCACATTCATTGAACTCACCAACACTCTTGTCTAAATTTGTAGATCAAACAGCACCATCTATATGGCCTATGTATTATCATAAGCTCGTAGGGCTCTAGCAAACAATATATGACATGGGTTGAGAAAAGCTGTATACTGAGGCTGTATTTTTTGTTATCAATGAAATCTTAGTTTTCTTAATTCTTAAAAAGTAACTGGAAGTTTTAATTTCACATTGGTCATATTTTTTTAACAATGATTGGTGCTTTAGACTAAAATACTTCTGTCAGCATGCTAACTTACAAACCATTCCCGAGCCTAAGCATGTTAAATCTCCATCTCCTTTTTTTCCTGATATGCAAATATTTTTATAAAATCAGTACTAGCAAATAACCGACATTATTTATTGGCACAACGTGGAATGTGTGATTTCTCATGACAAACTGTCTTTTGCAGTAAATCAAAAGGGTGCTTCTAAGCTTTGATGTCAGACTGTTCAGTCATGGTGACTGTAATGTCTCAGTTTCTGAGATAGGCTTATTGTAAACTGTACATATTGGGATTTGTTATTCAAAGAAGAGCAAAGTATGACCTTGGCCTTCATTGCAGTTTTGGTATAATAGGCCACGGTTTAATGAAAAGTTAAGTAGATTCTATCACATATGTTGTTTCTTTGCTACAGAAATGCATTTATTTTTGATACCGGATCCTGTCCATAGCTGTATGTTTTAATCATTAAATTGTGACAAGGCTTATGGGAAGCAGTAACAGGAAGTTGAAAATACTGATGAGATGATAACATGGTGACAGAGCAAAGAAAGTGCAAATAACAGATTTAACATGACTAATGAGTCTTAGAGTATGGATTTTTTTTCCTTGAAAAGAAAAAAAACAAAACAAGATTCTTAAGAATGTGTTCTTAACAATTTTGCTAGCCTAAAGCCAAAGTAATCCTGTGTTCTTTAGTACTAAAACAGCAGGTGAACTTCCATGCTGTGCTGCATAAATATATTTCTAGTTTAAAGAAACCAAAGCAGCAGGAAAGACAGTTACATTTAGATCAGGGGGTCAGAGGTGGCCTTTACTGTATTTCCATCCCTTTCTCAAAGCCTCACACACCTTGGTATCAGTACAGGGACGGGAATTAAAGGATACATTAAAAAAAAAAAACAACATTTCTCATATCTCTTCAATGCCAACGTAGACATGCTGTAACTGTACACTTCATATGTGTTGTGCCATCATCCACACCCTCAGGCAGTCTTTCCGTCAAGCCCAGGGATATTTCAGACTAAAAAGGTATTATGTTCAAGCCATTTAAGCCTACACAAGCCAGAAGCCTGCTGTTACTCACAGCGGGACAACCAGCTACTATGGGGACAGATTAACTTCATTCAGCCCCCAACATTGTCACAATTATCAACTTACAGCACTGTAAGTTGATAATTTTATAAGTTTTAAAGACACACAGTTTTGCCTCACTCAGTTACATTTAAAGTGAGTAATGAGAGAAAATATTTTCATTGTACTCTGGTACAACTAAAAATGTTACATGTAGAACATTTTTTAAACTACATTATAACAGACAATGATAGAACTGCAACAAGTCTGTTTTTTTCACACTTGGGCTGCAGCAAACATTTCCTTTCTATTAGCGAACCATGTGCAAATTATTCTTTCTTTTGCAGAGTTGCCCATACCTAGTTGCAGCTCCACATAGAGCAGATTCAGTCTGAACCAGTGATGTCAATTTAAAACAAAATACATATATCTGGACTGTGAATTATTGTCAGTTTTTTTTGACAATCAATCGATTAGTGTCTGTGAATTAAAAGAAAATTCAAATTAAACCCATCTGGTCATACACGACTACACATGCACACGTGGGTTGCAGGTTTTCTGGCTGATGTGAACTGTGTTGGTATAACAGAGGACAGGGTAGCCAAAACAAATAAAGTGAACAGATAGGGAGATGCTGTACAGAGAAGGGAGATGAAGAGTCACCACCTGATGCCAGAGACAAAAGACGATAGAGCTCAATGAATTAGAGCAAGAACAAGGTTTTTAACGTACAAGGTCACATTGCTGGTAAAACTTTTTTGGCTGTACATTTAAGGTGACCAGAAATGACTAAATGGAGGAAAGGACAGTTCTAACAGAATAGGCTTTACAGTGTGAGCAACACACATAGAACAAAAAGACTTTGATGAACCAAGGAGATGCTATTCATGTCTGTGGACAGTCAAGAAGCTGGTAGAAGGTTTGTAGGTGTGGTTAAATGCCAAAACTTTACCTATTTCAGAATCTCAAATGTGAAGATCTGATGCGGTACAACCTTGACTTTTCTGAGTTTTGCTTATTTAATGTGCCTTATAACCCGGAGCACTTTATGTATTATAGCACCTTGTATATTACACCTTATAACCCAGTGCGCTTTATAGCCTAGGTTGTTAATGACAACAGGCATTTGGGGTCTGCGATCAACTGCAATTTTAGAGATATGTTTTTTTGGGCATTGGATTTTTACAATAACGACTTGCCAACAGTGTGTGTTTGCACATTTTCAGCAATATAAAAATTAGATGGATTAAAATGAGTAAGTGAGTCAATGCTTTTAAATCTGTGGCTGTACCAGAACATCTGTCATGCTGCCGATACAATTTTTATGAAACTTACTTATGTGGGTCATTGCTCTGTTGTGATATTAAAACTGCACTGACTGGCCTGAGGAAACATTTTGCCGTCTATAAGTGAGGCACAAAATCTGGGAGATTTTTATACTTTGTGTGCTTCATGCTGCCCTTTATACAAGTATAGAGGGGACGTACTTTGTTGTCCCCCTTGGAGAAATTCTATTCAATTCCTCAGTTATTTCATTAACTATGTGGTGCCCTATGCAACCTAGCCCCCTGGGGTAGCTTTTGTTGGGCGGAGATGATCAGGCACTGCTTCTTTGTGGCTAACCCTTTAAATCCTCGAAATAATCACACTTTACAAAGCATGTGAAAAACAATGCAGGCAGTGTTGTTATCTACACCCAACTACCTACCATGCACGTTCTCATCCGTGTTTCAAAAATTCAAAAAAAGTATGAAATTCTGGATCTGACTAAAAGGTAGAAATTAAGAATTGTGACACATGCTATGCCAACTTTGGCCATTTAATCCCCAATTACACTACTTGATTTAATTCCATCCACTAGGCACCAACAGTGGCCTAGCAAAAAAGTAAACAGCAGTAGAGAAACTCAAAGGAGAAAACATACAGAAAGCTAGAAGTAGAGTCATGTTAAAATTACACCATTTACCACCTATCACACATGCACACTCACTGTTACGCAGCAGAATGGGAAAACATGGCATGACCCAGCACTGCAGTGTAATCTTAGTCACATGCCACCCTCAGCAAACAGGATCAGGAATTCATTTCTGCAACCCAATTCACCTCAGTGTGCCTGCCCCTGGCCCAGTCTGGCCTGACATCCTGTGAGGTGATCCAACTCTGCTCTATATCCCATTACTGCAAGTCAGACTAACAGGGCTAATGGCTAATAATCAAGTTCTCAAATAAAAGCTGAAACCAGATTGTGTTAGTCGGTCTGAAGTTGAGGAAAAATATTTGATAGTTGCAGTTTTATGTACAAGCTTATCTTAACTGCAAGTAAACTACCAATGCAAATGTCCTTATGTACATTTGGTGAAAAAATACATATTAGTTTTTTACAGCTTGATTGCTGCACAGCTACATGCACTGAGTCACAGAAAAAGAACAAGAGGAAGCACCTGACCACGGAAGCAGGTGTAACTGCAACAGTTTTCAGGATCTCAAGTTCGTTGAAGCTAATTTAAGCCGATACCTCAAAGCAATTCAACCATGAATAGCTATATGAAACAGCATCAAAGCCTTAGTTATATTGAATATTTTGATTGAATAATTATTAATATGGAAAGTAATAGTAATACATCCTATCTATTACCAACACTTCAAATCAACAGAAAGAGTGATGGAGTAAAGTACAACAGTATATAAAAGTAAGGTATATCATCTACACAGTTTTGTGGATAAATTCAATTAAAACATAGAATTAATAACCACAATGGCACATTTGCTGTGTACTGATATTTTTGAAACAATATTTCTTGATCAGTTCCTGATTTGGGGAGAGTAGCTGTCAAAAAACTTTTTCGTCATCTGTTGCTAGAAAAATAATTTTCTTTCCAAGTTTGTTTGGCTTTATATTTCTTGCTTGTTGTAAAAGTAAGATTAGGACTGATTTAAAAAAACAAAACAAAAAAAACCCCTACTTATTCCTCCTCCCACTTAGCACAGCCACACACCTTGGGGCATGTTTCTGATGCTTTCATCCCTCAATGCAAGTTCAAGGTAGAAAAACAGGCAAATCTGATGCGGACAGTGAATGTAGTGACTTCATACACTACCTGTGCATAACTGTTGCTATGAAGGATTGCACATAGAGTATGTTGTTCAGCAGGAGGTAGAATTCACTGAAGCCGAGACGAGTATTAAAAATAACCACTGGTGGGGCTGGCACCAGTCTTGGTCTCGCTTTGACACACCACCAAGACACGATACAATTCATCATTCTGTGGCCTGAGCAAAAAGCAGGGAGAGGTGCAAAACAAAATACCCAGCATGCAGTAAAAGTAATGTGTGCAAAGATCGCACACGGCAGATGATCAAAAACATGTAAAGAATAAACTTTACACACAAGTTTGGTTTTAAAATACAATATGCCGCACATCCACAATATATATAAGTGCTAAAGAGCACAGTTAGATTAATAATTTCTAAAACGTTTAGTGTCAGACTAATGTTTGTTCTGCAGTGATGCTTGTAATATGTGCAGTGTTGTGTGCTGTAAGCACGATGGATTTGGCCTGGCCATTTAGTGAAATAAAAGACGGGCCTGGAATCTCCACAATCTTAAATAAAGACATTATTTGGGGATTTTACGTTTGCATTTAATCCAAGTTATTATGTGATTTGAGTGCATAAATTACTCTGGGTCTCTGGTCAAAATGTAATAAATTATGAAAGAACAGAATATTTTAACAACAATTACTTATATAGCCAACTACTGCCTAAGAAAATTAGTAAATGAGCATACAGGATCCAGGCACAGAGTGGGCCTAGGTCAAATGACTTGACCTGAGTTTATTGTTTCAATATCACAAGAATCAGTTTAAAGACGAGATGCTAGATTTACACGCAGCAACTTCACAACAGGTAAGTTTAATACTGTCTGTTAAAATCTACTCACTGATTCCTAATAATGTTCAGGTTGAAGGACTGCAAGTGCTTTTGGTCATTTTCTTGTAGAAGCCAGCCTCCTCAGTTTTGCATTCTTGGATGACATTTACTGACATTTAGAGGAGTCAAATGCCCTCTCTGTCCCTGCAATGTTGGTGTTGTGCTACCTAACATTTCTGCTCTTCTTGCGAGCTTTTGTATTGTACTCTTCCAAACTCTAAGGAAGGCTGCATCTCTGTCTTCCATACTCTCCACTAACGTGAAAAAGCCTCCGATTGATGCACAAAAACACATACTGTAAGCATGTCTTTCTGTTACTGTGAGACATCAACACCAGCCAATCTGTGTGTTTCCTGGACACCCCCCCATCATCAGGGGCCAATAAATCCTCATGCCTGAATAAGCCCTGACTGTGATACAGGCTCTACCCTTTGTGCCAGCATTAAGTTAAATGACACAATACTTTGCAGGATTAGGAATCTCTACACTGTATATTAGAGTCACAATAAAGTGCTCCTATCAAAAACATTGAGGAATCTGACCTCTACACCACAGAGATAAGCTCCTGCTTGAGATGTATTTTGTCACAGTGCTATGTGGTGCTAAACAGAGTGGAAGGTAAAGACCGGAGGATGAGTAATTGGGCCTTGTGTTTACTGGTCACACTCCACCATAAGCCGGTGGGCCCATGACATCCCTCAGACCTCAACATCCCTGTTTCTCATTACCTAACGACAGCTCGAGTCCCGGCTGTGACGACGTTAAAGAGGCCACACGTTGTAGAACCACAGGTCTAAATGTGTTAACGCAGCCCTGGACGTCCACGTGTTTTAGGTTTGTTTTATGGGATTAAAAAATGACACGTTGAGCACTCACCTGCCTGATGAAAGAGGAGACGAAGCCCACTTCCCTTCTCGGCTAACGTCGCGGCCGTTGGCTAACGTAGGTACCCGTGGTTTGTGTTGTTGAAGCTGAGCGGGGGCAAAAACAGCCTACAGTTGAAGCCGGGGGACACCACATGCGGAAGAGGAAGAGATGAGACCGTCTCCAACCCTGGTTCTGCTCGGGGAAGCTCTTTGTCTTCAATAAATCGTTTTTAAACCGCTACTAAACAGCCTGCCCGTGGAGGGATTCCGCCTTTCATAAAGACACGGGGTTGACATTCGTTATCACGCATGCTTAGGACCGCCTCTGACGCCTGTGACGTCAGGCACCGGTTCAGCCAATCACTCCCCCCTCCCACGCGCATTATATGTTAGGGTAAAAACATTTACTTACTAAGCCCCTTATACCTTCCTCGCGACTTACCAAAACCAAAACCAACCAAAACGTGTATCGCCGTCTAAAATAATAAAATAGCACAATTTCTACTCGCATTCCACTGTGCTTTTAGGTACATGTATTCTATTACACTACCACCTATCGGATGTTTAGTTGCACTGCTTGTATTGGCCTATATTCACATTGTTGATGTTGCTGTTAACCTTAAATCACCCAGTTGACACACGGTTAGATAACAGTTGATGAAACTTTGCACATCATCTCAGTTGTATGCCTAGAAGGTGAAATTATTTGTCAGACTAGAACCGGTTGGTCTGAAGGTTGTGCCAATGTGAGAGAGGGGTGGTGCACAAGTTAATAGACAACAACCTCACATACCTCTCACCTGCTCCCTGATGAATTTCTTTACTCTCACTTGCTATTTTAGTGTTCACTTCAAATGGTGCCTAATTATTTATCTGTGGCTACTGTACTCATGGTCACTGGCCACATGCCCAGTGTCTCCCTATGGGGGATTGATAAATGATCTGCTGTGGCTAACCCTTTAAATCCTCCAAATAATCACACTTTACAAAGACAAGTGTGTGAAAAACAATGCAGACAGTGTTGTTATATACCATGCAAAAGACACTTATAATCTTTTTGCGTCACTGTTTTTCTAATGATGCACGTTACTTCTGTTATTCGTCGAAATAAAGGAGGGTGAGCATAATCAATAAAAAAAGAGAAGTCGGGGCTGTTGACAGAATCTTTAATTAACTGGCATCACAAAAGTCCTACTGTACTGTACATGATATTGTGGCACTTAGAGTCAGCATGCTTGTAGATACCAAAGAACCCAGGTTAAGCCTTAACTCGGCATAAAAACACACTTCTAACAGCTCTTTTGTTTATTCACAGTACTGCACAGACTCATTTTTCCAATTTCACCAGATATAAACAATCTTCCAAAACACAAAAAAGAAAGAAAACCATCTGAATAATCCATTAAAGTTCTGTGAAGCACTGTTACTAAACAATCGATTAACAGAGATTTCTTTAACAAATTCTGGGACTTATTTAATCACCAAGTGCAGCACAGATGAGACCAACACAGTGTAGAATATATAACTATTACCTATACATATATACATACACACTGGTTTTCATCAGTGGTGTAGCAAGTGCAGATATCTACAGTGCCTATATTTCAGGCGCATATTATACATAGTCTTAAAATTGTAGTGCAAGCTAATTCCACATCACATATTTCATGGCAAACATTCTGCAATTCATTTCTCCTTTTTTAATGTGTCATAGCCATTTTTCTCATGCTGCTCGCAGGTCAGTTCACCAGTGCTGTGAAAACACTTGAGGAATCAGCAGGTTTGTATGTATGTGTTTGTGTAAGAGAGAGAGAGGCAAGGTGCGTTAAAGCTAGTGTTCTCGTGTGCTTCTTCACTCCTCTATAGATTATAGAGTTGGTTGTCTCTTGCCAAAAGCACAAGAAGCTCCCTTCACACGGGATAGATGAGAACTTTTCCCAGGAAGCTCTTCTTCTGTCTGTAGCAGTCTTTTTAGAACCAGAAACAGTTGCAAGATGCAGCTAAAGGAGCGTGGCAAAAATTGAAAAACTTCTAGTTCCTGTATCTGACGGTACCTACATTATGTGCTAGAGTGTCATGCTCATTGTGGAGTGTGTGGGTGAGGTGTATGTGCTGTATGGGTGTGTGTACTTGTGTGCCAATGAAGGAAAACAACTGAGAGCGTCCTGATTTGTTATATCACATTTTCAAACAGCTGCATGGAGTTCATGATGTTCTCGTCCTGGGAATAAAGGAAAAAAACAATTGTAAACAAAAGAAAAAAGAGATCCTAGAAATTAGGTTCAACAAACTCTGACTCAAGAAAAAAGAAACTCCACCTTAAGTAATACCATTAGTTAAAATGTAGAAAAGACAGAACAAATATAGGTTTTGATTTGGTCAGTTTTTCTCTTTGTAATCACATTGTCTATGTTATCCACGTTCTGTCTATTTGTTTTAATTTCTTTCTATATTTTTTTATTTATTTTACTATTTGTGTAGTTTGTAGATATTCTTGGCCAATTATCTATCTATGCTCCATTTATTATTTTTTGTAAGATTGGGATAATTTTACATCTTTTTGTAGACACTATATTGATTTTTTATGTATCTCTATCTGTCTGTATTTGGAGACTTTTAACTGTTTATGAAATGTCTTTGACTATTCTTGCTAGTTTCTCTTGGTCGTAAATTTAATTTTTTGTCATGTTTTCATTTTTTCATAGGCAACCTTAATATCGATTGAGTTTTGTGACTTTCAAACACGATGCTTCATGTTGCATAGTTACACTGTTCAACAAATTCCTAAGCAGAGCAGAACTTCCACATACAGAAATGTGGTCTCACATTAATACACATTTATCTTTAAAACACAGCAGCAGCAAAATAGTTAATAAATGACCATATTTAATTTAGGGAGGTTGCAGATGTGAATGTACTTAATGGGTGATAGGGAATCCCATTGCTGCAATGCTACATTATATTATAAAATGTTTACTCAGCTGTAAGCCGATAGGGTCAAAGTGCTGCTGGCAGCAGAAAGTTAAAACAAACAGGTTAAACATTAGATTATATGTAGACCAATGATTAATTTCATCTGACCCAGAATTAATTTGGCGATCTGATGTTAAGTTTGCATTTCTAGACTTTTATTTTACACTGAAAGGTCTTGCTCAACAGAATTTAATGACTATAGCGTATTTGGTGTTAAGACTATATTTTCAAAAACTCACTCTCAGATAAGGTAAACATTTTCACCTTTGAGAGTTTGCTGAACAAATCTTGACTAAACGTCTAGATGTATCACCAGCATCAAATTCTATATATTTTTAATTTCCTTTCTTCTTAGAGGAATACTTTTACTTTTGGACTTAAAGTACATGCCCAAAATCTTACTTTACTTCAGTAGAAAAATTAAAGGGTACTTCTTTGTTAGTGGAGTATTTTTCTAGGCAAAATAACAATGTTATTTTAGGGGGCACTGACTGATGTTTATTGATCCTTTTTGTTAGAACAGCTGCAAAGTTGTAGTAAATTTCTTGCCCAGTGTTTGAGTTTGAGGCAAGTTAAACATACAGATAATGTCAAACTAAATATTCACTCTTTATCTGCTCAGCCATGTGGGTCAGAACTCCATTTGTCCAAGTTAGTCCACAAAGTGTTTCCTTCTACCTCTTGTATAAAATCAGAACTGTCCACCACAGGTCTGCAAACAGCTTTTATATTAGCTCATTAGATCTACCAGCGTACCCATACTCAAAGACGAGCATAAAAGCTGCCTCATGTACACAAATGTAATGTGGTATTATGAATTGTATTTTGATTTTATTAATAAAAGTAAATATTCAACAGTGAAATACATTTTTTTCCTACTCCAGAGAATCTATATTGTCAAAAAACTTAAATCCATAATAAACACAACATATTTTGGGTTATGTATTGTTTAAATTGTAATAGACCTGTGAACGTGAAGTTGACCTTTACCCACCTTTGTTTATCTGACATGTCTTCTTGTTTCAGAATGTCCTAATAACAATTGTGTAACCGCACAATGATCATGTCTACATATGAATAAGAAAACTAGGATACGAAGCAGGAGGTTCAGAATATGATTCAGGAGACTGATGATAAAGCGAGATATGCTGTTTATTAAGTGAGTGCAGTTGTTAAGTGTACAACACTGAACTGGGTCAGTGACCAGTTTGTGTCGACAGTGATGATTTGTGTCACTGTGATGTAGGTTTCAATAGTCCAGCACCTGTTTGTGTCTCTGTTTGTGTGTGGTGGGTGAAAAAGTGTGCTTCACCTTCTGACAGGTCTCAATGAACTCTTCTATAGTCACTACACCATCTCGATTTTTGTCCATTTTCTACAGGAAAAAGAAATAAGAAGCAACACGTAAAGAAAGAAAACATTCCAGTGAGGGGCTTTAGATAGAGATTTGTAATGTTCTATTGAGGACAAATACTGCACATGCGTGTGGACAACCTGGAAGAACTTGTCCACATGTTCAGACGGCGCATCATCCCGCACAGAGGGGTAGGTGTACCTCCCCATCATGTCGTAGATGGACTTCATAATGGCCAGCATCTCCTGAAGAGAAGAGGAAAGAACAACCCCCTTTTTTATCTACTGTTTTTGTGAAATGTGTGTGAGATGCCAAATAAAACTCATAGATAATGAAGACGTTTGTACCTAAGTATGTACATTTTAATGAACGCTGTATTTTTCCAGACATCCTAATGTGGAGAGGTGCTGCCAAAGCCTTCTCATTGAAAAAGGGCACCTCCTTCTAACCTTTTAGAAATTGTTTAAACCCTGAACAGAACAGTACTGCACCTTGCACGGATCTAGGAGACCACACAGGTTTAAACTGAATTTAAACCTCATGCTAGGTTTGCATATTGTACTTTTAAATCTAATCATACCTTCAAAGTACAATTAAGCACACATACCTCTTTGGTGATGTAGCCATCCTTATTAATGTCGTAAAGATTAAAGGCCCAGTTAAGCTTCTCTGTGACTGAACCTCTGAGTAACACCGATAGGCCGATGACAAAGTCCTCAAATCTGATGGAACCATTTCTGTCTATGTCAAATGCGTTGAACAAGAAGTGAGCATACGTGGTTGCATCTGGGGGACAAAGAGAATCAAGGTCATAGATTTGTTGTGCTGTGTTTTACAAAAGCACCAGAAAAGCAAAATAAAGAAAATTTGGTGGAGTTTGTTTGGAGTGTTTTACATTATATTTGACAGTGGATATTATAAATGTTTGTTTTGGGGCAGAAAAAGGGGAGTGTATGAACAGGAGAGAACTAACCTCCTTGAGGAAAGAACTGAGAATATATGGTCTTGAATGTCTCCTCATCGACCATCCCACTAGGGCACTCCTGTTCAAGAGAGTTAGAAAAAAGAGACAGTATTAGAAATATACATTCTATATCTATATAAAGCATGACAAATGAAAGAGTGACTGGATCATGCAGCAATGAGACATACGTTCTTGAAGCCCCGATAGAGAGACTGAAGCTCCTTCCTGGTGAATTTGGTCTGAGCCTGCAGCTGATCCAGCCCCTCCGGCTGGTGACGCACCGTCGACAGCTCCAAATCACTGTCGCTGCTGTCTGTGGGAGAAAGAGAGAGAGAGAGACAGAAAGGGATGGGCAGACAGACAGGAAGAGATAAAAGAAAGAAAGAGAGAGAAGTGATGTAGAGAGAGAAAGATGAGGAGAAAAAAGAAGCCGAATGGGGCAGACACTGAGTGTGTGGATGCAGGTCCAGGGAAGGGTGGGAACACACATTCAACAGGGATGCATTTATTTTAGAGCAGGAGGGGGTAACGTGCTGTTTTAAGAGAGAGTTTTTCAAAATGCAGGTGAACAAGGAGGTAAAAAGAAGAAGAGCTGAAATGTCACCCAACAAATATCAATTTGGGCTTTCGAGAAAAGTCACTGCAGGAAATCAGAATTTGATTAAAAAAAGCAAAGACTCTTTTACTTAGTGAGCAAATAACAGATACAGTTAAAATTATTTGTCACCAGTTCACACACACTATGATAAATCACTGCACAACTGGGAAAAAGAAAACATTCAAGAAGAGGAGGGAAGCTTTAGTTGGGTTTTCACTGTTACCATACTCACCATCTTTAGAGAGAAAGAACAGAGGAGGGGTGTTGACACCGAGATGGAGTGAAAGAGTAAATGGAGAACAGTGAGAGAGCGACAGCAGGAGGAAGAAAAAAAACAAAGCAAAGAAAACAAGTCAGGTCAGACACTGAGAGGATTATACGATGAGTGCTGAGCAGTCCAAAGGAAAAGCCTGGAGTTAGATTCTGATAAAACATCCAGCAGAGCAGTGAAATATGGTACACTGTGAAAGAAACCGAAAATACAGAGGAGGGAACTGAGGACAGGAGGTGATCCACTCTTATGTAACACCAGACTGTGCTGTCAGGGCTCATAAGAATAACAAAAAGGTGGTTGAGCTCAGAAGGAGACGACTTCTGACGTTCCTTACCAGATTAATTCTTCCATTGAGAAATTAAGTCCATGTGTGAAATCAAAAGTAGATTTCAAGTAGTTTTAAATAAGTGCTAGTTTGATCTCAAATCCATGCTGATGACTTAACAATACTACCAACATAAATGTTTAATCCTGACCTAACGAAGAAAAGTGTAAAAAAAATCAGAAGATGAAAACAAAGAGATGTAAATCAAGCTTTGGAGCTTTTTACTATTCTGTTTCTGCACGTTTTCTCCACTTAGTTTCTCGTAGGTATCAGCATTAGGAATCGGCGTATCAACACATCAATACCCGACCTTCAGTCAGAATTATCCATGACTATTTTCATCTAGTTGTATTCAATGCAACCTGATGACATTTTAGTCTAGCTTTAGTCAATGAGGTTGTATTTTAGTCTCTTTTTTAGTAATGCAATTCAATCCCAGTCAGTATAGTAGAAGTACCTAGTGTATACAAAACCAAAAATGTATTTTAGTCAAACCCATTTCACAATTCAAACAAGAATTTCTTCTTATTAGATTATTGTTACCTTATAGACCTAAGAATACTGTACATCTTTTCCAGACACGGAAGAAGCTCTGATTTGAAGTTACAACATATTTATTTTGCAAACCAAACATGATAAAAATGCCAAGTCTGACAAAAAAGTATAGTTATAGTTCTGTGATGGTCAATCCTATCAGAAAGAACAAAAACAAATTAAAATTCTGCACAAACATACCGCACATTTCCTTAAGATGGATAAAAAGCAAAGCTGGTGACCAAAGAAAAGGGATCCGGTTCAGGATATCAAAAAACTAGAGGTTTTACCCACACCCCCTATTGAGTTCATTTCAGTTTGTTAGGGGTGAAAAACAAGGGAAACAAAATTCTGGACAGTGTTTTACTGCAGTAGCTCAAGCCGATTGCCACAACTTAGAAGTACACTAATAATAATAACGCAATATGAGGAGACATTTTACCATAGTTATTATGTAAACAACATTTAGTTTTGTTTTTATTCGTCAACAATATTACATTATATATTTATTTGTAGGTTCTTGACATCAACGTTGACTTGATATCAATAAAATAGTAACCCAAAAATTGTTGGTATTGCTCATCCCTAGTCAGCGTGCATTAACATTTAACACCACTGCCTCATAAAAATGCCACATTTATGTAAAATGATTTGACACTGCAGGATTGATTTCATTAAATTATAACTAATTGCAGACAAATTAGCACAAGCATTAGTGCTTATGATGGCCAATAAGTGAGAAAGAGTTAAATAGAATTAAAAAGCCAAAAGTGATTTTTTTTAGTTGAATCTTGGAGTTGGATCTTTCTAGTGTGTAAGTGAGCAGCAGTGTCAGGAGCATCATGCATTCGGGTTTTATTTTGATATGGCACAATTTAACAATCTCTATTACAAGGGTACAAAATATGCTAAACTGCAGTCAGTGTAGTGGAAACACACGACAGAACTGAACTGAAGATATTACAGCAACGGTTTGGCTCAAGGATTGAAAGCTGACATGAAACACGTGTTTCTCAAATAAATGCTAACCCTGCATTTGCTATCATAGAAATAACTGTGTCCTGGCGTCCTTTTCTGACCATTTAAAAATGTGAAATTTACCTGGCTTATTCTATTTTCTTAAAAGTTAACTGTGAAGTTAAATGTATTCTATAACAGCATTTGATCTATGCTGGAATTGATTCTGATATAAACACAAAACAACTTTTTTATTCACACCCTTTGTACTGCTCTTATCTTTGTAACCACCACACACCTGGGGGTTCAACTGTAAATCTACTCCTCCTCCTCGAGTGATTAATTATTATTCAGATTTAACAGCTATGACAAATTAAAAATCACCCCTCTGCCCCCTCACTCCATGACCTGCTCCTACTCACTGCCCCTGTCCCAGGTTGCCTCACCGGTCTCCGTGATGTCGATCAGGCCGAGCAGGTGCATCAGTTTGAGGAACATGATCACCAGGCAGACGATGCCAACAGTCTGGAGCCCCTCTGTTTCCCACCTCACACTCATCTTCCCCTCTTCTTCTACCTTTTCTTCCACGGTCCTTTTCTTTACTCTTCTCTACTACTACTACATTATTAGACTTTCTACAGTCCACCTGTCTCTTCCAGTCTCTGCTCCCATCTCGTCTCTGAAACAGTGTCACTCTCTCATCACTCTTATTCTGTCACAGTTTCTGTTTCTGTATTTAACACGCACGTCCTTCCTTTTTAATTGACTGCCTTTTCCCAGCGCTCACCCCCGTTATAATGGATCTTTTAGGAAATTCTCCTCATCTAAAAGCAGGATCTGATGGTCCTTTATTAAGGTCAAGTGGAAGTGATTATTGCTGTACAAAATACATCCACAGAAAGAGGGTAAAAAAAATCAAATATCTGGACCACCACGTTAATCCATGAGAAATCTAATCACACAGAAAGCAAGCTCAGATCTAAAACATGCAGTTGGTTATGGGTTTCCCACCGTTATCGTTGCATTATGTGACAAAATGAAAGATGAAAGATCCAAAGACATTTATCCAGTGGGTGATGCTCCGCTGCTTCCTCTTGATCTCACATCACACTAATTAACCTGTGGTCTCCTGAGGGACCAGAAAAAGGCG
>JAUMHF010000026.1:15853240-15864649 GCA_032359275.1 Microctenopoma steveboyesi | reverse complement strand
ATATTTATAGAATATAAAAGAAATAAAATAAAAGAAATAAAATATCTAACTACTACACACCCCCCTCTGATTCTGGGCCTAAAAGACTGAGCAATTAAAAGGAGGGTGCTGTAGTTTAGAAAGTCATCAGATGTTTTAATATCTGGTGAAGTTTCAGGTCTATTTACAGAGCACTTTTACAAACAGCTGAAGTTACAGAAAGGGGGGTTACTGCAAGGAGGTTAGTACAACTGTAATACTATCCCTCTTTCTGGTACAAGTCAGGAGTCTTTCTGCAGCATTCTGCACCAGTGAGGAGGAAACAGTAGGAGAATACTGGTTAATACCAAAACTAGAACACTACTTGAGGAAAGGTATTACTATGACTAGTTTCTCTACTAGTCTTTACTTAACAGCTATTTGGAATAAATTTTAGTCAAGTCAACAATGAGCATAACTGGAACGTAAAACGTCAAAGAATATTGTAATAGCAGAATAATACTGTTAAGCTGTAAAACCTATTAGAAACAATGAGAAGATGCTGAAGCAGTTAGGACAACGACACTGCTAGTTCTCATGGGGGACGATAGAAGAATGAAAACGAAGACACGTGACGAGAACTTCGGGGGCTACTGAAGAATGGCCAGTGTCCTTCAGGGTCCTGGAGGAGTACTCCAGGCTCCATATTTAGGCGGTCTCGGAGAAAGCCTGTTCGATACTGCATGTATAATTAATGTGAAGTAATGCTAAACCAGGGTGTGGGCTCAGAGGAGGAGGATGAGGAGGAGGAGGGACTGGGCCGCTTTTTGGGAAACTGAAGATTGGAGAGATTGAGAGGAGTGATAAATTATGAAAGGACATTATTGGTGTTTTTGTTGAATTTATTACTTATGATGCCGTGCCATATGAGACGCACTAATGTGCGGACTGGAGCCTTCCTGCTGTAATTGTCTTGGCACACTGACGACAGGGCACTCTGACTCGCTGGCCTTCAGCCCAAAAGTCTAATCAAGGGGAACTGCATCAGTCAAAGAGCAGTATCTGATGTCTCTTTAAAGTCCTCTATGTACACAGTCTATCAAAGATTTATGTGTAATCCTTTGTAGGCACATTAAAACATCCCATTAACCTTTTCCCACTCAGATGCTGATGGGTCAATATAATATTTGTAAGTGAGAGAATACATTTGAAGTAAACAACAATGTACTGTGTTTCAGTTTGAGTTAGTTTTTAAAATCTGGTATATTTACACATACACAGAGTGAAAATGTGACAGGCAATATTGATCACTGCTGGGGAACACTGTTATTACAGTCTGCTTCATAAACTCCTTTACTGGTCTTTATTTATTTTACTCACAGTGTATGTTGACAAAGATCACTGTCATTAGCTGTGTGTGCCAAAACACAGCTGTTGTCTGTAGGCCAGATGTTAAATTAGCTACCAAAACGATAAGACCACGTCTGTTTTATTTAATATTCTTATATGGTGTCTGCATGTGTTTGTCTTCTATTGTGTAGCACTTTATGATCTAGACAGTATAATATAAATGTTTACTGTAATATAAAAAGAACTGTGGAAAATCATGAACCGATAACACTGATGGAAGCATCTGATTTTTTTTATGAATAAATACGATGACTACAGTACAAAGGCACTTTAAACGCTACACTACTATTTTGAACAGACTGTGCTTAGGTACCAGTGCGGTGGCTCAATGGGATAAGCATCAGACTGGGATGCAGAAAGTGGCAGGATCAAATCTTAGCCAAGACTCCCAACCCATCCTACATACCAGGTGTGTCCTTGAGCAAGACGCTCAGCGCTAAGTCGCTTTGGATAAAATATTTAACGTTTTTATTCAAACATAAAGATAAATATATAATAATACAGAATTATACATGGGTGTAAATAAACACCAGCTAAATGTGAAAAAAAATCACAAATAGTCATAACCAAATTTGAAAAAAAAAACAGCTAGGTTAGGATTTTTTGTTTAGTTTTAACTGAATATCGCTTGAAAGAGATTATTAGATGAAACTTCAGGCTCTCTATCTAACAGTTATGTTGTTAAATTATTTATAACACACTGTAATAAAGTTGTAAACTGTTGTAAATATTTATTCTAACCCGGAGGAGGCTGGCATGTAATCAGACTCTGCAGGACACTACAGTACAACTCAGTAAAATAAAATATGTCTTTGTAGGAGAATGGGTCATGATTGCTGATAATACTGGACACAAATAAATACTTGTTGTCCATATATCTGCATATAACATTGTAGTGTTTCTGTAAACGTATATAACAGGGGAGTGAGTCATGACAAGTCAACGCAGTAGACAGAGCAGCGCCACATTGCAGGTACCTGTTAGAAAGCATAGGGACCACAGGTGGGCCCTTACCTTCAAATGAGGACATGGGCTCC
Organism: Microctenopoma steveboyesi; assembly: GCA_032359275.1. Classification (NCBI taxonomy): domain Eukaryota; kingdom Metazoa; phylum Chordata; class Actinopteri; order Anabantiformes; family Anabantidae; genus Microctenopoma; species Microctenopoma steveboyesi. The sequence goes on along the minus strand of JAUMHF010000026.1, from coordinate 15,862,244 downwards.
AAGATGCCAAACTGCTTGAGAACTGCCATGAAAAGAATAATGACCACGCCGATGGCAAACAGCTCCATGCCCTGGATCCCCATGACTGCAAGACAGGGGGCCCGCTCAGGGTAAAGCCTGCAGGAGAGGGCCTTCCGCAGGAGAGGAGAAGAACTGAAGCCTTGGTCTGGCCGTGTGATGCTGGCCCAGACTAGTTAACTGTTAACAACTGTTTTCAGCACTGTTGAACCAAGCCGTGATAGGAATCAGTCCAGTTGGTGTGTGAAAGCATGGGCTTGTCTCCAGGCCCAGGAGACAGCATGAGAACCAGACCAGCGTGTTGGATGAGGGCTGCTCTAATGTCAACACTGATGCCGAAGTGGAAAATCTGTGGAAGCCGACATATATGGAAAACCTCCTTCTCTGGAACCATGAGGGAAAATGGGGGTTGTGTCACGAGCCATTTATTACAGTGCATTAAAAGAGACGTTTAGAGTCACTTTCCAGACTTTCCTCTTGCTCGCACTCTCAGAAGCTCAGACTGGCGAAGACACAAGTTACTGCTCACGCTCTTAATCCAAACAGCTGTAATGAGTCCTCACGCCATAGTTTACACTAATAAATCACATCTTGGTTTTAGATAAAAACGTCATTTGGAAAAAGCAAAGAATTCAGCACAGTCTCAGTGTACATTTTCATCACGTAGCTCCTATTAGGTGGAAGAAAGTCAAAGATAATAAAATAAACAACATCAGAGAACAGAACATAAAATACGCCTCTCATTTTCTGTGCCATTAAACTGCAAAACAACATTAGCAATTATGAATAAATTATACCAATATATCCACCAACCACACAAGCAATTAGTGAAACCTCAGGTTTGGAACAAAAGCATTCTTCACTGTAAATACTTCATCTGAAAGGCGAGTGACTTTCTAGTCTGTGCTGCATCCGCTCACCATATTCAACACAAGGTACTCGGTAAAACAAAGTACTTGTCCAAATTATCACAAAAATGAACTGTATACATTTACAACCTTCTCAACTTTAACTACTATATTTCTCTCACAACATTCAGATTCACCTCACAGCTTTTTCTACATAGTGAAACTTAAGTTTGGTGTTTGCCTATTTTTTTCAGTCACTTTACTTATCTCCAAATCCAGGTCCAGATATGGAAGCATGTGGCTCTGAGGAAAGAACACTTAGTATAGCAGCAGCAGGTTCCAGGAAGGGAAATCCTGAGAAAGTAAGAGAAGCTGTAGACAATAAAACCTCCTCCCCCTTTGTCTAGCTCCTCTGCACATACTTTTCCATCATTCTTCGATCTCTGCAGCTTCCTGAATGTATCTGTTGCTGCTTCTAGCTGCAACTTTTCTTCCCTCAGGTAGCACTCACTCCAGATGAGGTTTAAAACTGAAGTGTCCACTTCAAGCCTTGTTCTGGTTTCTGATACTCCACTGCACTCCTCCTTTTTCTCCATCTGTTCATCTGATTTGCTTTCACACCCCAGTGTTTCTCCTCCTCTTCCTACTCCTCCCTCAATCTCCTCTGTCATTCCATAACTTTGGCCAACCGCAGACTTTCTCTCTCCTTCGGCTCAGATCCCTCTCTCCTCTACAAACTGTCCCCTCTGTTATCACCACATCCACCTCTTCACCTCTGAGTGTATTCTGTCGTAACTGTGATGTGGGTTTAGAAATGTTTGAATGGTGGGGGTGGGTGGCTAGACTGCAGCACTGTTTTAAAGTAGGGAGTGACATTATTCAAAGAAGCAAAATAGTGGCATATTTAAATTGCGGTACTTCATAATAACTGTGAATAAATAAATAGAAAACAAACCACCCTTGTACACAATCGCAATATGCCCAAACCCAGAAAAACAATCTGTAATTCTATATCTTCTTTGAAACATCTCTTTGATGCATTTTCAGGAGACTTTTTAAAAAAATTGTTACAGTCATCCTTCTTGTTGTATTTTTGTATGTCATTTAATTTACCAAGGTATTTAACAATTAACAATTTTGAACATTATTTTTACACAAACAAACAGATATTAGATTCACCTACTAGCTAATTTCCTGACAAAAACCCTAACGTAACAATTGTCTATGTACAATTCAGACTGACAAGAATGATTTCTAAAAGTGAATTTTCAGCTAGTGTGAAAAGTGTGAAAAAGTGTGATTGCAGTTAGTGTATGATTGTGTAATCTACATACATGAGGTTTTCTACATCACACATAAGTGACAATGACTCTAGTATAGAGCCTTGTGGTACTCCCATATCTTTTTATAGGAGGGCGAACATAACAGTCTGTACTGACTCTCTGTTTTGCTGTTACAGTTTGCAGTTTTTTAATGTAAGCTCAAGACCACATCTTAGTAAAAAAAATAATTAATATAAACATATCTATGTATCAGTGTGTAAAGCTCATAATCATATCTATATCATATAGGTTTTATCTATAGCTGCAAAACACGCAGTAAATTGCTATAGATAAAATGGAAAATATTATCATAAATGTTATTATATTTAAACACTCTAAGACATTTGCGTGTGGTCATGTTTAGCAGGTAAAGAGAGGATAACTGATGACTGTGCACTCGCTAATGCACCAGGATAAGATTGGGGAACAGAGGTGTGTGTGTATGTGTATGCGTTAATGCACTGACTTTGTAGATAGGAGAGGCCAGAATGAGCACGATCAATATCTTTCTGGTGAGGTGCTGGTGGTAGTGGCATTTCCCCACAATTTCTCTGCTTCATAGACTGTACCCGAAAAAATCCTAAAACCACGGTAAAAAGGCCGTAAATCTGTCTGCTATTACTCTTTAATAAGTGAGTTTGTCGAATCTATCCTCATAATTTTCATCAAAGTCAGTATGAGTGTGTCAGACAAGATTTCTTACACTAAAAAAAACACACAAACTCAGGATGGCTATAGGTGTATTTGTGCGTACTTGAAGTTTTATGGCGGCATATGCATGTACTTGTGCATGTAATTTAGTTAGGATTAGTTCTGTTGTAGTGACTTTGTGTGGGCTGTTGTGTTCTGTGTCTACTGGTTCCTCTATACAGGCCATTAGGACACTAACAGGTTTTTAAAAGGCAGGCTTGGCGCTGCCTGCTGACGCAACAGTCAGTAAACAGGGAAAGAAGACCCAGACAGTTTCCACTCAGTCTGACACATCAGCAAATATCACCTCAGTCTTCACCATAATTTAAGAGGAAGGCATGCTGACATGAGATAAAGGTGTATTACATGATCAATAACTCTAGATTATTTACTTAAGGGATTAAATCTGCTTCCAATTTATTTAATCATAACATTTTTGCATGCAAATATGGCATTTCCCAGGTGGAAAATGTATTAGTGTTTTTCCAGTGCTGTAGAAATACCAGCACAATACAATACAAAATACGCAGTCACAAGTTAAAGTATTTACTGATTAATGTGATTAGCTATTCGCAACAAACAATATTAGACCTTATGTTATATGACTGCATATCAATATTGCATAAACTTATAATAAGTTTTGGAAGTAATTCACAGCTCTCAAATAATCACTATGGATGATAAATTACAACATCTAAAATGTAAAATGAAGTACTGAGTAAAAAAATGTTCATGCAATTACTGAACAAAACTCTAATTTGAAGCTACAGAAGGAAAATAATTGTGAAATGCACAAACTGTTTTAAACTGGCATACTTGTATTAACAAATGAAAGAATTCACCGGAAACACATGATACTAAAAATTATATTAATGACTTTTTATTACTTCTGTATATACAGTAATAAATATTTGCAAAATAACAAAAATAAAATGATCAAGCTGATGTCTACCGCAATTAACTAATGATACTGTCAAAATGTATTGACATTGTCCACATACAGCAACACTGAATTATTTTTGAGTGTATTTTCAGTTAAAGGAAGAAAGAGAAGAATGGTGATGATCCCCAGCAAGTGATGATGGGAGGGACTACAGGACAAATGAACCGATAACCATGAAGAGATGAACCACACCGGTACCTACCTGAGCGATGGTACCTGGCTGCACTATGGCCACAATGAGAGAGGCAGCTGGGTCGAGAAAGGCGCCTCCTGGCCTCCACAGAGAGAGCAGCCATCACAGCTCCCATATTGCAGCTACCACAACAACAAAGTTACAAACAAGCTGCTTTGAGATCTAAGAACATCTAATAATCTCCAGACCAGATCCAAACCTCAACAGAGTTGCTATGTTTTAATCCTGGCAGTAAAAAAATCAGCCAAGTCTGAAAGAAGGCAAATGAGTCTAGCTTCAATGTCTGAATCTCATGTACTGACAAATGAAACTCCCTGGCACGGTAGAAAAGGAGTCTGAAGAGAGTTTTGCAGTGTGTGCGCACACGTGTGTGTCCACATTTGAAAATCTGTTTGAGTTTGTGACGCCCCATCACAGTAAGATAAAAAAGAAGAAGGGATCAAACAGCACTGCAGAGCTTGTGACCTTTCCCATCACACACCTCCACATTTTTGTCTGTCTGTTTCGTTCCCTTCCTCTCCTCTCATCCACATAGAAGAAAGTACTCCTGCCTGTCTTTCAAAGGCCATTACTTACACAAATTACTACTCCGGTGGGTTTCTGGAAATACAAACAGCCCTAAATCATTTCACTGAAAATCACAAGTAACTATCTATATATAACTAAATATACCATGACATTGGTAAATAAATAATCTGTTATCTTTCGTGAGTTATTCTTACTATGAGATGAATAAAAACAGCACATGTACACACATAGACAGCATAACAACTCACTTTTCCAGAGGAAAGAAGACAGAACGATAACAAGAAAGGATTAACACCAACACAAATACTAAAACATACAATATAATAAATGAACTAAATAAAACTAAAATACGAAAATCAAACAGATGATATTTTCCTATATGCATGTATTTAATGGCTGTAGCACACTGTAACAACTTGTTCCATACAGTGTCACGGTTCTTTAACGTAGAGTTGGTGGATAAAGTAGCATCATACTGTACTAACGAAACATACACCATGAGACTGATGCAAACATCAGGTTCTTTACCCATTATTAAAACTGTCTCTGCTTTGCTTATTTGATTTGATCTGACATATATTTTAAATAGAAATGTCATATATCTTTGTGTGCATGTGTACATAATATTCACTTCACTGTGTTTTGTTACAGGGATGAAACGATGCAGTATGCACAGCAAGAGACAAAAAAAGCTGGCACTCGCACTAAAGGAAATGCTGTCAATGGCAAACAACCTGCCACTATAGGAAGAGCATTAGCTTGAAAGGGCAATGAAAATGTGAGTGCCTTTTGAAGTTATTGTGGGCAGACTGCTTCATTTCCGACAAAGAGTGAACAAAGTATTTTGATGAGTCACTCAAGGCGAGTCAAGTTCAAGTGATTTGGACGGACTCTTACACTCAACAGAAACTTTGCAGTCTCAGGAAACAAGTGTTCGAACCTGTTAGAAACATCACTGTCAAACAGGTTAGAAAAACAACTAAAAAAAAATCAAAATGCAGTAATGTAATATGGGAATAACAGAAGTTATGTCATGTTTTTACTACTTACTAAAGTTTCATTACTTTTTTTTAGATAAGTGAGTGGTTACTATTTCTTTAATTTGATGTTTAAATGCATTAACAAAATCCAATATGGTGTTTTGCCTTTTTATATGAGCTTAGTAAGTAGTTATAGTAGTTATAAAAACAACGTAGTAGCTATTCTTTAAATTATTTTAAATATGTTACATGCTGCTGCTGTTCATAACAAATGGTGGTTAAAAAAAGTCCCAATTTTCCATAATTTCTTCTGGTTTGTAATTAACACAGGAGCAAGTTCTGTAAATGCAACCTGCATTTTTCCTGGACTGGACATGTAAAAGAGACACTGTGGTTCCTACAGAAAACTGTAAAATGTGCAGGGTTAGAACTAACTTAACAATTAGATATTTTTGTTCTCCATGTTTTATGCACCTTGTCCACTAGGGGGCGCTGCACATCAGGCAGCACAGCGGAGAGCAGAGCAGAAAATCTGACCATAAGTACTGAAGCCTTCCTCTTCTTGTCTGTACGTCATGAGGTCATGTATGAAACGATAGTCCCCATGGTGATTACTTAAGATTTGCATGTAAATACCCGCAATGCTGCACAGGCCACAGAAGATCTGATTAGTATATATATATATATGTATATGTGTTTTTAACCTTATTGAACAACCCACCAGGGAGACAGAAGAGAAGAGATTTGGCTTCACTTAAACAAGAGCTGCAGTAATATATCACTTGTCATCAGAAGAAAGATGGCGGCTCTTTCAAGCTTTTATCTCTCCTGCTCACTTTGTCCTAACCCCTTCAACTGCTTTAGATATTCTCATTAAATAAAAACCCAGTCTCTCCCATTTGAGATAATCTCCTTTTCATAAAACCACCTCAGCCAAGTAGGTTGAAAACCAGTCTTAGCTGTGTAATTAAAATGCCTTGCTGTCTGCTCTAGTTGTTTTTTTACTCCTTGCTTTACGCTTTATTCTACATCAAACATCTTTCTCTTTTCCTCTCCTCTGCCTCATCATAGCTGAAGGCAGAATTAAGTTTAGTTTATGGATCAGTGGAGACCTGAACTCCTACCTGAGCTGAGCTCCATTATGGAGATTCAGATTGAGAAGTGTCAGGAGGAGAGTACAATGCTGTGAGGCTAAACAAAACAAAAGGCAGAAGAGGCCAGTTTTAACTCTACAGACAACACTTATCACCATCAAATTCAGTCTCCTGTTGTCTCTCTAAAGACAATGGGTGAACACTGACTGCTGAGGATCCCTCACCTCTCTGCATGAAACCTACAGAGGAATGTATGTGGACAAAGACGAGAACAATGACGATGAAGAGGGAGGGCTACCGAGTGCTGACTCAGCTGGTGGTGGTGAAATGATGTGTAAAAAGGACACAGAGGAGGACAGAGGATAGGCTTACAGCTAATCAATGATGAACGGAAGGACATAAAGACTAACTCAAGGAGGACAGACTGATAAAAAATGAACAAAAAATCCACAACATAGAAACAATATCAGCAAAACATAACTAACTAGTTCTGTAGCAAATAAAACATTACACACCTCTACACACACAGTCATAAAATAATGCGCCACATACACCATAATATAAATATAGCTTATATTCTTTCAGTAAAGAGAGTTCATGCTATCATTTAAATTAACTTCTGAGTATTGTCTAATCAGTCCATCCATGTTCACAATCATCCAGTAAACAGGACACAGAACTCTTGATAATTAATGTACTGTACAAAAGTTAAAGTACTTTGGCCCTATGACTCATATAGTGTTAATGCATCATTGAATAAACACTTTTCTAATGCAGCTGGACCAGGCGCAGATGTTGTAAAGTACTTTCACTCCACTCAGGTTTACCTCAGTACTTCCCAACCTAAATCAAGCCCAGTCCCTCCAAAGAGGAGCAGTTATGAGATTATTAATAAGTGACATCAGATACAATAAGCCACTAATGGAGTAGACAATATTTAAAGTTAAACTACTTAAACTAAAACGTTTCTTTCATACATTCTTGACTGAGAACTCAAATAAAGTGCCTCAAATAGTGGACTTATCTACAGTCCTGCATTAAATGGACTTTGTTACATTCCACTGGTTCCTGACCAAAAAAAATAAACACTATGTTATATAGTTAAGAAAACATATTGTGTTATAGTTGTGTTGGATTTGTGTACAATAAATCCAGCAGCAACAGTTATTTAACCCTTTTTTCAAGAAGCAGAAAATACCTTGAAGCACTGTCCCAGTGATGAAGCCAAAGAAGCAACGCAGCAGCTTGTTGATCTCTTTTCCACACTCAGCTCTGCATGCGTTCATCCTCTAAACCTTGACAACCAGCACCAAAGGGCATCAAGCAGAAAGGAACTCACAACATAAAACCAGTCAAAACACCCCAGTTTGGATCTAAGTCCTTCTCCAGTTAAACTTGTTTATGTCTAGAGGATGTTTCCCCCGTTCGCTCCCTTCCCAACTGGTGTCCCAGTTTGCTTACAAGTAATGTCAACTCCCGCCTCTTCTCTTTCTTTTGTGTCTCTCTCCTCTACACTAGACGAGGTGAAGTGCATCGCCTGATGTTGGGTCCGTCCCGAAGCTCCGGTCACTGGTGTTTTATATGACCGATCCATACAAACAGCAACACACAACAGTGACGCTGGTTAACACTCCTCCTGTTTCAGCCTTCAGTAGGCCACAGTGCTGCACACTTTCTGCAGTGGAAGAAAGTCAAACAGAACCAAGCTGGCGTAGGAACCACAGTCCAGGGAATAAATCACTTTTCACTTGACTTCCCTTCCTCCTCACATTTCATAGTCTAAACTAAATATCTTTCGACTTTAGCAATGGCTAATACAAGCAATGGCAATGCATGCTTTGTAAATATGCATCACATTTTATATTTTGTTGCATTTTATAAACTCAACGAGTCATTTTTAATCAAGAATACGTGCATGGAGATTCTGGAGGAGTCACTGGGAATGCCTGATGTTCAACCGTGAATTATGTGACAGTTAAAACACGTACACTCACAGTGCTGGTTGCTTGCCTTCCATAATGCCAAATTTAAAAATATCTGTTCAATACCATTAATATGCAAACATATGCAACAGGACACACAGAGCATCTACTCCAAATGGGATACCTGCGGCGTTTATTGTTGTTATCGACTGTCACTGTTTATAGGTTTAGGGTTAAAGCAGTATCCAGTTGAAATGTCTCGTGCTTTCTGATCCCACCCAGTCCTCCTCTCTATACGTGCACGTTGTCACTCTTCACGCGGTGTCACCTGCTGGGACGTCACGCTCTCTAGAGGTCGCCTAATTATAACAACCTTGCTCGCTGTCTCGACCTCTCCACCTCTCTCTGTGACATCGCTGTGCTGCTATTTTAAGATGCTGGCCATTACCAGCACCGTTGAGGACTT
>JAUMHF010000026.1:15772494-15853140 GCA_032359275.1 Microctenopoma steveboyesi | reverse complement strand
ACCTCTCCACCTCTCTCTGTGACATCGCTGTGCTGCTATTTTAAGATGCTGGCCATTACCAGCACCGTTGAGGACTTGACCACCGACAACGCTAAATCTCTCCTATAGAGATCCCATCACAGCGTGCACTTTCCTTCTCACTCTCTCCTGTTTTGTTTTTGATAGATGATTGATCTGCTGACAAAACTGATCAAGTTAGTCGAAGAATTTGAACGTTGATATTGAACATGTTGATGTTTTCTTTACATCAATGCTAAAACTGCAAAAGCTGAATTTTGCAGTTTTAAGCTTCAGACACAACAGATGCACATCTACTCATTCTACCTGTATGCAGGGATCAATATACAGGTGACCTCGGAGGGGTAAGGTAAAACCAAAAATGCTGAGGACACAGCAGACGGTGAAACTTTTCTCTCTCACAAAGATTAACTGTGCAGAGTCAAAGCTGAACCACTGGGTGGAGCACCAAGACTAAGATCTTAGACCAGGGACAGGAAACCCTGGTCCTAGATAGCCTCAGAGAGAGTTTCTGGTTGGAGGAACAAACCTGATCCAGGTGATCAACAACCAGAAGAGCAGAGATAGTTAGAAACCAAGCTGTGGCTGTGGCTCTCTAGGACCAGGGTTGTCTACCCCTGCATTAGACAAACCAGAAGTAGACCAGAAACATCAGAAACTAAATACAAATTGTACTTTCCTTCATTCACAAATTACAAAACAACAAAGCAGTTTAAACATGGGCCATTACTAGACTTCCCAGTTCAGAGACACCTTTAGACTCAAAAAAGGCAGGTTGGGAGAATGTGTCCATATTTCTCTCAAGAAGCAGTTGAATACAAACATGCCTTTCAGATGTAAAGGTATTGGATGGTTTTTTATGGATGAGGAAGAAACACTATAACATAATGAAGTCACACATGCCTATGTGGATGGAAATAATCTGCTTATTATTTAGTGTTTATTGAATTACTTGTACCACATGTCTGTACCTTGTAGGTACAACTACGAGAAAGAAGAAGGAGAAGGAAAAAGAGAAGAATTAGAATTGTTACTCTGTTCTTCTCCCATATTTAATTCTCAGGTTGTTTTTTGGTGATGCTTAAAATAAAACCACAGACTGTCTTCTACTTCTTTTATCATATCTATGTGAATGTATATGAGTGTTTGTGTGTGACTGGAAAAAATGCTCAGAGGAGGTTACAAAGAGGCGACAGGTGTCTCAGAGTGTCTTAGGTCAGTGTGGAGAATATAAATGATAAACCGAGGGTGCAGAGACATTTGATTAATTACTGTGTACACAAATGTTCTCTGGGCACTCTGAGGTCATCTTCCCAGCACAATGAGTCGGTCGTGCCCATGGGGACCTCAAGTGGCCAGGACACGTCCAGCCAGTCAATTCAGCAATCAATGTAAATACTGTTAGCGACGCGTGTTGTGCATTCACCACATTGTTGGTTTCACCATCACGTCACACTCACACCCCCTCACCTTTGTCCTGTGGCTGTGTGCTGGCAATGATCCATTTGACCAGGCAGCACTTCATCAGAGCTTTTCGCGAGAACCGTGGCTTCTGCCACTTTCCAGAATCTTTCACTTTGCCTGGCGCTGGCTCGACGCCGTTGGCGTCTCCCAGCAGGCTGCCATCAACCACTTTCCCATCCGCCTGAAGAAAGGAGAGTACGAGGGAACGAGGGGAGAGGAAAGAGGGAGAGAAATAGTTCAGACAGGTGAGGAAATTCTACAATTCATAGCTGAGATCTTTAGAATCCGCAGGAGAGAGAAGATTATGTGTGTGTTCGGACGCTATGATTAACCTCTGATCCAAAGCAGTTTCAGGAACTTTAAAGAGATTCAAGAAGAGTTCAGCATAAAGTCCTTTTTATCTGAGGCTTTGTACATGTCCAGAGCTCCAGCCCTGAGTTATAAATGGATCCCCGTGTCTTAATGTGAACCCTACACCTGAATACACATATTTGGCTGCAAATACAGTAGATGAGAAGATACAGGAAAAACAATAAGAGTAATCTTTATTAAACCTATCATGGTCTGTTAAGAGCATAAAGAACGCTGACTTGAAGTATTTAAATATCAGATTTAAAATGACCTTTTATTGATTTTCATATTTAACACCAATTTGAGGAGCTAAAATTGACACGAAAGATTTTCTCTATTTCTCTTATTTTCAACAAATCTCATAAAAAACTACAACTAACAAGGAATTGTGTTTATTCACTGTAACGTCTGTGATTCAAACAAACCTGATATCAGTGTATATCTCTGCGAGTCACACTGTTGCAGTGGGAATGTGTTTCTTCCTTATTCATTTTGTGAATGTAGTTTTTTTTAAAGCTCTGTCTAAGATACAATGGTAGAGTTAAACAATGTCTACATTAAATTAAATCACACTATTTCCCAAGCATTAATGAAAGTGCTTAAACACACATGACGTAGAGCTTCATTCACTGAAAAATGTTGTTGCACTGGGTCATAATCTATCCAGTGATTAGATTTCAAACATGTTTGTGATTGTGGTTTAGTTGAATAGGAGCTTCTTTTTTGGGAAAGGGTCAAGCAAAAAGCCTCAGGGGGCACTTTAAAAAAAAAAAATGTAAGTTTACTGGAGTAAAGACAACGTGACACTTTTTGACTATGTTTTTGTTATCATTTTACTTTTATTTGAGAACATTTTTTTTACTTTAGTACTATAATTTAGTTATCTTTACATGTCTGATTGCAAATCAGTTGAAGCACTTTAATGTGAAAGGTTATATTTTAGGCCTTTAAAATTAACAAAAATATCAAAAATTGTTCCCTTTAATAAAAGATCCTTAGAATGTTCTATTAAGCTGCTCCTGTTGGGTGCATATAAAACACACAGGCACAGAAAGTGCACACACAACCATGTGTACACTGGAGCGAATAGGTAGGAAGATGAAAGAGGTGAACGCTGAACAGACAGAAGCTCTGTTTACTCTGTGGGGAGGAGAGAAAAGCAAAGGATGACAGAGGGAGAAAAGAAGCAGAGAGAGAGGGAGATGAAATGGTTATTTGATGCAATGGGAGTCTGACCATGCAAATCCTTTACTCTAAGATGGTCAGAGAGAATGAAAAAGGCAGAATAGAGAGAAAAAGACTAAGATGTGAGCAGTACAAGGTCCCCTCGTGTTCCTGGAAGAACTGAAGTCAATTAGCATAATGAATTGTGGCCTATCTGAGAGGAAGAGCAAAGGACGGCCAGAGGACGGAGGGTGGAGGATGGAGGATGGGAGGAGATGAAGATATAAAAGCACTTTGCCGGGGAATACATTAACAAGGCTATTTCTGTGCATCTTCCACATGAACACACAGACGAGACAGAGCAAAACATGAGAGAGGAAAAGGCGGGAAAGAAGGAGGACTAGGAGGAGAGGAGCGCGTGCACGCACACACACACACACACACAGGAGTGAACAATCCAATACAGGAGTCTGTATTGAACATAATGACAACACACTGAAATGAAAAGAGATGATGGAAACAGTACTATTTATCCACAGACCAACAGTGAGTAAAGAGGAGCAATCTAAAAAGTGGGGGTGAGCTCAGCAGTGACTCATGTTTTAGGACAAATAAATTAGAAATGTTTTAACGTGCCTTTAGTGAGAGTCTCAAATTGGAAAGAAGGGCCGCATGACAAACAGATGCAGACAAACGCAGTGTAAACAAGAAACTTCGGCGCTACATTAGTTGTTTATTCACGGGCCACAGGACACGCGGGCATAGTCACAATCATTAGGGGCATACACAGACACACAGTTAGAACCAGTATCTGCTGCTCTGATTTAACGCTTCAGCTGGCTTTGTCCTAGGGAAGCGCTTTCCTCGTGTAATGTGTCCACAACATCTTGCAGCGTCCTCCGAATCACACACACACCCTATAGGGCAGAGCGCTACCCATGAAGCTCAAAGCAAACACAGTAATGCGGCGCACATCGCTACGCTCTGCCATAAATGATTAAACATCAGTCGCTGTGCTGTCAGTTTACATGAAGTGTAAACTCCAGTCTCATTACAAGAGGTCTGTGCCCAACAAAGACGCCAATGTAGACCAGCTAAAAACGCAGGGGGGACCTCTAAACATATGTATGCAAGAACAGATAAATATGCTGATCAATACAAGCAAAGAGAATTACTTCAACTAAGCCACTGAAATTGGTGGACACAGACAGACATGGCAACAAACACGCCTTGTGTATGCCCACAGGTTGTAGACAGAACAGGAGGGATGGTGGTTTAGTCCCCGGGGTTCCTTCTTGCCTACTGTCCTTGGACAAAACCACAAACCCGCTGTCAACCACAGTAATTTCCAGAGCAGACAGACCAGCACTTCCTCCTACACCATGATCTGCCACATTATTTTCAAAAATAAAACTCAAAACTATTCAACACATTTCAGTAAGAATTCAGCGCACACCCAGACCAAACCAAATTTCAATATTTACTCTGGGAAAACGCTGACATTTCCACGGTAGCAGCAAAATATGTCAGAGCCTGAGGGAAAACCAAAAGAATAACACGACACTGCACTGAACTCTTTCCAAATGTGACATTTGAATTCCTTTTGTTCCGTATTTTAATAAATCATTAAACTACATTTCATTTTATCTCAAACATAGCTTCATGAAGTATTTACTTTCTGCATACTTTGTGTTTAAAACTGAACTTTGAATGGATGAAATTCCCTTTTTGCCAACAATAAATACAATAACCCAGGTTAAAGAGAAACATAGTTGATCTTTCAAATGTATCAAATGTTTTAATTAGAAAATATTTTATTTATTCTCACCCTTTATCCAGTAGAAGCCCCTTTAGCAACAATTACGTTCACACCAGCCTTCCTGCCCTAGCTGCTGAGAGTCACCTCCATCACAGAACTTTCCAATATAGTTGTTGGAGTCTGCGAGCCAGGTCTCAACACTGCATTTAATGAATTGTTACTCTGCATGTAAATAAACCCACTCACAAATTTAATCACACCCTCGATCTGTTGTTCTGAATTATGGGGAAGAAGTGTATCATTTAACAGTGTTTTCTCAAAAGCGAACCTTTTTATTAGCTTTTGAATTTACTATAATATAATCTACATCCTTTAAGCAAAAGCTACATCAGAGGAGGTTAGCTCCACTGTAATTTTACAAATCCTCACCTGAAGGCAAAAGCTGGAAAAGAGGTGGCACTCCACTAATTAAGGTGAATCCTACATTGCCTGGAAAGACAGTTTAACAGCGTATAAAAAATCCCTCCATAAAGCTAGAACCACATATCATTCATTATTAATTGAGGTGACTAAGAACAACGCCTGGTTTCTTTTCAGCACTGTTTCAGCACTGTTTCAGCCTGGCTAGGCTGACAAAGAGCCATAGCTCTGTTGAACTATTTCTCAGCAGTAATGACTCCAGCAGTTCTAGATTTGTTTGTACGACCGCAGTCTTACTTAGACTACTTACATCCTGTACAACATGCAGAGTTAATTTTAATTATTCATTTAGCAAAACCATAGACTTGTCTCTTAGACCCCATCCCAACTAGACTGCTTAAGGATATCATACCCTGGATCAGTACTTCCATACTAGAGCAGATTAGTCTGTCTATTAGCGGGTCAACTGGGTCGGACTGTTGGGTTTTCTCCATTATTCTGTTTTTGCTTATATTTTGTAAGGTCTTAAACCGTAAGGTTTAAAGTGCCTTGAGAGGACTTTGTGGCTCTATAGTATTGAGCCACAAAGTCCTCTCAAGGCTCTGTATAGAGTCTATACAGATAAAACTGAAAAAGTATTGGAGTCAAAGTGACAGAAGTGGGACAGGGGAGACTGATATGAAGTCCTCTAAAGTCCTAATAGTGGAGAGCAGTTTCCATAAATAAGTTGTATGTGATTAACAATCTTGTCACATGTTCTCAGAATCATCTGTTCTGACTGAGTGCTTCATCGAGGTCGGAATATGATTTAAGATTTCAAATATGCATGTACACCAGATATAAATAGTTATATTTTAGCTTCCTAGCTTTCTCTCTTTCTTCGAAACCTATTCATAGTATGAGACAAGCTAATTTAGACAATGACCACACTGATAATTGCTTTCCGCCTTTGCACACAGAAGAAACATCACTTTCTTTAGAAGGTTTCTACAGTTTTATTACAATTTAGCTATTGTCTATGTAGCTGTACTACTTGATCATGTCTGCAGGACTCAGACACAAATTATAAGCATACCACAAATGAACCTCCTCCTACATCTGTCACATATACAACTGCTGTAGGTCAGCGATACCACATGCAGAAGTTAACATGATAAATATAATAAAGGATAAAAGGTCTATTTATCTATAGCATCGTCTCTGGACCCCACTCGTACTCAACAGTACTCAGTTTGTCTGGAACAGCTCTCAGCTGGCTCAGGTCCTGCCTACCTGTACGAACGTGCCCCAGTACCGTGTTCTTAGCCATCTACACTTTTACCATCTTTTCCACATTTCTAGTCCTATCATCCACAAACACAGCATTTCCTATGCATACTATGCCTACAACAAAGCTGTTACTGCGCTCTCCTCTGGATGAATCTGCTCTCAGCATGTTTCTCTGCCTGTGTCTCTGACATTGCCACTGGGATGAGAGAACGTCATCTTCAGCTCAATCTGTCAAAGACAGCAGTTCTTGTCTTCCCAGCTAAACCTTACCTCCAACACAGCATCAACATTAGCCTATGTTCACTGACTGTACCCACAGTCTGCCAGATCTGAGGCTCATCAATGGTAAGCAAATAAGCTTTGCAGACTGCATCTCTTCCATCAGCTATCAGACATATAAAAAAAACAAAAATTTAGAGCCTACAAATGGTAGGCTCTAAATTTGAATGTAAGAATGAAAACCTGACAGCCACAGTTACTATTTTCTTTTCTCATCATCAGTCTTTACTGTTCACCACTCCTTTAGAAAACTCTGGGGAGATCTATTTAATCCATAGGGCTACGTTTCAGATACCTAACCTCATTTCACTTCACTCTTAACAATAAGAGAACGCACATGCATCCATACACAAATGCATACGATGCAGAGCGTGAACGTGAGCCATTTCATTAGCCGTCCGTATTAATATTTATTGTTTCTCTTCACCTTCAATGTCACCACCGATCTGCCCTCTGTTCCTCCATCTCCTCACCTCTTCATTCCCTCCAATTTATTTCACAGTCAATCACTCCTTCTCCATCTCTGCTCCACCTACAGACACACACACACACACACACACACTCACACACTCGTGCACACACACTTCACCCCCCTCCTTCACCATAATGTCACCTGTCACCAAGCTACTCTCCAGGTGAAGCAGAAATAACAGCTGGGATCTAAACATAAGTGTGAGAAAGGCAGAGCGATTCAGTGAGCTTTGTTTGTGTGTGTACACCCACGTGTGTGTGCATAAGTAAAGGAATGAGCTGACCAGGCAGCAGGATGAGCACAGAGACAGGGACTGACAGCATAAAGTAAGAAATAGGGAAAATACTTGATAAAACCCTAACACATGATCCCAACAGAGGAGCCCAGCAGTGTGGGGGAGTGAGATGGTCTCACATCTCTGCCATGCAGGTGTGAATGACACACAAAAACACTGAGAGGATGCTCATTTTGCTGGCTTTAAGAGATTTGTTCCAACAATAAAGTGACACCAGAGTTAGGAAGTGATTGGCAGCTCAAAAACAAGACTTCTTCTTTTATTATAAGCATTATTTTCAAGCTCAAAATCAGTTTAGTTCTAACAATTATCTTTATGAAAACTGTAGGATAATGTTCTCTGCGTCACAGTACCTCTGCAGAATATAATGTTGATACCATCGAGGTTGCAAGAAAGAAAATGCACAACCGGAAACGTGAAACTTAGGATAAACGCCAATTTTTCCAACACAGAGGCTATTTGTTGTTGTCTGATATGAACCTGAGCGGAGTTTCCTGAATTGGCGCCTTCATTTAAACATATATGCAACAGGTCAACTGTTATAAAAAATAATAACAAAGCCTTCTATACTGTAAAACTCTGCACAATTGGATCTACTGTAGTTCTTCCTGCCGACTTCCTGGTTTGCTCCCATCATTATTGCCTTAATGATACTTAAACGTATCATTCTGGGTTATTTGCTGGAAAGACTGACGGTCTCTCACATATACAGTATGTGGCTAAAACAATCAAATATAACTATGAGTTGAAATAACCTAAGCACTTTTTCAGGACAGCACAACAATGCAAAAAACAACAAACCCAAAGTAAAAACACAAACTGTCGAGTCGCTTGATCACAGGAAATATCTCCACAAATGCTGGATGGTGGAGCCAGACTGATAAACTCACAGAGATAAAAAATCTTCTGTGAGTTCTCCTACTCTTTCCAGCGTAAACTAGCGAACAGGACTGTGTCTCAGTCTGCGGCCTATATGACTGCATTCCTGGTGCCTGATCACCCTCTTCAGTGTCACTAAGCAGGTCTGCCAGCCTCATTCTACCACCTGCTGATCTGTTACCAACTCTACAGAGGAACCTTCAGCAGTATTTTCTAATGGCCTGGAGGTTGTGTTTTTTGGCTCCTGGTTCCTGAAACTGTCCTTGGCCCTCTCAGTGAGTTTAGAACCGTTTCCCACTACAGCTGCGTACTTACCTGTTCTCTCTCTTACTTTATGTCCAGGTTTACACTAAACACACCTGATCCCTCCCACTCCAGGATATAGACCTGCTACCTCTCCGAATCCCGGCTTATCCCCTATCACACAATTCAGTTGCAATAAATCTTCTAGCTTTTAAAATCCGAGCTTGCTGAGCATCACTGGAGTCCACTAACACCCATGGCTGTTACAGAACTGTACACTGCTGTTGGAAAATATGTGCATATGTTTATCAGGATATGTTTGTGCTTTCCGCAGGTCTTTATATTAAGGATACCTCATCCTGAAGAAAATATGCAAACAGGCTGATGGTCGAGAGCTGATACTATTTATGTCCCGACTGTTTGAGCCTCTCAGTATGGCTGTCAGTGTGAATCAGTGTGTCTGTGGGAGGGTGGCACATCCATATGGACTACATGCTGTGTGAGTGTGTGTGTGACGGAGAGAGAGCGAAGAGAGAGTATTATATTGATGTGTGAGTCTCCATGTGGAGAAAGAATTAATACTCTGGGGAGACAGCAAGCAACAGAGGAGCCATGTTTCAATTATCAGCTCATCCCCTCTCTCCAGATGCGCACACACACACACACACACACACACACACACACACACACACACATACACACAGAGTGCCTGCTAAACACGCCACAGTGCCTCATTCGAGCCTGTTGTTTCTTATCTAACAGACAAGACAACATATATAAACATTACATTATTAATAAATGATATTTTACAGCTTTTCATCGCTGTTTTTTTTACACTTATGGGTCGGTAATACTTTGTCTCGCTCAGTACATCATGTCGGTTGTGTGTGTGTGTGTGTGTGTGTGTCTTTAATCGCAGTAAGTTACACTTAGGAAAAATTCTACATTTGGGCCATTTTTAGCAAAGTTAATTTGCAATGATAAATATGCCCCATTTTACTGGCTCAGATCTTAAGAAAATGTAACTATGGGAAGATAAAAATAAGATTTCAGCAAAAATGGCAACTTAAGTCGATAGTTTAAAAGTCTTCCTTCTATGCCCTTTTTTGTCTGCAGCACTGTGATAAGAAGCTGTTCAATCAGTAGTGTGTGGCACCCATCCCTGGTCACACTATAAAGGATATAGTTGAACGATGTGTTAAATTATTCAATGAGTCTGAATCTACCAATCACTCCACCTATTGAACAGGTGGGTCCCTCAGACATTGTATCAGGTGCAGCACATTGCAGCAGTGTGTGTGTGTGTGTGTGTGTGTGTTGCCGTCAGCCTGTCTGGTGTAGTGTCACTGATCTGTGCAGGATGACTGTATGTGACTGCTCTGATTGACGTGCTGCTTTCCTAAAGAATACACCTAACAGTAGCAGTAAAATGATGGTGAAGTGTCTTGCAGTTAGAAGTGTGGGCTATAGACATTTACAGATACGTCCACTGATAAATACTGTAAAGTAGCAGAATGCATAATATTGTTTATAAGCACAGTAGATAACAGAGAATTATAATAAAATCCATATTTGTTTACTGTGAGACAACGTCGAGCAACTTCTACGTCACCAAAAAATAAAACCTGAGCAAAAAAACCTACTCCACCATGAGTGAATTCAGGGTCTTAATGGTCCTCTCTGCTTTCGGCATCAGAACGCAATTTACTGTGGTCTACACGTCTGCAAGTGTAATTTTTGCGGAGATGACGCAGAATGATTATTGATCATATAGTAATTTTTCAGCAAAAAGAAAAAAACACTGAAGTCACACACTAAAAAATCAGGCGCTCGGCTGCTTCACAGCGCGATTTCATTCACTTCTGCATGTCAATATCTGAGAGAGAAAAAAGAAAAGGACAAAACTGATGTTGTAGGATAGGTGCTGCAGCAGTTTGCTGTTAATAAACTGGTGATAAAAACAACTACTGCTTAGAATAATTTATAATTATAATAAAACAATAAATTACAAAAAAGTAAATTTAATCAGTATTCCTTTTTGCTAACTATTATTCCAAACATTGCTTTGTTCTGCACTTTCAAATGTTTTCATGAGCTTTTGTGATGATAAATACTATATTTTAGCATTTTAATCTCAAACAGCAAATAATATAATGATATAATAATACATCAAATGATTAACTGCTTGAAAAAATAAGCAGAAGATAATATTCAAAAATGAATCTGCAACAACTTTGATTTGAACGTTGAAGTTAGTTTATGAACAAAATCCATCTCCAAGTGCAGGAAGTTTGTTCATTGTTTGGGTTAATAAGGAAAGCAGCTGGAAGCTTAAAGGACATGAAAACAATCATCCGCTGCAGCCCTTTGTCGTATGCATGTCAGGAAATGTATGCAGGCACTCTTCACCTCTCCACCGTGCTGGTAATTGACTGATTTAGTGACAGGCTGATTGAGCTTTCTCATCTGCCAACCAGAAAGTCACCATAAGAGCTGTGTGTTCATCTGGATGTGAGATCTTTCTCTGCATCCAGAGGTGGGTGTGAAGAGGAAAATATTATAAATACACACTGGATAAAGTTTCCTGTCTTCTACTGAACAGCTGCGTTCAGATGAGCTGTCATCATTCTGGGAACTTTAATGAGTGCTGCCTTTCAAGGGTTTGTTGGGGGTCAGTCTAAGGACACTGGGCTTTCGCTTTACAGCCTGTTATCACACAGTTAGACTCGCTGCTTGTTGCCGAGGACTGATCCGCTTGATTCATCAGCCAGGAGAAAACAGACAGAATTACAAACACAATCTCCCGCCTCTTCCCAGAACTGAGGATTTGAATCTGAAGATCCGAAGTCACGGGGATGTCTGTCTGTCTGCCTGTCTCCCACACGTTGCAGACCTCGCTGATACACACACACACACACACACCACATGCTCGGAAAAGTCACGGTAGAACACGCGACGCTGGATTTGCGCTGCGCGCGGAAAGCGACGCGTCTCCTCAACAGGCAGCTCCGAGCGGGGCTGCAATTACATAACTCCACAGCCAAACAGAAATGGAATAAAAGTGCGAGCAAATGAGTCCGTGTGGGTAGTGGGGGGTTTGAAGAAGCAGATCAAAATAGCAATTAAGCAAACAAGTCGTCTGGCGCGCAGAGCCAGGCGCTTATTTTAACTTAGGCGCTTCTTTGCGTTTCCCACCTGCAGAAAACAGCAGCGCAACATGACGGTTTGTCGTTTGGACCATCACGGACGGACAATGATTCGGGTTCAGTCTTACCTGCATTTCTTCTTGTGTTGTTACGGCGACTGTAATGACTGATTCCTGCCGAGTGCGTCCTCTCTGCGCGGACCCTCAACCACCGACTGCAGCTCCGGTAGATGCGAAGGAATGCGCGCGCGCGCACACACACACACACACACACACACTCACACACACACTCACACACACACAGAGGGGGCGGTGGGGGTGGAGTGAGGAAAACAGCCTGCAAGGAACAAGTGGACTTTCATCTCATGCAGCCTAACGATGTGTGGACAGAGTTAACAAGCTGGCAGTGGATTTCATTCTGCTAATATTCCAGCGTGGAACAGCTGCAGGGGTGAACAGCTGGACAGGTGTAGATTTGGAATATTAAAAAAAACATTTTACAGTCACACAGTCTATGCAGTGTGGCTTCCCAACCTTTATTATATGCCGAATTTATAATGCTTATATCATCAAATAACAACAAAAAAAATTGTTCCACTCACCCAGTTTTGGGTGAGTGGAAAGATGAGAAAGAAAAGAACAAGCAAGAGAACTGGAGGCTGGTGTCACTGGAGTTGAGCTTGATAGCTAAAGGCTCTGCCTCCCATTTAACATTTGTAAACTCTAGGAACCACAAGTAGACCAGCACTCTGAGAGTCAAGTTCTCTGCTGGGATAATAAGGTTCTATCAGACCGTTAGGATAAGATGGAGCCTGGTCATTGAATGTTGTATATGTAAGAATAAATTGTAATTTGATTTCATGGATTTTCTACTAATGAAGTAGAAATAATATTTTGCTAATTCCAGTCAGAATTAGCATTTTACTATCAGAAGTGAAACACAGTAGTTCAGTGTAAAACTAACTAATGCATGGATCACAGCAAAGACCGGATATCCTAGTGTAGCAATACTCCTCGGGTGGAAGAAGACAGTTCTAGAGATTTCTTTTATGTATGAGGAGATATACTAGACAAAGATAACTCTGAGTTTCCTCACAGTACTTGATGGCAGAGCTATGTCATCTAGAGAAACTATGGTTAGATAGTGTCTCATATACAGTATATGGTAACATTCCGACGTAACTTCTCTTTTGAAGCTTAAATCTTATTGCAAGTATGTGATCACTAGTAGCCATTAATTAAGCTAACAGTTACAGCTTTAATCCCTAAGAGTAGATAAAGTGGTACCTAATTCTATATTTACACCATATTTATTAATCTTACCCTAAATTGGATTCTGAGAAACAGCCCTGTAATATATACAGTACTGTATGCCTGCAGTACGTAGTTCATTGTATTGAGATTTACAGTAGTAAAAGGATCTTTTTAGGTAATTCTTTCTCTCCTTCACAATCATCGTGGCCAATTCAAGCATGCCAGCTAAAGAGAGGAAGGCCCTTGGTGTTTCTGTGCGTGTTGCATTAGATTACAGTACATGATTGTCATGAGAATGATTGGTACAGAAATGCAATTAAAGCCCTGCTGGAGACGCTGTGTGTGCTCAATGAGGAACTGAATCAATTTAGGCGACCTTGGCTCTCTGTGAAGCTGCCCTGAGCAGAGACAGGGAGACACAGAGAGAGAGAGAGAGAGAGAGAGAGTGTAGCAAGATGCTAAGCAGCAATCAAGACAGGTCAAGCATCTTTACACATCACGTTGATTGCATAATGAACAGCCAAGAAAATGTAAAGAGCCTGCAGGATGAATGAGGAAAGGCCATCTGTCAAATACAACTGTTTTTAGCCACCAAAGCTGGGGAGATGTTGATACTGACGATGTTTCCATTGTCACTGAGGTTGTTTTGAACAAAAGCACATGCTCAAGCAGTGTAATTCCGAAGTGCAATACAGTTCCACTTACTAGTCTAATGGGAATTGATCCTGGATGTAGAGGTAAACTGAAAATCATCATGGTTTAAAGAGCCTTAAAGAAGAAAACTAAACATATCAACACAAAATGTTTTATTACACACTACAAACATACTTATTACAAGTAAAAATCTAGCATTGAAAATGTTATTGTATTTCTGTGAATATGATCTCAGGACTGACTATAAGTTCTTCTGATTTTCTTCTGATGTCTACTTGGATTCAGGGATCAATTGATTAGCTTTGGGTAGTCAAAGGTCAAAGCTGTTGTGACGTCCCATTCCCATCGACGCAACATCTCAGGAATGTCTGGAGGGAACCTCATTATATTTGACACCAGCACCCACTTGGACTCATGCAGAGAATGAGAATGCTGAGTCAGACGTGAACATAAAGTGCGCCTTCAGTGAACATTCAGATGCACATCTTACACTTTTTAACTGCACTACACTTGTCTAATGCCTCACTTTTACTTTATTTTCCCCTTTTAAGTGGCTTTTAACAAAGTGAATATTTTATAATCTCACATCTGTCAGCGTCCTTGTCTCTCACATTATCTCTATCTCTGCCTCTTCTTGTTTTCTTATTTATCTTCCCCTTGGTTGCTTTGTGTAACACACACTCACATTTGCCCTTCTATAGTTCAGAGCACACGACCTTAATCATCACAGCTGAATGCATGAGCCGAACTCCAAAGTTAACCTAAGTATAACACTAAAACACTAAAACAGCATCCCAATCCTCAAACAGTACTTTAATGTTGTGAGGATCTGCAAAATGTCCCCACAACAATGGCAGCAAACTGAAATTTGTAAAGAAACACACACACACACACACACACATATATATATATATACACAAGCTTATAATAGTGTATGTTCACAGCTGATGCCATGCGAATAATTAGATATTGTCTCACTGGTTGAGCATCATTTAAAGGGCACCGACGGAGCACAGCAGATTAATGTGTGAGTGACGGAGTGTGCAAACATTTGTACGGGGCACATGCAGATTTGTACTTCTTTGTCAGCGGGGACACTGACTGACATGATGCCTAACTTTAGCCACGTACCATGACCTAAACACAACTTAATCCATAAAACAGCCCACTACAGTTGTGCTGGAATTTAAAATTATAGATGATCAGAAAATCAAGTGCAGGAGGAGGTGGGATCAACCTATATGTCCTCACTTTCACAGCACACAAAATACTTTTAGTCTGGATTGAATCACTTTACCGTCTTCTTTTTACTGAAACAACCCACTATCTCGTTTTCTAAATCGTCGCGCAAACACACACAAAAACAAACATTGAGTATTTAGCTTGTCGTACACATTGCAGGAAAGGATAACTGTTATTACAGAGAACGTCCCAGTACGACAAACAATCAGTGCAAGGGTCAGCTCAGTCTGAACGTCACCAGTTCACACAGAAGAAACAGCAACTACGGTCCCAGGGGGATAGCAGACGAGTTGTTTGAATCCGTCCCTGGTTTTCCCCCCAAGGACGTCTATAGTCTCTGATGAAGGAGAGAGACAGCATGAGGGAAACACGAAGAAACATGTGAGAACAGGACAGACTGATGTTGAGCATGATGCATCATGGTGAACAACAACTTTCAATACTAGCATTTAAAACGTTTTCAGATACAGTGTGTGTCAGACTTATGTTTTCTGAAAGTGATTTTTCCTGCTCACATTGCAAAAGTATTTCAAAAGAGTGAACAGATATGACTCTCCAACATTTTTTAACAGTAATGACAACAGAAAAATATTTCGATTTTGATTAATTTCTATGCAGTTAATTATCGCATGAGACTTAACATGAGGCTTGACTCCTACAGAGACACTTCTATGGAACCTGTTCTCAAGTACTGAGTCAGATGAGTCCTCACCTGTTGCCCCTGAGTAATAGTAGCTTTAGTGTTATGGGCTGTATACTAGTTGTGTTCATTTGTTGTATATATAGTGTTAATGATGTTATTATGCATTTTACTGATAAACCAGAATAGCACTGTCAGATTAAAGTAAAACTAGTAAGAAACAAATCTTGTGACTAATGATAAGACTAATGTTTATTTATAAATGAAACAAGACGAGATGTATTGAAACAGTTGTCTGTAGTATGACATTTTAATGTCAGAGACCAACATGAAGTTGAAGGGTTGAAAGAACAGAGGTAGGAAGCAAAACAATAAAAATGATTTGTGTGACTTTGACAAATGAAACAACACAATTTCCTTCTATGATTAATAAAATACTCAGACAGCATCAGCAGGAGCTGTAACATCAAGTCTGAACCTGTTTGTTTTGCTGTTTTTCTTATTAAAATCTCTGTGAGTCTCCAGCTGTCACCTGCCACCGTATTATCAGTTTGCTCTCATGTAGTCAATAGCTCTCTTTGGGTGATGACTGATTGGAAATGAACGGTAAAAATCAAAGCATAGGATTTGCCTAAAACTAACATTGGTCAGGCAACATCACCCTTTGTTGCGGCAGGGAGAATGATGTGTTATTTCACAAGCTTAAGGCCTCACCACAGGGCTGTCGTCATCTTCCTGAGAATAAAGGAAAATCTAAATAATCTCCTAACCTTTTAGGCATCATTTGGCTTCTCTATATCTGACCTTTCGTTCAGTTCAGCTAAAGGTGCAGTTGAACTGTTGTGACGTTTTGCTTTTTTTTACCTCAGCTGGACAGTACTCCGCCACATCTGATTAGCCACAGACTTGCACACTTCCCAGGTCTTCAGCTTTAAGTCCATTTAAGATGGTGAGGCTAAAATGTGATAAACCCGTTATAATGAATTAAAATCTGTCCACACAAACACAGAAACATGTGCAGATACACACACACACACACACACAAAACAGCAGCTCGAGAGTAATTCACCCCTAATAGGAATTCATGTTTCTATGGCGAAGAAAGTCTATTTTTAGACGTGCTAAAAATAGATCTTCTGTAGTGCCAATGCTTGCATTCATGTCTGAATGTACCGGAAACCTTTACTGTAAAAGATTTTTCATATGTCTCTGTGAACGGTGCTTTCCACACCACACTGCTACTGATTGATCTGCTCCCCTCCTGCGTGTGTGTGCGCGTGTGTGTGTGTGTGTGTGCGTGCGTGCATGTGTGTGTGTAAGAAACACAAATGGTTTAATAGAGACGTGAGGACAATGAAATGTAATTTGTCTCAGTGACATTAGTGCTGAGGTGTGTGGTCTCTGGAGCCTGACACTCAGACGGCATCGACCACACAGTGAGAAAAGAGAAGTGACTGGGTGTAATTGGTAGGAGGTTGTCACGTTTGTCATTACACGTTCTACAGCCCTCGTCTGACCAATAAAGGCACCGAAAGCGATGTAAGCGATAACAACTGTCTTTTCGTACAAGGAAACACTGGGAGCTGGCTAATGTCTTCTCGTGAGCGTGAGACAAATTATAGTAGAGCTCAGTTTGTTATCATGATGTTTTGAATTAAAATAATTAAAAGGCGACGTTAAAAAATTATAACAACCACTATTAATGTACTCCAGCATCCCCAGGCACCAGGAAGTTGACAGAAAGGAGCAGAGGGACGGCAGCGACTTATCGTGGAGGTGGGTTGGGGTGAGCAACTTTGTCTCCGTGGAAACAGTTGCTAAGTAGCAAAGGGAGGCATCCCCGGACAGAAAGGGACAAAGATGTGATTCTGGCAGGAGGAAAAGTGCAGCAAAAGAAAATATATCTAAAGACCAAAGCTCTCAGCTTATATCATTAATTTAAATAATATCACAATATTATAGAATGTGAAGCTCCAAAAAAGCATTAACTAATGATTAATGACTATTTATTAATTAATTTATTTTATTGTGTTGTATTGTTATTAATGATTCAACAATTTATAGTTTCTATTTAAATCTCTAATTTTGTTAACAAATATTATATTTGTTGTAAATGTTACACTTAAAACATGCATTGTCAAATGTCCTACATGAAAATCTTTAATATGCACATTTGGAAATAAACTTTCCCCAAAAGTTTGTAATAAACCCATATCTGGATCACTTTAGAAAGATAAAGACATGTTTGAGCAACTGAAGGTTAGATTTGAACAATGTTTTTTTTATAACTTTGCTTTACTATATATACTATATTTACTCAACGTTGGTTCATAACTTACTCTAATAAACCTCTATATTTAAGATGTTATTTAGGGCTGTTGTGTAGTTTGTATATCATTAGATTTTAATTGTGGATTCAAGTAAAAACAGGATTGTGTTGCTATAGTTCATTGAGACAGGACTCCTTTGATATCATGGTAATATTTTATATGTAAAAAATTTTTTTTTTATCTTTGAAAAATGAAAAAGTACAAGAGTCACAGACTGACTCCAAAGCTTCACCGCCTCCACCTCTGCACCTCTCTTCCCTCTTCCTCCCCATCACCTCGTCTTCTCCCTCTGCTGTGAAATCTGAGTGACAGAACACAGGGACAAAGAGGACATCCCATTAATATGCAAATCCATGCAGAAGATTCCTCATACAGCGTGTGTGACTGGTAAAGTCCGTGCCATGAGCCTGTGCTCGCGTCAATAATCCATGCAACCTGCTCTTGTGAGGAGACAGCAGAGCACTGAGGGGTTATGTAAGAGAGTGCCAGCTCGGAGAGTTGGGATCGACCCTGCAGGACCCGACTGACTGACAAGTAGACAAGAAAAACAAAAAAAACAACACCACAAGAATGTGCACTTAAATCTGTTGACTGTGGAGAAACAAACACTCTGCAGCATCTGCACTTCACGCTCATGCCTGCTCCGAACATAAAAACACACGTTTAGTGTGCGTGTACTTTATTTTGGGGGATTTTTCAACCACAAGCTGTTTCTGTTGCTGATAAGGTTGATGGCAGTTTTAAATAGGTTTGGAATATGTCGACGCCGACGTCTCTTCAGCCTCACTGACCCGAGGGATGAGTACAACCTGCTCTCTCCTCTGTCTCAGTAAATGTACCACACTGAGACAGATAGACAGTCAGCGAGTGCTTCATCCCATTCCCCTTATCTCTCTGGCCAAAATCCCCTGCCTCCAGAAAGCAATTTAAAGGCCTGACCGAGACAGAAGAGAGAGGGAAAGTCATAGAGATGCAGGAATGCAGCCCTGTGATAACAGTGTGGAGATCAGGTTCTTCTGAACATAGCTTACTTCTCAGTAAGCGTAAGTGCACCACAAAGTAATGAAATACAAACACACTTTATGACATTTTATTACACCAATGTGTAGTTTATTTCTGTTATCAAAGCACAAACTGTGAGGAACCCAGAAGACACAAGTGAATGTAAAGAATGTGCTTGCTTGAGCCGACTTTAAAGTAACTCCTGGAAGGTCTGGTCATGTTTCATAGCTCTGTGAAGACTTGTTGCTTTCTACTTTGTGGTGTAATTAGAGTTTGTTGAACTCATAGGCTAATATAAAGATCAAGACCCAAACTTTGAGTTTATTTAACTGGTCTTCTGCACAGACAGAGCTTTATTCTATTATTCATCCTGGAGGAAACAGTTGAGCAGTCCACCTGACTACTAATAACATTTCTTCTTGAAGAGTCATTGAGCTTTGTGAGAACCGTCTTCCCTTTGAAGAAGTCTCAACAAATGAACCATCGTGACACCTTCGCGATGAGGGTGTGTTATCGCACAGTACGACACAGTAGGCTCCATTAAATTAATCATCTGAATTACCATTAAAGACCTGTGAATACCTCCTGTAGCTGCCACGCTTTAATGGTGGTTCACGTGTTTTCGGTATCAGCGGCCGTTCAAGCCATTCCCACAAGGTGTGCACATTATTTTGTCTATCCAGCAATGTGTAATTTATCTTGTCTTATTACCTTTAACGTAAGAAGAAGCCCTTTCACCTCCGTTGTTTGGGAAAGGTGCTGTACCACCTTAGCTCAGCCCTTGTTTATGTGAAACCTCGCCTGTTGTTTTGTCTTGGGCGGCATGATTATGGAAATGAAAGAGGTTATAAGCAGTTCATCATGCTTGTTAAATGAACACTGCTGAGGCTTGGATGGTAATTACCAGCTTTTGGATTAGTTATGCTAAATACATGCAGTCATTCTGAACTAATTAAACTAGTGCACACAAAAACAAAAAAAAGGATTTAGAGGATTTTAAAGTTAGTATAAAGTTTTAAATTGTCAGAAGCTCATCTACGTAGTTTTGGCATTTTTACTGTAGATACTGATTGGTCTAATCCATTAAATAGAACTCATAATTACAGGCCTGACATTATTCGTCACCCTGAAACATGTCTGCTATTGCAGCCAGAAACTGTCTAATACAGAAGCGGAAACTCCAATCGGGTTGAAGCCTCTTTGCTCTGTTCCACGAAATAATTAATCTTAACCTGGGTGGCAGTGGTTAATTAAATATTGGAGCAGCTTAAATGTCTGCACTGTCGCTTTGCTTTATCAGTCACTTCCTAAGACGCCGGTGCCATCTCGTTTCTCCGCACACACTTCTTCCCCTGTCTGACATAGTGGCTCTGGTAAACACACAGCTGCAGTACAATGTGTTTTAGAAAAAAAAAGACTGTGGTGAGCTTCCCTCACGCGTTTTCAGGAACATTCGAGTGGGAAAAGCTGCTAATAGCTGGCGAGGATTTAGAAAACTCGAGCAGACATTATGAAATACATTTATCAAATACATTTGGCATAAATAAATCCACAAAAAATAAAATCCTCTTTTCCTACTGCATGGGCGGTAGCTCATTAGAGTCGAGCCCTTTCAGCAGATGAATTTTGATATGCCGGAGCAGTCTGGGATTACACTGGCAGGCAATCTCCTGTGTGGTTATAATCTTCTCTGTCTATGCCCCGTTATCTCTATATCAGGCTGCTTTCATTCTTCATTCGACCAGGGCAGCAAAGGAAGGATCTTATAGTAACGTCTGAGAAAATAAGAAAAAATGTGGACAAACAACACAAAGATGGAAGGAGGTGTGGCACTGTGTTTTTAAAGGAACAGTTGGATCTATGAGAAAATACACTGGGAGTTATGTGAAGTGAAGATGCTATTATTAAATGCAGCGGGTTGTTAGTTTCAGTTACCACAGAGAACTGACATCTGCCTTTACCAACACCTCCAAAGCTAGTGTACAGTAAATGCTGTAACAAAGGAAGAGTTCCTCAACATGCACACGTTTTTATGTCTTGACTTCATTTGCTTCCAGTGCAACACAAAATTAACTTCAGAATTGGTCCATAAAGCACTTAATGATTAGGTCCTCCACTCTATTGAATATGGTCCAACCAGACCCCCAAGGTCATCACTGGCAGCAATGTACCCAGAATATTATGCAGGTAGATTTTAGTTCCTATCAGAAGGAAGCTTAAAGGGTTCAAGGTTACCAGAGACAGTATTTAAAACCTGCATATCATGGATGCATCAAAGGTCTAGACTGTATACCAACAAAGTCACGTGTGACCTGGGTGGCATAAGTGACTTGATAAAGATGGTTTTGTCTCTCCTAAGTACTTTGTGCATTGAAACGATGCTGCGTTTATTAAAGATCCTCTTGAGTGTTTCAAACAAAACAATCCTACAGAATTAGGTTTTTGACGATGTAGGGCGAGTAAAATTAAAATATGAGGGCAGCCCTAGAGTGGAGTTCTTGGTAGCATTTAGCAGTGAAATGGCTCTGGGAATGAAGCTGTTTTTTCTGGACTTGATGCATCTGTAACGTCTGCCAGAGGGCAGCGAGTTGAACGGGTGGTGGCAGGGATTAAAACAGTCCACAGCATTTCATTCATTCCTTTTTTTAGTCAGAGCGTTTCGTAAAGAATTAAGAATGTTCTCTGCTTTCATGTTTCTTTCACGATGATCTTCAAGCCTTGTTGAAGGGGGATTGGTTCACAAACATTAGTGTCATCTTTTGGTTGCACAGTGCCATGGGTCTCCTTATTGCTCCCCCATCTTTCAATAAGAATGTTCACTACTTCAAGCGGGAGGCATGCAGGTTTTTCTATATTTGGACAACTTGTTGGGGAGTGCACTAACCCAGGAGCAGGTGAGTTGTGATGAAAGTCAGAGGAGGATAAAAGAAATTCTGAGACTGGTGGGAGTCAGAGAAATGTACTCTTTCTCAGATTACTGGAAAAATTGATAGAGGCAACGGTTGTTTTTCTAGGGCTCCTTACATCGCGCCCCATGCAGATCTGGCTCAGTGCACTGGGTCTTGATCCATTGAGACAGCTTTTAAGTCTCCCATCCAAGTCAAAAGCATTAATTAAAACCTTTTAGTATGCAAAAAGTATTAATTTCTAGAAGTAGTTATTTAACTGCAGAAATGCACTACAACATCAACATATACAGTAATAAAATAAATGTTATTAGTTTTTGTACTGTACTTGAGTACATTTACCTAAATTAAACTGAATCAATATCAGCTGGTCTGTCACTGTTTCGCACAGTATAACTTCAAGACAGGGGAGGATTAAAATGCTCCAACTTTCATTTCTCCCAGGCTTTACTGGCAGCACACCGAGCAAGTTTTGAATATTCATTAGCGTCACTATTTGCTCCCTTACCTACATACAAACAGACCTGAAGCTCTGACAGTGCCCTGAGGTATTTAAGAACGCTATCAAGATTACAGTTTAGTGATTGAATGGTACTAAACCCTATTAACACCAGACATTTTCATTTAAACCTTTTCCCTTTTGGAGAAACGAATGAGTAATATTTACATTTTCTGTCAAATTAGACCCAACAGAAATTAGCTTTCTATTGTAGACAGTAGAGCAATACGTTACAAAAGAGCACCATCTACTGGCCACACTGGGTTACAACTGCAGACACTGATTTGCCAAAAAGAACTGCCATTACATATAATTTCCACATACTTAAATAAGTTCTCATTTTATGGTATAGAAATTCATTTCCACTGTATATAAGAGGATATACAAAAGGAAAGCCTTTTTAACCTCTACTTCCTTTTAACTAATTTGAGCTCATTAAAATGTATATGAGCTCCACACATGATCAAAAACAGTGAAGTATGGTAGCTGAAAATAAATTAACTGGATTAAAAAGAAAAGACCTGCCGACACAGTCTAAAATGTCAAACAAAAGGAAATTGGAAACATGTTGAATTATTTATTTTGAATGACTGAATCATTGAATACAAAAACATTTGGGGTTTGACCTGACAGTGTGAAACCACAGAAAGTATTTACAAATGTGTTATCTACAAGAAATAGGATGCTTTAAATCTGTTCACCAAAATGGGCAAAATAGAGAGAGACACAAATGTGGAGCGAAGTGCTGACATTTTTTACACTGGGGCTGTCTGGACCACAGCCACTCTGTCACTCTGAACACGTTGCTAGAGTCAAAGCACTGCAGCCTCATCACATCACATCATTCATACAGTTGACTGTTTTTAAAAGTTGACATTACATCTCCTGCTGTGAATCTCATTGGAGAAACTTCAGACGGAGTGATCATCAACCACTATGAGGTCACTTCGTCCCTTCAATCACTCCCCGTCCCAGTCACCTGCTTTTCTCTCTTCTCCCTTTTTGGGCTGTTGTCAACACTTTAGGAAGCTTCTTCATCGATCTTTGGTGCCAGATAATATTTGACGTGTCCCATGTCTGCAATCTTGTACTCCACCACTGTAGAAGACATCAAAGTTAGAGCCTGGACAACCTCCATAAACATGTCAAGAATCCAAACAGAGCGCTTTACTGGTCAGGTAACGTGCAGAATCACTCACCGAGGGGGATGTCAGCAGACATACTGAGGGTGACCGTTTTGGACAGCGGCGTGGCCTTGGTGAAGAAGTTCAGGTAGTTGAGGGCAAAGATTAGCTGGACAGGCTCATTCATTTCAATGGTAACCTAAAAGAGGATTTGACATGATTTCAAAGCCATAAATAAACATTACCTTCAGTATTCTTTAATCTAATCAACACATTTGAGTAATGTCTGTGCTGTCCAACCATCAGCAGCTGAAAACCAAACATTTGATGCAAGTTCATATCATTGCAGCGATAATGTTCTAAAACTAGTTCTAAACGGAAACGACTGCAAATGCTCACCGCCTCGTCCTCTTTGTCGACATTGCTGGTCTGGGACAGCTTGATGTTTCCCGTGCCTAGCTCTCCAGAGGCGGAGAACTTGACTCCGTCCTTGGCACAGGAGATCATTACAGCGTCGCCAATCTGGGACAGGTCACGGCAGATACGAGCAAACTCCCCAGAGGGCATCTTCACCACACAGCTGTACTCCTGCTCCTGGAGGGCAAGACAGTCAGAGAAAGGTCAGGAACCATGTGCAAGAAAAGAATGCTGGACACAAGAGAGCAGACAGGAGATGACTTACTGGAATACCCAGCTGCTCCACATCAAGGTCCATCAGTTTCATTTCATAGTCTGACACTTTCTCCTGATCTGTAACAGTGAAAAAAGAGGCGGTAAATAAGACGGTAAGAAGGAACATTGCTAAACGGAACATGTCAAGTTGATTCAAAACACCAATAACTCAAAGTCAAAAAACTTACTGAGAGTCTCAAACACAAGGGCGAGTGTGTCTGCATTGTCTTCAGCTCTGAGGGTGATGATGTCCTCGTTTCCGGCACACTTGAGGATTTTTGACATGCTAGAAGGGGCAAAGGAGAAAATACAAATGAGAAAAAGATTTGGATTGTGTACATTTTAAGCTGAAAGGGTAACCAAAATGTGTCTTTCACAATAAAAATAACTTCAATTTAGTGCGCAACTTTTCAATAAAAAAATATATAATTAAGCCTCTCTTAAGGCCGCAACTAATAACTATTATTCAATCTGATTTTATTGTTTAGTGATAGTATAGGAAATCAATTGTCATCGCAGCTCTGCTAAACTTACAGTTACTGAAAGATAATTATATTATAAACATTTAAATAATCGCACTTTCTTAAAGGTGAAGATCTGATTTTTTTTTTCACGCACTAGTAAACAGAATATTTTCTAATATTTTACACACAAAAGATGACAATCCAGATATTAGCGCATAATTAAACTTAAGGCAGGCCTAGTTTACGATGGTTTCATTGTCATTTTATCAGATTAATGTGTGGGACACGTTACTGCACTTCTAGTGAACAAGTGTGATGTTTCAAAGAGTTAGGGCAGAGAACAAACGGAAGTAGAAGTTCCCGGGTTTAACAATTCCCGCCAACCCGGCCGGCAGAAAACTTTGGCGCTCAAATGACGTCACTACACAACGAGGACGCAGCAGATATATCTCAAACTGAGCCAAATGTAAAGGTAAATACACAAAAACATAACATTACAACACAACAAATAAATCTATGTCCAAATAACACATGCGTTATGGGGTTTGTCTGAAAGCTGGCAGTGAAAGAGTTAACTGTAGTCCGCCTGAAAAGACATGCCCGGGCATTATTCCGCCAAGATGGCCACCTTCTTTGTAAGCTTCACATATCAAACACAGGTCCGCAATTAAGATAACAAAAAGATGCTAAAACGACCGATTGTGTGCAGAATTAATAGTCAAGATATAAAACCATGCGGTAAAAGCCAAACCGCGCGCGTTTTTCCTTCGATTTTAGCAGCGGGTAAACTTCGGCAACTCGAACTGTCAAAACTAGCTAACACTTTACTAGTCAGCGGATCAACACTACTCTGCCAGCCAATAATCCTAACTCGCAACAGATACGTGTCAGAAACAGGAGATAAATGCATTCTGGCTCAAAAAGTAATGTTTAATCCACCTGCTGAGGTTGACTCCCATAGCGAGGTTTCTGTCGCAGCGGTACGAGTCGAAGCCGTCGTGCCGCAGTGTGAGCTGCACCAGGGAGACGTGAGACGAGTCCATGCTTTGCAGAGAGATGCCGGACGAGCTTACGTCCCAGCAGGCTTCTGTGATCAGGTCCTTCAGAGCCTCCAGCACCTTCTTCAGGATGGAGCCCTGGACAAGACGAGCCTCAAACATGGTTGCTGTGGAGTTTTGACGTCTGCGTAGATATCAAAAACTTTTTCTGTTCTTTTTGGCGTTACTCCGTCAAATGGAGGCTGTAGTTTGATGGTACCACCGAGTCGCAGAAAAAAGAACTCCCCAGAACACTCAGTCTTTGTTGTTTGCTGGCTAAAGTGCAGACGCACACACCACTCTCTCTGCGGAAGTAAGGTTTGAGCTGTAAGCGCGCGCTAACGTCAAGTTTTAACAATTCAGCGTCCTGCGTCATTTCCGTGTCCTTCTTGGTACCACCCAACTGCTGAAACGAATGGACGCTGATGTCAGCCATGTTGGAGAGGGCAGTTTGGTGCTGGGACGAAGCCCGAAGCTCCGCACCCAGTGTTGTCGAGTATTACCTAGTTTATTACCATACACGAGGCCAAATTTAGGAGCTCATTTTTGACGAGTGACATCTACTGGGCAAACAGGTTCTAACATTACAAGTTTAATGCTACACAACAATATTTTTTGAATATGAATTGAATCGGATTAGTGTCAGCAGTTTTTTTTAATCAAATTAACAGGTGCAGAGGTTAAGAGGTAACAGTGGGACAACCCCCAAAACAGGAATGATTTAGGGGCCACAATTTTTTTTGCTGTGCTCTTGATAACTACTCAATATTTCACTAAATCTAACTACAAGTCCCCTCCTTCCCATTTCTTTTATTACAGTCGTTCATATCTAGTGTTAACTTGAGTTTTGATCCAGTAATACGAACACGTACAAATATTCAACTTGTGAAAAAAAAGTTTACAAGAAAAACACGGTAAGCTCTGATTTGTTTTATTGTTTTGATAGTAATACTTGGTTTCATTAGTACATAGTCATTATTCACGCAACCACGGCCTCAATTTGTTGCACACAGACAGACACATATAAAAAATGTGATATTTGTGCACCGCCATTTATCCCCTGAGATTATACTGATTAAAGCCACTTAACAGGGTTGTGTGGCACTTTGTGCAGATATGACAAATGTCACTAGATCTTAGAAAAAGGAAAGAATCTGAAGTATTAAAGGGATGAAAAACTGCAATTCTGTGGTATATTGTTACATGAATTTCATTTAAATGTGGATGGTTACAAATGTATGTTGCAATTGATTGCAGAGACTACGCATTTTATACTGGCAGCATTTGTTTAGAGACCATCAGGGAGGATGTAGTGGGTTGCCATGGCAAGGATGGGAGCTCCTGTTGGGACACCAGGGAAAGGACCACTGGACCCGGCGATGTCAATGTGGGAGTACGGCAGAGGTGTTTCAGAGTCCACGCCATGCTGTAGAGGGGGGGGGAAATGTAATAAGTTATTCAATGCACTTTCCTTATTTAATTTTGTCACACATGCAGATAAATAATAACGTCTCCCGACGGTGTGTTTTCACCTTGTCAAGTCCCGAGGTCATGATGAGGAAAGCCGCTGGGGTCTGAT
This sequence comes from Microctenopoma steveboyesi, assembly GCA_032359275.1. NCBI lineage: Eukaryota > Metazoa > Chordata > Actinopteri > Anabantiformes > Anabantidae > Microctenopoma > Microctenopoma steveboyesi. The sequence continues at coordinate 15,825,979 of JAUMHF010000026.1, read as the reverse complement.
GTCCTCGAGGCGTAGCAGAGGACGGCAGGTTGTTGCACTGCAGAATGTCCTCGTACTCAGACTTGCCCTTGTGGAAGTCGTAGTCCTCTCGACGGATTGTGGACACTTCGAACACATCACCTAACACCTCACCAGCTGCACAAGACATGATGTCCATATATTAATTAATGAGTGGGGAAAAAAAAAAAAAAAATCACTGAATGGTTCAGATTCCAAGTGTGTAACAGAGTCAGTGGTCACATGAACACGGAAAGTGACGGCACTGCATTTATACAAAAGGAGAAAAAAACAAAACCGAGGTATATGAACGTTCTCACTGCTAAAATTACTAATCACTAAAAATCTACAATGTTTTAAGAGATCTGATAAATGTTTAATGTGGGAAGGCCATGTTAAAAACAACCCGGTGCATTATTTAACAAAAAAAAACAAAACTAAAACCTGAACCCTGAACTCTTGACTACCAAGAGGGCAGCCTGTCCAAAGAACTTCACAAAGGGGATTAATAAAGTATTCATTATTATTATTATTATCATCAACTATACACATTCAACTAATCGTGACATATGTATTTAACACAATTACCAATAACCCCAAATAAACCCACAGTATTATTTTCTTATCAGTACAAACACTAACATGAATACATTTGCTGGTTGGGGAGTTCTAGATAAAAATAATGCTAAACTCTGATAAAAGGCAAGTGCTCAATTCACACATAGCCTTTTTTTTTTACACATTTGACGAAGTAAACATTGCATCTCTCACCTTTCTGCCACTTAGCAGCGTTGCCATTGCGATGAGCTGGTCCATTATCCATGATGATCTACAACCAGAAACTTTACTCAGCAACAACAGACAAATTTCTGCAGCAGTGAATTGTTGGATTTCTTTATGCCCAGATATCAACATGTGTAAGAAAGTCGCAGTATTGTCTGTGTCTCCACAGAACTCACAGAGTAGTTGGGCCCCATGGCTCTGATTGCGTGACCAGTCAGTGTCGCAATAGTAAACAGCTCAGGAGACGTTTCACGTACGGCCTGAAGACACAGGGGATGCGATGAAGGGGTCAGAATCATTTCGAAACATGTGGAATGATGAACAAACCTTCCCTCTGCGAACTGATTCTATTGAATCTACTGTACCTCCATCTAACTATAACTTCTTACAGGACTATTTTCTATTTCTCAAAAACTTGTTACCATTTTCTAAATTATTTGACAGAAAATGTGTGCGATTGAATTACTGAAGGATGTTCTGACCTTTTCCTTCATCTCACAGAGCAGGTCGACCATCACCATACGACCCTCTGCATCAGTGTTTCCCACTCTCACCCTGCGACCCGCACGGGAAACCAGCAGCTCGTCTGCGACGTAGCAGTCTGAGAAAATGCAGAAACACACAGTCAGGTGAGCGCTGGAGCGATGCCGCAGATTCTACAGGAAATGGCAGATCTGACTGACCTGAGCCGACGCTGTTTCTCACCATTGACATCGAGCCAACAACCTTCAGATGTTTTGGTCTCAGCTTGGCTAAGATCTATATAACACGAGGGACACGAGTGAGAGTCTACACAGCTACATACAGCACGCCACTGAACTCCCTCCAGCTAGAATATCATCATTATTCAGCACTGTAGTTGGAGGAAATATGTTCTAGTCATCATGACTCAGGGATGCTGAGAGGTTCATTTACCTGGAAGAAGCCGGCGACAGCAGCAGCGCCACACTTGTCCCTGTGCATCCCAGCCATGACTCCGCCAGCCTTAATGTCAGCTCCGCCAGTGTCGTAGGTGATGCCCTGGAAATGCCACATTAAAACCAAACGTATCATTAACTACTCAGTCATAAACAGAAACGGACAATTATAACAATTATATAACTCAACTGACAATAAAGCCAGTGTTGCTTCCTTAAATGGACCCAATAACAATTTTAATCACAGTGTGCTTCCACATCACAGGTCAACTTTTTTTTAAATTGTCTCTTATGCAGAGCATTATAAAAAAAAAACACTGTATCACAGTCGTATCTAGACATTACATGCATTATTTTACACGATTTTCCTATAACTCAGGCTGCTGTTTAGTATGTTCAGTGGATGAAGGGATCATTGTTATTTAGTCAGTGTTTTCAGTCTTGGTCCTTTACTACTTTAATAAATGCAGTCTGACAATCCTCTCCCACCTTTCCCACCAACATGAGAGTCTTTAGGATCGGTCCGTCTCCGCAGTACAGCAGCTTGATAACTCTGGCCTGGTGTCGAGGCACAGCTGTATGAGGAGATTAATAATCGTGCAGTCATTTCAGCGTTCAATATCTCTCTCATTAATAAGTGACAGAAACCAAATAGGTTCTCGTACCGTTGGCGCAACGGTTGACTGCAGCCAAGCAGGGGTACTCTTTCTCCAAAAGCTTCAGGTCACTCACCACTTTGACCTGAAGGTAAACAGACGCACACAGGAAGAAAAAGACGCTGCTGAAAAACAAAACAACCGCACGGCTTCTCTAAACAGTAACTGAAATTCACTTTTTCTGATAATAAAAAAAATATGGGATCATGTGAATCTCTTATCTAGCATATATGTAAAGTTTCTTACTACCTCCACAGGGCTGTCTTTGAAGAGCTCCTGCACATACTCAGCCACACGAGGAGCAGCCATCCGCTCAGGGTCTGAGCCACCGATATCACGGTAGGCCAGTCTGAGGATACAGGACTCACGGTAAATGAGTGAGTAACAAAGGGAGAAAATGATTTTTATTATTATTTTTCTTGACTCACCTCCCACTTTCCATAGCATCAGCTAGCTCAACCAGTCTCCTTCCCTGAGCCTCCTGTGCAGCCCACAGCCCCAGAACACACACCTTGTAGTCAGTGGGTTTCACATTTCCTTCTCTTACTTCCAGGGGCTTTAGAGAGACGAGAGAATATGTAAATCTGCATAAATCATATCTAGAGACATGTAGTTTAGTTTTAGTCATACTACAATCAAAGTTGTTCACATTTGGCTTCAGATTTTACTTTCATGGAATTTATATCCACAGCTCAACAGAAAAGTGCAGCTAGAGAAACAGAAAGAACAGTAACCAGCACTTTGCCTCAGTTATGAACTTTAAAATGAGTTTTAAATGTTACCCAAGTTGCTGGATAAGGCTAATGACTGTCACGAGTGGATACAAAATCAGTTCTCCTTGGCTGGTCACTATCCTACTTCTGCTAGAGACGGCAGCAGATGATGTGCTGAAGAAGGAACATCGTCTGCTGTCATTTCCTGGGAACATTTTCCTTACCACATAGAGAGCGTGAAGGGCTCCAAGAGCAGCCACCAAAGGGCTGTTCTTATACTCCTTGTGCACAGGGCAAACCAGCAGGGGGCGCTGCACACCAGCTTTCAGGGCCCTGGAAGGACACACAGCTGAACAACACAGCAAGGAAAGCTCACGCTAAAGCAGCAACAGCAGACGCCAACTTACCGTTTGATGCCATTAAGTGCAGCATCACTGAAGCGCCTGGCATCGTCATAGTCCCGGTTTACAGGGCCGGTGGAAGCAAAGACCAGGCGGTTACCAGGGAGACCAGGGACCTTGAGAACTACCACCTCCTTCTCAAGCCCGCTGTCCACCTAGAGGCAAGTGACAGAACGTGTTATACCAGCTCTCGTTCGGAGGTCTGGAAGCAAAACTAAAATCTTCAACTTCCTGGTCTGTCTGTTTACATCAGTATCCTTTAGTGCAGTTGTCCCCAAGCTTTATGTCTTATAACCCTGCAAACCGAAACAGTGCCTCCTAGTGGTGTACAGTATGTATTACCATGTGTATGTGCAGTTAGTTTGGCCAACCATGATCTGAAGAGGTGAAATTAAGCAGAATTTCACATGAAAAATACAAAATATAGTAGTAGCAAAGCACAAGTTATCACTTTAGTCAATTCTGTGTGATTATTGATCCATTTTACTAGTTTGTTCTGACATAATATTTAGTACTGGTGTTATTTTGCATGTGTCTTAGTTTCTGGTTGTGCTTTTGAACTGAGAGGAGCTTCACAAAGACAAAATAATTAGCATCATTAAATAATAAATTAAATAACCCATCTGTATTTTGTATTTTGAATGATTCATTTCTGATTAACAACCATCCATCCATCCATCTTTCACATCCATCTAGCTGTGAGGCGACAGTGCTAACCACCACACCACCGTGACGCCTGATTAACAACCATTTGGGATTAATACAAAAGCAATTTATTTAGCCAAACTGAATTTTTCTTTTTATATCTCCACTTCCACAACGTGGATGATTTACACTCTATGTATTCATAATTTTAACATTTACAACTAACAAAAACATTTATATCCCAGTGGCAATAATCAAAATCATTCAGCACAGAAATGAATCTGAACAGATCTTTAACTTTGACCACTAGTTCAGTACTGTCTTAGTCTTGGTAACACAAACACTCCCCGTTACCCGTGTTTGGTCAGTTGCGGGTCAGTTGTTTTTAAGATTCTTCATATGTAATATTTGTAAAGTTTGTCAGTAGTGAGGCCGACAGGAAACAGGTGCCCAGCAGCACTCAAACCGGGGACACTGCAGTCGTGTGGCTTGCACACGATCCATTAGACCACCAGTGAACTCCAGTGAAAGTTCAGTCCCATTGTTTTTGGCTGCTGGGGGCAGAAGAGCAAACACTCACAGAGCTGTAGTCCTGCAGAGGAGCTTTCAGACACTCAAGTTCATCAGGCAGTGTTTCATAGCTCTCAGTCACCAAGACGATGCCATCAAAACTACAAACAAGACAAACAAAACTGTTAAGATGCACAAACAACGTTGATAAAGAGGAAATGCAGCAGCTCTACCAAGACTCACTTCTGGTTTTTGAGGTCGCTGGTCCACTCAACAGGCTGAACACTGGAGAGAAACACACGAGTTATTTCTTGTTGTAGTAAAAGTCAGTGTGAGCTGTGTGACAAGGATATGTTATCTCACACCGAGTGGTGCAATTAGACTCGGTCAGTTTTACAATGTAATGATAACAGTGTGGGTTTGAGTATGAAGATATGTGAAACCTTTGAGATCAGCAAAAATATCAAGACACGGCGCTGAGTCTGCTTTAGTTTTTACTAAATTAAAAGTTCATCAGATTTTGTTGCAAACTAATTTTGTGTTTGCAATGTATAAAAAACTCAAACAAATGTAATTCCACCATGTCTTTGCATGTTTGTTACTTTCTGTTTCATTAACCGCAGAAAAAGAAAGTTAAACACTAATTGTGGTTGTGCAACCCTGCAATTTATTCATTCAATCTTTGGGATACAGGTTCAGAGATATTTAAAGGTTGACATGTACACAAAGCATGACGCATAGGTCAAACCCACAGGTTCTGACAGATGTTAGCCTCAGGTGAAATAAGGTACTCTACTTGTTTTGTGCTTACTGGAATTATTCTTCTAATTTTATTGCTTTTTCTCATGCTGGTTATGCTTTTATTTATTGTGATGTCTTGTTTTGTTTTAAAGTGTTCTTAGAGCGTACAGCACTTTGGTTAGCCTTGCTGCTGTGTTAAATGGGCTTTATAAATGGTATAGTCTTATTTCAATATGAATTTTTAGTTTAAGTTTGACTATATGCAAATTAGAATCTGGATTCTGGATCCAGATTCTGATTTGCTGATATTTAGAGGAATTAATTATTTACTTTTATTCCTGTGGTTTTTCCTGTGACCAAGTCCAACTCAAGGCTGTTGGCAAAGGCCAGAAAACCAAGTACTGATTAATCCCACACTGTTTGCACGTCACGTATACAGCTGATTTTCCATATTTTCACTGTAATTTGTAAAACTAGTCTGATTCTTGCATTTCTAGCGTCATATGACAACACCTTCTAAAACCACAAAGAAGTAGAGACTGAAAGTGAAATCTCGGCAGAAATGACTGAATGGGCCCATTTTCGGTGGGAAATTAAATCCCTCTCAATTGCAACATGACAGAATCTGATATTTCCACTTTCAGCTGTGAATGGATGCACATAGGAAACATTTAGCAAATGCAGCAGATACATTACACTCATAAATTACACCAGCTGAAGGAAACGCGGCATTATAAAACAGAAATTATTTGACAAACAAAAACGCCTGAATTCTCCACGCGCACCGCTTCGTGTTGGAAAACCTAAATAAAAATTGAGGCGTCTAGAACAGAAACAGGCGATAAAACCTCACCTTGTGCACATGTTGGAGCTCCTTCTCCGTCGTCTTCAGGGTGAAAGAGACGGATAATCGCCGGTGGCAGCGGATCCTTCCTCGCACACTTCTCCGGTTGATCACATGACACTTTAAGTTGCAGGCGCGCTGCCTTCACAAACTCTCGGAGCTCGTAATTATGATTCTCGACACCGGAAATATACTTTATTCATTTAATATAAAGGTTGTTGTACTTCAAATGCGGTCCCTCTAAAGACATGATTTCATGCAACATTATAGGAGAACAAAACCACATTTCTTTACTAAAATCAACGTCCATTTATACAAAAACAAAACATTTCAGTGACAAAGTGGTAGTTTATTTAGATAACAAAGTACAGTCAAATTAATCCATATTTAACAATAAACAAAGTCCTCTCTTACCATTAAAAACATTGTTGTTAAAACAAATTCATTCGCGGCGAGTTATCGACGAACTACAAACTTCCCACTGCACGTGAAGGTTTCACTGTGGCTGTAGTCGGGAATTGTAGTTTCCTATTAAGCCAAACACGCAACGGCAGCACGAATTAAACTTTATGAATATATTATAAGTCATTGTACACAACACAGAGACACAATTAAAAGTGCACTTCGAGTAACGTCAGACGTCTGACGTCATGGACTACAAGCAACCCGGAAGTTGTTAAATAAACTGTTTTTTTTGAGGAGAACCGAGGAGGACTCAACCAGAATCAGTACAAAGTTCAGGAGCGAAGCAGTGTCTCGTTACTGCGCCAAAGCTTGTTGAAAGCGCATTCACCTGAGATAGGAGACGTTTTGCAGAGCCCCGGCTGCAGGTAGGTAAAGTTTCCAGCAGCGGTTGTGTTTTATCCTGATCACGCTACTGATTCATTTACAGCGTTATCATAGGTCATTGTGTAACGGACCTGTTGGCGTAATTATCACCCGCTGAACCGTGAAAACAAACATATGTTAGATTTAAATTTAATTTCACAAGGATTTCTGTGACTTCTGTGCAGAGAGCGACACTATGACGTTTGCACGTGATCACATTAAAACATGAAGACCAGAGGTGTTTAAAGTACACAAGCAATCAGTTAAAGGTTCAAGTGATTTCCCAGAAAATACTAAACCACGCGCAGAAGCACCCATTCACATTTTTCTAGTCAAGTAAAAGAACAACCTGAAAATGTTAAAGTACAAAAACAACCACACGAAGAAAACGTTGGTAAAACACTGTGGAACAAAAGTGACGGGAAGTTGAGTCTTAAATATATATATATATATAGTTTATAAGAATATAATAATCTAATCCTGCAAAAATTAACTAAGGCTGTTAAAATTAATGTAGTAGATAAAACTTTAAAAGGACCACATTTCACTTCTAGACATTTAGTTTATTCTCTGTTTTATTCCTTCTCATTTTCTCCTCTGTCCTTACTTGCCTTCAGATGAGACTTCACTCACTTACCATCGCCAGGACTTTACTCTCCCAAAGACAAACCCTAAACGTACAGAGACGAGCTCTGACTGGTGCAGCCATGCGTCTGGTGCAGTTTCGTCGCCATGGTGACGGAGGAGGCGTCAGAGTGGGGGTGGAGCAGGGCGATGGGGTCGGTGTGGTGGACCTGAAGGCCTTTGACCCCTCCATGCCCTCGACAGTGAGAGAGCTACTGGAGCAGGGAGACAAGGGGCTGGAGAGTGCGAAGAGGTACATTGATACGCTAAACTGCAAGTATATTTACCCAAGTACTGTTATCAAGTAAAACTTCAAGGTACTTGTACTATACTGGAGTACTTCTGTTTTATGTTAATTTTACTCCACTAGACTGTAGAGGAAAATGTTTTACTTATTACTATCTACCTTAATATTCACCTTTAGCAGCTTTAACTTGGACACAAGTTCATGCAGTTCATGACACAAATATGAAATGAGTTGACAATGTTTTCTGCTTTTAAAAAGTGTAGTTTTACTGCTGTGTAGCTGGCAACATTTCCTTTTTTTAACCTTTATTACTGCAGACTTATGATGGTATAATCACACTGGAAATGATTTAAAAGCTGCAATACAATACAGCTGCTTTTTTAATGACACTTATGTTTGACTAAATCCTTTTTTACATCAGTACATTTTAAGTCTAATAATTTAGTCTAATAATGTTATTAACCCTTTAATAAGTACTAAGGTTACGAACTGACATCTGTAGTTCATTGGAGATCAGGTGTGCTGAAGGAGGAATTTCTGTAATCTGGCAACTCCCATTATTATAGGCTTATACTTAATAAATCATTACTATGTTGTTTATATGTTGTTTTTATGTAAAACAAGTTAATTGTTAGTTACATATCTGTGAAGGTTCTCAGTCATCCAGGTCATGGTTATCTCAAAAAAGGTTTATCCAATAGCAACTGGACTTGTTAGTTACATCTTAGAATTTCATATTCTAATCACATTTTTGTTTAATTATCTTTATTACTCATGCTTAAAGTGAAATGTTCTACCAAACTTTCACTTCTTAAATCATCACTTTATTCCTGCATCAGCATTAAATCTTTAATTAAGAATTCCCTGTTCTTGATTAATCATCTGCTTCTTTGTCATCATTTTTGTGACTACAGTGACTTGTTAGTTTCTGTACTTGGTCGTCTTCCTCTCCAGGGCCTTGCTGTCTGGTCAGTGTGTGGTGGAGCGATCACACATCCAGCTGCTGTCCCCCGTGTTGTCCCCGGAGAAGGTGGTTTGTGTTGGTATGAACTATCGCGATCACTGCCTGGAGCAGAACACCCCGATCCCAAAACAGCCCATCATTTTCAACAAGTTTCCCAGCGCCATCACCGGGCCGTACGATGACATTATTATTCCCTCAGAGAGCCAGGTGAGAGAAAGCCATCAAACATGAATACATGTGACTGTGTTTGATCACAGCAGTCGTTTAGAAAAAGTTGTTTCACTTTAGTTTCAACATGTGAACTAGCTGGGTGAAATAAATCTAAGTAACTGTGCTTAACAGTAAATGGGAAAATGAAAAGTTCGTCACGCTGTGGGTGACCTGAAGGAAGAAGATGGAAACGTCTAAAATAATGAAGGGTTTAATACTAGGGAGGAAATTGCCGCCGTTCTCCCAGATTTCAGTGTTTTATCTTAATTTCAGAGAAAGTAACAGCCATAACCAGCTGTTTTTAGGTTTTATGTCTGTCTACCCTCTTTGATAATTAATGAACCACACATGCGTTGCTCCACATTACATACTCATTGTACTGTAAACAATGAATATAATTTATTTTATAGTATACGCTTTTTCTTTTAATTAATGGACACAAACTGATCTACCTAATAAAAATGTGCTTGAGGCCAGTTAAATGGCGAAACTAGTTTGGTTCTTTTGTGACCACGCCACATGCCAGAAACCTGCTCAGAATCACAATGAGGACACTGCCCCGGTGCCTTTTGATTGAGTTTATTCTCTCATCTGCCTGAAGGAGGTGGACTGGGAGGTGGAGCTGGCCTTTGTGATTGGACGAAGAGGGAAACACATCAAGGTGAGCGTCGCCTCTGATGGCCACGAGGCTTTGATGCCCTGGTGAAGTGTCAGTTCAAACTCCATTTCCACTCCTGCTGTTTAGGAGGAAGACGCTCTCTCCTACGTGGCTGGGTTCACTGTAGCCAACGATGTGAGTGCGCGTGAATGGCAGATAAATCGCAATGGGAACCAGTGGCTGTTAGGAAAAACATTTGACAGCTTTTGTCCCCTCGGCCCCGCCTTGGTGACCACCGATGCTGTGAAAGGTAAGAGGGAGCAAGCAACCACAGCAGGGAGCGCCAAACAGAACGAGGGAATTAAAGACAATTTGGTGATTCACGCAATTATCTGCGATTTGTACGTCAGCAGCATCACTGAGTTAACAAGCTGCAATTATGTTAGAAGTGAGGTTTTTATTTTTAGCAGAGTGGAGCAGTAGACTGCCACAACTATGTAACGATGGTAAATGTCAAACTCTTTTTACGAATATGGGTTAAATCTACACCAATGCCGGAGGGACAGTTCAGAAAGTTTAATCATGTCACTGCAAATTAAGTACGAAGAATTAAAACTGATACACGGACAAGTTGATTATTACACTGTAAACGATTCTGCTTAGTGTGTAACGTCCATCGTCCTGATTTGTTACCACTCAGAGATCAGACCCTAAACATCTGTGCCTCTTTTATTTGATTCTCAGATCCTCACAACTTGGGTATTCGCTGCCTGGTTAATGGAGACACAGTCCAAAGCAGCAACACGAGTCAGATTATCTTCAAGACAGCAGAGCTGATCGCCTGGGTTTCAAAGTAAGTCCCCTGACTGCTCACGATGGCGTTTCTGTGCACGAGAACTCACTTTGTATCATTTAAGGATAAATTTACATAATAAATGCAGAACTTTAAAAATGTTCTGCTTCAGTAACTCGAGCTGAGAGTGCAGAGTTTTCATTTAAGAAATTATTCCAATCAAATCATGCCAGAAACGAATTTGTAAGAGGAGCTCAGTGCGAGCGATTGCCCTCCGCACATCACTAACTCAAAGATAAAATTACATGCTTCAGCTAAGGCTCATTCACCGCGAATGATGCCCTTTTGCCCTAAAGCTGATCAACTGGAGCGTTTCATTATCTGATTTGATGAAGTCCTCTCTGTTCTTCGCCTGACTTACTGGTGACAACGCCTGTGGAGAACGCCCAGCTTCACAAGATCTCCACATACACCGTCACCATTTGTGAAAGTTGTTGATTGAGCTACACACTCAACATGCTCTTTGCTGCTCCTTCACGGTCTGTAATCGTTTTTACCTTCGGTCAGGTTTGTGACACTAACTCCAGGAGACGTGTTCCTGACAGGAACTCCTCCAGGAGTGGGTTTCTGCAGAAAGCCACCTGTGTTTCTCAAGGTGATTTAATGAATGATACGGATTAAAAATGACAACTAGTTTGCCCAGTTCTTTGCATGCAGCTAGAATTCTACTTTCACTTTATCCAAAAGAGACACACAAAAAGGACGAAACTTGTGTTTTAATGTTTAACTGTCTTTTGTTTCAGAAAGGAGACGTGGTGGAGTGCCAGATAGACCAATTAGGCTCGATAATCAACAATGTGGTATAAATCGATTTCATTTCATGAAAGAATGTCTGTATTGCACTTTTAATTGTTCATTTTACACAAAAAACATTCATTAATTTCTAACAGAATGTGAGAAAACCAGCTGGAAATGTGTGGAAGCATGTATTTTTTTAACATGATACTACCGTAATTGGGAGGAAGGAAAAGTGCTATTTGTTACTAAATGAATCTGTATAATTACGTGAGTCAACATGGTGTTTGCAGCTGGACCTTCATAGTCATTGCCGCTTTGTAAAAATACCCTCTATCAGCAGCCACCCACTCCTGCCATATAGTGAACCTCCTCCCTCTGTGAAATGTAACAAAATAAAAGTATTTTTAATGTTTAAAATACAGGGGAAACTATATTTACAGCTTTTCTAAACGCATAGCATAAAAAGAAGCAGACTGTTATTGATGGAGAGAATTTAATCAAATAATATGCAGTCCTCAGAATACGTCTCTTTCATAGCCTGGGAGAAAACTCCTTATTACTTCGATCTGGACTTCGATTCCTCTACATCGTGTCATTTCTGAAGCAGAAAAGATAAAACATCACTGAAGTTCTCTTTTTCATTGAAAGAGAGGCATCGCAGTACTAATGGAGTGGCGAGGATGACATGTACCCTGTAATTATGACGGACCCTTTTCAGCAGAATGTGTGAAATTATTACATTCATTTGGGAAATTATCCCTTTAGACTGTACAGTGGCTGTAATATACACTGTACACTGATGAAAGTAGGATTTGATGCAGATTTATTTAAATTCACACATTGCCCACTAAGTGTATTTATGTTTCATTCTCAGATGCCGCAGACGTTAAAGAGATCAGTAACTTTCAGTCATGTATAGGAAGTATAACATAAGACATAAGAGAGCCAGTTGTATTGCATGAGAAGTACCAAGGTTTCGACTTAGTGTCTTTGGTTTAACACCGGGTGGCAGTAGAGCTTCAGACAATCAGAGCCAATCAATTGCAGCTTTTTTTTAACAGCTGCTCTGACTCCTGGCTGTACCGTCAGCTGAATATTAACACCTCCAAGAAATATCTCTTTGTCCTGCTTAAAGTGAGGAATTGATTTGTCTCTGCATCTCGCTGTCAAAAGGTCAACGTTAAACAGACTCCCCTGAGGCCTGACTCAGCACAGAAAGATCTACAGTACATTCAGGAGGGGAGCGGCCGAGAAGCACAAGTTGTTTGGAGATAATTATATCTATAGAAATGTGAACAACACACAAGTGATTTTAATTTGTGCACATAAAAACAAACTGTGTGCATTGAAATAATGATAGAATAGGAACATTTGTTTATTGTCAATATGACTAATTAACTTAAAAAAGCTAAACTAAAACATTTTCATGACTTCTGAAGGCTTCAATATACCGCAAACACAGGTCAAACACAAGTGGCACCGAACAGTGTCTGCAGAAAAGTCTGACACAACAACTGATTACTGGTTTCATAATCCTCGTCCCCTGCAGCTTTATGCTAATGCTATTAGTAAAGATAAACTTAAAATCAGTGTCTCATCACTGAAAAAGCTAAATGTAATTAACCTAAAGGCACGGGAGTCCCGGCTCAGCGTGCGTTTTTTTAACACCGAACATAAGTTTCTGCGACACTAAAGGAAGATGAGGTCACGCTCGACAAAAAACCAAACTGTGTCACTCTGCTCAGTTGAACATTAATTGTAGAGGTACTGTGAAATATAGTGGTACAGCTTCTGCCTGTTTTCTGACAACTGGAACAAAGGAGTGACGCCCAGAGATCCACCTCCCTCCTGACACTCCTCAGAAAGGACCTGAAGTGAAAAGAAAAAGTATCATCAGGAGATTTGCAGCCACAGTTTATTCAGATACCCTTTTTGGACACATGGGTCTCGTATAATGAGTTTGTGCTTTTTGCACAAGGCCATATAATAAATAAAAGAAATAAAAACAAGAACATTTTAAAAAACAAAAACAAAGCTAAAGATGTTACATAAACGGCACGGAACCAACTTATTCACTCCAGCAAGGTCTGAAATAATGAGGCGAAATGAGAGGCAAATCTAACACGGTGCTGTTCTGTATGTTTTGGAGTTACATAAACACTAGAAGCAAATTTCTCCTTTAATGACCTGTAGATATTAAAAACAAAGCCGTCCTGACATCAAAGAGGTTATAAAATTATCTGTCAAATCCCAAGAACAAGCAGGATAACGACCATTTCTGACTGATAACCTTGATAACACATTTAATAGTTGCCTCATGAGATCTTTGCAGCTATATGGGTCAATGACGCCCTATTTTTAAAGACAGCAATTCCCAACACACAAACTGACAGAGGACACTGATGGGCGAAGACACTGTCTGCAGCTCAGTGGTGAATTTCTACTGCACAATCATTGATTTATATATTTATGGATAAAAAAGCTACATCAAAGTTTTGAGTAAGCCGCTGTTTTCTCTGAACTCTCTTTTTCGCAACAGGGTTTTCTCTAAGGTTCCTCTCAAATTTGGAGAGGCTGCCTTTCTCCTTTATTATGCCTTGCTGTTGTTTGCAGAGTGGGTGCAGATGGAGATAACAGACGCTCATTTTGCTATCTGCAAAACAGACCATTTGCTGCCTTCCTCCTTGCACTTTATGAAAAATAACTTTCACAGACTTGAAAATTGCTGCAGTTAGATAATTTATCACAATAAACATAAATTCTTTATCTGGTTTAGTCAAACTCTCAGTTTGATTCCAAGCTTCTTGTGTCACAATCGTGTGTTTTCATATCAGGTCACCTCAAAAGCCCCAGAAAAAATAAGATCTCTTATCATTTGCATTATATTAGCATCGTTATATAACTGCACCCAGATCCTCAGCCTGACGGCTTCAAGAAAATGTTTAATGCAAAAATACAAGAAAAGATTCAACATTCAAAATGTTACGTAAGTGCAGACTAACTGTAGTACTTGTGATGCAGGAAAGGTGTTTTTATATTATTAATACTCGTCAAAAAGTTTTACGGCTTTTAACTTCGTGGCGTAGATCAATCTACAGCAACAAATCATATTATAAGATGATCTCAAACTCTGGCCTAGCTAGCTCGCCTCAGAGATGCAGCGAAGCTGAAGCGAAGGTAATTTATCATAAAATCGACGAGTTGTCTCATTGCAGTTAAATTAGCTACAGCTGCATTACAGATCAGTTATGAATGTTTAAATACTCGACAAAATTATTAAGAGTTGGAAACTGAATGAGGAGAAGTAACCGGGTTATGGGTTATTGTGACACCAGTGTTGTTCTTTAAAGATGAAAATGTAAATCACTTTGCCACAGTTGACCTGCATTATTCTTTTGAACTTCTAATTTTAAATCACTTGTGTCCTTGGCCCAGTGAATCCACTTTGTAGACTGACGCCTCCGTCTCAGACGTGATTGGTTATGGCTGGCTAAAGGCAGTTTCTTTCTCATTGCATCAAAATCAGCTGAGATTCCGCTTCACGCCAAGTTTGAAGTTCGAGAACACTGAACACGGGCTCACCTGGGGACAGATTCGTGTTAGCACTGAACTTTGGAAGTTGGACTGAGCCTAAACTTTCAGTCCTGAGTCAAGCTTTAATCCTCTGCAGACAGATAGATTTAGCGACGCACAAATACATAGAGATGCTGTCACTCACCCCCAGGTCTATTAGTGTTCTGACTGCAGTGTGTGCAGCCTCCTCTGAGCAGCTCTCTGTGAGATACGGTACAAAGTCATACATGAATCAATAGAACAGACAGATATTGAATATAGAAAAACCAGGGCAGGATAACAGAACAAAGCCATTACTAGTGGGACTGGTGGAATTTTTAAACTGTGCGTTATTGAAGGATTGTACTTGTGTAGTTTATAATTGTGTTATGTTTTAAAGGAGAAAAAAAGCATGTGATGTTGGTGGGGGGGCAGCTCTGTGTTTGTACTCTTGATTTCTTACAACACAGTGAATCTGTGGGAAAAAGGCAAGATGACAAGCTTTTAAAGTTATGACACAAAGGAATGGAAGATCTGTGTGTGGGGAGATGCGAGTGCGTGTGTGTTTTTAGGAGGGGGATGTCAGTTTGAGCTCACCATAGTGCTGTTTCTTTTTATGTGCTGTGTCACACAGACGAGAGTGTAGATGAGCCACAAACTCAGAACCTGCAGCAAGAAAGACGTGAAACTAGAGGCAATTATTCTGCTCAAAGGAAAAGTGTGGACAGTCAGAGTTATTGTAAGGAGTCTTCATGGTTCAGTGATGAGCTATCATACTATATATTTATGGCTGGTGGGTGCTTAGGCGGGTCACTGCAAATGGCTCAGAATGAAACATAAATATCATGAAGACACTCAGACTGTTGACGCATGGATGTATGAGTGTTATTTGTGTACCCTAGGACGACCACCAAATCTAACATTTTAGATTTTTAATCCAAAATATATCCAGGCATCCAATAGAAAATACTAAAATTGCTAATACTAAGCAACCTTTAAAAAACAGACATTGACAAGTTTGTATATTTATTCTTTATTTGTTCATAAAAATGAAAACACTGTATCTCAAACATACCTGGCAAAGGTGTGTCTATGTGGTCGAGTGCCGTGACTGTCCAGCATAGTGTCCTCAGATGTCCAGCTAACAAACTGCAGAGGAAGAAGAGCATATCTGGACACTGGCTGGGCTGGCTTATCTAGAAGAGCCGAGAGAAAGCAGACGAATGGCCGTCAGAAGTGAGGCGAGGGAAACTGCAGGAGTGAAAGAGCATTTTCAGCTACAGTGAGCACAAAGTGAAAAAGCACTGACAGGATGAAATACAGCTGGATGGCACAGAGGTATAAAAACCTTCTTAGGCTCAACACTCAACACTTGACAGCACAGCATACTTTACAGATGGTAGACAAATTAAAGGTAAAACCACATAGAGTGTCTCGGTAACGACAAGCTTCAATGCACCTCGGCATTGATTCAACACGCCTCTGGATTTCCAGTAAAGGGCCCTAACACCATTCTTCCAAAACATGTTGCCTCATTTGGTGTTTTAATGATGGTGGTGGAGAGCGCCTCACAAGTGGGTTTTTTTGTGTTTCATTGTCTTTATATTGATGTAAACTAAAACCTAGAGGCAAAATTCCACTGCCAGTGTGTTTCATTAAGCCACCATACATATGCTACCGTAGGAGATTCCCATAGTGGCACGTGAAGAGAAGACGGGATGGAAAAACATCTGAAACACCTAAAATATAAGTTGTCATAGGAGAACTGAATTAAGTTTAGTGGATATCTGGACACAAACATTTCATTAGAAGGTACCTCATCTTAATGCATCACATTCAGATTCAAGCCTACACGGAAAAAACACCTTGGGATGGGAAGAGCCAATCCTGCACTATACAGACAAAATGTTTCAAGACTCATAACCCCATCCATATATACCCAAGTACAGTAAACCAAGCAATCTTGATAAACATCTTAATTGAGTTAACAGACAATGGAAAATAAACCACAAATCCATGCATGCCAGAGAAATATTTAAAATACTATTTCACTGAGGGGGGATTGAAACACGGAAAGGTTGGGGTCAGGGCTCAGTGCAGGTCATTTAAGTTCCTCACAACACACTCGGAAAGCCATTACTGCTCGCTTTGTGTACAGGGATATTGCTACAATAAAACAAGAAAGGGGCACAAAGTCTGAGGCTAAATTGTCTTTCAATGCAGTAAAGTTTAAATTGTCCTAGCTGGAAGTGAGGGGTCAAGCAGATAAGTACAGAACAGATAAAATACAAACAGATAAGTTTGTATGTATGTGGTGACTGCATACCTTAGGCCATGTGGTATTCCTGCACAGTACATCAATGAAAATGGATGAGGTAAAGATTTAACAGTTACACGAGGAAATGACAGAGCCCCCATAACTGGGGTTTCAAGGAAACACGGTATGAACAGTTCAACAGTGTTTATGGGGCCTTTATAATCATGTAGTTTGGAAAAGTATGAGAGCAGAGTTTATACTGTTGAGTGCAGCTGGTCCTGTAAAATTGCTTTAAATTCCTTGGTCATTACAGAGCCATACAAAAACCATTAGGAAATGTTAAGTCTGCCATAGGATGGATGTTCATAGCAGTACAGCATACTGAACAGCTTGCAGCAGATATCATAGCTTGCTTCCAGTGTCGATATATACAAATTAATGCCTCTGTGTGAAATTGATTTTGCATTTGTCAGGGCCGTTGCTTTTGTACTTTGTAAAATATATAAATCAAGATTTAATAAAGTGATCTGTCTTTCAGACTGGTGTCAAAATGCTCATTCAATTTTCAAATGAACAGTCACCATTCAGTCGATGCCAGTTCAATCTATCAAACAATTACTGTATAAATGTGCAACACTTAAACGCATCAACGCATCACATCATGAAAACAGCGGGGAGAAAGAAATCAGTCACAACAATCAGTTGAGTTGTTTGAGAAGTTTGAAGACATACAGAGGGAAACATGGCAACTATGAACAAGGCAAAAGAGGCTATTTAAAATAAAGGAGGCACAGGGGCCCCCCGGGGAGCTGGCATTGACTGTCTTACTCAGGGACACACCTGGTATAGGGCAAGGGCCGGGATTCGATCCTGCCACCTTTTGCTTCAGAGTCTAATTCTTATGCCACTGGTAACTCAGTGAACTGAATGAGCAGGTGGATGAAAGGTATGCTACATAACCTATAAATCTGCTTTTTTATTTAAGAAATTAGGTAAACATGGAAGGAGGTTAAGAGATGAACGTGAATTGTTTGGCTTATATTATTAGGTTGATCTGTATTAGTGTATATGTTGATTACATACAAACAACAGTATTGTTGAGGTACTTTATGAACAGTGACAGAGTTTCTGTCATATAAAGACCTCATTAATTCTGTTAATACAGCACAATTAATAATTTAAAGGATTCTAGGGATTATAAAGCCTAAAATTATTATTTTTAATACATTATGCATATGTAAATATAATGACATCATTATTTCCCAGTTTTAAATAACACCAAGTCCTGTATTATATAATCATTAGCTGGTTGATATGCGGATTAACTAATAAAAAAAATAAATCAGTTAATTGCTGAAAACTCATTACGGAAACCACACAGAAACTTCTAGCTGACACTTATTAATTTCACAGCCAAGACAGGCCTGGCCCCAAGCTAGATCTTACACATCTTAACCCCTTAATCCTTCTAATTACATCCAGACTCTCGCAATTTTGAATTATGGCCTCCTCACCATTTTATTTTTCTCCTGTCCTAAAGGCACCATGTAGTAAAGCCTGTCTTGGATGGAGCTGATGTTCATCACATATCTAAAAAAACTGTTGATTTTATTTTTAAGACATGTACCATCAATATGAAATTTAATATATTTGTAGTACAGACTCATATTCCCCACATCTATCAAGAATTGGATATATTAATGCACAGCAGCCGCTCTTAATAATTGAGCACAACCATCTGAAAAATTATGAACCTGAAGTGCAAAGTAAGTAAGTACTTATGAAATCACTTTGCAAATGTCATTGAATAAAATGCAGCTTTTAAAAATGAACACTGAGCCAACAAAAGACCACACTTCTCCTTGAGAATTACTTACTACAATATATCAAATTAACCTGGATTTCTGCCATCCTCCTGCTTTTTAAGATCACCTGGAGTAAAATTATCCAGGCTAAATGATAACAGACACAAGAGAAGGAGGAGGGAAGGGAATATTTTATGCAGTTTGGTTTAGAGGTACTTTCTGTTCTTGTTCAGCACCTGAGCTGAGGGCAGCAGAGCAGAGGCCTGTGTGAGCACTGGACAGAGAAAGTTAAAGATTAAAGATTGAGTATACTCTGGCGGAGGCCTCAGTGGACAAGGCTGAAGTTTTTCTGGACGTAACCTGCTTGCAGCACTAACAGGTATGAGAAGTTAGGAGGAATTTGGTTCTGTAGCTATATAAAAAGCTCTCTTAACTTTCTAATAAAAATATATCAAATTATTGCTCTTTAATCTGAATATAAGAAAGATGCTGTGCATATCAAACCTCTGCTGGGCAATGGTACAGAAGCAGCAAACTAAAAACACTGAATATAAAAAAATAATTAAATATTAATGCAACGTTAGGCGACAGAGAGAGAAAAGACAGCTTTATCCAGTATTATTAGGCTATATAATATGAAAAAGTGCCTATTATTTGCCGACAGTTACTCAGTGTGGGTTTTTCAGTAATTGCAGAATTGGTGGTTTGATCTCAGGCAAACCTGTCCCCAACTGCTCCCCATGGTTTGGTCAGTACCTTGCTTCCACTAGTGTTTGTGAATCAGTAAATAAGACCATCACAGGGCTATTAAAAATTCACATACAGTTTAATGCTAATGCAGGAGGAGGCTGGGGAGGATGGACTTAAATATTTGAAAGAAAGCTGCAGACTAGCAGTGAGGATGCAGGGTTCCGTGACTGTTGTTTGCTGACTGAATGAGCAGCGAAGATTTATACAATATGGACCATCTATTGTAACAGATACAGTGGGCTGTGGGAATGCATGATTAGGTAAACATTCAGACCTGTGACCAGTGGGTTGTAGCTGGGGCTTATCTGACTTGAGTCACAGCTCTCCCATTATCTGTTACGTATCTGTTAATTCATTGAGAGTAAGACTACTCTCAGCTTTAATTCAAAATTCAAATGGGTGAAACATTTACATTTCTTTCCACAGCCTGGAAGCTTCTACAAATTCATGACATGATTTTAGAAACCACAAATTGGCTAGCTGTGATGGATAACAGAGTGCTAATTAGTATTCAAGGTACATGGCTCGGCTGTGTAGGTTTCTTTGTAATGGATATTTGGTTATTTCAAACTTATTTTGCATGATATTTTTCTAAGTGCACCATAGGAAGTCCCAAAAAGTGCCATTTTTATGTGGTTTTGTCCAGAATGAAAAATGTTTCCTTTGATATGACCAGCACTTCTCCTCTGTACCTTGTAGGAGCACGGGTCCTGCTCCTCACAGTCGGAGTCGCTGTGATAAGGGTCGTCAGTGGTTGACCATGTGAGAGCACCCTCCTTCTTCCAGAAATCACAGATGGGAACATCCCTAGGAATCTACATTGGTCGTCGCAAAACAAACAGTGTGTAAGACAGTTTCTTTCTCTTGCAAAGTCTTCTTTAACACAATGACTAGCCGCCCCACATTACAACCTGAGGAAAAGAACTTCATTTGTTATACTTGTACATTATTCTTTTTTATTTACTTTTGTATTTCTTATTCTACTAACCTGTTGACAAGCTATTAAACTTATGAGCAAACTGTTTCTTTCTGCAGAACATACATTTTTCTAAATCCAGCATTTACTCTTCTAGCTCCGCTTTATTCTCTACCAACTCCTGTGTAAAATATCTGTTCCACCATGTTCACCAGCTAGTCTCGAACTGCGTCTGCCATTTGGCACTCAGCAGGTAGTATACTGTGTGGTTTTAGAGCTTTTCTTATGAAACAGCTGCCTGCTGCGTTAGAAATCTATCTTTAGAAAGTGAAACAAATGAGTGAACAAATGAGTGATTGCAGTAACGGCAAACATTAGTTGAAGCTTGTTATAAAGTTTTGTAAATCAGAGCAAAGCTCTAAATTCAGTTCACAACCCCACTACGAGTGACCCCTTTCACGCTGCCATCACGTCATCATGTGATATTATAAAAAATCTAATTTTTTGTAAAAACGGTAATAATATGGAAATAATAGTAATTTCTAAAAATGAATTTCAAAAAAGGGAATCCCAGATTTAGACAATTTACTTCACAAAGCTCAAGGCCCGAGAATGTAATATGTCAAAACTGTGAAAAAGCATGAAATCAAAATAATGTGGCTCTAAAACAGTGATTCATTATTTTTCCTCGTGCATGCTAAATCGTCTGGGTTTTGGACAGCTGATCAAACAGCAAATCATCACATCTTAGCACATTTATTCGTATTTTTGTTTGTTTTAATAATAAATTTAGTTTCTCCATTGAATGTATGTACATTAGAAAGCAGCCTTGTACAACACAATCAATGACTCTAAACTCAATGAAAACATAAATAATCACATTCCATTATATATTATATTTCTCTATGACTGTGTCAGAAAAAGTAACTTTTAGAAATAGGACTAAGAAAAACAAAAAATCCAGACCGGATTAAAAAATGAATACTTACTTCCTCCATGATCAGGATTCCACAGCGCACCAGACTGTCAATGGCGTCCAGAGAGAAACTCTGGGATGACTGACAGGGCTGGAGAGAGAATGGGTAAGACCAGTAATGAAGCAAGCTCAGAGACACCAACAGCTTCATCCCATCAGATATCTGGGAAGTGCAGTAGACAGCTGACAGAGAACAGAAGGTATTTAGTGAAGATGCAGCCGCAATCAGAGCAGGAGAACGAGAGATGGGCGACAGGGGTACTAGGACAGGAACCATATTTTCACGTGAAGAATGGGTTGGGAAACAGAGCTTCAAGCAGAAGAGACAAGAAAGAGCAGTTGCTCAAATCAAAAGATGGGCAAACAGAGAAAGGAACAGTATTTCTGGCGAAGATTCTGAGCCCTTGAAGTCAGTCTGATATAGCACGTACATACACTGTCACACAGACACACACACAATCCCACACCTCTCTCTGCCTGAGATAGAAGCAGCAGCAGAGCAAGATGAATGGATGTTCAGCTCCATTAAACAGCCACTGAATGAGACACAGTGTGTGTGTGTGTGTGTGTGTGTGTGTGTGTGTGTGTGTGTGTGTGTGTGTGTGTGTGTGTGTGTGTGTGTGTGAATTCAGACTCACTGGCATGAAGCCTGGAGGGAGGAGATGGCAGAGCTGCAGGGCTCTCTCAGTAAGCTCGGACTGGCAGAGAACTATATCAAACTCCATGTCACCTCTGACTTCATCTCCGTCCACGCCATCACTCCTCACCCTGCTGCTGACGCCGCTCAACGCCACCTCGCACAGCATGGCTGACACTGCACACGCTGAGAACAAAAACAGACAAACATTTGATCATTTCCTCTCAGCCTTCATGCAAACACTGGTGTTTGGTATTAGCCCTAAATGGTTTGTCTACATCTCCATAGCTGCAAAGTATCTCACAATCTTACAGTTTTGATAAAATATGTTGAACACTGGATCTTTTTGTGATCCGGGGATATCCACTATTTACACAAGTGCTAAGTCTTTATTTATACTTTTGATTCCTCCTTTCATGTGCTGGTGGGAAAGTCCTGACAGCAGATGGTCCCTGAATGAATCCCCATTTTGTCACTAAATCAAACTTGGAACAAACTAAGCACTGAACACAAACCACTGCACACACTAGGAAATATTTAAATGAGTGTGTATTACGCAAATAGATGTGCCACAATATTACAACAAAATATTTTTGGCTTAGTATTGTTTATTCAACTTATTTTTACCACTTTACACCCATATATCAATCTACCACACAGAAGCTTTCAGCAACACATTGCCCACCAGCTTCACTTCCTACAGTACAGAATAACCAAAACAGGTCATGCAGGGAAACTGAGTCATGCAGGAACTTTATTCCACAGGGAAAGTAGCTTCCTTTACTACAAAACAATACTTTATTTTTAGCTCCGATACATTAAATTGAGGTCATGTCAGGTTATTGCCTGTTACTGTGATGTCCAGAAACAAAACAGTAGAGAAAACACATAGCTCCTGGGTTAAGGATGAGCTGATACAGGAACTTGGGAGAACTTGAGGATCTATCATTAGTTGATTGTCAGGTATCAGTGTCATGTGAATTGTTCTGTGTTGGCAACCCAATTCTCTAAAGGCTAAAATAGTTCTGCAAAGCCTGGATTATCTTCAGTGACAGTGTTTTCAATAAAAGTGTTTTTTGCAACATCTGAAACTAGCAGCTACATTAAAGTTGGTAAAACTTGTGGTTCTAGAAAACACGGTTTAGAACAAAGATAATAAAAATGCAAACACTTATCGCAGATCTGTGATGAAACAGTCTAATCCTTTGCATGACAGTCTTACTGACTACAAACCCATCAATCACCCTGACCTTCACACCGTCACTTTCTGCCGGGTTATATTGACGGCACGTATTTCCTGCTTTGTTCTTGAACGTTGGTAGTGGGTGTAAACTGTTAAGTGCAGAATTGCAATTCTGACATTCTATATGCTGGTGGAAGGATCCAGTATCCAGGACTTTAAAAGTGTCTGTATCAGTGCTCCTTTATTATGAAATTAAACACAGAAGTTAAAACAATACTCAAACTTAAACTATCTAAATAAGTAAAACGCAACATGTAGAAGGCTAAACATAATGTAAACTAAGTACAACACTGGACTAAATGCTGGGGGTACTTGATTGTTTTTGTAACAGGACTTAAGATGGAAAGTGCATGGAAAGAAATCTAATCTGCTGTAGCGTCATCAGGCCTGGACAATTCCAGCTTCTTAACCTCTTTTTATCTGTGTGCCTGTGTGAGCTCTGACATAGATAAGGGGGAAGTTTCATAGAAGGTCATGCACATCCCCAGACCTGAGCAGTATGAATGATCCCTTTCAGGACACCTCCCTGCTTCCCTACACCTATGACTGTAGTCCGGCCCACAGCAACAATTGGATGGTGAAGTACGCCGACGACACCACAGTGGTCAGACTTATTGCAAAGGAAGACGAGACAAACTAAAGAGACGAGGTCCTGAAATTGTCAGCCTGGTGCTCAGTGAACAACCTGGCTCTGAACACTAGTAAAACCAAAGAGATCAACTTTAGGAGACACAGTACCGAGATAGCCCCCCTCTACATCAACGGGGAATGTGTGGAGAGGGTCCATACATTCCGGTTTCTTGGTGTCCTCATTTCCGCCGACATCTCCTGGACAGACCATATCACAGCTATCATCAAGAAGGCTCAGCAGCGCTTCCGGGGACCCTCAGGAAGTGTAACCTGGACTCCAACCTACTACTGACCTTCTACCATTCATCCATCAAGAGTCTGCTGACCTACTGCACCACAGTGTGGTGCGGCAGCTGCACCATGGCAGACAGGGAGAGGCTGCAGAGGGTTGTAACGGCAGCACAGAAGATCATCGGCTGACCCCTCCCCTCTCTGATGGATATCTACACCTCCCGCTGCCTCAGCAGAGCAAAAAACATAATCAAGGACTGCTCCCACCCCGGCTCTGACCTTTTTGACCTGTTGCCCTCAGGAAGGCGCTACAGGTGCATAACAACCAGGACCATCAGACTCAAGAACAGTTTCTTCCCAAAAGCCATAACCACCTTGAACTCACACATGCACTGACCACACAGCCCAACCCCAGGACTTCACTACACCATCCACGTGTGCAATATCCACATGGCAGTAAATAGAACTGTAACAAGTGCAATATCCATATGGGATTAAAATAACTGTGATATGTGCAATATCAGATGTGTCCACTCTGACACAATATTACTATGTAATATTGTTAAATCTATTTAATACCACCACTCTGTGATCTCATCGAGGGCGAGTGTACACAGATACAATGTTATACTGTTTACCTTTTTGTAGACCGTTTACTTTTTTGTATACCGACTATTGTTATTGAATGTCTGTCTGCACAGTGGGAGCTGCTTTAAATCTCATTGTACCTGCTTATAGTGACAATAAAAGGCATTATATTCTAATCAAAAAATATGGAGGCTGTTATCAGGGGTCACCTAAAGTGGAAACCCAACAAAAGAACTGAGAGAAGTGAGAGGGAGTGTAGAGCACGAGTTGCCTGCAGCTTTAAGGTTCCAAAATCCTGCATCACAGGAGCACAGTCCAAACACGAACGAGGATGAGCTACGTTTCCCCTGCAGTAAAGTAAGCTGAAGGGGATATGACATGCAGTAAATTTCCTCAGCTGGACTAGAACGGAGGAAGCTGCGTTTAAATGCCTGCACTGAAACCATTCAGCTACAAGAATGCTCCCTATGATATACACAGTATCAACAAAAGAAAATTTAGCCACTGCAGTCAGTAGTAGAAGTCTATTTCAGGAATGAGAGAGCCGAGTTATTCATCATACACTATATAAAAACAACAATGACTATCCAACCTCTCCATATAACTCACAGTAGTGAGTGTGATTTACTATTCAGTTAAATGGCCTTAAAGTAAATGGTGTTTAGGTGCAGCCTGGGCATACAGGATATAGTCTCATTCAACAACAGATAATAATGAAAAGATTTATAATGGGGGTTTCAAAAGACAAATAAGTCCTGATCCTTTGTGGAGAAGTCCACACTCCTATAAAATACATGCATTTTGATTTCTTTTTGGATTTCAGAACAAGCTTTGAATCGTTAAAAGGGGTGAGCAGATGGCCAAAAGAAGATACATGGAGAAAATCAGCTTTGGGAAATCAGTGAATATCAATCTGTTGCCTGATTTCCATGGATGTCTCAATAAAGACGTGCAAAACGTAATTTATAAGAGCTTCTCTACGCATCGCACTTATCGACACATCTGGAAATTTAGGAGAAATTTATAAACAAGCACTGACAGAAGAGGCTGTTTAAACCATATCAATAACTTTAGTACTGCTGTTCTCACATCGCTTTTAGAAGTCTAAATAATGTGCTCTTTTATGTGCTGCACCCTGTTTGAAGCTTGGTATTAAAAAATGATTTTCTATGCTGACATGCCAACAGTCAGAGCAACTGCCAAGGCCTCCCACTAAAAATAAGGTGCCCGGAGAACACAGGGTCTTCAAGATTATATTTTGCTTAAATGTTATAGGGAAGTTTTGTCAGCTACAGCAAATGCATGCATGCATGCAAAGTCACTCACCACCAACAGCCTCCAATATGAAGGTGTGTGTGACAATCTGGGCCTGGAGGGCGAGATGAAGCGTGGCAGCAAGAGCAGGACGGGGAACAATAAAAGGATCTTTCCTGAAAGAAGTAAAACTTAAATCAAATGGAGACAGAGGTTTCACTCCAAGGGATAATAGTTTTTGCCAAGCAACACAGTTCTGCTGTGTACAGCTTATCAGTGTGGTTTGTTTTCTGTTTTGACCGACAGAAAGCCAACCTAGATGGCGCCGCAGCTATGATGAGGTGAGGGGCGAGCTGAGAGAGGGAGTAGTGGACAACCTCCACTAAAGTTCCCCCAAAGCCCACGTCTTTGTTCCTGAACAAGAGTTCCTCTGTGAGCCAAGCCACATCACGACACAGGACAGACGCTCTCACACCCTGTGAAGGGGAGGGATGGAGAAGTTCAGTAACAAAATCAGACGTGAGCATTAACCATCTGGTGACATTAGTTAGAGACTGGTAAATATGACTCATGAAAATCACCGTCACACTCTAATAAACTAGCACGAAAACCAATTCGGTTTATGAGACTCTTGAAATATTGATAAATCCTTAGAGAGGTAGGGGCACATTTTAACTCTGACACACAAACACCGGGATGAGGCACATACTGTACCGTGCGGTGCTTGTACAGCAAAAGACTGGATACCAGAGTGGTGGACATCACAGCCATGCAGGAGGTTGCAGCTACAAAAAAGGAACACACACAAACTTGTGAGGACACTAAGGCATAATTACCCCATCCTAACCCAAACTAAAACCTAAATCTAACCTAAACAGAATTATGAATATGAACTTGTGAGGACCTGCTAAAATGACCTCACAGGATCAGTAATTAAACAAAATCTGTCCACACGAGGAAATAAAGTTGCACACATACACACGTAAGAAATAATGCGGAAGAATTTGCATATATTATAACAACAGCTTATAAAAAACAATTTACGATTCAGCAGGGCTACATAATCCTGGACCTACAGAAGATGAGGTGGAGGACGATGGCGGTGCCGAGGTCTCTCTCTTGGATGAGTTCACATGCATAATGAGAAGGCAGGAGCCATGACATCCTCCTCTGCCCAAACACACTGTCAGTTCTTAAGAGAAAAAGTGAGATGAGGAGGGAAAGATGTCAGGGTGAATTTAAAGCTAAAATAATCCTTAGGATTTTTATGAAATGAAACCTACAATGGTGTTCAGCAGCATTTATATTCAGTCATATCTTCTCACTGCCCTGTAGTTGTTTTTACTGTTACACTAACAATAAAAACAACTAACAGATATCAGATATATATGAGACTGATAGCAGCCTCACCATACACTGCTCACTCACTGTATCAGAGTAGTGTCCTAACACAATGCAAACATTTAGCTATCACAGTAAATGTGATATATTTGTCGCTGCAGCTAATGCTAACAGTGACTGACAACAAACGTCATATTCTGCAGTTATTTGGACAGCACACACATTTTAAATGATGTGGGAGCCATTGAATAAGGTGGAGATGAAAAAAAGGAGGTATCAAGCATGAAATCAGAATTTAGTTACTCGGGTCATGATGAATTTTGACAATTCTTTTATTAAAGCAACTTAGAGCTATGGGGAGACGAGGGAACGCGCCAATAAATTAAATAAGAAAAAGAACTAGGAGTGATATTTTTGAAGATGAATGGGTGCATATATGGCGAACACAACTATATATGACATCATCAGGTACTTGGAGAGAATATTGTTGAAAGAATTAAATAACATTCTTTGTTACAACCAAAATGAGGAACAGATTTCTGTAACACAGCCATGTTGTACGTGTAAACCATACTCCTATCTGTCCTGGCATTGTACAGTTTGAGAGAATGTTCTGTTAGTTATTGTCAAAATTCAATATGACAAACCTAGGACATGTATATTGTTGTATTTTGATAATACGAGGGAGAGAAGATGGACATTCTATTTTTTGCAAGTAAACAGCAACAAACCTTCAAAATAAGATAATACAAGACGGAGAGAATTTACAAGGAGAGTAACATTTCCATTGACTCTTTAAAAACATTGTTTTTGCAACCATGGAGGAACATGGAGACTCAAATAGTGCCAAACACTGGGAACTAGTAGCACTGGACATGTCAAACTAGGTGTTTAACACATTTTTCCTATGGTAACAAGTTGCCATCAGTTAGGATTATGGCATTTGCTATGTTTTTGACTTCGCAACAACTATTGCAGGATATTACTATCATTATTATGTTTCACAGCATTTTAGACCATTACCATCTAGTACATTCTGTTGAGATCCATTGGTTTTTGCTACATTTTACTGCAAAGTCCTGTTTGTCCTCCAGTGAATCTCAAACACCTTAATGGAATTATTTGAGGTTACATGGATCGTATGACTTGGTGTTGTTTTTGACTCTGGTACCAGACACACCAACAGAAGACAAATGGCTGAAATAGTAAGTGGAATGTGCACATTATGGAACAGTTAAACCATAAGATAATTGGAACAAATATGTGTGCAGAGCATGGTGGGTGGTGCTAGCAGAAAGCTACGATAACAGCAACTTAAGCTGGAACTTGGATGAGGCTAGAAATCAATCCACTCTGCTCCGCTATGCTCTTCACCCATCTGCTACGTTCTGCCACGCGCTGCACAGCTCTGCAGGTATTAGTCATTATTAAATTAATCACTGGAAGTACATACTTGGGCAAGTAAAAAGTAAGGCTTCATTTAGTTATATCACATGGGTTAGGTTGTTATTTTGAGTAATGATCAGTTTACTCTAAATACAGTTGCTTGGTTGACTCAATATACATGTAGAGGGAAAAAACATTTATTTCAGAAAGATGAAAAGAAAACTCTCTATAGCCACTGTGAGAGTTCAGTAGATGACGTAACACCATATTTTTGAGAATAAAAGGAAAATGTGTGTGGGGGTAAAATAATAGTCTTGACTCACTTTACAGTAGGTGCAAGCGCATGAAACAGTAGCTCGAAAATGGAGGTGTGCGCAATACATTTTATGAGCTGCTTTATCTGAGGTATGCTGGAGTGATATGAGTGTTATTTATGCTTGTGAGCTGTGTGCAGAAGACATGCAATACAGTAGTATATCAGAGCATGTTATATGTCCTACAGACAGTGACACATTTCACCTAAACTAAGACCTAAAAGTAAAGCGAGTCTGTAATGTAAGTGTTAGTTTAAAAAGGATTTAAATTTTAAATAAAATAACTTTGCCTGATTTTTTTACATGGGGTAAAAAAATTGGCTTTAGAAGCAAAAACCAAAGTGAATGAGGATGTACAGCGTTAACTACCACAGCATGTTAATCATATAGATGTGCACAAACACCTAAAGCTGCTCACAATTCAATCAACAGTATCTGTCCCTCTCTCTCTTTCAATCTCTATTTATTTTGCACTCCACCCTCTTAAGAATTAAACATATGACGGGAGAAGCCACTTTGCTCGTCAAGCAGCCAAGCAGAGATTGAGCGGGGATGTTATTTTCTTTCTGTTATCTTTTTCACTGGCAGACTGGGTGATGTTAATGGAAATTGGACCGAGTCTAAGAAGATGAAAACTCTCATCAGAGTCTGCATTGTATCTGTGCCAGATTTAAGGTTTAGTGGAAAGTCTATCTTCAAAGTTTAGGAGAAAGTAACTTTTCAATTTCACTGATGGTAGAAAAACACAAACCAAATCTTGGTGTGATTTGTTCACAAACAGTATCACCACTCACTTGTACTTACAGGTAGGCGAACAGGTGGTTTTATTACCTGTTGTTGAGGATAACAGGCAGCAACAGGTCCTGTAGAGGGAGCCATTCACCTACTCTGCACCTCCCTGACTCGCACATCTCCTACAGCCACAAAAAAAGACCATATAAGTGCACAAACCATTATTTAAACGTTTAGCTTCAATACAAGACAAAGTGATTAATAATATTACGCATCTTCACAAAAGATCTCTGAAAATAATTTGTATTTAAACAAACTTTTATAACCAACTTACAAATGCTGTGATAAAACATGATAAAGTTTTTAAAAAGGTGGGAGCCAGTGCTGTAAATGTCTAATGTGCACCTTGAGAGAAAAGGGTTGGGCGAAGTGGATCCTCACACTTCCTGTTGGTCTCCTCCAGAGAAGAGACAACAACCACAGCAAGACAGAGCTCGATCCAACCTGTGCAGATATATCACACACACACACACACACACACACACACACACACACACTTATACGAGTGCTACATATACATTAGTGATTACGGTATATCATAATCAGGTCTTGCCTTTGGGAGGGACATTCCCACAGTAATCATACTAATGAGCTGGATCTATGCTAAGCACCAAGAAAGCCAGCCTCAGTGTGTGTGCAACAGCACAAGGACTATGTGTACTGTACTTTATGTGCACAGCGTCTGAATGACAGAACAAAATGATGAAGCAAGGACCTTGTTATGGCAATTAACCGAAAGCAACACCCACTCTTCAATATCATCTCCAAGTATAGATAAGAGGGTAAGACTAATGGGGATTAATAGCAATCATTGTTGCCTTAAAAAAAAAAAGAAATGCAAACCTAAATTAATCAGCCCACCCTGGCCAGGGAGTGCAATTACAGAGCTTAAAGTTTAAAAGCCGTACAGTGGACCATTACTGACAATATTGTTTGCCTCTAAACCAACAGTGTGACACTGTGGGACCTCTTCACACAACATCGAGACAGCCATTCTCCCCACCATCCCACACTGACATTCTGAGCCTTCGTTACACAGTTTAGATTTTAGCACACACCCCATTAGAACTGAGCTATTAGCAGATCCCATTTTTAATGCGCGTACGGACTGCACAGAGCACTTTAACTAGATTATTTTAACTCTGAAATAAACTTGTGATTTTCAGGTCCTCGAGTTGTAAGGAGCATATTTTTTCTATTTGTGTGTCTATTAGTCATGAACATCAAGCCTCGAGGTATGTAATTTACAAACCTAAAAATCAGTTTTGATCGAGTCTGAAAAAGTACAACTTTGAGTGCTAATCGCTACACACTGAGTTTTTCAGTACCCTAGTGGACCCCATGAGCTCTGTCACAGCCACTGCTGCAGCTCCAGCAGCTGACCTAGTTGGAGAGCTGGCCAATAGTGCCAACTTCCTGTTGTTTATAGAGCTGTGGCATGCACTTGTCTGTTTCCTGTCCCCCACGGGAGATACTGTTGACTTGTTCCTGAAAACATAACTACTACTAAGTGTGTGTACTTGCAAGTGTGTTTTTACACCTCTGTGTTGTTCTTGGGTACACAGTCATAGGAGATGCCCACAGGGACCAGGCTCACATCAGAGACAGATCCCTCTTTGATGAGCTGCCTGATGCGAGCCAGCCACTGACCACCTTGACCAGGCTTCACTGACACACCAACACTTATCGCCTGGCCCTCATGCAGCAGCTCACACATCAGCTGAGGACAGAGAAAAGATTAAGTTACAAGAGGTAAAAGATCTAAAACGTCCTGGGAGTAAGGGAGCAAATCAAAGAAAATGCCTGCCATGCTTTTTTTTAAATACATAAGCAATATGTTAAACAAGATCTTGGAGGGAGTACAGAGGTGCAGGAAAACAGAGCATGGAGGGCAGCTGAGGGAGGGAACGTCATAATAAAGTAGGCAGGCAGAGTAAAAATAAAAAGGGACCATTTGAGACACTTGATGACATTCAGAGGTACTTCCCTAGCCTCAAGTAATGTTTTACCCTTACAGACAAGGAAAATTCAATTACCATCGAACAGCAGC
This sequence comes from Microctenopoma steveboyesi, assembly GCA_032359275.1. Classification (NCBI taxonomy): domain Eukaryota; kingdom Metazoa; phylum Chordata; class Actinopteri; order Anabantiformes; family Anabantidae; genus Microctenopoma; species Microctenopoma steveboyesi. The sequence goes on along the minus strand of JAUMHF010000026.1, from coordinate 15,793,988 downwards.
TAAGCAGGCCTACACTCAATAAACAATAAAGGTCTATTAACATTGAAATACAACCAATAAACAAGCCTGCTTTCTCACGCACAGCCAATATGCTTACTCACATAAATGGTGAATGAAAAAAAACTACTGCATCACTCATAAACTACCTGTTTATGTTCTACTGTGGCTGTAGTTTTGTATGTTAATGGCAGACTGAGTCGTTTTATTTAGCTGTATAGCACCGTACTGATCTGATTAAAGCCAGTAACTCCACTAAATGAAATACATCTTTAGGTAAACTAATACGAAACACAAAGACCTCCTGCTGGATACAAATACAGGACGTTATTAATGATGAACAGCTGCTCATCACTGATAAAAATCAAGTACACAGAGGAATTTAGACACTAACTGCAAAGAGGGTACTTGAGGAAACTGCAGTAGATGCGAGAGAGGAGAGGAAAGAGCCTTTAATATAACCATGAAAATGTCCAAAATAAAAGGAAAAAAACACAAATTACCTTTACATAAAAATAGAAACAGCCTACTTAGACCTGCCAAATGCACACAATCAAACTAAGCACCATTCTTCTTGCTTCTCCGCCCTCTCCTCATTGCCCTGTCACTCCAGCCAACTCCAAAGCTGCAATCTCTGTAGCAACACATAAGTCTCTTGGTAATAGAGAGTGAGATGAGGCTGGGGAATGAGGGAGAGGAAGGAAAAAAAACAGGTTGTATTCTGATTGAGGAGCTGACTGTGATAACACTCCACCATGGAGTGACATGAAAAGTGTGCGTACGAATTGAAGCAAATGCACATATGCTAAACAGGCAAATTAGAACAGGTCTTTTGTTTACCCTGCAATTTTATATAATTGCCAACTGTGTATTTTTTTTTAGAAAAATGCCAAAGCATCATGTTTTCCACCCTGTGCTTCATCCTCACTTACAACAAACACTGTTTGGTTTCAGATACACATATAACGAGGAACTGCTACAAAAGTCAAGCTGGAATTATTTGTACCCAGTGGGTTTTATATTTTGTGACACTGATGAAATTGTAAATGAAACTTCTATTAAGCATTTACTGCTGAAAAAAACATGTGCCAAGTCTACAAAAGCTACATATATTGAAAGACAACATATTATTTGGTTTATATAAGCTAGTGGAGGGGCTCAGAGAATATTAGCAATATTGGATTGGCAACTGGTCTATCGCTTTGATTGAGACTGTGCTGACACTTGGTACAGATATTCAAGTGACAATAATCTTTTCTTTTGCACTTTAGGCTCCCCAACCAAAACACAAAGAAACTATTTTAAGGACTCAAGGAAAAACTTTTATCGTAACAATATAATAACATAATTATGTCCACATAAAAAGTGTACATAGTAATCAGCACAGTGCAATCTCTTACAAGTAATCATAAGAAAAACTGAGAAGCATCACTTTGGTGAAACACGAACAGCTCATTATTTAAATTAAATCATAACAAGTACTAGACCAAAGACTTGTATCCTTGCTCATAACTCGGATCCCTCTTCACTATGTACCATATCAATTTGTCCCATCAGCCTGTGTTTAATGTACTACATGAACATGATAAACATTATACCTGATAAACATCAGCATGTTAGCACGGTCAAAGTGAGCCGTCTCCTAGTCTTGTTAAACTGAAGGCATAACTGCATAGTGCCCAATTTTAATTGGGATGTTCATCACTAAGAAAGAAACAGCTAGATCTGACCTCCAGCTTAACCTCCTGTCCAAACACATCCACACTTACAGAGGTCATGACAGGTGAGTACAGGCTGTCCAGCTCGGCATCCTGCTCAGTCTGTGCAGTAGATGGCAGAAAGATTACACCTACTTTCTGCAGAACTGATCTATAACGTACAAAAGAGAAGTGTATCTCAGACATTATTAGTTTTATTTAGAAACTTGGAATCAGGCTACATCTTACACTGTGTTTAAATTTACACTGACTGGGCTAAATTAACTGCAGCGTTTGAGGGGGAAGATACTGTATGTTTACTTGTTAACTCAGTGCCACTTGGCAACAGAAATGTGGATTGTGTGTACCTTAGGAAGAAGCTGTTCATCTGCAGAGGACAGAGTGTGTATGGGACTCTGAGGCTGTGACAGAAAAGCGCCAGAGGGATGAAAGCACAGTCCATAATGCTCTGACGAACATATACATAAACCAGCAGCGATCCCTGAATTATAAAAGAAGCCTTAGATAAACACATTGTTCACAATGTCTTTGTTCATAATCACCAATAATGGGGGACTGTGCAGAGGTGGTTTATGACTTAAGAGATTGTTTCTTTGGCCTTATATTTAATTTAGACCATACTCGGGTTCCACAAACTCCAAATAGCATCAGCACAGAAATAATAAAATGCGTTTGAAACCAGCAGAGATTCAAAATCAGACAATCCTATAATTTTTTTTTCTCACTGAGGAAAAGATGCTGAGAGAGCTGAAAATGTATACAGCACACAGGGAGTGAGTTGAAAAAGCTGTATGTAGTGGGCTGTAGGAGGAGACAGCAAACCACGAGTCAAAACCCTTCATCTTTAGAGTAGAATCAGATTGTTTTTCATTCGAACATGGAAATGAAGAGCTGCGAAGCCAAACTCTATTACACTGTATATTAAATGACGTCAAAGCAGCAAGATAAAACATAATTGCACTTTAGTGGATATGATAGTGTCACTTCAGTAAAAAGGGTAATAAGCTTTGCAATACAAACGTGGCAATATTAACTGTAGTAGTCAGAGTACTACCAGAATTATTTTAAAAACATGATTATGAAAACAAACATGTCTTTTATTTTTCTTAGGCATATTTTATTTTACCTGGGAAAGATGTGACAGTGGCTATAATGCTGTGCATCAGTCGAACCCCTGACATGACAATGTTTCATCTGTGTGTGCGTATAGATACATACTTGGATATCGCTTAACCAGCCAAAAACTAGCTGAAAATTACAGGCATTACCTGCTGTATATCAGAACAACCCTGAAGTGGTTTTGCATCCATTTCTACTGTTAAGTGGAATCCATTTCAGCGAGATCTAACGCAAACGCACAGGTCTCTGTATTCATTTGTGACCACACACTAACAGCCTAATTTTGTCAGACATGTCATTTTAGTTCTGTAGTAAAAAATAGTGAAAGAATGAAAAATTAAGTATAAAAAGGTTACTTTACCTCCTGCGAGGCTCTGTGCAAAGCTGGCAAATGGTTGAGGTTAATTTCAATACTGCCAAATACAAAAGCAAAACTCTTCAGCATTGCCCAGCCTACGAATCTAGTAAGACATGTATAGAGAGAAAAAAGTTAATGACATAAGATAAAAAGACGTTCACACAAGGGCATAACGGTGATTATAACGGTGGCGTTAGGCCACAAAAACAGCCAGTAATGTGTGAGTCAAACAAAAAAGAGCTTAAGCAAAGACAGTGATGCAGAGTTAAGTGAGACAACATTTAAATTACTGTAGATAGATGGAAGTGAGACAAACTGGGAACAAGAGGATGGGGATAAGAAAGAAGCTGATGAGATAGGAAGAAGCAAAATGAAGAGCGATAAAGAGGGGTATGTATGAGGGTGACGGTTATCAAGATGAAGGCTGAGGCTGTAAAAGAGCGAGAGATAGAGAGAGAAGGAGATGAGAAGTAGGTAAAAAAAAAAACAGAACAGATTTTAAAAATATATTGCTCAGACAAAAATGAGTTAAAATGGTTGAAATAAGCCAAAAGTCTCTGCTTAATTTCACAAAAATACAACCCGTCTCTGCTGGGTGTGACTGGGCATATTTAAATTTATAGCTATAGCCAGTATATACAACTGTACAGTGATGATAACTGAGCCATACGTAAAACACAGTCAATAAGGCAAACATGACATGCCATCTGTGTCACCAGGTGCATCTTTAGTTTGTTATTTTTGCAGCGTTGCTTTTCTTCTACAGTCACTAGAGGAAGAAAGAATACACAGAAGCCTGCACACACTACATTGCAAGTTGAGTGCTCTTTGTAAGGAAATCTTCCCTGTAGCAACATGCTCTTGGGTATGTTGGTAGTTCAGGATAAAGCTGGCAGTCCTCTGTAGTATTGTTATTGTAAACTAATCCTGTAAAAGGATTAAGGCCAAAAGTCTGAACAACTTCCCAACTTCTCCAGCATGTCAGTTGCTTTCACTTTCAAACCCACTTGTTTCTACTGAGGAAGAAAATATTTAAAAATCGGTCAAGAATACAAATCAAATTTGAAGACAGCTACACATTTTTCCTGAGGCAACTGTGTAAATCTGTTTTTTTTTTTGTAGTTTTACATTTGGTGTATGGCATTTATGGTAGTGTAATTGTATCTACTAAGTTTAATTAACTCAAATTAAAGCACAGGTCATTGTTTATGTTCATTGGAATAATAATGAAAATATTTTCTCAATGCACAATGTAACAATCTCTCTTCAAAGTAGAAAATAATAAAATACTTGTTTGTTTAAGTGAAAGATTGTGTATTACAGTCTCAATTCAATATGCAATTATATCAATAAACAAACCGTAAGAGGATTGGAGAAATGCAGGTGTTAATAAGGGGGAGGAATGGTGAGATGCTGTTGAGCTTCCTCTGGCTGTCTCCCCCCTCAGGTGTTTTGTGTTCTGTAGTGAGCCTCTCTTGCACTCTGGAACACATGGTCACAGGACAGCCGAGCTAACTCAAAACAAAGTCTCTTTGTGCTGCTTTACAGACAAACAAACACCTTCCTCTAAGACAAAACAACAACATCCCTGAGTAAAGAGGTTACATAAAAGTTAAACTCAATTACACCCAAGACACCGACGAAAAATTCAGTGACAGAGATAGGGAAAGTGGGACAACAGTTCCAAGCTATCCCATTTTTCTTCATTCATCTGCAGTCCCCACGACAGCCTTCATTTTCTCTATCTTTGTGTGTGTTTCTTATCACCTATCCTCCTTTCTCTTTCGTTCTCTCTAGAACTGCAGGAGACTGTTTCAATTTCTGTATCTGTGTCTATCATTTATTCACCCTCCTTTGGCATCTTTACTCCTCTCCTCGTCTTTCCCCACAGGTACCTGTTGCTCTGATAGACTCTCTCCAGTCTGTTGCTAACAGGACTTGCGTAAACCTTGCACCCACTCACAAACAGCGCACAGCACACCCTCCGCACCAGCCAGCCTCGATACCTACGATAGAAAGACACAATGCTGGCAGAAAATCGACAGAGTATGCTGAGACTGAAAAATTGACTTTCTCAACACTGTAGATACCATCATTACCTGGTTTGTGTCTCGTTGACACTCAGCAAGTTTTGGAAGCAAACAGAAGAGTTTTGTCTCAGCTTCTTGCTCTAAACCATGACAGATGACATAGCTGTCAGCATCAACCCAAACTGAAAAAGGCACACACAGCTGAGGAACTTTAATCTATGAAAGTCTTTTTAGTTTCACTAAACAAGCTCAGCTTGTCATGTAAGGTCAGTATCTTCACTAAAATAGTTCTTTTCATTGTAATTCAGAAACCACTAGATTATACCCTATACATTACATTTGCATGATGGCATAACACATGCTGTGAAAAAGTATTTGCTGCCTTCATGTTTCTTTGTCCACACATTTTAAATTATTTCATTTATTAAAGGAAAAAAAAATGTGTTCAAACCCGCCTGTTCCCATGATGAAATATAATTGGCCCCTAAACCTAATAATGTCTTAATGTTGAATCATAAACCTCAACCTTAACTGAGGCTTGCAGTTGTTTAGATATTCCCCTGATATTTTACCTGGATGAGTCGTCCTGGAAAGGATTACCACTGTTGCATATTTCCTCCATTTGTGCATATGGGCATTCAGTGGTACACTGAAGTCCAAAAGCCTTAGAAATGGCTGCTTCCAGGCTGATGCATGTCAATTACTTGTTACTTCTCTGTTCTTGAATTTCTGTACATCATAGCATGTGTTTTCTTTTTTAAATCGTTGGGCTTCACTTTTTCAGAAAGCTTCTATTTAAGAGATTTCGCAATTCAGCAAGTCCGGTAGTTTTGCAAAAAACTTTGGTTAACCACAGTTGATTCATGATTTACCCAAAAAGGAGCAATTACTTTTTCACATAAGGATTATTTTTGTTCCTTAATTAAATAATTTAGAACTATTTTTATTTACTTTGTTGTCTTTGCAGAGAAATAAACCAGGAAGGGGACTAACACTTTTTCACAGCACTGCACAGCCTACCTCTTGTTTGATTGGCCTCATTTTACTTTCCTTTCATACTCACCAGACTGTCTGGTGTGCACTGGTGACAGCACTGGCCTACAGTTGGCCTGAACTTGCCCAGACAGTGAGGCACTGTCTTTAGCTTCTTCTTGATCTTTAATTCCCATGACATCTGAGAAAGAAGGAAAGACTGCACATCAGCTATATTTGTAAGGTTAGGCTAAATAAAAGAGATATCTTTTGGTGTAAGGCAAAGCAAAAGCCTGCGAAACAAGAAGTTCAATCTGCACCTTTCTAAATCACAACAAAAAATCAAACATAACTTTCATGAAGCAGACTTTACTGCACGACTGTTGTCTGTGACACCCAAAAAATAACAAACCTTATTTCTTGGATAGAACAGAAACAGCCAACAAAATTATAGGGACAGGAGAGAACATTGTACATTGCAAAGCATTCCTCATAGAAGAACTCCTCAGAATACACTCCACACAGTGCTGCAAAGAGCTGTTCAACCCCCATCCTGATTTCTTCTCCTTTTATATTTAGGGGCCATCATGAAAGAGTAGGTAGGGCACTAGGCAGTAATCTACAAACCCTAGAGTTAGTGGTTTAGCTTCTGGGTTCAATCTAGGATCATTCTCTTGCTGCATAACCCTATTGTGCTTGAGCTTCAACTCAAAGATTGATGACCTGGTGTTCTCCTTTAGCATTCTCAGAGAGAAAAAATCATGTCTGTCTCTCAATCATGGCTCTGAAGCAGCAAAACATCCTTATAGCATTTACAATCCTACTGCATGTCTGTAGATATGATTTGTCACTTCTTTTCTTTGAAAAATATGTTTAGTTAACAGCACCTCTGACTTCCTAACCCATAGGCCCATAGAACATTCTCTTATATAGTGCGAGAGTCATCTAGCTTTAGTATTCTTCTGGGTTAGCAGTGCTTTTCAAAACACCACTCTCCCATAGATGTCATTTTGAGGTGAGAGATGCCCGCAGTGTGTTGCGGGAATGTTTTAGCCTTTTTACTTCAAACTTGTGTTTTGTGTTTGCTCGGGTTACCTTTGTTTTATGTTAGATTTTGCTTGAATATCTGAAAGAGTTCAGTATGAGATGGACATAAAAAAGGGGGCATTGTAAATATGCTTTTCCTGCAGCATTGAGAGAGAGTAGACCATTTGTATTATTAGGACACATCTAACATACATTTAAAAAGCTTCTTTTACTGCACTGTCAGCCTCCCAAAACATAAAAATAAGCCTTCTTTATATATTTTTATCTCAGTAAACATGTAACTGCAGCACATGTAAATGTTTTGCTTGATTACCCGAGAATTACCAGTTTCCCCCTGACCAGGTTTTCAATAATGCATGTAAGTAAACAGTTTGACATCCTGGCAAATAATGGAAGCACCAATAAAAAGTCAAAACTGTCAGCAAGTCACATTTCATTTCACTTGTTCTTCAGAAAAATAAACAAATAACATCTTAAAGAAAAAAAGACACTACCTTCCACTGCTTCAATTATTTGCTGTGGATTTATTAAGAGTTTGTTATGATTTTTGTGTTGCTTTAATTGGTTTAACTTCAGATCCATGGAAGCATGCAATAACTTGCAGGGCAGTAAATATTAATAAAGGCCCTATATGAGACCTTGTATGAGGCATAAACAGCTCATGCACTGCAAAACAGTGTAGTGTATAATAATCAGCAAAGCACAAGTTCTCTTGCGGTGAGTTGACTGCTGGTCAGTTGTACTAATATTTATGTTATGATAAGAGTGAGAGAGAGAATGTTCATTAATTATCATGCTGTATGTCAACTGCTGTGTGTGCTAATTAGGAATTAGACTGATAACACTGTTTAGACAAAACAAGCTGATAAATCTCCCAAATTTGGCCTGGCTTGATGATGAAAACAGATTCCAGAAACCTAGCTGCAGGCTAAGTCAGTGCCTTTTCCTTCGATTTAAAGACAAAACCTTACTAGAATGATAAAGCTTAGACTATCAATAATTGAAACCACCACCCTATCTCAGAGGAAAGGTGAGAAAGTAGGCTAAGTGTAAGTGAGATTATGCTAAACCTAATATTTTGGACATTTCTTTACACTTTGTTGAACAGGGTTAGAAATTATCACTCATCGCATCAAGTCCATATATAGGTTTACATTGCCAATGCACCACAGTTTAAGCTAGTGGATGTGCTTGGCCAAAGTTAAATATGGATTAACAAACATCCCTCCTGGTGTTGCATTCCTGTGCTCAAGTGAAAGTCCAATGACAAAGCCACAGAATTTCCACAAAGCATTGCATTCATAAGCTGCGGTGTCTGGAAACTCAACAAGGCACAAAAATAATAATCAGACAGGCTAGTCATAAACCTGCACTGGAATGTCTAACAAAGTTCTTTTGATGACCTGAGAGTAAAGGAAGATTTTAAGTCTGCAACCCAGTGACCCTTTCACAAGAAAATGTTAAACAGCAAACCCCATAATGAGAACCACTGACAGGAAGATTAGTACACTTAATACAGAGTGGTTGCTGTGCCATCAGTCACGGTTGCACAGTAAGTAACCCTGATCTCTACTAGTAGAGCATTAGGAAAAAATGAGAAAGACAGCTAAGACAGTAACGGCATAAATTCATTCAGATGAGTCACATGAATATTATCATTGGAAAAATTGCAAACCGATCCTTTCATGTAGTGCATTGTCAACACGTGAATATACTTAAAAATAAAGCTATTAGTGTGGCATAAATTTAGTCCTTGGTCCTTCTCTGTGTAGAAAAAATCTAAAGAAGCAAAGGAGAATGTGGATCCCATCCTGCTAGGGCCAACTTGGGATGCTATTTACACAAAGAGAGCTAACTGCCTCTAGGCAGCTACTCCATACTTAGCATGCACATGAGACAGGTATAAATATTCATATTTAACTGCAAATAATCAAACAAGCATATTTTCTAAAATGTCAAAGTATTCATTTTAAAATTATCTTAATTTTCTGGCGAATCAATGTGACTCACAGATGCATTACATCCTGTGATTTTTAAACATCAAACAGAATTAGGCACAATGGGGCTGTGCTTGTTTTCTCGTGATTGTGAAGAACAAAGAGTTTGAGATGTGTGCACGTGGATTAAGTAAGAGATGACAGTGGGAGACAGTCATGCATGCAGTGTTCTTACAGCAGGTCTATTCAGTTGAATTAATGGAGGGATCGTGTCTTTGTTTATGTCGCCTTTCTTCTCCGGCATCACAGTGAGCCCTCTGCTGACTTCTACCCAGAAATCTAACAAAGAAAGATGGGGGAAAAAAATACTATTATATTGCATCATAGTAAAACAGAGCATTGTGTGGCATAATATGGATGGTTTCCGAGCATGTGATTGTGAGTGGCTGGTCATATTTAGGAACTCGGTGATACAGGACCAAGGTTTGAGAAAAGGTTTCATCTATCCAATTTAGGACAGTAAACATATATCCACACACACACACACACACACACACACACACACACACACACACACACACACACAGTCTCAGTGTGACACAAAATTCATTTTGTCCCCTGGTCCTTGGCAAGGGAGTGTTGGCAGCACTCACCAATCACCCAGTGCCCACAGCTACAATTTCAACCATATAACACACACTTCTTTTCCACCACAAATTCTCCAAAATTTCCTTTATTCTTTTTATTTTAAATTAAAATAACTTTTTGCTTCTTGTGTTGAAGATTGTTGCCCTATAGAAGTTCAGTGTCAACCGTTAGCTTGAATGACCCATACTCCCTTGTGTATGCAGGCAGAAATAAAACAAGGACAAAAGTGCCTTTAAGAGGTTAGAAACCGAGAGCAACCCAGGGCTGTCTGTGTTTAGCAATGTACAAGTAGAGGGGGGCAGACACTCACTAGTGTGTTATAAATCATTAAAAGCAGGTACATAGCCATCAGATGAAACCGCTCTTATGTAACTGTTGATAGCTCTTGCCCAGTCAGAAACCCAGTAATGGGACTTTGAAACATAGGTGACAATGTGATACAATCAACCTTAAATAAGTTACCTAATTGATAGCATAGCCTGTGTGGAGCTCAAATTAGTAGTCATCTGAGATATAGGTAGATTTAAAACAAATCAAGAGCCTGTTCACACCCTCCAAAGACAGCTGTACCAGTACAGATGCCACAATACCGAAAGCTTTTTGTTACCTGCCAAGCTTGATTCCTAATTCAAAAAGATGAAGCTGTGGCCTTCTATACTGTCATCCTGTGGTATTGTCTTCTCATTAATCTTTCTGTGATTACGCCAATCAAAATCAGGTGTCTCATTAGATACAAGTGGAGTTTTTTCTTTATGTATCTGTCTCCCACTCTGCCACATTAACTTTGCTAATTAAAACTTAAGCCTTCCTCATGGGGAGATCCATTTCAGCTGTCTCAAGTTCCCACATTCATTACCAACTCCAGTGGGAACGAAGACATCCGTAAAAGGTTCCCAGCACTTGGTGATGCTTCGCAGGTGCAAAGGATGATGCAGGGGACGAGGTAGCAAAACAAGGAGTAAAGGGTGTAAAACTAAATTACACAGCCAATATCAGCAAAGGCTCTAATGTGGTTATATAAACCACTCCAGAGGGAATACAGGACCACGGGGGAAAGGCAAGAGACAGCAGTATGACAAAACCAGATGGATGTGGTACTACAAACAGGAGTTTCTCCCTCACACAGGTTTAACTGTCAACATGCAAGAAATCAAACACTGATACTTAAAAACAAAAAGATTTAAATGTGGGCCACAGTAATTAAAGTTTTGTGTTAGCAGTTTTCCTCTTAACTTTTCCTTAACTGATCAGTTGCAGCTTACAAAAACATGGTAAGCTGCACAGTCCCAAGTGTTACCATTACGAGAAAAGATTAAAAGTCAGAAACACTTAAAAGCTGCCAGGTCAGATCAGACTGAAGATAATTCAGAGCAGAATGTGATGAGCAAAACAATGCACTGTTGGTGCATTCAAGTCTATTCCCCAAACCAATCCATGATTTTTGGAGGTTGAACACCCTTATCCAATTGAAAAGGAGCCAGATGTGAAGAGTTAAGAACCTGAATCAGATCGGCAATCTAGTTTTTTTGGCAATTCAGAATCAAGGTACAGAAAGGTGTTGTTCCAAATCTGTATCTAGGTACTGATGTAGTGACAAACGTTGCTCAAAATATATTCTAAAAATAAAATTCTGACTTTCCACAGACATTTTCAGAATAGTGGATAGGGTACTATTAAATGCAAATAACATGACAATTACGGAAAAACCTCAGTATCAGACAACAAAGACATGTTAGCTACATGCTAACTAGTTAGAGCTTCAGAGTAAATGTGTTAAAGTATCAATACTAATTCAAAATATATGAAGAAAACCTCACCTGCTACTGATCTGTCACATTCCGACAATAGAGCCACTGAAACACAGTAATGACCTGTTTTTTACTCCAGCTAGTTGTATGAACAGTCACCACAGGTCAACCCTTTTTAGTAAGTAACTTACATTATTGTGACATCATTCACTGAAATCTCAAGGATTTATCCAATAGCAACTAGACTTGTTTGGTTTCTTGGCGACATTTCAGGGTGAAAACGTCGTCAAGAAACCAAACAAGTCCAGTTGCTATTGGAAAAAACCTTTTTGAGATAACCATCACCTGGATGACTGAGAACCTTCACAGATATCATTCACTGAGTTATACTACATGACAGAGGATGTCAGCAGCATGTCCTCCTGCTAAAGAGAAAATCTCAATCTAAGCATTCCCCAGCAAAGAATGGACAATGCCTTATGTGAAATAAATTCAGCTGTATATATTATTAGGATGTCTTTGACATGCATTCATAAAAAAACCAACACAGTGAGCATACTGTGACAAGGAGGCAAGGAGAACGCCATAGGGACATTAACAACATTTAATTTACCATCTACATATAAACCAATCTATCCAATATTAATCTTGTAAAACTCAGCTATGCACCTGGATGCGTCAGCCGTCTCTTTTTTACTCCACATACACAGAGAAAATCAATGTGTGAATTACTAGCAGCATCATGCAGCCGGAGAATATAATTGATTTTCTACAACAAAAAGAATTTGACTTCTCTGCTCTCATCCCTCCTTTTGCTTCACACTGTTCTTACTAATAATCACATAATCCTCTTCTGAATTAAAGTCTGTTCCTACACCATGTCCACATCTATGGCAAATTTATGAAATAGCTATATGTGGTACAGTATCAGTATTAAAATACTCTACAAAGGCAATTTTAGGTTTTAAATGAAGCTATTCAGTAAATGTACCATAAGAGATGATGAGCCAGAGCACATTTTAGTTGCCTCCACTATTTTTTTTAATCTCGCCTGCTGTTCTACTGTTTTTAAATACAATATTTGTCCAATACTACTTCTGGTGTGAATTTCTGAATGTTTCATCCTGGTTAACAGTCTCAATATTACAATATGGACAGTATTTGCATAATTTCTGCATTTTTTCTTTGTTTTAAATGCATTATTTCAAAGAATTGTTCAGGTAAAGCTTTTTATACAGCTATTTGAGTCCTTTGTTAAACAGTGTGTAATTTTACGTTTCACGTTTAGACATATTTAATATGCCTAGTCGGTCCTCATCTCAAAACAACGTGGCTATGTTTGACAGACATCTCAACTCAGATTTGTAGTCACCTGTCAAGAAAGAAAAATTCAATGTAGTGAATGTGTCAAGTCAAGGTTGTTCTGGGGAAGACTTGCTTCAGTGGCTAGCTTCTGATGATGCAGGTGTGATGTTAAATCTCTATCAGACAATAATCGAACAGTAGCAGACATGTTTTTATGAACTTTAACACTTACCACAAAGGTTACATTAAAGTGTTAGCAGTGAAAATACTGAAACTTTAGACTAGAAACTTTAGTTAAAATCACGATTATAGCAAATAATTATCACAGTATTGTTAAAGGTTTCTGAAAATGGTCAAAAAGTTGTGTGATGTGCAAATTCACATTCAGCTCAGCATGTAAAGTTTGGTTTTATCTTGAACCAGGGGTTTTTCCACAGTGTGGTAATTAATCATGGTTTTAATGATGATTAAATTGTTAAACAGTAATACTAACCACTGGAAATTTTACCATGGTTTAGAGAGAAACTAGGTGTTTAATATGTAGGCACATCATATTTGTCTGTGATTTATGCATTTATTAGTCTATAGTGTATTCAGGAACAACTGACATATTGTCCACCTGCCACACAGAGACACTGATTCATATTGATACCCTGTAGCGCTGACACAGGTCTAGCAGCTGTCCAAACAACAATTTCCCCAAGGGGATCAATAAAGTATTCATTATATTGGTGTAAGAATTAAGTGCTGAAAATCTGCATATAAGGGATGAGAAATTTAGACTTAAAAATGTACCAGAATAATATAGCAGTAATAATATAAATGAAAATATGGAAATAGTGGTACAATATTGCCACAAGTCAAATCAGTGATCCCACAAAACTAAAAGCAATGCCCAGACAATGCAATGATGAGAATGAGTTGGAAAAAAAAACCAAACTGGTGTGACTTTTGATGTTCTTTCATGTAAACAACATTAAAACTTACGCAAAAACTGTACAAGATTTGACTGCGGGAAAACAAGAGGCTGGAGAGGGAGACATGCATGAAAAAAGAGATCAAATTGTATTCAACTAACAGGATTTGATGATAATTACACTGATCATCATGTTTTTGACTAAGAGGATCTGATAATTACACTGATCACTGAGCTGTTTCTATCTGACACCGTCAGATAAAAAGGTTTCCATCTTGCATTGGATTCAGTAAAAGAAAAAAAGAGTACTAATTATGCGTCAGATACCATCATCTCTTCCCCTTTACACCTCCATATTTCCTCCTGTCTCTTGCTCTTAAAGGAGGTTTTCAACTCTCCCTGACAGCTGTGATACTAGTGTGGGCTACAAAACACCTGAGCCGATCCGCCTGGTTGAAAGAGACTGAAGTAAGGAGAGAGGCAAGACAACTCCAGCTACAGTATATTTTTAGTATATACACGATTATCTGTGGAGAATGTAAACACGAGCCTCATTAGCTATCTTTATTTATTATTATTATTATTATGTATGTATATTGGTATCAATATTACTGTACACACAGCTCACAATGTAATCTACAAGCACTACGGTGCAAACGTTCCCGTTCCCTAACTATAAAATATATTTAGGAAGGCTACCAGCTTTGTGAGAACATCAAACTCTTCTAAAAGCTGCACTGACAATAAAATATTTAAACTTGTTCGATCAGCATTATTGCCCCATAACATCCACTTATAATCACATTATATTTGCATTATCTTAATACAAAATTTTTGATTTTGAGCTGTCCTCCTTCTGAGGCAACTAAGACAAGCTGCTTGTGTTTGTGCTGCAATTTATATGTATGCCTTTATACAGCAAGTCAAATTGCTCAGCAGATAAAGAATAATTAACTAGGGTAAAGGATTCAATATTAGATAAATGCAGAACCACCGAATGTGCTCTTGAAGAGATTTAGGCGACAGATTCATCAATTAAAGTGGATGCACAACATGTTTTTTCAGTTATATTTATTAACTCTGCATTTTTGTTTTGTTCTGTAAAATGGTAAATGGTCTGCACTTATATAGCGCTTTTCTACCTAGAGTAGTACTCAAAGCGCTTTACACTGCTTCTCATTTACCAATTCACACACACTCATACAGACAGAAAGTGCCCCCCATGCTGGGGGATGAAGACCATATTATTTAGGATGACTGAAAACAATGATGCTTTGACACAAATCAATATTTACATAATATTTCCATCGATTACTACAATTCAATAACAGACTCATTAGTGAAACATCTGGCCAGACATGACCAAAATGATAAAAGTATATTAAAATGGTGTTAATACACCTGTAATCAATCTCTTAAACTGACATTTAAAATTACAAACTCTGGTGTACAATTCACTGGGTGCTGTAAGAATTTAATTTAGTTCAGCTGAGGAATAGGGCCTTGTTTGTGTGTGTGTGTGTGGAGACGGAGGGATGTGTAATTATGTGCATTTGTAGCAGTTAAAATGGGTCAAATCAGGCATAAAAACTTGACAGCAGATTCAAATTAGACCAAAAGCAGTCATTTTGTTCATTCAACGACACAATTAGATACGTACTAAGACCAAGAAAAAAGCAAAAATATTTTTGCAACAACTTTTAATATGCAGTATGGTGCATCGTGTATGGAATGCACACTAATCTCACAGAAGGTGACGAAGCTAATCAAAATGAGTATTGAAACTATGTTAAAAGTTAAGAAATATGCATCATGACACAAAACGCCAAGCAGGGGAAATAGTTTAGAAAGCTTTATTTATGTGATAATGAGCAAAGGCCAAGCAGCACAAATACTAATGCTAAATGCAGTGGAGACTAAGTTCAGTGTGGGTGTGACGTGGTGAGAAAAGACATTGAGACCACAGACTGGGTTGGTTTCATGGTCTATGAGATAAAGATTATCGTTTTAGTATTGAATTTAATCATTTTTGTGTGTAAAAGGGTGATTGCACAAAACCTTACCAGAAAAGGGTAAAATCAAGATAAAGTACTACATTAGAGAATAAATAAAGTCTTTCAAATTAGTTCATAAATGGTAAATGCTTTGGTTGTTATCCCCATGGTTATATGATAATTGGAATATTTTTCAATTTGTTCATGAGGGAATATGTCAACACAAGCAGTGTGGAGCGTCAGGCAGTACGAGTGAAAGAGTAACACAAATGGTGATGACAGACTGATGTGTTTGTATGGGTTTTTGCTAGTGTCAGCAGTAACAGGAATACATTTAATGTGCTACACCAAGTATTCTTTAGGAAGTGTAAAATCAACACTTTGATAGATCAGTGTTCTTTAAACACAGGGTACCTTCTCACATCTGATTGTGATCCCTATAAGGCTGCACAATTTTAAGGGAAAAAGATATAAAGAACAATATTGCGATATAAAGGGCACTTGCTTGCAAAATTACAGTAAACACAGTTTACTCCCAACTATAGGATAATTTACATATTTTCAAATCAGCTTTGCAAATTCAGTCAACAAGGATGTTAAATTAACATTAGCCACAGATGTGTAGGTTCAACTACACACATTAGGTCTTATGCATTATTTACTCCGTGTCAGTATTGTTTTTGATAAACTGTGGAAGATTTAATTTCATATAGAGACTAGAGTCACAATATTATGTTATTGACAATAAAGAACATTTTATAATAGTAGTGGTCCAACACAGACCTAAACCATGATTATTATAAATTTACTTTACTTAAATTATTTTGTTGTTTTAGCTGTAAAAGTGTCATAGAATCTGCAGTGAGCCTGTGCTTATGTCCCCTTTTGGGGGGACTACTTATTTCAACATCTGACAGTTGCTTCAGTGACTGTATGCTTTAAGTGTCAAAACAGGCTGTAATAACACACAGCCAACAAAATATCCGCTGTCAGAAACAGATTTTTTTTTTAAATCGTCCAAATACTGATCAAGTTACAATTCTTTTATACGTTGAGACCTGTGGGTGACGACAGGATCGGTTTTAAATGGGTTAAATTGGCTGTTCCTACCGAACAAGACAAATTTTTAGACAATTCAAAGGGTTCATAAACTTTCAGGCACCACTGAATAAAAGGTATGCCTATGTGCTGCAAAAAGACATTTCAGCAAATCAGAAAGTAACTTGGAATAGAAAACAGTCATTTCTATTATCGTCCTCCTTGACCTGACTGTGACCTTTGACACAATTTGTCACAACACCCTTCTCAACAGATTACTCTGCATTGGCATTACCCACACTAGACTGGTTCAAATCAGGTGACAATCTTTTCCTTCAGCTCAAACCTTTCACATGCCAAACTACCACTGTGATTTGTGCCACAGAGCTCTGTCCTGGTGTCCCTTATCTTCATCGTTTAACTCCTTGCCCTCTGCGAAACCCATTTACTTTACACCACATTCCTTTGTTTCTTCTGCTTCTCTTCAAATATCCTCAAAAAACAAACAGTGATAAAACTGAGGTTCTCATTTAGTTATAAATTAATTTGCATTTTCATGAATGAATTAAGTATTTGATCCCATATCAATCAGCAAGATTTCTGGCTGAAAGACAAAATTGTGGACCTGCGCAAGGCTGGAATGGGCTACAAAACCATGGCCAAGCAGTTAGGAGAGAAGATAACAGTTGCTGCGATTATTCGCAAATAGAAAAACCGTAAAACAACTGCCAATATTCCTTGGTCTAGAACTCCACGCAAGATCTCATGTTATGGAGTTTCAATATGATGAGAACAGCGTGAAACCGACTAAGAACTACTCGTGAGGAAATTATCTCAAGGCAGCTGGGACCACAGTCACCAAGAAAACACTACATTGTTAACAATGGTAACATTGTTAGGGCACCATGAAGGACTAAAATCCTGCAGTGCCTGTAAGGCCCCCCTGCCCAAGAAAGCATATGTACATGCTAGGGATGCTTCAATCTATCGGTCACCTATCAGTATCAGCCAATTTCCGTAAAAAAATATGTGATCAGTGATATGAGATCAATGACTTTTATTGCTGATCAGCCAATCACCTGCTCATATTTTGCAGCATGCAGAGGTCCTGTGTGCTTTGTAATACTGTCTCTAATTGTTCAAATAAATCTACCATCGAAATTATAGACTGATCCTTTATTTGTTAGTGGGCAAACTTATATAATCAGCTGGGGTAGAAAGGAATTTTTTCCCTGACTTCTTCCACTTACTCAGCAATAACCATCTTCACCTCTTCCTCACTCCTCATTCCTCATTCTATCATTGCACAACCATCCCACAACCTTGTCAATTCTTGCCTGCATTATTGCAATTCCCTCTCTTTGGTCTCTCTCACAAACTCCTCTTTAAGCTTCAACTGGTCCAGAATTCAGCCGCCGCTACATTACTATAATCCCCTCCAACCACAACATTGTATTTTCTACGTAATTCCCCATTTCCGTTTCTGTTCATCTCAATTGCTACGGGTGCACAGTTGAAGGAATACTGTGTGTCACTTTATAACATTTTGCCAAGATTTATCACTTCTCTGCAAAGTGAAAGATGCCAAAAAATATTCTCTAAGGTCGATTCTCAAAACACTAAACAATTTATGTGGTTATGAAAACATGAAAGACAGTAAGTAAAATTAATTTCAAACAAACCCCAATTCTATTACTAAATATCAACTGTAAATAAATTGGACAACTGTATAATCAACAACAAAACATAAATAGTTTAAATGTATCACTGTTTTTTTTTTTACTCAAGCCACCAATGGAGGTCCAAAAGATGTTGAAACTGAATAAAAAGAAAATATTTGAATGATGCAATTCTACAGAAATTGGACCTCAACTAAGTTTTGACATTCAGCACTTTCTATAGGGCCATTTCATCTACATCATATGGGGAAAAATAGTACCTTACATTCTTCAGGGGATTAAAATGCTGAACCTAAAAGCTGATGCTTCATACTCTAATCTACACTGATGGACTTCTAGCACTAGCCACTTTTGTGATCACGTCAGGGAAATTCACAACTGATAAAGTAAAAGCAACCTTCTCAGGAGGGCTTTGTACAAACATAGACAATCAATATTCATCGTACTAGATTTGTTTTATATAAAAGGTCACAATGTTGAACATGGGAACAGTCTCATGTAATACACTGCTGAGATTGGTTCTGAGGTGGAGGCGGTGGCCTTGCATTTAAATGTCTTTTCATGTTTTAAACCAGACCTTGCAAGAGACCGAACAAATTACTTAATTTTTGCAAACAAAGTCCAGGCATTAATTGATTTAAATTTTGTTCATAGGGAGCTTGTGAGTTTTCCTGAGGAGACCCATCTGACCAATCAGAAGTCTGCGGCAGAGGGCAACTGCTTAGAAATCAGTCCTTGCAAGTTTCAGGGAAATTAGAGTTAAGTTCAAGGCATCTCATTACTTCTGACAGCTTTTGTGGAAAATCAACATATTTTAACCTTACCCACAGCAGTGTTTAATTAGAGTTCCTCTGGTCAAATGGAAGAACATCGTTTTTTGTAATAATGCTCACAAAAATAAATTGTGGGTTTTTGCTTGCTGGAATATTTTATAATTAGGAGTGATCTGGAGATCATTATAAACACACAACGTAGGAGTAACTCTGGAGATAATTCCAAGGATTTATAAAGTGTTGTGAATGTGTTTTTTTGTCACACTTAAATGATTCAGAGAGAGCAAGATAGACTATACTCTCTGTATAGGCTTAAAATAATGTTGCACACTGCTATAGTGTTGGCTACAATTTACTTCAATCGATTAGCAACTCTCTGCTTTTTGTGGGCTATAGTTGGGCTTTTTTGTTTAGCACCATAGGTTTGTACTTATTTTTTGTGTACACACTCCACATCTCCAGACATTAAAAACCTGAGCAATGGCCTCTATTTTCAGTACACCCTGAGCATATTTTGACTTAATAGTATATATCTAGACTGTATGCATTCTGGATGCAATTAAACTACATTAACTATTTTATGAAAATACGGTCATACTTATCTTACTGTATCCTAGATTACTAACCTACATGTTACTCAAATGACACAGATGAAAAAACACCATTCAGTTCTATTTAATTCTCTAGAGCAGCAAAAAGACACAGACAAGACAAAAAAAAAAGTGTGCAGAATATTCCTCATGTGAACAACTTGACACTTACTTTGTCACACCCTTCTGCTGGTTTTTCTCTCAGTACGAAAAAAGATAATTATGCTCATTCTCACTGATGTGTGGTGTGGATCTGGAAGCCATGAAGGGCTGAGCTCTAAAAACAGTCCATTGTTGTCATGGTAAGTACGTTCAGAGTCAAGTCACCTTAATCAGCGTAGTAATTTTTAAATTTTTTTTTAAACAAACATTACAGTAAGTAAGGAAAAAAATAAATAAAAGAAGTGATACAACAAATTGGTCAAGATTACTGCAGAAAAGGGTTTGTGCAATGTAACAATATTTTTTGTGTGGTAATAGAAAAAATGTATAGTATTATTTTATAACATGCTCTATTGTTCTTTTCATTGTAATGCAACCTCTTCAGAGCAGTGTCAAGGCTAAAGTGACCAAAGAATTCTTTCGTAATTTTACAAACTACAAAAGAATCATGTCAAACAGTAGTGGGAAGGTTTATAGATGAGAGCCACAAGAGCAGAGCCGACTGTTCAAAACAAGCCCCAGATTCTCACACTGCAAGATGCTTTTGAGAGTAGCACACCCTATGGCTAAGGATCGAATGATGGAAGTGGTTTATGGTTACAGTTACAACTTCAATCTGCAGACAGAGACATAATTTACACAGTTTTGCATTTCTGCATGTTGGTGTAACAGTAACAAATCTTTTTAACAATATCTTTATAATGTATTTTTATCATTTTAATGATAATGTTCAAATGTTCTTATGATAACCTTAGTGGTACACAGTGTCACAAAAACCTAATCTATTAAAATGTAATTATATAACAACTGTTTGTTTCAATAAAGATCAGTGTTGTGCATAGTGGCAAGTAGCACAGGTACAGCACTGACACGGCATTGGTAATGTAATTGCTGCTATGAGGTACGATGATCTCTACACGCACCTAAACCGGCACACAAGCTAGCTAAACAGGAACACATTCGGTAGATCAGAGAATACACCCCCTGATGGCAGAACATAATAGCAAACTAGCTTCACAGGTGCTTGCATATTTTCTTCAAAAACATAACATCCCAAAGCCTTCACTCCTCCGTCTCCATGTGCACACTTAGTCATATTTCTCTTCTGCTCCTTCTCTTCTCTCAACCAGCTGTGCAGAAAAACAACAAGCCCATCAAGTGGAGAACAGAAACATTCCCAAAGGTGGCCCCGGGTAAGAGCTCTTCTAATTACACTACAAAACCCTGCTTTGGCTTCTGTGTTACCATTTCCCCTCTCTCCTCTGCTTCTCCTGAACTCTGCCTCTTGTGCTCCACAATCTGTACCCCTCCTCGTCTCTCTCTTGAATTTTTAACTACCATGACAAACAGCTGAAAAAAAAATCATCTACATCTGTGATGTGAAATATAGACCTTCTCTGCTCATACACATCCACTTTAAAACTCCTTACCCATCACTGCCCATCTTCTCTTTCACTATAATT
>JAUMHF010000026.1:15747792-15772131 GCA_032359275.1 Microctenopoma steveboyesi | reverse complement strand
ATAGACCTTCTCTGCTCATACACATCCACTTTAAAACTCCTTACCCATCACTGCCCATCTTCTCTTTCACTATAATTGTGTCTTAGTCCCATTCATCATCTGCTGTCTTCCAATTCAATTTTTCTTCTTCGCCATGGTTCTATCCCGGATGTTCCCCCTTCATATGCTGTCTGATAATAACAATCATGCCCTCTACTATAGTCAATCATTGTTTGCTCTTCATCACCCACTAGCCAAGGCGGTTATGATAGTAACCAAAAAAGTGATTCTACAGTCATTTTAGTGTTATTACCAATCACAAGGATGATTCAACCTGGTATTTGATTGACCAGTTCCTGATCCCAAACAGGATAAAAATCCTAAAAAGCACTTGAGGTTCAGACATAGTACTCACTTTCAACATTTATTTTATTTATCAATTTAGAATCATTTTATCAATTAATGAAACAAGAAATTACTGAAAATCAGTTAAGGTTTAGGCATTACAGAAATCTGGTTAAAATCAGACTTAACTGGGAAGGGGGTCTGTGTGGACATAGTGTGGCTAAAGATATGATCTCAGCCACTGCAAGGCAATTTTAGTGATGATAGAAAAAAGGCGAGAGATACTGTAGGTATGTTATGATTGACTGTGTCAAATGCTTAACTTAGGTCTAGGAGTGTGAGAATGTTCAGGGAACCCCTATAAGCATATCGAAGAAGATCATATACCACTCATAATAAGGCAATTTCAGTGCTTTACAAAGTTTGAAAACTTGACGGTGGGGTCATAGAGGTTGTTAATTATGAAGTTGAGTAGCCACAACCCCTTCCAGTATTTTAGCTAAGAAAGGTATGGTCAAAATGCCCTTACTGCCCTATCATAAATCCCCTAGAAAATCAGGTCCAATTCACACATTAACCAGGTGGGCCTTTACTTTACTTGGCAGACACTTTTATCCAAAGCGACTTACATGGAGCTAGTGCTGGGTGTCTGGCTCAGGGACACACCGGGTAGGGAATGAATTAGGAGTCAGACGGGATTCGAACCTGCGACCTCCCACATTCCAGTCTGACACTTAACCCATTGAGCTACCAGGCACACTTAACGAACCATTTAATGGGTACCGGAGAACCTGCCACGGGTGGAGCCGTTACATTTGTCTACCCCCGCGCCTTTCTTTTATGTAACGAGCCCATTCAAGTCGGGTGGTCGGTTTGGCTATCGACAAAATCCCAGAGACTGGCACAGATTGTATGTAACAGGATCTAAGTGAAAATGAGAGATCAGATAAATCACTAAAAACTAACAAAACAAAAATGCCAATAAGAGGCAGCAGCCAGACATGCACAGCGTACTCTCAATGCTAAGATTGACATAAATGTCTATGTATTGTCTGTAGTATTGGTGCCTGCTATTAAAAATATATAGATTTTGATGGAGGAACCTATTGTTCTCCACCACTAAACTGATCTCTTCATTGGTGCCTACCATTAAAAATGTATAGAGGCAAACAGATTAAATCGACCGTCTCAGTCCTGGCATGTGTGCTATTACGTTTATTTTAAAAATATTCAGTACTTTAAGTGATTTACGTTTGTTGGTCAAAAAAAATGGCACTTTGGACACATACTCCCTCCATTCATCATCGTCCTGTGTTGTTTTACTACGTTACCATGGCAACGTAAATTGCATAAACCACTCACAAGATGCTCCAGAAGACAGACTGAATTCCTCTCAGACCTCCATTTTTAAGATTTAAGATTTTAAGACATTTAAGAATTAAGATGATTGGGATATAAGCACATGTCGGTGTCCTTGGATACGGGTCTTGCAGCTGTCCAACAATTTCCTCAAGGGGATCAATAAAGTATTATTTTTCTTTTTTTATTAATCCATGAAGTCTAATAAACCTGTTGAATCTGTGTATCGGTATCAGAATAATATCAGAATCTGCTTTATTCAACAAGTATGCTAGCACATACAAGGAATTTGCTTCTGGTCTATTGTCGCTCTTCTAGTACAGTACAGACATTGACAATAACAACGGAGAATGGGATACAGTCAACAGATAAAGGTGAAAAACTGTGAATTATAGATAAATTACAGTCAACAGATTATAGACAGTGTGGCACATAGAAAGACAAGACAGCGTGTCTGGTAGTTTTAGCAAACAGAGTTCTATACTATCTACCAGTGGTTGTGACCAGGGCTTAAGCAATGGCTGCACCAAACCAGACTGTGAGCACAGGATGGACTCAGGACAGTAGAGTAGAACTGGATCAGCAGTTCAGCTGCCGCAGGAAGTACATCCTCTGCTGAGCATTTTCGCTGACTTTGTTTAAAATGGGAGAGATGTGCGCAATCCCCGCTGCCACAACTCAAAAAGCGCACCTTTGCCTTCTTCTCAACTTGTACAAATTGCTATTTGTCCAACGCCAGCTTTCTAGATTAAAAATCCCATAATTGTTATCAAACCCACCTCTGTCAGTGCTGCACTATATAAATCTCCATTTCTAAATGAGACATTCAAAGAGAAAAATTACGCTTTACTTTGTCATATGCGAGTCAGCTTTAGTAAATATATATAAAGCAGTGAGGGCAGATCTGCAGTATTAACATAATTACAATGTAATAATAACCCCATATTTGCACTTGAAAACCATGCCGCCTACAGCTAAACTGACAAGCTGACTGATAGCTGTTGTGTATGCAATAGAGTTTAACATAATAGCATTGGCTGCCTAAATTTTCAGCCTCCACATCACATTAAATATTTCTAGCCTGTTCCTGAATGGGCCTCCATCACTTCTGTGTAACTCTCCATTATGTTTTCTGAGGACCATACAAAGTTAAACTTAACACTTACAAATATCTGTGAAGGTTCTCAGTCATCCAGGTCATAGTTATCTGAGAAAGTTTTTATCCAAAGCAACTGGACTTGTTTGGTTTCTTGACAACATTTCACCCTACCACTCCAGAGGGCTTTCTCAAGTCTGACTGACTGGTGTGAGTAGCAGGTTTATAAACCCTGTGGAATCCTCAGGTTGGTGATTGGTGGTCACCTGTGGGTTGTCCTTCCCCTCTCAGAGTGTAAGCTACTGTGGAACTTCCTGGGTATCGTTGAGATAACGGTATTGTATGTAGGTGATAGATTATGCCTGAGGCCGCCACCCCTGTTTAACGAGGATCGTTCAATCTTGCAGTAAACTGCTTCTTTCACACCTCGTTTAAACCAACCAGCTTCCTGGTCTAGGATTCTGACTTCATTGTCCTCAAACGAGTGGCCTTTGTCTTTGAGGTGTAGATGAACCGCTGAGTCTTGTCCTGATGAGATGGATCTTGTTGAGCCATGCGTTTGTGCAGCCGTTGTTTGGTTTCTCAAGACTTCTGAAGATATTTTTAAAAACACAAATAATGCAGTGTATTACCTATTTCCTGATACCATCAGAAACCAGTAAAGACAATATGGTTCAGAAATGTTCACTACTGCAGCATTTCACACTTTCAGTCCTCCCTAACCTATAACTGCTTATTTATGTAAATAAGTTCTCAAGAGTTTTAAAGGACCTCGTAACGTAAAGCACTCTAGTATGACTCCACCACCCACCAGGACTTCAATAGTAAACATACAGTAGCAATTACTACGTTCAACAACAAAAACTGACCAATTATAACTTGTAAACGTAGGATTTATGGCAGAGCTGCTGTATTAGATTGTACATGTCTACCTGTGGCCAGTGAGTGTATATTGTCACAAAGATGACCCCTTGGAGTTCAGTCAATGTTAGCTCAGGCTAGTAGACCCTTTAAATCCTTGAATTTCAACATACTTTCTCAAATTATTTTATTGTTTTAGCTGTAAACGTGTCATCAAATCTGCTCTGAGTATTATGCGATCACCTTTTTAGGAGTTTAATTTCTTTTAACACCTGATAGTTGCTTCGGTGTAATATAGGCTGTAAGTATAATAACAGAGCCATCAAGAAAGGGCATCGTAAAACTGAGCTGGCTAGCCGTAAAAACATACAGACTTGGCAACATTAAGTTACTGTTTATGCAGAAGCATCTGCATGTTAACCAAGTGACGTTACCTCTGCAAGGTAACGTAAAGTTACAGAAAAAGACGCGCACATGCACGCACACGGGCCTTCATGTTTAAACTGTACAGCTGATATTAAGCAAACAAAACCATCTACTTTTGTTGTTAGTGCATTTTTCTTGTGTTTCTAGCATGAAACAACATATTTCAACCTTCAGGAAAATTCTGGACGCAGAATTGTTTGAGCGTTTGGAAAAAATCACATAAATTTACACAGCGAGAGGTTTCGTGCATTTCTTCAGACTTTACGGGCGCCATTTTTATTAATTATTCATTAATTTATTAATTGTCCCCGACACAGACTTACAATCGCTCAGAGTGACGGTGAAGCTTTCACATGCTTTGCTTCGCTAACCCCCACCCCACAATAACTTACTTTCGCTTTCCTAAACCTGCATGCAAACCAATTCATGTTATGTACTACATAGAAATCTAAATATCATTGAAATGAGAAAATTCGCCGTTTTCAGATTTTTTTCTATTGCGCTAATGTGTTATAGTAAGAGGCTGAAAAAAGTGAGTCGTCAGTCCAGTTCAGCAAATACTGTAAAGTGGGGGGAAAAAAGACAAAACTGCATCAGTATTTAAGAGTATGCGATTACAGTTTGGACTGTAACAAGGAAAAGTAAAGCACTCATTGAATTTGCTTTGCTTTAGTTATGTTGAAACTGCTTGCAAAAGCTCACTCTTCCACTTAAAATAAAGAATACTTCTTGCCCTGTACAAATTACATTTGAAATCACTTTTCAGTCCAAATAGGAGACAATCGAGGCAGACTGATTTTATTTTTTCATTTGCATCAGTTCCTCTCTCTTGACTAAGTGACATACTTTCATATCGTCTTTCTTTTCCACCTCCCCCGCCCCATTTTCTGGTCTCCTTCTGCGTCATTCAGGTTATTTCTCCTCCAGGAGCCAATCTAGCTGTGATTGATCCACTCATCTCTTCTGCATTAGTGCCAGAGAAACAAACCATAGTATTAACAACACAAATAAAACTGATGATGGTAATATAGAACCTCACTAGTATTATCTATGCTGCTGATATAAGTAATGGAGAGCATGTTATCTTAGATGGATCTCGCTTTATGACTCTCTACCTGTTACACACACACAAATAACAAGAACACATTGCGGATAAAGTGAAATCTATTTAACAACAATATTTGTGTGATCACATTTTAATTGGAGTTGTTTTTGGCAGCCCGTCTTAATTTTAGTTTTAGTCTAATCTTTGTGTCAAGCTGTTATTTTAGTTTTCATTTCACAGAACAAAAAACATATGAAAACTCAGCAGTTTCCTTAAAAAACAGAAAGCAAAGCTGGTGGCCAAAGAAAAATGATCTGGTTCAGGATATCAAAAAACTATAGGCAGTGATTTACAAAAATCCAGCCCAGGTCTTACCACAGTACCTCTCAGATCAAGTCGGTTGCTACAACTTAGAAGTACGCTAATAATAACACGCTAAAACAGGAGTCAGCATGACATAGTTTTTATTTTGTAAAAAACATTTATTTTGTTTTCGTCAACAATATTACATTATATATTTAGTAACAGTTACTGTCACATGACCAGCATTCCCCAAGGAGATAGACAATATAACAATATAAAGTATTTATAATAATTTACTAGAGCTGTGTCAATGAAATTGATCTGGTTAATCAAAGTTGGATCGATTTAACAATGTTCACTAGCGTCTTTTGGCGTACGGAACGATCTTGATTCTTCATGGAAATTGAGCCAACATCAGAAGATCTTTTTTCATCATAATTTTCGTTGATGAAAGCAACACTGTTTCTATTTTAGTTTTATTCTGGGGGCTAAAAATCAAATTACACAGAATCATTGTAGCTTTCCAGCATCAACAAGATTCCCAGGATCCATCTATTGTCTACGAAGAGCTGACAAGTTTTATTGAAATGTGATCTAATCTTCTTATTGCAGCACATTCATTGGTTCTTACAGTTCTGGTCAGGGTCAGTCCCATCATCAATATGTATTACTGACAAATGAATACCTTAGCTATTGTCAGTAACAGCTAAACATCAAAGAAACTGATTACCATCAGCCTGAATGAATGAAAGGCAAAGATTATTTTACATAAGCACAGTTTGCAGTTGCATTGTCCACTTTGATCCAATAAATGTTGTAGAGATAATTGATGGGTTTTAATTTTGATCAAAGTTTGTGATTTGTCTACTTTACTGCAAAAAAAATTAGCATGAGAAAAAGTAAGACAATTAACTGTTGTCAATTGATTAAATAATCTCTTTTGACTCCAACTAAATATTTACAAACTTTCTGTAAATTGTTACGTGCTTAAATGTAATAATGTGTGTTTAAAATAACCTCAGTCTCTCTTGCATTATGTAGAATCTTTAAAACCATCTGTCTAATGTAATTTACCATGAAGGTGTTGAATACTGAGCAAGGAAACAGGTGACAAAACATAAGGAAGCATAGAGGGCAAGTAGAGGGAAGTCCTTCGACAGATGCCTCTTGGGTCTGATAGACATGACATTGAAGCCATGTCAATGAATGTTACAAATAGTTTTAACAAATATTGACACATCCACTAACCGTCAAGTTTTTCTGTTACTTCTCATGAATAATCATCTTGATGTAAACCTAAACATACTATAAAAGTTCCTGTGGGCCATTGTTAACAACTTAATATATATAATTAAATACCAAAAACCTACAGAACAAAATACGCTTCTGCTTTTTTTGGCTACTAGTATTCTCGATTGTCTTCATATTTTAATATGGGCAGATCTCAAGTAGAATGTTGGACATGAGTTGTGTATATGTGTGAGTAATTAAAAACAACAGTGGATCAGTTTTACAAGACATGAGAAACTTATTACCTTGCCAATTTAGTTTTCAGGAGAATCACTGTCCGTGTGCCAGCAATATGGCCTCTGTAATTATGGAACAGAATTTTGTCCCGATTTCAGTTGCTGAAAAAAACCCCACAATTGTCTGATGGATGGCAACAATGGTCTTGTGCCAAATCTCCTCTGCCTGTGATTCTGAGTCTTGTGATTAACAAGTTCAAAAGCCCTTTCAGTCCACACAAGGTGTATACTAGTGTGGACCCAGCTAGGCACATTTAATAATAAACCATGGATTACTATGGAAAAAAAACTGATATTATTGCACAAATCTGTGCACCTGCTTTGCTTCAGAACATTCCTCAACCAGTTTAATAGTCAATTTATAACATATACCAATGAGCAGTCTTAGATAGTGATATATTTACCACATAAAAATGGAAAAAAAAATGTACATGAGGAACTACAGCCTGAAGGGAAAGACACTGCTCACTGCAAAGTGACATCCAGCTGGGACATGATGCCTTTCAAACAGAAGCCTAAGATGCTGCAGGCTATAGGATTCATAGGCTCAGCCTGGGCACTTGACATCAATGTCAAATATATTTATCAATGTAGCTTTCATCAACCACCTAAGTGCTGATGGAAGCTGATGTTTGTTTACATATATAATCTTGGAGCACATATTATGGGAAGAATTTTATCCAGCAGACTGTTGAGCAGTCTGCAGTAGCAGTCTGGTACCGTTCTGTTTCCACCATAAAAGTGAGGGAGTTTTTCTCTCCACTGTCGCCTCGGTGCTGGCTCAAGTGGGAATGTTAGGTTATCCATGGTATTTGGTGGTGGTAGTAGTAGTAGTAGTAGTAGTAGTAGTAGTAGTAGTATCTATTTTTGTAAGGTCTTAAACCTTACAATGTAAAGTGCCTCGAGATAACTTCAGTTGTGAATTGACGCTATATTAAAAAAACTGAATATAATTGAATCAAATTGAATTGAGGGACAATGGTCTTTAGTCTACTGCTCCATTTCCATTTGTGGTAAATGGGACACTGTTCTAAGCCAGTTTCTTAATGGTACATAAGTATGTTTGGTATATATTTGGCACTCATTGCAGTAAGTGACAGATTCCCATGGTGAGATAAAGATCATGTATTTTACCTTACCTACCTTTACCTAAGAGCACAGTTACAGTTTCTCCACTCAGGAGGTGGAGATTGTGATTGCATATAAATATTTGGGTCTACACTTGGACAATAAAGATCCCCTGCACAGTGTCCTGGCTGGACAGAGGAGAAGGTTCAGCCAGAGATTGAGCAATCAATTCAAAGGTAATCACCTATTTACACACACACACACACACACACAAGCACACACATGGCAGAGGTGCGATGCAGCTGACCTGACACACCTGGGGAAACTTTGGGTTCAGTGGACAAGGACACTTCTACATATGACTGGAGAAACCAGGAATTGGACCACCAACTTTCTGATTGGGATAGGTAAGGATGAAAAGCTAAAACTTCAGAGCCCTGTAAGCGAGTCTAGCCTGTCATATCAGGTACAGTTACAGTGTCAGTCAGTAGAATCTAACTATTTGACAAATAATTTATTGAGGTGTATAATATTAGTTCATTTTCAGAACCAAGTTCTTCCTCTGCACTGGGAGGGGGTGAGTAATGTAGCACAGTATAAGATGATGTATGATGTCTGTATAATCAAACAAATCTGCCATAAACCTTTTGACCTTTTAAACGATTTTGGTGCAGTTTGTATTAAAGCTAAAATGGTTATAATAGTAAAAAGCCCCCTAAGAGTACACATAGGCTGAACTATGGTATAAAGACAACACTTACTGTCCTTGGTCTATGGTATATTATTCTTCTATAAAATAATATACCATAGACCCATAGACCCTTTCCCTACAGTACAGATAAGATGTCATTCCAACTCATTAGTTCAGACTTTCATGCTGCTAATTCTGCCACAGTTGCTTTCAGCCACTGCTCAGTTCTTGGTCATGCTGGAAAATAGAAATGCACACAAACGCAATCCAGCTCCCAACTAACATCTCTGTGTGATAACGTCCCTATAGATTCAGTGACTAGTTAAATAGATGGAAGTAGTAATTCACTTTTAGTAAATTTTTTACGTGCCCTGATAGGGATTGACAGGGTGCACAGTAGATATAAAATAATGGCAAACAAAAATACCATGGGGAACCAAGTTAGTATGCCCCCCCAGGCAGTATTGCCTTACTTTTTATAAATCATACACAAGATCCAAGGTCTCACTCTTTCTCTTGCATTCTGCCTCCCCTACTTTTACACCACACCACTCTCTGTAAGCCTTCTCAGTGTTTATTTTAAAATAGCACTGTTTCATTCTAGTTACATCTGCTGACTGGTGCTGGAAGAGGTCCAGTCTCTCTCTGTGCTATCTGTGATGAACCGTGGAAGTTGTTTTAATTGTAGTGCTGTACCATATTTGAGAATTAATAGCCGTTTAGTTAGCATAATCAATCTGCTGGCTGAGGACAGAAGTAATGTAGGCTACGAATATTAATTTACTTTACGAGGTGCTGTTTACAGCACATGTATATTTTGCTGCTTCATTTGGCAACAATGAAAGCACAGACATAACTTTTGCAAGCCACTAGTTCAGTACAATAGATCATACAGTATACGTGTCTACAGACAAAGTTAGGGTTTGATCTATGTGTTGTGCTCCAAAGCACAGACACCATTGCTGCAGTGGCATGGTTGAAGAGCAAGAGGCTCTTTGAGACTCTTGACTTTAA
This sequence comes from Microctenopoma steveboyesi, assembly GCA_032359275.1. NCBI lineage: Eukaryota > Metazoa > Chordata > Actinopteri > Anabantiformes > Anabantidae > Microctenopoma > Microctenopoma steveboyesi. Next base: position 15,762,418 of record JAUMHF010000026.1, on the reverse strand, counting down.
GGAAAATTTGAGAATTTAATATCAACCGAGATACAAAATGTGAGAACTGAAATGCTTTCCTTCATTTAAAGAAACAAATTAATTATTAGAAGAGATGAACAGCACAACCCTGGACAATTATAACAGGCCTATGTTTATTTACTTGGTTTACTTCCACCTATATGAATGTTTCTTTACTTAAGACTACAGCTGCACCCTTCCAACTATATGCATGTTTCTTACTTAGGACTACAGCTGCTCCATGGATTTTTGGTAAATCCAGTTTGTACAGCTGTAACAAATACATTGCACCTAAATGCATTCATGTTTCCCATCTTTCCAACAGAAAATAGTTTGTATCTGGCTAATTTCCTTCCTTCATTCTCAGCTATTGTGACCATCAATATTTGATGATCTTTGATATTTAGTAGACACAGAGTCTAGGTCTACGCTGAGGTCCCTTGACACAAATGCTCCATATCACTGTATGGCTGTTCTACAGCACCAGAGAACAGAGAATAGGAAGTAAACGTAAGTACCATAAATTCTGGATGAACCCATAGCCTCTGGTACCCGACTCTGACCGGACACATTCAACAATAGGCCTGATTCTAGGGTCAATTTGATAAGCGTTTTTGTTAAGCAAATTATATTTTGTTTCAATTGCAGTAAAAACAGATTCTAGCACAGATTGGATTAACAACTGCAGACTCCTAAAAAGAAAATCATAACAACATGCATTCCCACAATTAATGCAGTGGCTGCGTAGGACATTTCCTTCAAGATGCATACAAACATTTTCTTTCAGAGATGCAACAAAACATGCCTGATATAGGAAAATGGTGTAATTATGGCCAAGCGTGAGAATATATAAGAATAATATTATTCTTATATATTCATATTATAAACAACTAAATCAATAAGTAAATTAATTAAAAGCACTACAGAATCCAATACTATCAAATATAGCCAGTGGTATAGCCCCCCTTTCAGGAATGCTGATTTGTATACAGTACCAGCCCATTCTGGAAGTTATCATTCTGTACGGTCTGACAGCAGAAGATGCAGTGCTCAGCAGAGCTGGCAGTGTGTAAAGACTTAGCTGTGATGAGCTTCTAGCATGTGTTGACTATTTCCTGGCGGCTGGGGACAAACAGCCCTGTAAGGCATTATTAGCCAGGAACACTCACAGGGAATCGGGATCCAATAAACAATCTATTTAAACCATTATGCACAATGACTTGCAAATTGATCTAGACACCAATATGAAATCTGCAACATCCCACATATTGCTTTTACAAGAGGTCTACAACCACTTTCTCACAGTTGTGAAAATTTGTTGTAAAGTCTGTCTTTATTCCATAATAGTTATGATAAATGCAACAGCTAGCAAAGAGTGGCAAGTGCAGTTCTGATGCTAATTTTAGCGAGCAAACCTGACTTATGTTCTGTATTCAGCAGCTGAGGTTTAACACTGTCTAAGATTTGACCTGATAATTCAGATGAACTCTTTGAAAGAGTCTAAAGTTTCCAAATGACAAATAATGAAAACACAGTATGGTAAAGATACAGCATTTACAAGTACATAAATCAAGCAAGAATATACATACACCACTGACTACACACACAAACTTTCAATCTCAATATTAATATTGTGCTTACAAGCACTTGACACTGTATAAGGTTCTCCTTATGGATGTTTGAGCAGTCTTTTGTATTGCAGGGAGGTACTGTCCACTGGCTCCTGGTAGCAGCTTGCACTGAGTTTAAATCGTTGAGGTTTGCCTACAGGGCTGTAAATGGAAGTGCACCCTCGTATATAAACATGCTAATAGTAAGCTACACTTCTGCAAGGGGTCACTGATCCCAATCAAGTCTATTTTCCTTCGTTGTCCCTGCTCTATTCAACTATCTGAAACTATCGCCACCATAGACCCTATGATTTCCACTATGTGGCAAATCTGGACTGAATTAAAAAAAAAAAAGCAGTCCATTGTTAAACATGCAATGCTGCAGAATTTCCTGTGTGGACAAAGCTAAACAACAGTTTCTAATAAGTTTCGGCCCCTGTACGTGTTACCTGTTTTGATAGAACTCAGCCTTACAAAAATGCACAGACACAGAGGTAAAAAAAAAATCAGCAGTCATTTATGACTAAGACTAAAACACTGTCATTCAACACTTAACACTCTCCAGCAGTTTTGATCATATAAATAAATCAGCTGATAGATGTGATCTTGTTTCAGTGAATGTATTCCAGATGCTTCCAGTTATTTATTTGATAAAATGTTTTTTGCTGATTTCAAATGTCAAGCAAGAGAAGAGTGGTATGGGCAGCAAAATGCTGCTGCAGGTCTGCTCTCCCTTCCCTACAGGATATATACAACAGAAGATGTTGGTCAGGAGCAGCTCGGATATTTAAGGACTTCTCCCACTTCTGCAATCAGGCAGAAGGTTCCACGCCATCAAAACAGAGAGAGTCAAGTGTGGCTTTTATCCTCAGGCCTAAACAAGAACATGCCATGTTTTTGAATTTTGTTTAATTTTAAATAACTTTTGCACAGTTAAATAAGTGGTTCAAAGTGCATTTCACTGTGTGTTGTTGTTGTAAATTCCATTTACAAAATGTTATTAGTTACAGAAACAAAACATTGAGTGGGTGTATTCTATCGCTTAACCCAAAAGATGTGCGTCCACTCGTGTTAGACCGGTTCCTGCACTTATTATTGCTACATGGAATTTCCCATGCATTTGTGCCCTTGACAGCTTGACCTCATATCATCATTTCTCATCTTTGTCCATTATAATGCATTAAAAGAGCAAATGTATACAATTTATTAATGATGACAAACAACCCGTTAGGCAGTGGCAGCTGATATGAATAGATAGGTATAAAATATTTTTTACACACATTTAATTCAGTTGGAAAAAGCACCTAAACTATATGAACTTTCATTGCATTTGTTCATGTGAAATCAAAGCATTTGAATAAGCAGTTGTTTGCCGTTTATTTACACAAAGCATTTTGTTACACAATAGTCCATTGTGAAGTGTTTTGCCCTGTAGAATGAAATGCATCTGGTTGCCACCAGAGAACGTACATTGTTTTGACTATGTTAAGAGCCCTCTTCAACTCTGAACACCATGTTCTTGTTCTTATGAGCGGTGGGAGTAAAATGATGCAACCCTCTAATAATCTTACTCCAAACGCACACAGATAATTAGGATGACAGGTTAAAACTTGGTTGTTTTGCTCCTCAAACTTTTATTCAAAGGATACTACATGAATGGTCAGAAATGAATGTCAAAAATATTTTATTCATTTCAAGTTCCAAGAGCACCAGTGTTTTGACGCATTCATGTTTTTAAATTTTGAGCTTGTATTTGTCTTTCCAAAGGGTATGATACAAAAGCACTAATTGTTTACACTAATACGGTGACAATTATTTCAGAGGAGTTGTCCATTTGAAATAAAAGATTGACTGATGCTGTGTAAACCTACTTTGTACTATATCATCAATTTACCTCAACAGCTGAATGTACCTGATAATTAAGTAAAAGGAAAAGTGTAATGCTTCGGGCCGTTTACTAAAATAAATTCGCCATATAATTCAGTATATTAAGTGGAAGCTGCCAGAAAACGTTTAAGGCGTGTCAGCTTATGGCTTTTTTTAAGCTGTCATTTTGTTGTTTGGCTGCAACATCTGAGTAAATTTTCCCAAGCACACACTATTTTAAGACCTCTTGTGAACCTGGCATCTTATTGACTGGGCACATCCATAGCCTAAAGCATTTTGACAACACTGGTGTGCTGAAATTTTAAAATGCAACAAACCAATATGTCATCCACTTTCACAGTCTATTTTAGAGATTTGTATCAAGGCAGGGCACAGGTGTTGCTTGTATTGCAGAAAACCTGAGGTAAAAATTTTGTTTACCATTATTCCTTCTATAGTGGAATAAGTTGTATGAATAAATACTGGTTTTCTCATTCACACTGTACAAAAAAGGACAATGTTATTTTATTCTCAAGATACAGTAAGTACAAACTGATTTTTTCCAAATCCTATATTTCATTTATACATTTAAATGAACAGAGTTCTGTCACTACTATCCCCACTGTTGGTTTGGGGAAGGTTGTGTGTTGCCAGAAACATTGTGCCAGTTGCTTCTTCTCACCTATAAAAAAGATGGACATTATGTGTGGGAAGCTCACAGTATCTGTCCTACTTAGGATTAGGTATGCTGATCCTGTGGCAATAAGTGGAACCAGCACCTGTCAACACTGGCTGTAAAATTAATCTAAGTGAAAGTGATAACCATGTCTAATCAAAAATTCAACCTGTGATTACATATATCCACTCAGTGTTACTTTACTGTAATTGTGGCAGGGAATCTGAGAAATCGGATTTAAGTGTTCATTTTTGAAGACAATCTAACAGCAAATCAAAAGTCCTGCATAGAAAGATAACATTTCCTATAATTCTGTCACATCCTGACTGTTTCCTGTTTTGAATAGAGGTGTCAAAAGTATCCACATTCTCTACTTAAGTAGATGTACAGATACTTGTGTGAAAAACTACTCTGGTAAAAGTAAAAGTACAGATTGAAATCCTTTACTTAAGTACATTTCAAAACCTGTACTTTTACTTAGGTCCAAAAACTAAAAAACTATTCTTGCTTTAAATGATACAAAAAAAACCCCACGCTGGTGTGTAAATACTCCCCTCTGACTCTTACCTGAAGTCAAGAAGTCAAGTAAATTTGATTTAATTAGACTTTTGTAGAGTGTCTGATTACATTAGAAGACACTGCACTCGGGACCTCTGTATGAAGTAAAATATGTGCTGCAGGTGATCAGCTTTTATAAAGTGAAATGAAATGCGGAGATCAGAGATCACATACTTTGTCAGGGAAATCGTCCGATACTGATCGGCGGCCAATCGATCGGAACATAATTAGATTGAAGTGAACACAGCTCATGTATAAGCAGCAGTAAACATTGTTACGTGAATATGTTCCCCTTTACAATCGCTGCACCTAGAAACAGTACACCGATTACAGATACCTGAAAAAATCTACTTAAGTACATTAACGAAGTACATACTTCGTTACTTGACACCTGTGGTTTTGATCAAGTTTCAGGTGAGCTTAGTGTTAATCAGATGTCACAGTGAAAATCTGGGGCAGATATTTGGGACCTAATGAGAATCCATTTTACTCAAATATTTGGTTAATTCAATAAAATAAAAGGTAATGGTGCTGTGGGGATTATTTTCCTTGTTGGTTTTAATGGTCTAATTTTCTGCCTGTCACATATTATCATACTCATTAAATGAGAAGTGCACTTTGTGTGCAAGAGTGTCCTGGAACTTCAAAATGCAGTGAGATTTGGTCAGCATAAATTCGTCATGAAAGCTTAGATTATGATGACTACTATGAAATAACTTGAACTGAACTCTCAGTGACCTAGTATTGAGTGCCAAAATGTTAGGGGGCACTTGAAGCAAGTGAAGAGTTTTCTAATTACAATAAACCTCTTTAACCATAGCAATGATGCTGGAATGTTTCATCTGGACAACAGAAATCTGCTTTGAACTACAGCCATAAATTTCTAATTTTTACTAGACCTGGCTGCAAATGATAGCTGAGCCATTTCCATGAACAAACAACTAAAACATTTTGGTATCACTGCTGTTTCAATACATCTGAAGGAATCTGTATAGTTAAAAAAATGAAGGCAGCAATGAGAGATGCACAATACTCATCATTGGATCCTCTGCCCTGAATGTTTGACTGTATTACAGCTGGTCCATTGTCAGCAAAAATGTAAAAGGGATATAATCAAAACAAAGAACTCCATCAACACAAATACACAACATACCTGTCAATAGGAATAAAAATCAAAGGTACACCTTTAATAATGTGATCAAGTTCCAAATGCAGAAGACAAATTTTGTTGCAACATCTAAAAATGTAATCAAGGACAAGATGATTCTTCTTCTTCCTCCTTCGTTGCCCTGGTGGAGTGCTTGTTATCATCGTCATGCTGGAAGATCCAGCCATGTTTCATCTTCAGTGCGCTCACTGATAAAAGGAGGTTTTTGCCCCAAATCACATGATACATGGCCCCATCCTCCATTCTTTAAAACAGATCAGTAGTCCTGTCCCCTCCACAGAAAAGCAGCCGCAACGCATAATGTTTCCACCCCCATGCTTCACAGTGGGTATTCTTGGGATGCAACTCACCCTCGAAACATGGTGAGTGGCGTTTATACCAAAGTGCTCTTGTCTGTATTTTGGTCTCATTTGACCATATGACATTCTCCTTATCCTCCTCTGGATCTAAATGGTCTCGAGCAAACTGTATACAGGCCTGGACATGTGCCGGCTTAAGCAGGGGGACCTTTCGTGTGCTGCAGCATATTAATCCATGAAAATGTAGTCTGACACTAAAAGTAACCTTTGTTACGGTTCTCTCAGCTCTCTTCAGGGCATTAACCAGTTTGCCCTGTGTGGTTTTCGGCCGTAGCAGATTAATAGAAACATGGTGAATGTGTGTATTTTTTAAAAATCTACCCCAAAATATTTTTGCTATTATTGCTCTCATATACAGCTGAACTGCAGTAAAAGAGAGCAGTGCTGCTAGGATCCGCACAACAAATCTCTAGAGTGACCAACATTATATGCTATTGAACAGCACTATGTTAAAGGGGAAGATATTATTAACATTATTAAAACATGTAAACATCTCAATATTGCATTACTTACAAGGAATTGATGAGTCATTTCAAGCAAGATTACTGAACTTCAAGTGTCAGTTCACTTTAGATACTCAACAGACGAAGATAACGCACAACACAGGAGAAAGGCTAAAGATAAAAACAGTCCTCCTGGTGCCAGATAGTCCAGATGGGAAACAAGGCAATTAGCAGCAGAGGGGAGGCCAGGCATGAGTTCCCAGCTTAAACAGAAGCATTTAACATTCCTATCCTGCCCAGGAGCCACAGAGCACAGCAATGGATGGATCCAACTAAGAACAAGGGAAAGTCACAGACATCAAACAAACAGTCAAGCTTTAGACAAGAGTCAGAGGGGAGCATTTCACCATGCTATTAATTAGGTCATGGTAATAACCTGGTGTCAGTGCACCATTGTTTCAAGGTAGATGGCTGAGTTAATTTATGTTTGATTGCATAAAATGTGCACTTTAGTCATATTGATATAAACACTCAGGTGTTTGATGGGATGGGGGTGATTTTGAACACAACATAAACAGCTGTAACACAATACTAAAATAAATACCAACTTTGCAACACTTATATTTAAATGTTAGAAACACCATCACCAAAAGGTGGTGATTCAACTAACCCACAGTTTAGTATGGTATTGCTGTAGATTGCATTATATTTAGGGGTATAAGAATATATTGCTACACTTACAGTGTGTACAAAAAGTATTCAGACCCCCTTCAATTTTTCACTGTTAAATTTTAGCCATTTGCTAAAATCATTTTTTTTCCTGTGTACACACAGCAACCCAAATTTCTGCATATTTATTTAAAAAGAAAAACTGAAATATCACGTTATTCAGACCCTTTGCTCAGTATTTAGTAGAAGCACCCTTTTGAGATAATACAGCCATGAGTCTTTTTGGGAAAGATAAAACCTGGATTTGGTGATCCTCTGCTATTCCTCCTTGCAGATCCTCTCCAGTTCTGTCAGGTTAGATGGTAAACGTTGGTGAACAGCCACTTTTATGTCTCTTGAGAGAAGCTCATTTGGGTCTAGGGCTCTGGTTGGGCCATTCAAGAACAGTCACAGAGTTGTCGTGAAGTAAGTTTTTATCGTTATTTTAGCTGCGTGTTTAGACTATTGTCTTGTCGGAAGGTAAACCTTCAGCCCAGTCTGTGGTCCTGAGCACTCTGGAGAAGGTTTTTGTCCAGCAAATCAATGTACTTGGCCGCATTTATTTTCCCCCACGATTGTAACCAGTTGTCCTGTGCCACTGCCATGCGTCACTGTGGGGACTGTATTGGACAAGTGATGAGCAGTATCTGGTTTTCTCCACAAATACCGCTTAGAATCAAGGCCAAAAAGTCCTATCTTGGTCTTAGACCAGTGAATCTTATTTCTCGCGAACTCCCAGTGGGCTTTCACGTGTCTTGCACTGAGGAGAGGTTTCCGACAGGCCACTCAGCCATAAAGCCCTGACTGGCTATAATAATGGTCGACTTTCTACAACTTTCCCCCATCTCCTGACTGCATCTCTGGAGCTAAGCCACAGTGATCTATGAGTTCTTCTTCACCTCTCTCACAGAGGCTCTTCTCCCCCGATATCTCAGTTTGACCGGACAGCCAGGTCTAGGAAGGGTTCTGGTCATCAGAAACGTCTTCCACTTAAGGATTATGGAGGCCACTGTGCTCTTGGGAACCTTAAGTGCAGCAGCAAATGTTTTGTAACTTTGGCCAGATCTGTGTCCTGCCACAATTCTTTCTCTGAGCTCTTCAGGAAGTTCCTTTGACCTAATGATTCTCATTTGCTCTGACATGCATTGTGAGCGGTAAGGTCTAATATGTGTGTCTGTGAAGGTTCTTAGTCATCCAGGGCATGGTTATCTCAAAAAAGGTTTATCCAATAGCAACTGGACTTGTTTGGAATGAAGGGCGAAACGTCGTCAAGAAAGTCCAGTTGCTATTGGATAAACAATTTTTGAGACAGGTGTGTGGCTTTCCTAATCATGTCCAATCAGTATAATCAAATACAACTGGACTCGCATTAAGGTGTAGAACCATCTCAAGGATAATCAGAAGAAATGGACAGCACCTGAGGTAAATATACGAGTGTCACAGCAAAGGGACTGAATACCTAGGACCATGTGATATTTCAGTTTTAAATTTTTTATAAATATGTTTTTCTGTAAATATAGGGTGCTGTGTGTACATTGAGGGAAGAAATGCTGCAATTTAGCAATTGGCTGCAATATAGCAAAGAGTAAAAAATTGAAGGGGGTCTGAATACTTTCCATACCTAGTGTAAGTATTGCAATATTGGGATGTGTAATACTGTATGTGCTGCAAATCATAACACAAGTTTCTTGCCAATTGAGAAGCCCTTATTATATCATGACAATTTAACCAATATATGGTCAGAACTGCAACACCACGCACATTTCTGATTGGCTGAACACAACTGATCAAGGTGATCAGGTGTGTTCAGCCAACACACCTGATCACCTTGATCAGGTGTGTTCAGCCAACACACCTGATCACCTTGATCAGGTGTGTTCAGCCAATCAGAAGTCACAAATGCATGGATGCTTGAAAAACCAGCAGGGCTGCGGCCCTCGAGGACAGAGTTTGGACACCCCTGGACTACATTAATAGCATATATTTTTGCCTACAAATTCAATATAATACCCTGGATGTCTGACACTTTAGGGAGTTGTTTAATTGTTATGAGAGCACAGGTTAACAGTAATGCCATTTAACTTTTATACGACAGTAGGGGTGACACAGGTGATTCCAACAAAAAGCTAAACATTGTTAAAATAAATTAGGACATTTTATTCAAACAGCTGAATACAAGGTGTCTTAACAACTTCACCAATTCTGCACTACTACAGACTCTGATTTTCTGTACAACATCAACATACACACACACACATGGTGGGGTAGAAAACTTCAGGTCAATCTGCTGATGTCTTAAAGAGGATTTTCAGCTGAAGTGTGACAAAGCAGCATTTTAAAAGCTAGAGAGGTACAGTACAAGTGAACAAAAATGTATTCGGTGAGTCAGGCAAATAGTCTAGGACTAAGCCTTTTGGAGTAATGTGATAATGAAATAAGCCATGGAAGAGAAAGGTCAAGTTACACCAGCACTATAATCCTTCCTACCAGAAGAGTGACAGGAGTGAATGTGTGACGTCTGTTGTATCCGACTAATAATAAACGGTGATGTTTTGAAATGTATTTAGTGTTAATTTAGCTGGCGAATCATGAGAAGTAAAATTTGAGAAGTTAAATAATGGAGGATCTAAAAAATTTATGTTTGTGTTAACCAAGTTTTAAAAAGGCTATGGAAGCACCACTTTGAGGAGAGTAACTAACTGGTTCTCTCTTTATAGACAGTATTTTGCAAAATACTTGCATTTTTCAGGTTCTAGCATTTGAAAAAATTGGGGTGTTGTAGTGCAAGGATTGTGTAGGTTGTCAAGCTCAGGAAGTGTGGTGACATTTAGATTTTTTTCGCCACAGGGGAATAAATGAGTAGAGGATAAATGACATCAACAGCATCCAGGCGACGGAAGAGAAAAGGAAAATAAGTGAGTGGGGGATAAAGAGAAAAACATACAAATACTGACTCCTGCTGTGTCACATAGAGATGAATAGAGGGATAAAAGTCTTCATCTACCCAGCAGGGGAAGAGAGGACAGCTAGTGAGACCAGCAAGGTTCCATGTCGAATAAAAAATATAAGGGGTATATCACTCTAGGTCTTTAGCCCACACAAGCAAGGCCTTTTAACTCAGTACAGCAACACACAGAGAAGGACCATGAAGCTTTACACATAAATATCTACAACTTAACTGGACACCATAACATCTTTTGGTACACAGAGCTCAAACATCTAGCGGAAGATAATTTTAGTTTAGTGAACTGAAAAAAAGCAAAGCACATCCAGACAAAAGAAACGTTAACCTCAAGTAAGAAAACTGAGAGAAATTGAAGAAGAGAAACGGCATGGGCACTGAAGATGGAACAACGTAAAACAGGCAGTTGAAAAAAAAAGAAAAGCACATGGGGAGGAAAAGTCAGAGATGAAGACAAATGCAATAGTGTGGTGGAAAGAAAATATGTGTTTCCAGTTCAAATAAACTGATCAAGATCTAAGGTGGCTGCTGTGTTTACTCAAAACAGAAGAATGGGATGAAGCAAGAAAGGACAGGTAGAAGTAGGGATGGTGAAAGTGAAATAGGCAATAGGAAGATACAGTTTAAGCTGATAGTTTTGCAAGATTAAGACAAGTGATTTGATGAAAAGATAAAGGAGGAGGAGTTGTTAAGGCACCGGGGAAGAAAGGCAAGTTATGTTGGAGACTGAGAAAAAAAATTACAGGCAGGAAGACAGATGGGGGGGGCGGGGTCATACGAATTTAAGTAGGCAGCTGATGGACAGCTGAATGTCAGGTTGGCAGACTTTTTTGTAAATAGCAACACTGCATGTTCTCATTTCATCATATTGCTACAGTTGGAGAAACAAAAAAGCAAGCAACGGGATGAAAGAGGAGTGTAGAGGGTGTCTGACTGAATCAAAGAGCAGGAGTGAGTGAGTCATTCAGTTTTGAGGTCACACAGATTCTGTGTGACCTCAAATGTCACACAGATCAGAAATGTTACAGATCAGAAACTGCAAAACCTCAAAGACAAGCAGAGCTGAGTGTAAATGGATTTGTGACACAAGGAAAGGCGTGTGTCAATATCCTATTGTCTTAACTTGGTTAAGACCTAAACCCACAAGGCTCACTGGCAGAAACAAAGAGCATGTTTACATGCAGACTAATAGTATCGGACCGGTTTTTACTTTTTAATGTGCATTTGGAAAGCACGCACACACACACACACACACACGCGCGCAATATGCCCTACTTAATATGATTTAATCAGGATAGATGCAAGTTACAGAAATCAAGGTCAAAGTTGATGACCTGTGAGTTAACAATATCTCTGTAAACATCAGCCATCAATCAAATCAAAACTTTCACAAGCTTAAACTGTAGTGTAAAGACAGATAAAGGCTATATTTGTTCAGGAATGTATTCAGTCTGAGGTCATAAAGTGGCAGCTTGCTGGGTTCACGCTTTTCCTTCTCACTGACAAGCACTGTATTAGAGTGGGAGAAATCTGTGGGAGTGACCTTTGGTGAAGCAAACCAATTCACTCCTGCCTGAGTGTTTAAAGTTTTCAAGTTAAGGTCAAGATTATGAAACTCATCAGCTGGGTTCCACAGCTGGGGCACATCATGAAAAACTACAGTATGTGATGCACAGCTCTCAAAAGAAAGATATGGTTCTACAAAAAAACTATAGTTTTCCATTCCACAATAACACAAAAACACTTACACACTGCATTTGATGCTTTATATGGTAGGATAAAGCCTGGATTCAATGATGATGAAGAAAACAGCTGTTGTTTACTGCCCTGGTTTGTCAGTCTTGCTATTTGTGAACTAAATACAAAAAAATACAATTTAATAAGGAAACAATATTTAACACAATTAGTTTCTCTTAAAGCAAATTTGAATAAGCTATCAAAGAAGAATACTGCACCTACTGCAACAGTGCAGTTTTTTTTTTTATTACTTCAACCAGAATCAAAAAGCACATTGTGACACTCAAAGCTTCAAGATGGACTGAAAGAGAGATGTGGACGAATGAAAACTGGAGTACAAAAAAGAGGAGATTAAAAAAGGAGAGAAAAGACAAGGGAAAGACAAAGTACTGAAATCTTTTCTGTTAAAGGATAGCAAGGGGAAACGACTGTGACATTTCAAAAGGCCAGACTTCCAGAAAGGCACCGTCTCTTCCTCTATTAGAGTAGAGCACTCTATGAGTACACATATCAGTAACATCTGGGAACAGACCCTGCGCTTTATATATTTTTGCATACATGAGTATGTAAAAAAAAAAAAAAAAAAAGGATGTCAGTGTGCCGCAGCTCTTGAAGGATGTGTTAGTCAATTTGACATACCTAAATTAAATAGGACAAACAAGGTTTGCTTTTACTAGCTTCTTGGCAATTTAGCAGTAACTTGCAGAGAAACATGAACATGTTCAGGTTTCAGGTGCTAGTAACTACCATTTATTCCAGTGAACCACACAGAGATATAAGCTGGAAGAGTAATTTAAGTTAACAAACCGTTTCTTTAACTGCTTCACTGGGACCAGCTGACAGCTGTCAGTGGAGTCGAGACTAAATTATCACCATGGTTATTAGCATTATTACCATAATTATTTGCAGACCCTTGTCCCTATCCACCTCAAACACTGCAGATCAGAACTGAATTTAAAGTATACCAAGTAGAGTAGTGTTAATGGTAATGTCAGTCAAATGAAGATGATTAAGATGAAACAAAATAAAAACGCTGATGAAAAGATATCAGAAATCTGTAGTAAATGAGTGCACTTGTAGCCTAGGTGCACGTGCCCCTACGTTGCCATCTCGCGTTCAACCTTAGTTGTATGCCACACACAATGACTGTATTAAATATGAACGACGCGGCTCCATTTACTGGGGTTCTGGGAGACGCCATCTTGCAAATTTGGAACCAGAGCCCACAGACTGAACACCACATCTTGATAGTTTTAAACTCACTTGATATTTTGAGGTTAGCTTCTTCTTTGCAGCTGTAAACCAAAGCTGTCAATAATGATGTTTCACCCCAATTTTAAAGCATTGAGTTTATAATTATAATAAATTTAACCACTTGAACCCAAATCAATGTGATAAGAAATACTTAAAATAGCAGATTGCATCCTTTGAAAAAAGTTTTTTAAGGAGAACTTCTTAACTCTGACCCAGTCCCATCCGCTAACATGGAGGAGGCAGGGTTTATGACCTATACTGTGACCAGACACTAAAGGGCAACATAGACGTTTTAGCTTTAATTTTGGGGAGCTGTCGCGTTGTCCATATTTTATACAGTCATTAGTCACAGCCTCTATTCTCCTGTTTCCCGCCTGCCTCTATTGCTGTCAAACTATGAAATGAAAGCCTAATTGCCAAAACAATTTACTAAGAAAGTCCATAGCACAGAGACAATGCAGTAATAAGCTCAGAGTAGATAAATTAAGGGCTTAAAATCAGAGAAACCATTCAAAAGTGCCTATATCTAAAATGCAATGCAGTGTGACATACCTTGCACGAACTACTTAGCATGATGGATAATGCTACAAAGAAGTTAGTCTTTAAAAAGAAACCAGTGTTGGTGATAAAGAAGTGGTTTACAATAAAAATACTATGCTGATTGCCAGTGATAGACTTTACAATCTTGTAAATGAAAAGATTCATGTCTTCAGCTTTGTTACCGTCAGAGACAGAGAGCGCGCAAGAGCGAGAGAGAGAGCGAGAGCGATATAATAAACTCCCAGCAGAAAACATAATGTGCTATTGGCAGACAATGCTGATGGTGATTATAGGCCTCCATATGTTTATGTAAATATTCCTGAGCTTTCCATATACCACTCATTTTTTATAATATGTCTACACTGGATGTCAGATAAGAATTAAAAAAAAAATCTGCATCTAAATCATTTCTGTATGTGTCCAAATTAAGTACATTTATTATGCCTCAATGAGTCGACTGCACATTCAGTTTTGATGTTCCTTGTAAAAGTAACAATGACAATAAAGATTGATATTATCTTATGAGTTTGGTCTAGAGCATGGCTTTTGAAGTAATATTTAAGGGGGTCCAGATGGAGAATATTTTCTCATGTTTAAATGAGCAATATTCTGTATTTAATACTTTCTTGTGTAACTTGTCATTAAGCTATAACTCAATATCATTTTACAGAACAATTTTATGTCAACCATGTAACATATTAAGAACTTAGTACTCTTAACTTAATCTTTACTCTCATTAACAGTT
>JAUMHF010000026.1:15682436-15726765 GCA_032359275.1 Microctenopoma steveboyesi | reverse complement strand
TCTTGCTAGAGCTCTAATTTAACACATTATATGAATATATTATATTAGCCCTTACCTCTCAGTATTTGCAACTCCCTTTTATAGATTTCATTAGTACTGCATGCAATTTTATTTGTATATGCTCTAAATTCAGCAATTCCATTTCCAGCTATCAATAACAAGTCCTGCCAGGCTGTGTGGTTTGATATTGCAGATTTTAATTCAATGTTATGCAGACTAGGGAATGTGCCACTATTACAACCACCTGCTGTGATTTGGCACTGGCTATAATACTGCTCAGAATGATGAGTACAGTGTTTATTTATTCTACTCAATTTGATGCTGTTTATTAAATTACTGTGTCTGAACAAAGCTTAAAGTGACCAGTAAAAACTCTTGAATATCTATGTTAATTCCTCAGCAAACTTATTTTTACAAAACCAAGACATCATGGGTTTATTTCCAATACAGTTCAGTCCAATGTGCCATTTGGTGCAGTGCTGTGATTTGATTTTAAGATTTCATAATGGAATTCTCATTATTTATGATTATGTGGCAGCTGCACTCAAACTGACCCAGATGGCCCTATTTAACAACAACCCCAATGTCGGTGTGGTTTCCGGAATCACTTTTACCAAATGTGACTTATTAATGTGCATGAGCTTTAAATTTTCAGTCCAATCCTATTAGAAAATTATTAAACCACTTAAGCTATACATATACATACATACATACATACTGTTTTTTTCTTTTCTGATTTTGCTATTTAAAGGTATAGGTTTAATTAAAACTAACATTTTTTTGTAGTCTATAACTAGTGACAACATAACTCAAACAGACAAAAAACAAGTTCATAATAATAACACATTAATAATGTTTTAAGTTAGTAAGTGTGTGTGATTTGCAATCACAGCTTTCATGTAGTGGCCGCTCAAAGCTGTATATATTTAGGTAGCATATTTAAATTCCTAAAACTCCTTAAGATATTGAAAATATAAATTCATATTAGACCGTTATCATTGCTTTTGACTGCCTTATCAAACTTGGTAATGAAAAAAGTTTGCTGGTTTGATTTGCATTTAAGGCTGTGGGCGTGGTATAATCGTATTCAGTAACCTGTCCGTGTTGGATTTGTTTCCATCTGTGCATTGCCAAATTGGACGTGTTGGTTAAACTGATTTGTAGCATTTATGGGCATGTCCTAACTGCTGGCAACACAAGCGAAATATTGTTTTGTCTACAAGCCATGGATGGTCAGGAAGAGCTTTTGCACTTGTAACTATCATACCCATAGTGCCTGCAGGCAGAGGAAACCAAGTGCTGCATATATACACACAAACTAGACACTTGTAACAAAGAGACTTAATTATTAAACTTATATCAATCATCAATCAATCTGATAAAATACTAATCTTTGATGAAAAGGAGCTAAGACGTTACACACTACAGAGCCAACAGTTGAAAAAAAAAAGCAATTTAGCAACTAGCTAGTTTAGTAACTAAAATGATTATATGATCAACCATCTGTCTTATTTAGCACTAGCAGGTTACAAGACGTCATTTATCAGAGATAGGTGCTGTCTTCCCATTTATCTGGTACTTTCACCAAAATAACTTTACATCTTGTCATCATTTACACATTGACTAATAATTTATCAAGGCATCTTCTTATGCAAGAGTGTTGTGCTGCACTCTCACAGCAGAATTTCAACGATGAGCTGCCTCCCTAGGCATTCATTTCTGTGCTCACTAGAGGGTGAGAAACTATCTATAATACAAACAAACAAGCACTGTCAACATCAAATCAATTTGCCCCACAATGACCTGAAAAGCAGACGGGCGTTTAAATGAATATTTTCTAAAAAAAAGCACAAATGTTTTATTTTATAACATGGTAAAATGTTGACTCCACTAATTCCTATTTCAAGGTCAAACAGAACTGAATCAAACATCTGAAAACTAAACAACTAAAGACTCACAACAACTCCAGAAAATCTCCCGCTAAGCTGTGAACACTATAATCTTAATGAGACCTTTATCCATGCGAGAAGAAACTGGTATAACGAAGTGCTAACGTTAGCTGACTGCTAACCGTATCACGTGCGATTAACATACGTTATTTATTAACAGAGTTGTCACGACACAGAAATTGTGTGTTATAACGTGAACCATAAACCGCATTGGGAGAAATAAAAAGTTAAACTTCAATACCTCAATAAATAATAGCGACGGTGAGTCTATTATTGGAAGCCAGTGAGCTTACTGAAATTATTATTATAAAGCTAGCTAGCTAAGTTAACCAAAGTTTTACATAGCATTTTAGTCAGTGGAATTAACTAGTTACAGTGCAGTTACTGTTACAGACGTTTAATTGCTAATTTAACTATCAAAAATTGTAATGTCCGTCAAATGTGTCTACCGGTCTCGAAGTGTGTCGTCTTCCCACCTGGCAGCTGCGTGTAGCCCTTCCTTTCAATAATTTATTTCGGAACGGCAGTTTTTTCTGTAACTTCGACGGAATTTCAAAACAAGAAAACGGTTATTTTAAAACACTTGCCGCAGTACTAAGCATATTTGCAAAAGCGACAGCGTGTCCTCTCTATTAGTAATGTAAAAAATATCTACCTGTGGCACTTAAAAGAAAACGTTGACTCCGTTCCCCGAGTCCTGTTCCAAACGAAGATGGCTGCCGGAAGTGACATAACGTTATTCGGATTTACAAGATGTGAACAAAAACGTAACATTATATTATCACTTGTATTTTAAAAAAATATCATTAGCAATTTGTTTCTATTTATCTTGAGCAAACAGAACTGAAGAACAGAAGACATACAATTAATTAAGTTAATTCGCCAAAGTACATAAAGTTTAACTGTTATTAAAATGTCAAATGCAGTAGATTGTAAACTGACTGAAAAGTAATTATCAGGATTCCCCCATGACTATGTATCATGTCTGAGCCAGTTTGACAGATGGGGAAATGAAGGGCTGCAAAACACTTGGTTTGGGTGTACAACATCAAGCACTCTCAGTGCATCTCGAATGTTTTTGCCCCATCTAATGGGAAGATACTTATTCTAAGCCACCTGGGGAAAGCATTTCTTCATTATAGGTGCATACAAGTACTGACCAGGCATTGATGGATTAGATACTCATCTGATATAATTTAACTAATTTAGTTTTCTTTCTCCAGGTGAAAGTATGTTAAAATTACAGTAAAACTAATTGAGGGTGAGCCCAAAGGTAATTTTCCCTATTTTCCCAATGACACAAAACACTGGTAACACTGTTTGGTTTAGCAAAACAGGAGATTAGAGAATCTATTTCTAAAGTGTCTCTGGAGGTGGCGCAGGTGTTGCCACACTAGGGACCTTGTTCAATTTAAAAACAGGAAGCATCAGTTGGACTAGTCATGCAGAAGCTCTTTTTGATGTTGATGGTTGGTTTCTGTTTAAACCTGCATCAATTCATCTCCCCTGGGGGTAGTTTTCATGCACACCAACATTAGTATTGTCTTAAGGTTTTGTCTCTGGCTACTAGATCAATATAAGTAGAATATTTACTCTTATTTTGGCTCCATTTTCATCTATGACAAGTCCAGATGGATACATCTGGCCCCCAACTGTGTGTGTGCTCATGTCTGCTCCTAACTGGTGCAGGGCAAGTTGTATGTTGTTGTAAGTTCTAAGCTTTTTTTCAGTAAAGCAACTTGTTGCTGCTGAACAGAATAATCTATGAGTTAGATCAATGAATTGACAAAGACAAAAACTGCAGAACTGAGTGATAATTATCTGTGAGTTTGGCATCACAAGCACCTATTCACATTAAACATATCACAAAATACTAATTAATTATGATGATCCCTTTCCACTTTTGCTCATTGTCACGTGTGTTACTGATGGGATGGAGGTGTGTTGAAAAACCTTGAAAAATGTTTACTCCCAGGCCTCGATTATATATGACTGCTGAGACCGAGATCATCTTACCACAACAATATAACAAGACCCATATGCTTACATGTAATGATTTAGTTCCTATGAACATATTTACTGTAGGTGTTGGAAATCACAAGTTTTGTGTCAGAGTCAGCTCAGCTATCCCTGTATTGCAGACACACCGCAGGCAGATTCTGACTCACCATTTTAGCTTTGAATATCTTTAATTGGTATGTATTGTATGTGGGTGTTCATCTGCACCCTATACGTGCCATCTGAAGTATTTAGTGTACTTTCAGTCAGGTAGAATAAGGAGATAATTAAGTATTCACCCACTGAGCTGAAGAGAAAACACACATGTAAACACACACTAAAGTAAGACTGTCCAATTATGTGGGTCTACTGTATGTTGATGTTGTTTCACACTCTGTAGTAGAATGAAGTTGTTTTTGACATTTCTAATAAATAGATTTTCCAGCCTCCGCATTCAGGTGATGTTTTGTTCTTCTCATGCTTCACCAAGCTACCCTGAAGCTCACCTTGCAACACATGACTCTTGCTCCTCCTCAGCTCTTTGTATTCACCAAGAGTGAACTGACTTTAGATTCTGAATGCATGCATAGACTCACTGATATGGTGCTGCTGGATGAGAGGTTGCACTGTTGCTTTACATTCCAGAAAACATGCATTCTCAATGTTACTGTGTTGTGTATGTGTCTACACATGGGTATAAGAAACACACACACACATAGTTAAAGAAATTTCCACATTCAACCTGCCATAAATGCTAATAAAAACCACTATATGTTAGCCCCGTGTCATGTTTCATTACTGTAATTTCCATCACTTGATGGCTCTGATGCATGCTAAGCAATCTAGAGAATTTTTCTGCTGTCAATCTGTGACACCCATCCCAATCAAATTAGCCTATGCTCTCTTGGCTCCTCTATCATCGCTCCTCTATTCTCACACAGCTATGCTGCTTTTGTCATCTGGCATGCAATGAGAAATAGCCAACACTTCCCATCCCAATACCCCTTCAGGGGTATTGGGATGGGAAGTGGCTTTCTTATTTTTATATTTGGGCTGTCACATTTCTAACTGTGTGGGTAGTGACAAATATCAGATATATACATAAATGCACATACTGTAGAGGGCTTTTACAAATACTTACAGAGTGAGCGTCCCTTTTTTCCAAAACACTGCCCACACAAAAACGTTGAATGTATGTGCTGGTTGAGAGTTAAATGATTGGAGAAGACTACGTCAGAGACCTTTTAATATCACCAAAAGCAGCAAACTAGTACATATGTTGTGCTTAGTCCTGATTCCTTACTATCTCTGTCTGCTGCACAGCCTCATGGGTTTTCAAAGTAGACTAAAAGACATATTAATATAAAAATGATAATGAAAAGCTTTAAAACCACTGGAAAGATTTGTGATACAAAGACCTAAACAAGCTTTGAATGTTGAGACTGTGAAAAGAAATAAATGCCTCTTTCTCTTTTTGTGCTGGGTGCTCTCCTCTTGTTAGTCACATGGAGCCTTCATCCAAACTAATCATGAGAGCCCAGCCACTGAAATCAGTTACTGCTGGGGTTTTAAAGCTGAGGGGAGAAACTGTAGGATGATGCCAGGAAGTTAAGGTCAACAGCGTAATTTATAAAACGGTGTAATGGTTATATTTCCTCTTGTGTTACGTTGTGAGCCGAAACACACTATCAGAGGGTTATTGTTTTTAAAGAATAATGTAAATAAATAGGTACTATATTTATAAGAAAATATAGATATTTATATATTTCTGCAGAATGAGAAATTGTTGCTGTTACATTTGAAAGGAAAAGCTTAACCTAATATTTACGACTTCATGTCTTGATTATTTAATCCCATGAAAGAAAATAAAGTTAAAAATGCACAATTTGGGATTTTATGGAAAATAATTAGAGGGATTATTATTGAAAGTCAATCATTTAACCCCTTTTGGGTTAAATAAACAAGATGCAACATGTTAATATGTGAAAACCAGCATAAAATGATCTTGCATGGAAGATAAATTCATATATCTCATCAAATACTGAACTATACCTTTTAATATAGGATGAAATGTGTTGTGAACAGGCAGAGCAACTTTATTTTCAGTTCTTATACTGGATTTATGCTTTCTTCGTGCTTTTTCTGAATAGGACAACAACAACAGATTTCCATAGAAAATTATTTAAAGCTACATTTAAGAGGAAATCAAATAACAGTTTCAACATTTCATTAATGGAAAATGGAACATGAAGTATTGCAAATGAGTCTATCACACACACACACATTCACACACTTGACTAGAACCTACCAATCCCTATCACGTTCTTTATCTTGACAAGTTCGGCCTTATCAGGGCTGTTAGTTTGCATTAACTCAGAATTTACAGAAATCCAATGGTAATTGCTGGAGTCTTCTCCTTGTAAGTTGCTTTGGATAAAAGCGTCTGTCAAGTAAAGTAAAGTAAAGTAAAGTACCGGACTGTGTCCCAAACTGCAGATATCATCAAAAATTCAACACGTGCTAGCGATGGGTCTGAGAAATGTGGGTGCCTTAAAATTCCCAATTATAGTATGTAAAATTTGTCTTGTGTTTATTTCCAGCAGATATACAGTACTTGTTATGGAAACTGCCTGCAAAGTGTTGTGTTTACAAGCCTACCACACAACTCTATAGCTCGGTAAGGACATGACACTTTCATATCCAAACAGCACATCCTGTTCTCCTCTCCGTGCCAAAAAAGTGACACACACACACACACACATACACACCAATAAACTAATACTGTATTTACTGTATGTCAACAAACATCCATCCAATAGTAGTCTCATCATCTTTCCTCTTCTCGTGCTTGTTTAACTGCACCCACAAACACACACACACACAGCCCATTCCAAAGGGATTTTAGCTGAAGGTTCTAGACAAGATTGATGTTTCGCTGATTACTGTGTATCATTAAATGAATAATTTAGCAGGGAACCACTAATGCTTGAACTAAAAATGACAGGCCGTGTTAGAAAATCAATGAGTTTAGACATATTTGTAAACTCATCTTTAGTCCATTCTTTTTAAGCTGTTGCTGTTTGCAATCCTGTGGTCGTGTGCGTGTACAGCCACGTATAGATCATGTGTGTGTGCTGACTTAAATGTGTGTCTAATTGGGAGGTTGAGTGTTAGTTGTCTGTTGCTCTATTTTTGGTAGGAGTTTGTTGCTCTTTGTGTGTGCTTTGATTGGGTATCTGTGTGTATACTGAGTGTATGTGCATATGTGAGGGTATCTACGTGCATGTCTGTGTGTCAAAATAAAGTCTGTGACCTTTCCATGATGGCCTGGCTAAATAAAGACAGGGTTAGGGTTGTTGTCTATCTCCTCTCTTCTTATTTGGCAGTCTTGCTTGGAAGTGTTACACAACTGCACAAGTCTTCGCTTTTATTTTTTGTTGATCCGCCAACACATCAACTGCAGATTTTATGGTAATTTCATAGCTCATGTGAGTACTTTTCAATCAGATGATTCAATTCAGATTCTCATCAGAGGTCTGGCTAGGCTTCGATTTAAAAAAAAACAAACCAAAACATAGTTCTAATGGAGTTATTGCAGCAGGGCCTGATGCAGCACATGATAATAATGTGACAATATTGCCTCTCGATTATTTTCTTTACCAACACCAGGAGGCACAATAATGCATCAGGCTTTATATGCATGAAAAACATGGGTGTAATTGTGTCCACAGGGAAAGCAGAAATGAGTCTCATTCCTAATTCAATGATGAAGCCATAAAAAAATCTATTTTTTAGAAAGCATCACACTTCTAGCCGGAAAATAACATGGCTTTTATTTTGACACACTTCTGATGCATCAGGTAGTGTTTTTTCAATCTTATTATTGTTGAATCGGGTTTAAAAAAACTCACACTTCCTCATTACTAAAACACAATTTGGTATTTCTATATCTGGGAGAACTCCTAACTCTTAACTTTGTTTTCATCACCTACCAAATATACACACAATAAAAAAACATATCTCAGCCTATAATTTTAAATGGTACAGAGGTAATAAATATACTAATTCATAACATAAAAAGTCTCTAATTCTGTTTCTGAAACACTCATAAAATAATGAAGCAATACACAATCATAAAAAAGAAAGTGGAGAATATACTAAGAAACCAACTAATGGGAATCAAAATACACAGAAATATATAACTCCTCACTTTAACACATTTTAAGCCTTTGAAGACAGTGTCCTCCTGTTCTGAAAACTGTCACTGTCATGGTCTAAGTGCAGTATGGTCCCCCTAAAGATAGAACACACACACACACACACACACACACACACACACACATCCATTGAATCCCACTCTATTAAACAGTCGCTGACTCCTTAAAGCGATTCTAATCATAATTGCCTATGCCCCCTAAAATTGACATTTTTATCACAGATTTTGTGAAGTGAAAATGCATTTTAATGTCTCCACCTTCAATAGGGAGAGTTCCTGCCTGTGTGTGTTCTGACTCTCATTTTTCATCCTGCCTTTTGGGTGTTTTCAATAGCCAAATTACAGAATGAAGAAATTTATCTGGTGTTATAACGCGGAGGAGACTGAAAATGGAAAATGCTCAGTGCTAGAACGCCCTCCAAACACATACATATTCATGTTGAGAAATGCTACATCCATCATAATTTTAAAAATGAAAGTTAATGCACATCTGTTATGGGCTTTGTGGGTTGCTTGTATTATGTGTTAGCCTCTCCTTGTATAGGAGCCGGTGCATGTGTGTGTGTGTGGGGGGGTTTCGACGAGGCTGCTATCATGTGTGAATAAGTAGTTAATGAATCAGCTTGTTGCGTGTCATGTTAGTCGGACTCAGTCCATCTTCTCTCTGAAGGACCTGCTGCTGCTGGTCATAAGTGCTTTATATTCCAGATGAGGCTAAAGAAAGGCTGTGTGAAAGTATAAAACCGTAAAAATACACCTAATGGCACCCTGTCTTGACTTGGAGAAGTTATCTGCTCACCTTTTCAGGTGTCACATTTTACAGCACATCCATGAATGTGGAAGTAAAACTGCAGGGGTATAAATGTGGGACATCTAACTCTGGTGGTGTATTTTTTAGTGAAAATGTGTGCAGGAAGAAAAAGCAGGACAGAGGTTTAATGTTGTGCTGAGAAATCCCCAAACTGTGTTACAAATCACTGCAGGCTTGCTGACCTGGAATATAACAAGCTGTCACAAGTGTGTGTGGTTGCGTCAGTGTGCAGATTTAACGTTTCATGACTTGAATAAGCTATGTGACACTTCAGCATGTACAATCAGCATGTGAGTGTGTGTATGTGTAATATTTGGCAAAATGCTCTAATTTCATACAGACTTCCCCCTGTGCTTGTTAGCAACAATATAATGCTTTTCCTGCAGCCTTCTTCTCATGTCCCACTGTGATAGGAGATTTTCCAGTGACATCATAAACTTCCATCAGCCCACAATGTTATGGACTATTTCCTAAAGCTGCGCTGCTATTCATGGCTATTTCATAAAGACTGGAAATTACTTTGGATTGCTCTTTGGTTCTGCACGTATGCTAGAAAAGCACCATTCTATAATAAATCTTATATTTTCGAAACAACTCACTTCTCCCGGAAACAGTATTTTTTTCTTTTTACTGACTGTTGTACGATGTAAAAGTATATGAAATGAATGAAGCAGGAGATGACTCACAGTTTTTCAAGTAGCTTTATTTCCAAACTGGAGAGGGATCAGGACAGATGGAGGATAAAAGAGTGTGAAGCTCAGACCATGCAGTTTGGTCCAAACACAGTTGGGGAACAGACAATACAGGAAGTCTGAGGGTAAAGGGTGTTGATCAAGAGGCAGATTACTTCATCTGTCACCTTTAAGCCATAGGTCATACTTTTGAAAACGAACACAGCAGCGGTATCACCACATAAAGCCACGACTGGGGGATTTGAGCAGCAACACCACTCATATTTATTGTAACCAGCCATGAATCCATGACCTCTATGGCTATTTTTGATATAATTGTGTTGCTATAGCTGTTCGTATTTCTGGAGAGAAAATAACCATTTCAGATGAAGGCAGGGAACAGCTGTATGAGTGCACAGAGGTCTTACTCTCAATCATTTTGTTTAATCAGTTATTTGAATCTCCAGGCAGCTCTGTGCAGTTCCTGCCTTGATGTCCAGCACAAAGCCTACAAATCACCCAGCGGAAACTGGCAACAGGAACTATTGACATATTCTTGTCGGATTACTCTTTTGTAGCTCTGATTGAATATTTTTACTGCACTATAGGAAGATGAAACAATGACAAATGTTGCATTATAGGTTCTGCATTTTGCACAAAACTCAAAGTTTAACTTCTTTCAATTCAAGACAAATAAATACCCAAAGCTCAAATATAGCCCAGTCTCACAAAGCAAGAGCTCGATGGCGTGTGTCAATTTTGCTCTTATTCAAGATATCAAAAATCTGTACAGTGTTCTCACTCTTAGATCAGCTCCACTTTGTCTGACTTTCAGAATAAAAGCACATTACCCAAACAATAAATAGGTAACAGACTGAAAAGTAGTAAAGTAAAATATTTTGTTATAAATAATTCAATGTTTTCTGTATTTGCCTTCTGTCCCACACATCAAATAGAAAGTTATACTGCATTAAAATAACCCAGAGCCAGATATCAGGCTGGTGTCCTATATGGCTCTTTGGTCCCTTGAGGATGAACACTAAAAAGCCGTGTACTTATTATAACTGATAAACACTGATTTTCAGCTTAATAAGACTTTCTCTACTTAGTGACATACAACTGATCTCTGTGACAAATGAAATATTCACGTGACAGAAAGAGGAGTGATGCCTGCACCAGCGAATCTGGGCTCCACTCTAATCAATATTACAGTAGTTCTGTAGTACATAGCAGCCAGAGGAGGCACTGACACTTTCTACAGAAAAACATTAAAGTGAACACACACGCCTGCACACATGCACACGCAGACATAACACACACTCACACAGGTCAGCAGAATCAGACAATTAGTAAATTAAAGTGTTGCTGCTGACAGCCCTTGTCCCAGTGAGTCAATAAGCCTCTGTGCTGTTCACAGTCATAGACACATTTTTTTGAGAAAACTGACAAAGCCTCAGTCTCTTGGTGAGAAAAATAAAAGTACCATTCATCAGCTTGCCTCTCAGCAACCCACCAAATGTGCCATGTAGAGGTCCACTGCAGGCGATGATGTGCCAGAGGCATTGGCAAAGAGTGAGTCAGCCAAATTATTCTAAGAATAACCTATGTACGTGTAATTAGGGGTAACATTACACATCCATAATTGCATTGTTCGTGTGTCCTTTACAGTCAGATGTAAATGTATACCTCCTAACTGCTGCTGCTCATCATCTGGAAAATAATGGTCATGTTAATAAGAATCAATAAGAATCAGTTTTTTCAGTCTCCAGGATGAACCTCCCATTAGATACTGTGAACAACCTCTAACAAGTTTTCAAGAGGCTTAAAATAGTTATGATACTTAACTGTCCGAGTACTGAAGCAGTTCATTTGACGGGATGCTTAGACAGGTCCACTGACATGTTAGTCCAGGTTAAGATAAAAAGTAGGAAACACCAAGCTAAAGTGATGAGGGAGGTCAAACACGTATGATCTGTGAAGTGAAGTCCAAAGTCCACCACTCATCACCTTGGTAAGTGTTTCATGAAAGGAGATATGTGAGAGTGTCGTTAGAAACAACCTGAGTGTCCATTATGACCCACGCCAGGCCAAGAGCAAGGTGTCTGAGGATTTCCATGTTAAAATCCACAAGTTCGCTTTGAAAGGCTGCCCTTGTCTGTACTAACACATTTGAGATCAGAAACATGTTCTTGTTGTTGCACTTGAAGATAAAAATCAAAGAACACATGTTTGCCCTGCAGCAGCACAAATTAGGACTGCAGACGTAAGAAATAACCACTAACCTTGTGTACTCTTTGTGCTTTGTTGCAATAAATAAATGTCCCTAGGCTCTCAGATCACCCTGTTTCTCTCCCTAATAGTCAGTTCTTCCAAACTATCCAACATTGCGTGTTAAACATTACACGTTCTTATTTGGGAGTTAATTCTCCACCATTTTTCAAGACTTTCTGTCAGTTTTATAGAATGTGTGTGTATTTTTTTTATGACGCTACACCCCCCGTCTCACAGGACTATCCTCTATTCAGTGAAATCTAGAGAAAAAAGTTTGCAGTCAAAAAATCCCATTATTAATACTGAAATGCTCTGAGTTTAGTACAGTCAGGCTCTGCCTCTAATTCATGTCTTTTTCAGATTCACATTGGGATTTCAGGGTCCACGTTGCCCGTCTGCGCATATTGTTCCTTCAAATGGGTGACTGTCAGTTCTCCATTCTGAATGTTACGCTGTCATTTTGACAGTTGAGTATATTTTTAAAACAGCCCTTTGAATGTTTGGAAAAAATGAACTGATTGTTTTTCTATGCCTCTGAAATAGCATGTTTGGCTCTATGTCCTATACAGTGGATTTGTTTGCTAAAAGAAAGTACCCTTTGTGCTTCCGCACAGTATCTTTTTGAAAGCCTTTCTGAAGTCTTTGTTGAAGATGGTGTATATGACTGGGTTAAGTGAGGAGTTGCAGTAACCGATCCAGAAGAAAAACTTAAAGAGTGGATCGGGGATGGTGCAGGTTTCTGGGCACACTGCCTGTAGAGAGTAGGAGAAGAAGAAGGGAAACCAGCACACCACAAAGACACCAATGACCACCGCCAGTACAAAGGTGAATCGTTTCTCTCTGTTAACCATTGCTTTACGCCTCGCTGCTCCTGGGTTGTTCTCTGTTTTTGACTTCCTCCCTGGCACCAGTCGAGACCCCGTTGAAGTGGCAATCATGTCCCGGTAGCGCTTGACTGAGGCCGGGGAGTGGACCCTTCCTCCTCCAGGTGACCCTGGCATGCTGGTGCTGCCACGGCCTCCTCCGTGGCTGTGCTCCATATCACTCTCTGTGCTTGAGCTGTCACCATTGTTATTGTCAGCTTTTTTCCCCCTCTGCCTCTTGCCCTTCTTCCCCTCCTGTTTAGTCTTGGCAGGATCAGGCTGAGGCACAGAGGCGGGAGTTGAAAGGCCGTGGTGAGAGGTATCAAGGGAGGCTGTGATAGGGGTCATGACAGTAGAAGGGGATGGAGGTTGCAGGAGATTATTTAGTGTGGGATTCTGGGAGGTTTGAGACTCTCCGGGGAATGGAGAAGGGGTGATGGCAAGGGTGGGGGGTCTGGCATTGTAGGTTTTGTTTGAAGAAGGGGGTGTGCTTTCTTCATCATCCTTCCCATTGGCTTGTACATGTCGCGGAGGCTGACTTGGTGTGGCACAGGCAACCCCATCCTTCCGGGGCTCTCCTGGTGGGCAGCGTGTTCTCTGTTTGGCTATTTGGTAGATTCTTATGTAAACCAGGATCATGATGAGGCAGGGGGCAAAGAATGAGCCAATGGTGGAGTAAAGGATGTACCAGCGCTCATCGTTCAGCTGGCACTGTGGTCCTCTCTCATTCCCCTGGTCGCCCGGCTCACTTTTGTTTAGTGAGAGCAGGGGAGGAAAGGAAATGATCGATGAGATGAGCCACACAACCACAATAGCGGCTTTGATGCGCCTGGGTGTCCGCTGACGCCCGTAGGTAACCCTGGAGATTGACAGGTAGCGATCCAGAGAGATTGCGCACAGGTGCACAATGGAGGAGGTGCAGAAGAGCACGTCAAGCGCCAGGTAGATCTCACACCACAGAGACTTGAAGTACCAGTAACCCAGCAGTTCATTGGCCAGAGAAAAGGGGATGATGAGGGTGGCCACTAAAATGTCCGCAGCAGCCAGAGACACTAAGAACAGATTCTGCGGACCGCGCAGTGACCTGCTGGTCAGGACAGCGATGATAACCATGATGTTTCCCACGATGGTGAAGACGACCATCAACGTGATTGCGGTGGCGAAGGCCGCCGTGGCTTCAGGAGAATAAGGTGCGAGCTTCAGGACGCTCTGGTTGCAGGGGACCGAGGCTCCAGGGCTGCTCAAACTACTGTTCCAGCCGCTCAGCTCCATAGAGCAGCCGCTGTCCTGAACCGAGGCCATGCTGGGATTAGTTTTCCAGGTGTCTTAATATTAAAGAAAAGTTTGGTCACTGAATGATATCTATTTAAAAATATGTTTTACTATTCCGGGTGTCTGATAACAGTGTGAGAAAATCAGTTCTGCACAACAAAACATCGTTTGCACATAATAAATGATCATTTGCACCATATTTACCTCAGCTCTCTTTTGTCTGTGCGATGTTTCCAAACGTTAGCTCCCTCGCATTATCCGCCGCGGCAGGTCTTCCAAGTCCATTTTAGGAATACAAAGCAGTCCGGGGCAATGCGTCACGGTGGTACAAAGACACGGATCAGTGCATTTTAATTAAAACGCCCTGTCACTTCATGCAGTCGCAGTCACACTTCCCCCCTTAAAGACAAGTAATTATTGTGACGTTCCCTGATGTGCACCAACCTTTGCTGAACTACAATGCCGCTAGAAGAACTTATACTTCCTCAACGCAGGGAAACTCCTCTGTATCGCCCTAAATATAAGATGTCATTTGGAATTATCTAGTTTGGGGCCGTTTAAAACAAAGCGAGAATGAATACATGAGATCGGGTTACGGTGAAGACGATCGAAACTCTCCGTGCGTCATTTGGAGACGCGCGTAAAGTCGACCCGGCCGTCTCATTTGCGCAAGGAATACACTGGTGTAAATAAAAATAGCCGTAATCTAATGCATTTTTCATCACTGATTCAGCCTGCGGTGAAGCCAACAAGAGAAAAGGAAGGTTAATCTCGGTTTCCCCAGTCTTACGCACGGAGACAGGTATGTAATCAAAACGCGTTGTTCCTTCAGAAGTGAAAAGACCCTCGTTGTGCGTCTGAGGAGTTTTTCTTGCTTTTTTCTCTCCAGGAGTTCACCGGGATGTAATTCAGCCGCTCCGCTGGCACACATGACAGGCTTCCTCACTGAGGCGCAGCAGCATCTTCACTTGTGAACAGGACCTCACGACTAAATCTAATAAGTGGGGTGCCTCCCATCTCCCTCTTGCGCTTCTTTTTAGTGCCAGTGATGTCATTGTGGAGCTGTGGGCGTCATGGGATCCTTACTTTTTCTATCTGTGTGGTTCCTCTCCTTTCTCTTTCCCCATTACTCACATTAAATCTGCTTCCTCGAGGCAGTTAGTTTAGAACCGGTTTCTTGGATGACACTACTTTGGTCAATTAATTCTATGGGACGCCGAGATCTCCAGCTAAGAGTGCAAAGATAATGCCACCTGCTTCAGAAAACATCATTTTCGAGATACCCGTGCTATTATAAAAACGGCTCAGTCATCATCATCATCATCGCCCTCTTCAGCTTGTGGCTTTGTACACATGGCAGTGGGTTTTAGATAAAGACTGTTTTATCTCTGCATCTTTACATATTTCTTTTCTCACGCTCTGTTCTCTCCATCAAACAGATTCACAAACATCTCCTCTCCTGCTATGAGTTTTTCTATTTATCAATAGAGCTTGTTAAAGGAGGGCTTATGACCATTTGTGAGAACGTAGTCAGATGTTTTTTTTTTATAATCTCACATTTTAAGAAACTCTCATAATGATAAATCTTGTGATTGTAGTGCTGTAGGTGGGACCCACTATTCCATTGGAAGGTTTCAATGAAATCTATCTAATATAATTCACATATAAAATCTAGTTCTTCAAAGAAACTCACAACTGAAACAGTTTATAACCTTCACATAAATGTTGCAGTGTATTGTTTCCTCTCAGCAGAGCTCAGCTAGATCTATCTCTAATCTGACCACACCGTGTCACCCTCCAGCTCTGCTAAGTGGTGCAGGTACGGGACAGGGGTAGTTGTTTTTGCCTTCCATGTTTATGCATTTACATCATCACTTGACTCCCATTTAGAACCCTCTTGCATTATGCGTACTGCAACACTCCCACCCCCAGGAAGCACAGACATCCATGGCTTCCCTCATAATTTGTTTCCAACCAGAGATCAAGTGCTCGATCGTTCAATTATCAAGTGAAACCTACGTCATGCAGTGTTTTACTGAGCCATAAATTAAACAGTGGCAGAGTTTATCCCGTGGTATTTAAAAGCAAGTAGGTGGCCTCTGTGATATAAACTCACACAAACAAACACACGACAGCCTACACATGCACACAATATTATGAATGATGTGTGGGTAGGAGGTCTTGTTTGCTTGTTTTTGTAGTGCGTCCCCCACACATTGCTGTTGTAATGAGAGAGAAGCCCGGCTATCCACGCATGGAATTACAATTCTGAGCCCTGCTCTCTGCTCTCCAGCAGCCAATAATGGCTGTGCATTTTTCGCTCCACTATACATTTTAAACAAAAAGGAAAAGAAAATAATGCTTTTAGTGGGAGAGTGCACTCCAATCAAGTGTCTCTGTTTCCGTGGGCTGACCTGTGCTTAGTTACACGAGGAAATTGCATTCCAGGGGATAGAGGTGTGACACTGATGCCAACGTTATAGAGACTGAGCAGCACAGAGTGTTCAATGCACAGCACACTGCCTCTGAAGTACTGAAGTTGTATAATAGCACGCGGTAGACGGACGTGTACACACACTTTACAGTACACACGACACGCCTGGAGGAAATTCTCTTGTCACGGATCAGTAATCCTTGCTTGACATCCAAAGTGGAAAAATTGCACATGGACAGAAAAGGACTAACTTTTTGAGAAAAGTTTCAATCTACTGAAAAAGGTTTTAAGAGACTGTTTACCAAACCAGTTCAAGCCAAGTGAGCACAGAGGAAGGCTATGGCAGGAGTCAGCACACCTTTTTGTTCTGGTCCAAAACAATGACAGCACAGCATCTGACCTTTGGATGATTTCCATTTAGAACTTTTTTTAAGGTACTGGCTTGATTCTGTGTGTGCTCACTCAGTGCTTTCATCTAATTTCCAGTTTGTTAATATTCTTGCCACTGTTTCCGTTGGACAGCAATATCATTAACAGGCTTCAGAAGTCTAGTAATATGTGTGTGAGTGTGTGTGTGTCCGACCTGAAAACAATTACAGGGAATGGTCCCAGATGGTCATACAGTAATTTTCCCAACTGGATTTGTAATGATGACAACTGCATCTTGTGTGTGTGTGTGTGTGTGCCTGCAGGTCTGTGTGTGTGTGTGTGTGTGTGTGTGTGTTAAATCATCACATTGTAATTCTCCAGCTAACAATATCAGACATATTGCTGCTTTAGTCTATTAGCGGTGTACTGCACTGCAGATCACTTGAATGTACTGTCACTGGCTGTAAATAGGAAAATACTCAAAATGTCCACATCATGATCCCTGTGCAAAGTGTACATACAATACAAGCACACGCACACAGCCGTTGCCTGATGTCAAATGATTGATCGTGAGCTTAAGTTTAATCTGGACCCTGAGTGTGCTTAAAGGTTTGGGTCTGTTTTCATTAAGCAGTCTGACTAAGTATGGTGGAACTGAATATAGCAAATGAGATGAGAGAGACATTAAGATGGAAGGGAGGCGGAACAGGCTGCTACCAGAGATAAATATGTGACTAAGTGAAATGAAACCAGACATCCCTTAAATGTATTAGTGGAAAATCGTTTATAAGGAAACCAGACGTGTGTTTATGTGTACAGGCGGCTTGCCTGTGTTGCACTATTAAACAGTCTGCTGGCGTCATCTGCTGGATGTTGCTGAATAATTTCGACTTCTGGTCGTTTCAAAAGTTGTCACTAGAGAGCACCGTTTCACCAGAACGAGCAAAAACCCAGTTCTTACAGCTCTGTTTTGGTGAAAACACAGGAAGTAATGTGACTGTTGTTTGTTTTGAAACTACCTACAAGGATGGAAGATGTACTCCTTTACTTACACACACGCCCACGAGTACAACAACAGACAAACAAATGACCCAGTATAAGTATTTATAAGTAAATCATTTACTTATGATTAGAAAAATGCCCCATGACTTATAATTGACTGTGTGCTACATTAATGTGAATGTTTAAACAGAATTGTCCTGGAGTAGCTGGTAGTGGAGTCCGTTATAGAATCTTTTATGCTGCAGATATGTGGTTCATATCCATGACTGCTGTTTATTCATCAAGGTCCTGTTGAGTCTTTGCTTTTTCTGTTGAGTACTGTGTCATTTTAAGACCCTTAAAGACCTCTACCTTGAGAAATGCAAAGAGTATCACCCATACTATAATCAAAACGTGTGACACAAATACCACAAATTCAAGTAATCAAACATTAACATAAAACTACATTTTATCACCACAGTATAATCTAATTATTCTAAATTCCTTTCAGGGCAAACGCACACACATCAGTCACATGTTGACATTTAAAACTCAACTAATTGTCAGGAGTAAAAATATTGTTTTTAAATCCTGTCTAATTTAGTTGAGTACTCTAGACTTGTACTTTAGTAAGAATAATTGCAAGAGTATAGACCTTTAATTCTCTAAACTGGTTAATTTTCCAGCTTTATCTTTAATTACTGGCTCAGAAAACTGATAATATAGAGTCAGGTGGTAAAATTTTAATCTGAAAAATACCTGATGGCTCATGCTGATACAGCACATTACTGGTTATGAAGAGACCACTAGACACAATATTTTTCCCCATGTTGTAACTGCATTTGTATTTATATTCTATTTCATTTTAATTTCAGGCCCAGCCCCAGACTGCCAGCTGACAATTATTTAACTGGGCAGGTGTGTTTATAATGTTTAGTATAATTTTAATCTTAACAGACGTCAGGTGGAAACTAGGGCTGGAGTTGAGCTAAATTGGATTTAAATAAAAAATAGTTTCAGATGAAACTGACTGTGACTGTAACCAGAAGTAAGTGAACTTTCAATCAACGTAATAAACTCCAAGATTTATTTATCTGCTCTCTGTCTGGAAAATTGTATCTAATGGAAGGAAAATGTCAAGCAGGCTCATTACGCTTGCAAACACGTTGGGCAATGAGAGGAAGTGGTTTATTTTAGCAATGGCCGACACAGGAGTGTGGGTGGCATAATTAGCATCGTGGGATTGATGCAGCTGGTCTTTAAACAGCTATTAGTGGCAATATTTTTGTCATTTTATTAGAATTGTGTGTGTTTTAAACACAGCGCTTTAAACAAAACAATAAGGTATTATTTAAATGAGCAGTTTATTGTTTACAAGGCATCTCACTGTTGCCCATAATGATGTAATATGAGCTTTGTTAATGGCATCTGCAGTAGTTTAGGTCAAATCTCACATAATGAGAAACTCATAGTGTGCAACATGAAAGTTTAGCATTACTGTTATGGGATCAAATAAATCATTTGGACTTTCCAAACTTCCTCATTACAGTTCATTTTGACGCGTTCGTGTATGGGTACATTTTTACAAAGCTCTTCTTCTGTCAAATGTTTTTCTCGCAACAGCAGCAAGTGAATATGAAAATTATGTCGGTGCTTGTCGAGGTCTTGAAGAACTTCAGACTGTAAACCCATTTTCTGCAGATAATCCTCCTAAATACTCAGCAATGTACGGTTTTAATACCTCCGGATTCAACATGAGCATATCAAGTGCAGCAAGGCCATTTGTGTGAAATTATGCATTGGTAAAGTGCTCTGTGAAAATAGTGCAATGCTCAGTAACCAATCTAAGACTACCAGTGTTACAGGTCACTTAAATGTATAAAGTAAGTACGCTGAACAGTTTGTATGCAAAGAACATGATTATACAGAGGAAAGAGACTCTTGATATCCAGCATGTTTTTTATTTCATTGGATAACAGCAGGAATAAGCCAAACCATGTTGGTTTAAAGTGCAAAAACAGTAGTAATAATATTAACACTGTCATAATGAATGTTGAAACAATAAATACCAAAAAATCTATTTACATGATAAAACCATTTTCAGATTGAGTGCACCAAGCCTCATATATCTCCAGATACAGAATGATTCCTCGTATCGTCGGACCCCAACCCCAATTAGTGCATTTGTATAAATTAAACAATACAACGTGAAATTCATCTAGTATTGCTGCAGGTAGGTAACACAGTGCTGTCTCCTAATGAGACAAGTCATGTCACAGTGGGCGTAACGTATGAAAATAAAAAAACAGTCCTTGACAATTATCAGGCACATACATAAAAAACCACCGACGTAAAATAACACACAAACCTAGGCAGAGCCAGACAAGCTGGCACAAATCCCCTCAAGAATAAAATGTCAGGGGAAATTACCTCATAGCTGCTTAAACGTGCTGGCTCAGAATCACAATTGTTATATGTACTGCAGTGGGGTTTTTATTACCAACTGCTGTTTATTGCCGCAGATTCCCATTTGTTGGTTTCTAGTCAAAAGGGGGAAACCAGATCCACCACGAGCTATGTGATGCCAGCAACACGAGTAGCTTTTACCTTCTGAAATGCACTGTCTTCAAAGCAGAACACTGATAATGTGTGCGAGGACTAATAATGCCTTCAGTGCCGTCTTCAAACAGATAGTCATGTAAGTGTCTTCAGCCCTGGCAGAGAATGTCAACCTCATACTGCAACAGCTGCCCCATGAAGGCCAGGTTGGGGGAGATGACGTTACGCCTCTGCTTCACAAAGTTGAAAGCCTCATCCAGTCGGAAACGCTGCGTGTGCATGAGGTAGGCCAAGCAGATGGTGGCAGAGCGTGAGATACCTGCCTGGCAGTGCACGAGCACCCGACCACCGCTCTGCTTCACTGAATCTGTAGGCGGGAGGGAAAAAAACGAGACGGAAAGAGGAAGACGGATCAGTGCTTTATGCTCCATTTCACATCAGAAGCAAACAGAAGCACACAGATAGACTGTAAACTTGTTTGAGGGGCGACCTGCCCAGATATGAAAACGAAGTTGTTATTCACCATGTTAATTACCATGGTTACTTCACACCAACTAACCAAAAGTAGTTGTTAAAATAACCTCTGTGTTCTCTGCAACTAAACTTTGCAAGTTAAAAAGGTCAGAACAATCTAAATGTGTTGTGCAGCTTGTTCAGAATACATCCATTACACTACTGGTCCATTAATCCAGCTATAAAATGGATTATGGTGTACAAGCTGCTTAGAGAAATGTTTTGCATATTTAATGTTTCAATGAGATTGTAGAAATGCTCAGCTGACATAAACAAGACCGATTCAGTCTGTTTAGTGGGTCTATTTTGGTGGAGTTTGAACTTATGTTGCACTGAGTAAATAAAGGTTAAACTTTCATTTAAAGGTTACACTGGACACGGGTTGGTGGAGTTGTGGAAGCTTAGATGAGATACTCACTGATGAAGGTGATGGCGGTGGGGAAGCAGGCTCTGATGTCAGCACCCAGACTGTCCTCCACCGTGAGCCGCAGGTATTCAAGCTCTCCCTCGTAGAAGTTTGGACAAGTGGAGGACACGTTGAGCACAGCTGTGATGCCTGCTGCTGCCAGGGTCTCTCTGCGAGAGGAGTGAATGGCACTGCCCAAAAACAAGAAGGGCAACAGCTCTACCGGACCGTCCTGCAATTTACAAATAATCAGAAGAGGGTGTTAAATATGGTGGATAATTGGATGTTGTTTTAAAAACTATATTACATACTACGCTTTACACAAGTGTGTTTCATCTTACCCGATCATATGTTGGTGTTGTGCGACCCATCACTGTTGGTTCTGGTTCCACTAGAGAAAGGCGATTGCTGGGAGAGCTGTAACAGAGCTCTGGGTAGGTCTGTAAAAATCCTTCAAATCCACCTAAATGGAGGTCACACAGTATTAGCTAAGCTCCAAGCTTTCACTAAAGTCCTCCTTAAAAATGTTTTATGCATACAACACTAGTGATGATGTAGTAAACGAGAGAAGTCATCAGTTCAATGGTTTGGCATTTGAGTTTGCATTATACTCCTTAAAAATATACATTATTATTAATATTATTAAGAATATAATTGTACTTCAAACACATTAGTAGCCCATGTTTTATTCAGAACACAGTTTTAAGGGTAGCCTATACTATCAGGTGTTGCTGACTGAAAAGATATTTACCTTGCAGAAAGCAGATCTGTGTCTGGGCTTCGTTTAACAGGGCTGTGAGCAGCATCTGGGCCACACTTTCTGTCTTCAGCTCGGCCGCTGACCTGCTCCTGTCATCCACCACCACCACAGGGGAGAACTCTCCGCGCCGCAGGCGGCCCAGGAGAGCCTTGTCCGGGATGAGCCACTCCAGAGCCACGACCGAGCTTTTCGATCTACGGCGCAGCATGGAGTTCCAGTTGACGTTACGGGAGTCGCAAATGTGCGCAAAACTAAAATCGAGGAACGGTCTGCAGTCCAGTACTATGTACTGGTCCCCGGGGGACCTGAGTATGTGAACCAGCTCGTTGCCAGTTATTTCCAAAGGCTCGCTGCTCGAAGTCATGGTTGAAATTGGATTTAGAATATTGTTGTAAGTAATAATTAATTAACGATTTGTTGTCATCAAATGGAAACCTTACAGAATAAAAAGTAAATAGTGTTTTTCTGTGACGATTTAAAGTTAATAAAGTACTTCTGGAAATGTTTTTATAATCTAGAGAGTTGCTGTGTTGTCCGTCAGCTCTGTTAAAATCTTAAGATTGAGTTTCATTTGTTCATTGATAACAGCTGGGAGCGGGGCGGCGTCTCCGCGGACCCTCCTCGTTTTCCGCGCAGGGAACAGCGTCACAGGCGGAACGACCATATTTGGTTCGCCCGGTACTCCTCATATGGTCACTGACGTCAAACCTGTTTTTCCTACCGCGCACGTGGTCGTTTTGGGTTATCCCGTGTTTTTGTGTTGAATGACGTTATGGTGAATTTTTGTTGTTTGAGTGAGATTTAAACTCAGTTCTGGGTCGATTCTGCTGCTGATCACAGACAAAAGTAACACATTTCTCTCTCTACTTGTTTTCTGCACGATGTTGGATATTTATTTTGACTAAAAGAGAAATATTCTGTTAATAAAATGCCAGAAGAGACTTGAGTTGTTTTGTCTTTGCTATGCTGGGGATTAATTTGCCCCAGGTTGTTATCATGCAGGACACAGCTACACATTACAGTGTTTAAAACAAATCACAGACTGATGATTATTCAGTTCTTACACAGTCATGTGGTAAAGAAAATGAAAGAAAACATGTCCGATTACTTTTTATGATATCCTGGGCTGCAACGTGGAAAAAGGGCAGTGTGGAAAACCTACCCAATAAGAATTACTGGTGCTTGATGACTTGAAACTATTCAAGTGAAAGCACAAAACATTAACTTCTAAAAGTGTTAATTTAAAAGCTTATTGTTACTTAAAATTGTGACAGAAAAAAATAGCTCAAACCGACATATTACTAAAATTAGAAAAAAATAGATTCATGTACAATCTTAACACTCATATAATATATATATAAAAATAGAAAATAGGTCTTCAGGCTTTTGAGGTCAAAAAAATTGGTTATCATCACCATAACATTTAATACAACCTATCAACAGTCTACATTTCATTGTTACCTTATAATGCATTGTACAATGTGTAATCTTTATTATTTTACAGAACTTGACAATTTAAAAGTCTTTTGAGTGTAATACTGAGTGGTGACAATTTTATTATGAAATCTTCTAGTATTTTCCTGTTTGTTAAGCTGAAGGCACAAGGCTTTCCTAGAATTTCTGCTTTTCTTGAGTACAAACATTTATCAGTAGACAACTACTTGAAGAAAACTCTGTGTTTCCTCTTTTACTTTTTTCCTACAGCCAATAATCAAGAAGAACCCGAACTGATGCCACTAACAAGTCCTGTATAGTGAATGACCTCCATTGTTTTATTATTAAAATACATGATGAGCCATGTTTTGATGAATGATGTTTTAAATCAGACATCAAGAATAAATTTGATATTTATTTGTAATTCATAAGTGTTTAATAAAGAAGCAGTGGTTTCCAGTCCTTTGGGGAAATTTTTAACCAGTTTATTTTTTATATGTGTGGGCCCTTGGTAGACTAAAATAACATTGTTGGTTTTGTTCTGTTTATAGATTTTGATTATCATGACAGAAAACATGTAAGTGCTGGGTTATGTAAAACCTACAGTTAGTTACACTTTCTACTGACTTTTGTCACTGTGAAAAACAAACATGGGTTTAAATTTTTCTTCATGAATAACATTTAGATCTGAAACCTTATTCTTCGAGCTTATGTAGAACTTCAGTCTTATTTGTGCTGTCACTATTTTTCACAGTAGTTTTTTAATAGAAAAATCTTCTTTTCACAAGTAAATTCACAGTAATTCTCCTTGACTGGGATGTTAGAGATGTCTTTCCACCCCCCGGATACACGACACTCATTGCCCTGTTACACAGAGACAAACATACTTTATGTTCAGTGTGGGATAGTTTATATTAAAAGGTGTAGCCTGACATCTTTGTCTTCATTTCCTCCTAACCCACTCTGAAATCACTCCCACAAAAAGTCTCCCACTCAAACCTCTGACTACACTTTCTTCTTGTTCCCACTTCCCTTCTCCCTCTCGCTCACCGCTGGCTGCGGGTCCCTCAGCACACATCCCACTCCGTCATGCCTTCTCCCTGCTGAGGCTGCAATTTCAATCCACAGCAGCACACACACACTGGGACACAGTTCATCACGACTGTCAGTGGAGCTGCTGAGTGTGAAGTCTCAACTTACACTCTATTCACACAAAAGCCCACAGTCCTGATTTCTGCCAGGCTGCCAGAGGTGAGGTGTTTATGTGCGAGGGCATCGTAAAGAATGCTTTTTTTTCTTTCTTCAACGTTCGCCCCCATCTCAGCAGCCCGACAGGAAACAGCACCACACTTACATCCTGTCACCATCCAAGCAGCCCTCAACCTTCACACACACTCCCCCTCAGTTTGCATCACTACAACCTTCGTATCATTTGTCATAGCTCAGACTGACTATTTGAAATATTGAAATTACCCAGAAAACCCTGAGCAACGATTAGTGATTTCAGAGTTCCTGGATATGGTGACTCACACATAATCAATTGCTTTCATTTTCTATTGATTCTAATATTGATTCTTCTGTTAGGACACGTCAACAACGTTTCGCTGTCCTAGATGAGGTATTCTGACTAACACGTCCACAGGCGGGGTTGGGTCAGAGATACTGACCCCGTCATGACAAAGAAGGCAGAAGTGGTGTATGACAGTTGATGGTGGGGCGTCAGAGCTCATGACAGAACCTAAACAGGGGTGACTATTTTTGAATCAGAAGCAGCTATTGTGTCATCAAGATGCAGGCGGATCTTAGACAGACGAAAACACATAATTTAACAGTCTGTTGATGACGCTCTAAGAAAGCGGTGACTTCACAGTGATGAGTACATTACTAACACCAGAAATTTGCCCTTACTCAGCTCTCAGACTGAATGTACGAGTAAATTTTTATTTACTCAAAAGAAAAAAACCCTGTTGAAAACATTTGCTGCTTGCAACCATCCACATCTCCCCCTTCCTCCCACAGGGGGATTATCCAGGATTAATTAAATGGCCGCGATATTAATCTCTGACAAACACAGTAATCTGGGAGATTTGCCTCATCCCTGATTCCTGTCATCCATGTGACAAAACCATCTCCCCATTCAGGACGAACGTTCCCCTGCTGGGGTCAGATCACTGATGCGTTTTGGCGAGCAGAAGCTAGATGTTACGGAAAGCTGAGTGGTTTCTGGTGGAGGAGTTTTAGTGTGTGTTTAAGTGGGCGTGCGTATTGTACATTTTGATTACACTAAGCCAAAAACTCTCTGTTTTATGAGTGGGTTTGTAGAGCTTGATTCCCTGTTAGTCAGCCCTATAGACACCGTGTACTATGTAATGTCTTATTTGCATTTAGCCATTAATTTCCCTTCCATTTTATTTCTACCTATGACTTGGCATGTTGTGTAGGGGAATTTATTTAACCACTGAGCAAAATGTACAATGTGAAGTGAGTAAAATCTCCTTTGTATTTACTGTATGGTATTCCCTTCACATCATAGTGTGTATTGTTCCTGCTTCCTTCCTCTCGCCTCCTCTGCTGCTCTCTGCTGATTCATCATGATTCTGTGAAGAATATCACAAACAATATTCAAAAAAACACATGCAGACATACTGATAAATATTACACATTGTGTGTGTGCTGTCAGTGTAAACAGTCAGCGCACTGAGGAAACCACTTCCTGGAAAAAATGACGATACTTTCACAGAAAACAACTTGATGGCATAACTAAAACAATTATAAACACTGAATCTTTTTAATTTACTGTATCTAAATATAACACACATGCATGCCTAAGATTCATAAACTGAAGACAAATGATTCATTCAGTCCACAACGTGCACCACCTCCTTCATCTTGCATCATTCACTATGTCACGCTCTCTGACTGGCACCTCTCTCACCTACACCCTTCCTGCTAACCCCTCACCCTCATGGTTTGCCCTCCTCTGCCTCTTACCCCAGGATAACTGTGAGGCCTATGCTTGCTACCAGGCTCAGAGCAGTAACCATGGCGATGAGTGGCACCAGCAGGCCCTCAGTGGGTTGAAATGGAGGGTATTTGTCTCCACGAGGCAGGGTGGGCAGAGTGACGAGAGGTCGGTCAGTCTGAACGGGCAAAGGAGAGACTGGAAAAAGGTGGATGAAAGTAACAGACAGAGGCGTTAACAGAGCTGTAGAGAACTACTGGTGTAGAGGATAGAGTCCTATTGAATATTAACAGCCATCTTCACGTTGACTTTGCCCTTCGCCAACTTCCAAAGTTGGCGAACTTTGTCAGTCTCTGTGACAGACAAACAGGTTTTCTCTAAGGAATCTTTGTGTTTGAAGATTTATTTTGTTAGCTTAGCAGCTATTATTGGACGGGTGGGTATTAGATAAGGGAGAATTAAAACAATACAATCATCAGGATTCTAGGAAAAAGGGAATCATGGTAGTTTTTATTTGTCCTTTAACTGAGATTATTTTGTTGGGCAGGTTTCAAAACAAATAAACACAACATGCTTTTATTTCGATCTCACTATAAAAAGCAACGTTGATGCTTACATCAAGCACAATGCAAGAAGCTCTAAAAACACCCACCTTCTTAAAGAAATTGACACACCCTGACTCAACCCCACAGATCCAAACCACAGACACACATTTACAGCACAGTTACTAATTAAAAGCTTTTGCAAAACTTAAATGTTTGAAGTTTATTTTTAAACGTGGGCTAAATTATTTCTTAGAAAACTAACTTGTGGCCTCCGGAAACTCGTCGGAAACTCGAAAATATTTAGAATCTCTTTACAACAACATCAATATAAGGAGATTTGTGTCATCCTACAGTACACAGTTCATCAGAGTCTCTTTTTTCTCTTACGTGGCAACTGCCCAGAAGTGCTAAATCAGTTCAGATATGATCTCATCTGTTGCCCTTTCAGGGATAAATTATCTAACAGTTACTATACCAGTGAGTAAGAAAATGACTTGATAGAAGACAGTTTCATTTCCCTGCAGAGAGCAGCGATATACTCCTTGTTCTTCCACGTGCAGCTGATTTAAGATAACAGATGGCTCATCTGTCACTACCAGGGGCCTGAAGTCACTTTCATTCAGCTGCATATGCAAATTATGAAGGTATAGTTGCAAGTTAGTGGATGTAAAAGCAGTCAATATGCAAATACACCGTGACACTTTGAAACCGGGAACACAATGTAACAAATGGGAATCAGGAAGTATGCATAGTTGCAACTACTTAAGTTTTTCTGAGAGACCTTTTCTGTTCCTGGAACTCCTGGAGCCCAGGAGAAGTGGTACTCTGTTTTTCCCAAAAGAAGACGATGCCATGGAAGAAAACAGTCCAGCACTGCCTGGCCTCCCTCCACAGCCTGCACCGGGTACTCTGGAGAAACAGTAAGAAGGGGGGAGAGAGGAGAGATGCTTCATTCATTTACACCAGGATTATGTGAATAATATTTTGATTAGCTCTGCACATGGACACACAGCTGCAGCGTCCTGCCTAAGAACACATTTACTCACAGCATGTACTTTAAAGAACAGCGACTCCCACCACATCGGTACAACTACCTCTGACTCACCCACTCACTGAAACAAACAAAATTACCTCCACAGTCCTGCTGGCCAGAGGGAGAGGGACAATTGTATATCTTGTAGCGGCAAGAAACGCAGTCCATTACTCTTTGATTCAGAAGCCCTTAGAACAACACACATGCACACACATGTACTTTAACACATACTACTGTAGTATCACATGTACTTCTACAAGGATTTACAGGCAAACTTACCACAAGTGTTGGGGCACAATCCTGAGGAAGAAACAAACAAATCACCTAAAGATAATACAACTCATGCCATCTCAATGCCTGACAGCAAATACCCGATAATTCTAATGACAATTACCATAACGGATAAACATGTCCAAGTGTTTTTCTAAGATCCTCCTGCCTTTCTCCATTATCTGAATGGCGTCAAATGTTAAAGATTCTAAAAAAAGAATCAAAGATGTCATGTAAACATAGTATATTTGGCAGGTGCAGGTGAAACATTACTGAATTACTTTTACAATGTTGGAACTATTATTTACAACGAACTGTGTTTTTTTTCTCACCAGTGTGGTCAGTATTTAAAAAGCGGTCAAATTCAGTCTGGTATTCAGTTCTGGCTCTGTACAGCGTGCTGGGATCTGAGCAGTGGAAAACATACATTTAAATATTTTATTTGATCTCTTTAAGTACTATATCATTAAAACAACCTTAGTGGTTGACACTATTTTACATTAGTGTAATGAAGATGTGATCAGTGTAAGTTGGTTTCATGAATTTTCAGATGTGGATCTCACCAATGACTCCCATTCTTTCCAGACTGGTCTCTCTGTAGGTCACGTATGCATGGTCACAAATCATTTTGATTTCAATCTGTTCAGCCACTGAGGGAGCAGACAGGACTAAGTCTTCATTTAGGAGTCTGACCCTGCTATCACACTGAAGACAGGAATTAGCTGCAGGGACACAGCAGAGCAGGGAAACCAGCATCCACAGCATCTTCCCTGAGATCTTTCAGTCAGCGCAGGTTCTAAACAGAGTTTACATATTGGGCTATAATTTCTATTATTACTCAAACTAGTAAAATGAAATATTTTTTTATTTTTTAAGTATTTGTTGTGAACTCAATTCATATTTATGCAAATAAAGTTTCAAAGGTGACAAACATAATAAAGAAAAATGGTCTATTAATTACAAGAAGGACCCAGATCTATGCTACTATATCAGCTGATGAAGATCATTTTAATAATTCTATGTACTGACAAGTGGTTAATCTGTGAAACACGTGAGGATCTATTAGTGGAGTAAAGAATCTGTAATGCAAATACTCAAGCAAAGCACAGGTACCTCAAAACTGTATTTAAGTATAGTACTAGTTAAAGTAGAAGTAAAACGCTAATACTTACTACCTTGCCCACTTCTTCCAAGCGAATAGTTTTGGTTGACTCTGCTACAGCTGTGGATTTCCAGCTTG
Organism: Microctenopoma steveboyesi; assembly: GCA_032359275.1. Taxonomy (NCBI): domain Eukaryota; kingdom Metazoa; phylum Chordata; class Actinopteri; order Anabantiformes; family Anabantidae; genus Microctenopoma; species Microctenopoma steveboyesi. The sequence goes on along the minus strand of JAUMHF010000026.1, from coordinate 15,697,208 downwards.
ATGCTGTCACCCAGTGGTAGAAACAAAAAACTATTTATATTAAAAATAATTTATGATAAATAAGCGTAGTTAAATCACACAAGTTCTGAATAAATTCAAGTTCATGAATACATAAAAATACAGACTAATGTTACCGCGTTGTAATTGATGTTTGAAGTGTTTCCATGGAGAAGGCTAGAAAACAACGATGGTAATTGAAAAATAATCGCAGCACTTTAAATTGTCAGTAATAGTTAACATTATTTTATCACTTTATTGTCTGTTTTATATTTGGACAATAACGGATTTATGGTAATCTCTTGTATAGACACTGGACGCTAACATATTTTCACAATGCATTTCCTTGAAGCACACCGGATATCGAGCGTATGAGTGACAAGTCAACGGGCGAATCATATTTGACGTCTCTGCGTGTTGGGCGGGGCCGTGGAACTTCAAACCGCTCTGCCGCTGCGCAGTGAGCCACTGCGCTCCCAGCTGTACATACTGACCCCTGGGAGTCGAACACCAAGGTAAGATAAGTCTCTCTTTATGGCCACAACGTTATAATACACACAATTTGTATGTGTGGTCTAACACATAACTGCGTTACGAACTAGTGAAGATATCTTTTAACTGCGAACGTGACCGATTTGAAACCCATTTCGTTACAACTGGTACAGCCGGTTACACTCGTTGTAATGTCCCAGCACAGCGTCAGCAGTGAGTGATCTGTTTGTGGGTTATCGACCAGGCTCTGGCACGTTGGACATGTTTGGTTCAGTTATAGTTTGACTATCGTGTGAAGAATAATTTGTTTGCGCTGACACAGACTGCGTATTCTCATTTTTTTAACAGTAGTAACAGTGCTGAGTAAGTTAACTGTTTATAGTTAACTGTTTATAGTCTATAGTTAACTCAGTGTGCTGCCTACTGTACTCTGGTATCTTCTTTACTGCTGCATAACAAGAAGGAAAACCACTGAATGCACTGCGAGCAAAATAAGATGCTGTCTGGTCCAGTAAATTGAAGACTACCACATTAGTTCTTATTTTGAAACAATGAATTACATCTGGCCCCCCGGGTCACAGGTTCTGTTTAATGCATGATGATTGTGTAAGCAGTTCTGATGAAAAATGATCAATTTAATATCAAGGGCTTGGAATTCAGGGCTCATTACAGTGTGTCATGGACTGCTTGTGCCATTAAAAGGACAGAGTTTTTTTTAAATAGAATAAAGCAAATTAGAATTGACCCAGTATGAGGACGGAATAAGCCACGTGTTCTGCTTTATGCCTGACAAGATTATAAAATAGGGAGTTAGAGAGAACTGGTAATACTCAGAAGCATATCAGAAATGATATGTAATCGTACACAAAGCAGAGGGAAAGGTTTTTATTCTAACAGATTTTAGTGTACAATTACGTAAAAAAGAAGACATGTTATGCAGCTGTTTGTCTGTGAAGGGCTGGTTTAATTTAAGTTTTTTCAGGGTATGCCTTGAACATTCATCTGAAGAAAATAACAGTGTTGAACTGCTGTACAATGATACCTATGGGATAATTAGTCTATGTTCTGAAAACTGTGGGCTTGGTGCATATACTAAATATTATTTACTTACATCCAAAGGGCTCTTACCTCAGAGTTAAATGTAACTGCTGCCATGCTGACGTCTGCACTTCATCTGATCATAGCCTGTTTTTATGGTTTCATTGCTTCTATTATCACCGGTGCCTACATTATGTGGCTGCAGAACATGGCTACCTGCCATTTGTCAGACTAACACTCCTGCGCTCTCTCTGCTGGTTGCTGCTGCTGCTTAGCTACACTGTAGGACTCACTTTACAGCAAGTGCACACAGTGCAGTAACGTGTAGCTTTATTTGAGACTAACAACACAGAATAAACAGTTGTGTTGGTGGTAGACTTCCTGTACAGAATCACTGTGAAAAAATCTGCTTGCAGAAATATTTAGCAAGAACACTTCCTCAGTGGGTAACACAATGTTAAGTGTCTTAAATCATGACAACATGCATTATGGGGAACTCCAAAGCTATTAATTTAAGATATACACAGTTTATCCTAACTAAACATTTCAAGTGGTGAGTCTTTGCAGTGGTGTGTTTTTGATGCTCAGTTTTCTTCTCCTGCTTTGTGCCATAGTGCAGTAAGATGTTCTCGTCTGCCTCTTTTCCTTTGTGCAGGTTTCGGCTTCAGCCATCAGTCTGAAATGGCGAATTTGTAAAAGATCAGCAGGTGGACATCTGGCTGTCGGCGTGAATACAGATTCTAGACATTTTTACCCACACAGGCAGCTGACAGCAAGTTAACTGCAGCTGCCTGTTATTTGTCACTGTAACCCGTTTCTCCACATACCTCGCTGCCTCAAGCCTTCAGTATGTATCACATCGTCCCAGTGGCTCCTGGAGAGCAGCACACAGCTGGGGGAGCTGGTGACTCTCCACTGAAGAAGAAACTGGCTCACGAAGGACGTCCCATGGTAATGGCGGGCATGTTAGGCTGTGTGTTGGTGTTGGCTGCCGTCGTCGCTTGGTGCTACTACTCAGTATCTCTCCGTAAAGCCCAGCTGCTGAAGACTGAGTTGTTAGACCTCAACAAGGATGGATTTATTATTCGTAACCAGACAGGGGCTGTCATCTTCTCCATGACCTTCAGGTGGGCTATCAGCAGAAATGTATTCAATTAATATCAATATTAATTTGCTGTTTATTGTGTTAATTCATTTTGTTTCAAAAATGTTTGAGAAATTACATATAACATATTAAAATATCGCCTGACTGTATGTTCAAAACCCAAGATATTATATTTATTGAGATGCTGGTTCCAGAGAGTCTCACAGGTTTTTGTTTGGAAAGTGTCGCAAATGATAAATTTATTAATTTATTAATTAATCAAAATATATAAAAATGTGTTGTTTCTATTAATAATATGGACCGCAACATGATAGATGTAGATTATTCGAAAGCAGACTGACCAGAAAAACTGGAACCACTATATAACAATGTGTAAGTTCCTCTAATAAACCTACGACAGAAATTAACTAACATTATATGTGTAATAAACACTATATTAGGTCTCAGCAGAGTTGTTCTTCTTTGTGGGCTGAGTTTGCTGAGCCGTGTCGAAACATATTTGCAATGTGTGGGTTGCTATTGGAAAGTCAGCAGAGACAGAAACATGATTGCACCCTTAGGGGAGACTCTTTTGGTCATGTGGTTTATCAGCAGGGATAACATAGACAGAGAAAGCCACAATGCACGTCCTGTGCTTGGATAGCTGTAATTAAATGGTTAATTCTCTCTTGTAACATTGCTAAAGTCGGAAATATTATGGTGCCGCTATAAACAAGCTGTTTTGTCTGTCCACACCCCGTCTACAGGTCTGGGACTCTAGATCTGGACTCCTGCACAAAGGACGGAAGTATTCTGAGCTGCACTCGTTCAGATTCTGGGAAGCTTAACTTCTTTATCCAGACGGTCCGGCCGAAGGACACCGTGATGTGTTACCGCGTTCGCTGGGAGGAGATGCAAAATGAGCGCTTGGTGGAGCACGCCATGGCCTATAATGACTCGCACTGGTACGGAGGAGCAGAGACAGCAACACAGTACTGGCCTATCAGGATCCAGGGTGAGGAGGACCCCCGGCCTTTCATCACCAGTGATGTTTATGCCAATCGGAACGCTTTTGGGGGAATCCTCGAACGCTATTGGCTGTCGTCGAATGCAACTGCGATCAAGATCAACGACTCAGTACCATTTCATTTGGGCTGGTCAGAGAAGGACAGGACACTCAGGTTCCAGGCTCGATACCTGGACTCTCCCTTTAGACCACCAGAGGCACAACAGGCGTTACCTGAACTCAGCTATAGAGTGTGTGTGGGGTCGGATGTTAGTTCTATTCACAAATACATGGTGAGTATAGACACACATTTTCTGTTGATGGTATTAGAAACCTACATTTATTATTCGTTTAAGAACAGTGTGATTTAGAGAAATATATAATTCCACATTTTCTGACAGATATTGCAGTTTGATTTGTGATTTGATTTTGTAAAGTCAAGCCCCAGCTCAATATTCTCAGTAGTCTGTTGCACACACTCTAAATGTAATTCCTTGTAGACTAGCAGATGTAGTGTGACTCGATATCATACATACATTATTATTATTCAATATCCAGTAATTAAACAAACTCGCTTCTGTCTAGTGCAGGGGTAGGCAAGTTCGGTCCTAGAGTGCCGCAGCCCTGCTTGTTTTCCAACCCTCCAGCTGCTTACCTAGAGCAGGAACTGTTGATTACCTGGATCAGGTGTGTTCAGCCAGTCAGAAGCTGTAAGTGCACAGATGGTTGGAAAACAAGCAGGGCTGCGGCTCTCTAGGACCGAACTTGCCTAACCCTGGTCTAGTGCAACCTGTTTCCAGAAAAGACAAATAAAGTGATGAATCCTCTCTGTACACCTCCCGTGCAGCATTCAGATGATTATTAAAAATTATTTATGAGCCAGTTAGATTGCACTTTGTTGGTAAAGTCTTCACAGAGCTGAGTGCTGAAATGTCATTCCACAGGAAATGGGGTTAGGTTAGATAGGCTACCCTATCTGTTTATAGTCATTATGCAAAGCTAAGCTAGCTATCTGGTGGCTGTGACTTTAAAAGGGCTGACAGACCAAACAAAAATGAACACGTGTAATTCTATGTATGTGGGTGGACCTTTTGTTTTGTTTTACAGTCAATTTGTGTTTCATGTGTCCCTTCAGGTGCGTCGGTATTTCCCAAAACCCATCAAGGTCCCATCTCCTGAAGTGTTCAAATACCCAGTGTGGTCTACATGGGCTCTCTACAAAACCGCCGTAACTCAGGACAAGTTGCTGCAGTATGCCTCCGACATCACAGAGCATGGTTTCAAACACTCCCATCTGGAGCTGGACGACTGCTACACTGCGGACTACGGAGAGTTTGACTTTGACCCGCAGAAGTTCCCTAATGCCAGCGGCATGTTTGACAAACTCAGAGAGGATAAGTTTCAGGTGTCACTCTGGACACATCCGTTTGTAAACTATGACTCCATAAATTTTGGCGTTGCTGTGGAGAAAGGACTGTTAGTCCGAGAGCCGAGCGGCGAGCTGCCCGCTCTGGTTCGCTGGTGGAACGGAATTGGAGGAGTCCTGGACCTCACCAACCCTGAAGCTCGGGAGTGGTATTCCTTGCATCTGCGCACGCTCAAAAACCGCTATAATGTGATCTCCTTCAAGTTCGATGCAGGAGAGACAAGCTACCTACCGCACCAGTTTAGCACTCTGGTCCCACTGTCTGATCCCTCCACCTTCACCCGCCGTTACACAGAGATGGCCATACCATTCAATGAGCACGCAGAGCTGAGGGTGGGTTACCAGAGTCAGAACATCTCCTGCTTTTTCAGGATCATTGACAGAGACTCGGTGTGGGGTTATGAGCTCGGCCTTAAGTCTATCATCCCAACCGTTCTGACTATTAGCATTCTGGGCTACCAGTTTGTCTTACCTGATACGATAGGCGGGAATGCATATCCCAACCGCACCACAGGTATGGCACTCCGTTACGAAGTCTGCAGAGAGTCGTAGAGTTGAAGGTTTGCCGTGTTGATATACAGTCTGACACCAGTGTTGTATTTTTAGGTGCTTTAGATGGCAAAAGTGGTCTGCCCCACAGAGAACTGTACATCCGATGGTTGGAGCTGTCTGCTTTTATGCCTGCTATGCAGTTCTCCATACCACCGTGGGCCTATGACGATGAGGTGAGCAAGTAAAACTGTGGGTATATGCCCACGCAGTGGTAATCTGAGAATGTATGTATTTTTATGCATGTGAAACTTTCCCACTTTTGAAAAGAGAACAGTGCAAAACGTATGTGAATCCGTGTGAGCTACAGGATGACACTAATAATAAATATTTATAGTGAGTCACCTGCAGTTTTTTTCATTTACAGTCACTGTAATGCTAACACTATATCTTTGTGCATCTGTTTTCAGGTGGTGCAGATAGCACAGAAGTTCACAGAGCTCCATGAGACTTTGGTGGCCCCGAGGGTTCTCGAACTGGCAGGTGAGGTTCTGGATACAGGAGACCCAATCATAAGGCCTCTCTGGTGGATCGCCAACAACGACGAGGCAGCCTATAAGATCGACTCCCAGTTCCTGATCGGAGATGACCTGATGGTGGCTCCGGTGCTAGAGCCCGGAAAACAGGAGAGGGACATCTACCTGCCCGCAGGACGATGGAGAAGCTACAAGGGGGAACAATTTGATAAAGGCCCCATTTACCTCACTGACTACCCCGTGGACCTGGACGAGGTGGCTTACTTTACATGGGTTCACTGAACCGTTTAACATTAATAACACACACACATACTTGATGCACATGCAGATTCTTGTGAGCACACATGCCAAGAACTAGCGAGAGAAGTTTGCTTTTCAAAAGGGAAATGACCACTAGAGATCTGCTGCCATGGCAGAATGTGATTTCTCTCTCTCACGTGAGGACAACTGCTGCAGATGCTGCCTTCCACAGCCAGTAGTGAAGCTCAACTCAGATTGTATCATCGCCAAGTCTTCCAAAGAATGGACATCTAGATTAACAAATTATTCTCACAGCTTGAAGCTTGAATGTTTTGACATTTTAGGGTGAGTTTTTTTTTCCTTTACATTTTATTTCAGGGAATGTGAAACAAATGCCTTTATTGCAGTTTGATAAGGTTGAACCAGCAATGAACCTGCTTTCTGGCGGATCCCTGTTCAGAGGGCATGCCGAACATCATGTCTCCACGGCAACAGCTGTGGGAGATATGCACTGTAAACAAAACTGCCTCTTTCCAAGTTTTGATTTTTGGACGACATTAGATTCATATTAGCTACAGATTCTTTTGATTGGGTGTCATTCGCCATGATGGGCAATCTGCAAATATTTTTGTTATTTACCTTCCTGACCTGTAGTGCCATCGTGACATTTCAGTGCCAACATCTTGTGCCAAATGTTTTTTTGACCTGCACACGTTCATAGTTCAGGCAGAGTTTTACATATTTATGTTGATTCACAGCAAGAAATAGATGTAATAAACAGCTGCTAGTGATTCGCCCATATGCCTTCCACTCTCTCTTTTGACTTTAGCTGCCTTATCAGCTTTACTAATGCATGCCAACCTTAGACCGGGGAACAAACAGTCATATAACTTGATGCATTGCAGCTTTACGTTTCTAAGTGTTGGCACTGCGAAGTACACCAAGGGTTTAGTCTAAAATTAGACATTTGTTCTCTTATACTGTATGTTTGTAAACTGCTTTTACACAATGATTGCCGGCATGAGAGTAAAGCACACTCTTGATTAAGCTAATTAAATGTCTCGCTTAAAATGTATGTATTATATATAAGATGATCTGTGCTGTTGTTTAATTATATAAGCTACTATATGTAAGGATTGTTCTTCTGAGATTAGACCATTGGTTTCATCAAACAAAAACCTTGGTCTCTGTGTTACTTCCATTCTTGATAACAGCCACCAGGTGACACCAAAGTCAGCAATGCTCAGATGTTACGCACAGTGGCTTTGGCTGGTAAATTAGACAGCAGTACTGGTGGCAGGTCCTCCACTGTTCTTTACCAACAAGATAAAACCCTATTTTCTACATTGAACATAGACAACAACATGCAAAATCAGAAACAGCAGACATTATTTAAAGGGAATAGTTATTATTTTAATGTTGAAATCCCGTCAGATCCCACGTTAAATGACTGTAAACTGATACTGAAACTGCATTTTCTTCATACCACAGAAGGTTATACTGTGTGAACAGACAGGGCCTCCAGTGAACACTGAATGAGTCTCGACGTGGAGTAGCAGCACATATAATCAGAATATTTAAATTCTTGGATTGAGCTGAATACATAGGCTTTTGAATATTTTAATAAGATTCTCAACACTTCCTTAATTGCAGAGGGAAATTGTTTAAATCCATGATTGATTAAACTCCTGCAAACCAGTTGCATATTTTCAGAGGCTAATAAAATGCAAACAGTCATTCTTTAGAATGTCTTCATTGAGCACCCACTAAGTGATTGAGGAAAGAATAATGGAAACAGCGTTTTAAAAGCTGCTTGAACCAACTTTACCAACTCAAACAAGCTTCGAGAGACCTGATTCACACAGCCACATGCTAGGAGGTCTGGTGTGAACAATGATCTTCACAGCATTTCTTTTAGGTTGACTGTGGGTTTTAGTTGGTTCGCATCTCCTCAGACCTGACATGGACTGCCCACACTCGGCAGAATACTGCTGCAGGTCTGCTCTCACCTCCCTACAGGACATCTACAACAAGAGATGTAGGTCCAGAGCAGCTCGGCTTCTTAATGACTTGCCCCACCCCAGTAACGGACTGTTTCAACTTCTGCAATCAGGTAGAAGTTTCCGTGTTATCATGGCCAAAACAGAGAGACACGAGCATCTGAGTGCTCAACCAGAACATGCCCACATAGCATTACCATAAAAAGGGACTGTTCACAGCACCTCACCCGTCACATACCTGTCATTACATTATCATGACACAATGCACCTTAATAAAACATAACATTACATTTTGCACATTGTACATAAACAATTTACATAACAGACTCATTTTTTATGATTTACTTTATTGTACTTAGTATTTACTTCTAGTGGTTCTAGATCTAGTAGTTTATCTAATTAAATTCTGTAAAGTTACACAGGTTCGGGGTGCATTTTACTGTGTGTTGTACTTGACAAATAAAGAATCTTGAATCTAATGATTATTTATTTGTCTCACATATAGTTATACTTTTTAGGATATATAACCATAAAAGGAAGGTTTTAGACTGACCGAGTCAACCTTAACACTTGAACATGCTTTCACCTGCTGAAGGAAACCTTTGAGAACCCCCCCATACCACCGGTCAGCCACGTGCCTGTTGACATTGCAAACAACCGATTTGAAAAGAAGTAGAGTGTTTATTGGCTTGAATTTATTACATTTTCCAATTGATTTACTCACTCAAAATCGCGTCAGTCTGGTATGAAGGAGGCGGAGTACCTTGAGGAAGTTGCAAATAAGGCCCCCATCATTTGCAATCGCCTGCAGCTGACTCTCATTCCGCACGGCTCGATGCACCATGTTTACTTACGGAGACCCCGTTTTCTCAAAATAAAAGACGTCGTATGAAAACGACAATAAAATACTTATTTTACTTATGGCCCGGTGGGTGGAGAACTTTGATATAAGCTACTACAGCATTCAATCCGCCGTTGGTTCATGTAGTAAAAATGTCTATCTGATTCTAATTTCTGACCATGGTTAATACAAACTATATATTATTTTCATACCACTGTACATCCATCTGTAAACACTATTCAGTTTCTTCTTGTACATATCACACTACGTATACTCATAACCTTTACCTTTATCTTGCACTTGCTGCTTATTGCACTTCTGGTTAGACCTCAACTGCATTTCGTTTCCCTGTACTTGTACATGTGTAATGACAATAACTGTTTTGGTGCATTGCAGCCCCATGCTCTCAGTCTGGTTATATTTACAAAATTATATAGAAAAGTAATTTTTCTCTAGAAGTAATAGTCTCTATAGTCAATTTCTTCTGCTTTAGATGAGAAAAGTAACATTTTTGGCGGGAACAGATGAGTCAAGAAAATGCAGCAAAACAAATCTTTATTACTGACTGAAACGTTAATGTTAATGCAGCTGTTGAAATAATAATAATCAAATAATCAAATAATAATCAAAAGCACAAACACAAAGTGTGAAACCTGTAACTAGTTCATTATGTCCTGTTTTAACATTCTTTTTACTGTATGATATATCTCTCAGCAGCTCTTAGGCTTATAAGGTAAATTGATTAGAACTTAAATGTCAGCATCTGGATGATTAAATACTCTCTGGTGTAGTTCATTCAAATGTAATAATTAACATAGGGTCAGAGAAAGAGTGTGATGACGGCAGAGGAAACCAGCAGGAGGATCACACTGGGTCCAGTTAGTATGGCACTGTTACATAGGTCCCTTTCACAGCAGCCCATACCAGGTACACATGCAATACTGGTTTGGCAGGTTTTAGTGAAGAGTCCTGTAAGATGGAATGATGGAAAAACCTCTCAAGACCTCCATCTCCAAATCCATCAGGCATTCAATACAACAATTAATCAAGTCAGAATCTTTTACACGGATATCTAACTATAATAAGTTAGGAACAACTTACCGGCTACATTGACGGACAAACAACGGTCCATGGTGGAGGGACAGGTTACGTAAGTTTTGCAGGATTCAGCATTGGTAGCCACGCATGTGTAGCATCTGATTCCACATGCTGTACAAAAATACGAAATTATGTCACACAGTTTAACACTGAACAGACATCAGTTAAGGATAGGAAGCATTAATACAATGTCTATGCTTCCAGTAGCTTAATGCCACTGATAAAATCATTAAATAAATGAAGCAAAACCAAACAGAAAATAATAATCAATCTGAGACATCAGAAAAAATACATGGCGACAGTTTTGTTATTAATAGAGTTCATCTCTTGATGTGGTCACATGTATTAATCCTGCTGCTGTGTGATGATTACAGATATAGATATATTTCAGTATAAACCTTTTGGTGGCTTCAGGTCTTTGGTTGCACATGTGAAACATTTTAATCCACATACTGTGCAGAAATTATAAACACTGTCACACATGGTTGAAGGTACTCTAAACCTAAGTCATTGGAGTAAAATATATTCAGAAAAAGTTTAAACAAAAAAGAAACTATTACACAAATTTGCAATATTATCACTGTAATGCAAAATATCTTTTGAATCACTCTTTTATTTAATAAATACCAAAAATAATGATTGCTGACTAACTAACTCAAGTTGCGGACCTCACTACTGTTCAAGTTTAAGCACAATTAACTTTGTATTACAATATATTGATCAATCAATAAACTTTTTACCTGTAGCCAGAGTCATGCACAGGATCAGTGCTCCAAAAAGCTGCATCTTGAATGTAGAGAGGGAGACTTCCCTGTGAAAGTCCTTTGTTCCTTTTATAGTTTTTTCAGTTCCTAAATCATTTCCTGGGCGGCACAGAAATGTACTGGTGGTGGTAACTGAATGAGTAGTGTTGAATTTATTGGTTTGCTGTGAAAATTAAACCAAAGGTTGGCATATACAACTTATTTTACACTTCTCTTCCTCAGTATGGCAAGTGTGCAAATAAGAGTTTTTTTTTACAGCCCACTTTATATAATAATTTGTAAACTTTCTCATGATTGTTCTTATTTTATTTTCCATTTAAGAAAACAAATGGTTAAATATGTGTTTTGGTATTCTTGCACATTAGACATGGTTTCCTGTGTCAAGAAATACTCTATTACCCCTAATATAATTTCTCATGCATGCACTATTTGACTAGAAAAAATATTTGCAGTAGATATAAAGTGCAGAAATGGTGGATGTTTTGGCAGTTTCCTTCTATAATATTATGCTACAAGAGAGACATTCACAGAGCTGCACACAGTGTGAATATGCCTTTAAATCATAGAAGTTATTTTGTTAAAAATTAAACAGCACAGTAGTAAAAACAGCCAGTGTCCAAGACTGACCTTCTTTACAGGTTTATTATATTATTTGCATATACAAACCTCCAAGGAATATAATTTGTGTAAAACATTTAAAGAGTCTGGCAAAGGTTTTAACATTTAAATCTCAATTGCAAATCACAAACTTTGAATGAAGTAGAATCAGTTTCTACAACAAAACACATATTTTTACTTGTAGCTCATGCAAGTATAAATAAATGGAAGTAAACTATGTTAGTACAACATTAATCAACATTTCAATATATACAATGATCAGCCCACGGCTGAACTCTCTTGAGATCAATTCCCTAGAAGGCATCAGAATACTACTTTAGTATGGTTGTGAATCAGTATCTTGTTTCTCATTTACCTCAGTCACAGTCACTAGTTTGTCAAAACCGGTTCTCATTCCTAGGATGGGTGGGGATGTAGAATTGCCAATTTTTTCAAATTTTTTTTTTATTTTTACAATTCACCAGATGAATGACAGGTGGCTTTTACACTCAGTATTTCTTCTGTCACGAGCCAAAGTGTGGACAGGATTTCTTTGACAGTGTGTAAAACTTTTAGGATGCTGTCAATCTGTGTGCCAGTGTTGACTTTCACTTTTGTTTTACATCTTGATTGGGAAGTTGGCATGTAAATTTTTTTGCATTTTGTGCTTCATCCCCCCCTAGACAAAGAGCCTTTGTGTATATTCCTTTCCTGGTTTGCTCAATCAAATTCTCATTTGTTGTGATTTAGTGCTATTTTGCCATTGAGTTTATGGCTGCCGTTAGTTTACTGTGAACACAGTATGATGACTGTGATATTGACTCCCTAACATGTCTTTATGGTGCACCATTGCTGAGTCATGCCATTGAGAACATCCAATAGCTTTTTTCAAACATCAGCTCTTCACCCTCATTGAGCAGCTTTTCATAAGGATGTATGTGGAGGTTTTGGGGCAAACATGAAATGATCTCTGATCATCTCGTCAATGTTTTCTCAGTTGTTTCGTTTGTGTTTAACATGACCGTTGGTATCAGATAAATACTTGCTTGACAGGATCCTCTGAACCACAGAATCTTTAAAGAGGAACAAAAGCTTAAAAGGAAAAGCTGTCACAATAAGTCGTCAAAATGCAGGGTCAAATGCAGAAACCAAATTTTGTTGTGACATGTAAATGTAATCAACGACGATAAAACTGATTATTATTATTATTAGAATTGGCGGATGGATGGACTAATAGTGTTTGTATGAAAAAAACCTGCAAGGAGGGCCATTTGTGTAAGCAAACAAGCCCTGGTTTACCATGTGACCAACTGGCAAATAAAATAAAAATTAGTTATAAAAAAAACTATTTTTATATTCAATTCGACTTTTACATGAAAGCATATTTGATTGATTGATTTAAAAACAAAAAGTCTTTGCCAAAAAAGGAGTGGGAAGAAGCCAGTGCTTATGCAATTCCACCCCTTGTCACACACTACAAAACTACCTAAAAATAAACCATCTCTGCATCATTTCATCTACAATACTTCAAATAAATCTTAGAATAAATATATTATTACTAATAAGAACCAATATTTATACATAATAATTATATCACCACATCATTTACATTAAAAGTAATATAATAATGGCAATAATATTAATGGTATATATTAATGATATATATTAATAACAAAGACAAACAGCAAATAACAGCAACAACTAGGAAGTACCTGGGGAAACTTTAAAGGTGCCTGGCACCTTGTGCCGCTGAACCTTAGGCCGATCTCCCCAAACAGAAAGCAGGATTTACCAAGCACAGTTGTTTTTATATATACTATGTGTGGTAATAATCTACTGTCTGTCATTTGAGCTCATCCTTTGTGGTTTTTGGTGATTTGCGTTGTCATGGTAACTCAAAATTTCTGTTGGGATCACATTGTGATATATAATTTGGTAGAATTTGGTTTACATGTTACAACAGACTTCATTCCACAGGCGGCGCTCGGGGAGCTAGCGCTGGGTGTCTTGCTCACGGACACACCTGTTGTGTCTGCCTTAACCACTGAGCTACCAGGCCGAAAGAGCTGAAGGTGTCTGGACCGTTTAAAGTTTGAGTGACATTTCTACGACAAAGTATGGCCACACACCGTGAGGATGAAGAGAGGAAGGTTGATGACAATACTCCTTTTTTTTACCCAAAAAATGGAAAAATACAAGTTATTTAAAAAGTGCGGAATATTTTTTTTTATAAAAGTAACACACCCCGTGACCGAGCCGGTATATTTCATGTGGCTTTTCCCTCCCTTTGGGGCCGCATTCTCGTTGACAGAAGAATAAGATCTGTAAAGAGGCCCGTTTAGAGGTGGAAAATTATAGGTGCCTCTATTGCCTCATTTTTAATGGCAGGCACCAATGATAACAACATTAATACTTATGACAATATTATAGTTCCCAAAAATAATATTAGTTAAATGTCATTAAGCTACATTTTTATATACATTAAATACCATTTTCTTAAACGTTTTTAAAAATTACATCATACATTTTCATACATACATCCTCCTTGTTTTTATCATTACCAAATATCATTACCCTTGTTTTTTATATTCAATCAAGTTTCTCATGATTCATCCATTTTTTTCAGTTTACTCAATTCATTATTCATAATATTAATTATTTCCCAAAAGTTATTTGTCAAATTAACCTGTAAATCAAATAAGAAACACCCCCCCCCACACACAGTATTCTAATTTTTTGCTGTTTTAGAAGCTCAGAGAAAGAGTGTGATGATGGATGAAGAAACCAGCAGGAGGATCACACTGGGTCCCATAAGTATGGCACTGTTACACAAGTCCCCTTCACAGCAGCCCATACCAGGTATACATGAATAACTGGTTTGGCAGCCTTTAGTCAAGAGTCCTGTAAGACATGATGGAAAAAAACTCTGTTTCAATAACAAATCCACACAAGCGTTCAATATAACAACAAACTAACTCAGAACCTGCTGAATGAATAACCTAATATAATATCTTTAGATGTACAATAACAACTCACCGGCTAGATTCATGGAGAAACAGCGGTTCATGGGGGAAGGGCAGGTTGTCGTCGCTTTGCAGGATTCAGCATCAGATGCTAGACATGTGTAGCATTGTATTCCATATGCTGTACAGAAATACAAAATA
>JAUMHF010000026.1:15610299-15672811 GCA_032359275.1 Microctenopoma steveboyesi | reverse complement strand
CACTTCTCTCAGTTTGCAAAACCAGGAGGAGGAGGCGGACGGGCTGCAGAGCTGAGTCCTCCTTCAGACTCCGGTGCCCCCTCCAGACGTGCAAAGAGCACATACACTCCTCTGGAACAGCAGGTGATCCAGCTGAAACAGCAGCATGAAGATGCCTTGTTGGCTGTGGAGTGTGGATACAAGTACAGGTTCTTCGGAGAGGATGCAGAGGTGAGAGTGTTTAAAATGAATGAGTATTATAAGAATCCCCTGGTTTTTAAATTGGGAAAATCTCATTTCATATCAAAGCTGAGTGTCACTGCTGCTTAGAGATTGTTTGTGTATGTGAACAGACAGCTGCAAAGGAGCTAAATATCATCTGTCATCTGGATCATAACTTCATGACCTGCAGCATTCCAACACACCGTTTGTTTGTTCATATCAGACGCTTGGTGTCTCACGGCCATAAGGTATGAAAAACCTCCTGCGTATTGTTTATATTTAATAAGTTGGGTTACTGTTTAAACTCACTGTGACTTCATTATTGTCTTGGAGGTTGGTGTGGTCAAACAGACAGAGACAACAGCGATCAAGGCCTCAGGGTCCAACAGAAATACCCTGTTCACACGTCAGCTGAGTGCTCTATATACCAAGTCCACTCTGGTGGGAGAGGGTATCCTTTTATTCTGAGCGTGTGTGTGTGTGTGTGCACATGTGTTTGACCTCCTAGTATGCTTCTTTCTATCTATATCCAAAGCAGTGTCCTTGACTTTCTTTCAAAGATGTAAACCCAGTCTACCGACTAGGGCATGCGGAGGAAGGGGGCAGTGGTGATGTGGTCTTGGACCCTCCTGACAGCTTCCTGCTGTGTATCAGTGAGAACTGGGACAAATCAAGGAAGCAGCTCACTGTTGGTGTGGTGGTGCGTTTGATTAGATCACATCAGTTCATAAAATGTGTGCATAGCATATCTTTAACAAAAATACAAATGAACATAATAGAAGGTGGTCATGCAAGAAGGAAATGAGAAGCTAGATAGATAGTTAGATAGATGTAACTATTGTGTCCATTCTCATGTTTTCACTCTGTATTTCCCTCATACTGACTTCTGGAAGACATGTCACATTTATTTTATATTTGTATGTTTTATGTACGAAGGCAGTGCAGCCCAGCACAGGAGATGTGTTATTGGACTATTTCCCAGATGGTCAGTCACGTTCTGAGCTAGAGGGTCGTGTCCTGAAGATCAACCCTGTGGAGATTCTGGTGCCCTCTGACCTCTCGGAACAAACCAATAGACTCCTGCTGAGCATCGCGAATGCCAGGTAATGTGCTGTGAAGACACCAGAGGGCAGTCTGTTCCCATTTCATATTAAGACACTAATGTTTTGAGTTGTGCAGCTTATCTGCTTGTGTTCAAGTGTGTGTGTGTGTGTGTGTGTGTGTGCGCACACTGTGAGGGTTTTGTCTTAATATTTTATTTTGAGGGATTGTCTTTATATTTCCCCAGGCAGATAGAACATTGTTTTGTCTGAAGCTCTCTAGGCTTAGTCTGTGTGATGAAATTAATGCAGGCTCAAACAGAGGTTATGTGATGCATATTGACTTTAAGTGCAGAGCTAAACTAGAATTTTTTAATTTAATTTCACAGATTGAATAATCACGACCTTAGAATCCCTTTGCATGAGCTTTAAGAACTTTTCACTCGCAGTCGAAGAAACATAGTCCATCACTGTTTTCACAAACTGCAGTTGCTGGACGGTCAGATTTGCATGCAAAATGTATAATTATAAACATGTTTCCTGAAGTAGATGCTCTGCACGTAGGCTTCTTTATAATCAAGACGAGCAAAAAGAGTTAATTTCCTTTCTCTTTGGGTGACTAACAGCGCAGCCAGAGATGGTTGAACTGCTCTATTCCAGAAACCTGTTGCTCCCTTTTTGCTGCCATTGAGCCCGACAGGCTGTGCCCAGCATGTTCGCACCAGTTGGGACGGGTTCCTCTGGAGGCTGCCGTTGATTGCATTACACTGTGAAAATAAAACGAACGAGTGGGAGGGAGTGGAGAGGATTAGATTAGATAGAAGGGGATGGTTGGATAAATGGGAGGGATGTCTGCTACGTTCTGCCTTTTTTCTGCCTCTTCCATGGTGCACATTTCTCATTATTAACCTTTTTCACCTAGTGGCTGTTTTCTTTCCTTTTCATGCCCTCTCTGTCTGGATTTAAATCTTCAAAATATGGTTAATTTGTATTCATTTCTCTCCCTTCCAGCTGTCCATGCTGAGTGATTACAGTGGTGCTGGGCCTGTAAAGGCCAGTCCAATTATTGTGTTTGAACAGCACTGCTCTCTAACATTGTGCTCATCACAGACAAAACTCTTCTCTATTTGCAGCCTGTATCATACAAACACAGGGCAGTTTTGTCCGTTCAGCTCAGACAGAAAATTTTCATTCGCATATAAAACTCACTATTTTCAGATCTCCCAAGATATTTCATTGGTGTTTTGCATTCTTCTGCATTGTGAGTCATCAAACTGTTTCGACTGACACATCGCAGCCTGTTTAACTCATTGAAAAATGCAAAAGTAAAATTCACCCAAGTGAATTAAAACGATTGTTGACATTCACACTGCAGCCTCCATGTCTCTGGGGTGGGCTGACAAGATGAGCCCCCTGACAATGAGATGTATGTGTGTCCATGCAGCAGCAGGTAATTAGTCCCTGGGAGCTAGATGGTAGCTAGGTGCTTTACTTGTCCACAGCCTGGAGTCATAGGAAGCTGAAAAGCTCACTGGCTGGTGCAGTCAACATCAAATTCTCACACTCTTTTCCAAAGATTTTAAGTATGTGGTGCAGTAGCAGTCTAATAGTCAAGATGGACCCATGCACGAGCAAACACATGCACACTATGTCTTCTGGTGTGTATAGATTTAGGATTCCTCTCTCAAAGCTTTGTGATCACCCTGCAGCAATAGATACTAATCAAGCTATTTAATCTGAAGTAGGCATTAACCTCTTCTCTCCGGGTAGAGGGGTGTCTGATTTGACCTTTAGCTGTCCCTGCTTTTGATTGATTATAACCATGACAGTGCTCTGAGCTTTTGGAAAGAAAAGCTAACAAAAGGGGGGGGGGTGCATTCAAAACTGTAGTGATAATGTAAACCCACATACGTGTATCTGAGCTCAATTTATTGTGTCATAGTATTAACAGCAACATCTCCTTCCAAAAAAAAGTATGATCAGCTTTGATATGAGCTACTTATCAAAGCTAATCAAACAGATATACAGATGCATTGCTATTGGAATTTGGACATGCTCGATGGTTTGTAATGTCTGTCCATCACGCTGCAGACTTTCATGGTTCCTGGTGAGAACTGAGCATTTCCTTCAGTTTTGTTCAGGGTCTGGACAAATGGATAACCCTGCAGCTAATCTTTTTCATTTTGTCTGCATAAACCCCCAAATCCAAAGCAACAGAGACACCGTGGTTCACAGTGCTTGGTACTGTCAGGTTTTAGCACAAATGCTACGCTGCAGTCTTGTGTCCCTGGATCAATATATGCAATTGCTGCAGTCCTTGTAAACCTTGTAATATGGTTGAATCGACTGGTTAAAAGATTAATGGTCCTAGTTGCACTACGGGGACAATGTGCAGTCTATTGATCACTTTTATATGGTTTTTGCTCCCAGTTTCACTAGTAGCTGAAGTGAAAGACAGTGATTTTTCTGTCTACACTGAACAAAAATATACATGTCTAATCAGCACCTTGACATGCACCTTGACATGCCACACCTGTGGGGTGCGATGGATTATCTCGGCAAAGGAGAAGTGCTCACTAACACACACGTAGACAATATTTGAGAGTCATGGGTCTTTTGTGTATGTAGTAAAATTTTCAGATGTTTGAGTTCAGCTCATGAAAAATGGGAGCAGAAAAAAAAGTGTTGCGTTTATATTTTTGTTCAGTGTATATATCTGTGTGTGTGTGAGCATTGGGAAACGGAAGAAAGAAAATGCTCCATCACTGTGTCCAGAGCCACGTGTTTGCCTTGGTTGCCCTGGCAACAACAGAGGGGACAAAGCAATGGAGTCCTTGAAAGCAGCAATGCAGAGAAAGTGAATGAAGCAATAGGGAGATGCAGGAGAAGAGCGCGCGTGTGTGTTGAACAAAAGCAGTGCTGGAACACAGTGCTGCTGTGCTTAATTTTTCTCACAGGTAGAGAAGTGAGCAGACATCACGTGTTTTGTTTCCTTGTACAGCCTTATCTGTCTGTACAGTCACCCCACAGACCTCTGTGCTATCATGTTGTTTGCCCGCAGCACTCAGGCTGATGATCGAGTGAGAGTTGAGAAGATGGACAGCTCTCAGTTTGAGTTCGCCTCTGCCATGAATACAGTCACTGAGTTTTATTGCAACACACAAGAAAAAGGTGTGTTTGGGTGCATTGTATTGTCACATTTAGAACAAACAACAGCTTGTGACGCATATAATGATGTGGCAGCTTTCTTTCTCCGTGTCCTCCAGGTTCTCGCTCTCTGTCCAGTGTGGCATCTTTGGAGAGCCCAGTTATCTGCTGTCTGGGACCAATCATCCAGTACCTTCAAGAATTCAACTTGGAAAGAGTTCTTAGGAATGAAAGGTTCACACAGACCCCCACACATAAATAAGTATTTACCCTGGGTGAAAAAGTAATTGCCCCCTAAACCTAATTACAGTTTGTGCCACACTTGGTTCTCCTCTTACATGACTGAGAGAAAGTTGTCATAATTGTCCTCTGTAAAGTATGGTGTCCCACAAGGGTCTGTCTCAGGGCCAATCTTATTCTCCCTGTACACTCTCCCCCTTGGACATATTATTCACACGCATGGTGTTTCTTTTCACTGTTATGCTGAGGACAATGGTGGATTCATACATGCTGTTCTCAGTAAGTAACTGTACTGTAATGAAATTGTTTTTTCCATAAAGCTCATTTCGGCATCTTTCCTGTGAGTTGGATGGTTTGATCCTCAGCGCCGCCACCCTCAGGAACTTGGAAGTCCTCAACAATCAGGTATAAGCACATCTTAGCTGGCAGACATGACCTCCGAGCCATGTTCTATATGAACTCTGTTTTATACTATACAACCCTCTGTTGCTAAATATATGAATTACTCAACAAAAGCATCTGCGTTCTATGTTTGACTTGGATTGAGTTCCTTGGTTTGACATGGCGAAGATGTTTGTGCTTTTGCAATCATGTTGGCTAAACTAACTGAGTTACAATGTGCTCGACTGTTTTCCTCTTGAACCCGTGTTAATGTTGTGCTGTACATGACTGAGAGCAAGCTCCTTTAAAAGAAACAGCAGACCCGTCCCTGCAGTTTACCTGCTAGACTTTGCTAGTCATTGTTGCACAATGGACTGTAAAAAAAATAATGGCTGAGTTAAATTGCCATCACAAGAAAATGTTGCGTGGGTGAGGGCTCAAAAGTTCAGCACGACTCAGCTGCTGTGATATGTGTGTCAGGCAGCATGGAGTTCAGGCCTAGGTCAAGTATTCTCATCCGGCTGCTTGTGTCTTCACCTGCTTTCTTCTCAAATTAATAATAACAGAATGCATTTCTCCACCACTCTGATATAACCATAACAGTGCTGGATTATGTCATTTTGCACAGTTTGACTCTGACCCTCAGCTCTAACTCATTACACCATGTGAGCACTCCAGCTTTGTGTGTATTAGTGTGTGCGTGTAAGCTGTTTTTTGTGTTTGTGGGCTTTCTTTCAGACAGATGGCGGTGTGAAGGGCAGTCTGTTGTGGGTGTTGGACCACACTTGTACTCCATTTGGGAGGAGGCAGATGAGAAAGTGGGTGAGCCAGCCCCTAACAGACCCACAGTGAGTACAGGATGCCCTCTCACCTGTGTCGAAGAACATCATGTTGTTTCTCAGTTTCTATCATTCAGTTTCACACCGCTACAAAATAAAGATGAACACCAGAAACATGTCAGCACTGTGAGCCAATAGAGATCTGTCAGACTGTCATGCTCAGGCTACAAGTTCAGTATAATTTACTCACAGCTTGACAGTAAGCACAGTTTTTAAGACCTAACTTTGGCAAATGAGCTACGTGCAATGTTATTTAATCTAAGTAAAAACCATGTCAGGACCAGAAATAATAAAAGCTAGACAGAATTCACTATTTTATAGTGAAATCTCTCCCTCCTTTTCTGTTTGTCTTAATATTTTGAATGAAATGAGTCGGTGTCGTTAAAACACATGTAAGATAGGAGCTGTAATGGGAACTCCTGCTTATTTATCACCCAGCACTGAAGCTGCTCCCCTTTTTGGAAACACTGCATGGTGAAAATGCATAAGTAGTGTTTTGGAGGCAATCGCTGTAAATATAAATGTTGCAACTGACTCGCGGCACTTCTGCTTCAAACAACCTCTGTATTATAACATTTCAGTAGTCTCCCAGTTCTCCTCTCTGCTGCGTAGTTTATTCTTTATCTGTGTCATATTGATTGTGTGAGTTCTTTCTCTCTTTGTGTGTGTGTGTGTGTGTGTGTATGTGTGTGAGAGACCCTCCCTCCCCCACCATGCAGGGATTATAGCTGCAGATTGGACACTGCTCCCAGATTATACAGATAGCTCCTCTACGGAATTCCAACATCAATAAAACCCAGATTACACCCAGGCACATTAATTCTAAAACACACAGCGCAGCTCACGACACAGACACTGATGCACTGGTGCACACACAATATTTACTGTACATTCATGGTGTCAATTTTATTACATTACTATGTTTTATGTTGGCGGCTATGCTCTCAGAAATGTTTCGTATTCTGTGTCTTCTCATCTCCTCAGAAAGGAAATGCCAGAGATTCTATATCGGTAAAAGAGAAGCACAAACTGAAGTAATCAGGGAGTAAATAGGGAGTCTGCTGTACATACAACTGCGATCACTGCTTTCATAGATGTTTCATTTTAAATTATTCAAGCTACTGATAAACCAGAACCAGCAGCACATCTGAATTCAAAACATCTTTCTTCTAAAAAGTACCCGTAAATCAAGACCCTTTCATCTCCTCAAATGGAACATTTATTTTGCTGATGATGGGGAATTAACATTTAGATCTTTTTAACTCTTTGCCCTCTTCACATCATTTCCTGTTTTCTTCCGTGAATCAACAGATCAATCTTCCAGAGGCAGGATGCAGTACAGGAGATCTTGGAGTCGGACTCTCTCACTTTAAATTCCATCAGGTCCTTGATGTCACACTTGCCCGACTTGGAGCGAGGCATCTGCAGCATATACCACAAAAAGGTATAAAGTACTGTAAGAATTCAGAAGTAATTCAAGTTACTGAGGTTGTGCATCGTGTATGTCTGCGACATGTTCATTTCTACTGTTGTTTGCTTAGGTCCGTGGCCTCAAACAATGGCAAAATGTACAAAAACCTAATTCAGATGGCAAAAATAGCAGGCCTCCTTTTTCCTACTGTTTTGCATAAAAATGAAAACCACATTAATTTTCCGTCTCTCGGTTTCTCTCAGCCCCTTTCTCTTTCTCTCTTTTTATGTCATGCTTCTTGATTAACAACGTGGAGCAGTGGCCTCGGTGCCACTTACCTGATTGTATGACACAATCTCATTTCCCATCAGACCCGTCTATGAAATGTCAGAAGGCTTCAGTTTTAACCCACGTGTGTGTGTGTGTGTGTGTGTGTGTGTGTGTGTGTGTGCGTGTGCGTGCGTGTTACAGAGATGAGCGAGCCACTCTGCTCTGAGCTTGATGTCTTGTTTCATGCTCAGCTTTCTGACTCTTTCATTTATTGCTAAAAGAAAATGATCAAATGTCACGTCACCAAATACACACATACACACACTCGCCATGCACTGCACCCTTAATTGTCATTTGGACCATCTAGATAAATGGGCCTGTGTGTAATGGCCTGTGTCTCCATGGCTCCATTGACATAATGGAAAGGAGGGCACACTTATGGTCTCCAGTCGGTGTTTGTTTGGGTTCATAAAAGAGCGGTATAGGGGCTGCTGACACGGGGGAGCCATTAAACTGCAGCATGTCATTACTACCATTGAGCACCGTCAGTGTGACTTTCATTAACCTTTCATGACAACAGTGGTGGTCGTCGTAATATCAAGCCGTTGTAATACAATATCACTTCCTTAGTGTGTCCATGCATTTATTCATCATTCACTTACGTGATTTGACTTTTCTTTTCAAAGCAGCAGTGTTGTTTTAGAAGAAAGCAACCTGTATCTGTTTGTTAGATGTGTGCATAGACATGTTTTTATATGTCAAAAAGTGCCCTATAATAAAATGTGTTAATGGCAGCGTTAGCTCCTAACTGAGTTGGAGTCTCCCTATTCTGAGTGATGATAATCTAATACATTTATTAGGGTGGCATTTGGCATTATTGAAAAAAGATACTGAATCTGCGCTGACATTTTGCATTGATCTCGCATCTGTGATTTGATCATGTGTATAATGCAGTAAAGCAGCTGTGATCTTTAGTTTTGCTGCAGTATGCTGTTCAGAGAAAAAGTAGTGATGTGGTCGTGCTGTCAACCGAAAAAGGAAGGATCACAGAGTTTATATATCATGTTAGAACCACACAGTGCTCAGACATCTGCGCTTCATCTAATGTTACATATATCACTGTGTTTGTTTGTGTGTGTTCCAGTCTTCAACGCAGGAGTTTTATCTCATTAGCAGCAGCCTTTCGCGCCTGGGACTGGAACTGCAGGCCTTGCTCCCTGCTATCCAGTCACAGATTAACTCGGCATTGCTCCGCGG
Source organism: Microctenopoma steveboyesi (assembly GCA_032359275.1). Taxonomy (NCBI): domain Eukaryota; kingdom Metazoa; phylum Chordata; class Actinopteri; order Anabantiformes; family Anabantidae; genus Microctenopoma; species Microctenopoma steveboyesi. The sequence continues at coordinate 15,664,025 of JAUMHF010000026.1, read as the reverse complement.
CCTCTTGTTGGACACTCCTGACCTGTTGGCTCCAGCCCACAGTTTCCTTAAGGTGCTCAATGAAAAGGCAGCCAGGTGAGTTTGCGGAAGCAACAGTGCAAAGAAAATATTGTACAGAAGCCATTAGAGTTGTAGCTTTTAGACTCAAGCCAGGGACGAATGTTTAGTATTTATAATACACTAGATTGAGAATCTCTTCATGGTTCTATTGCTAACACATTACTCATTCTTTTTTGACTCTGTCTACGAGTCAGTATTGTTCATTACATATTATGTAAGGAGTCTAATACATATTATATAAGGTTGACGTATGGTCAATCAGCTCAATATTTTGTCATTTAAATGCGTTTCTACCACAGTATACAATCACTGTAGTGTGTGTAATGAGTGGATTGTTCTCTTTCACTGAGGATTAATCAGTTTTTCTTTTTATGCCAGTGATTGACATTTCTAGGTTGTCTGTACATCCGTCGGTCTGTCTGTCTGTCCGTACAGCTGCCCAATTTCTCTGAATGCTCCATGTACGGAACGCTTAGAGGGAATTCCTTCAAATTTAGCACAAAAGTCAACTTTGACTTAGTGATGAATTGATTTTGGTTGTCAAAGGTCAAGTGTACTGTGACCTCATGTCCGTCTCCACAAACATACCGATACCCCTTAGTAGCGCAGACACAGGTCTAGCAGCTGTCCAAACCACAATTTACCCAAGGGGATCAATAAAGTATTCATTATTATAATTACAATTCAAGCTCAAGCTAAATTGGCATATTGACGAAAATGTGAAGTCAAGTAAAAGGAAAAAAAAACATTCAACATAAACATAATTTAACCATGAAGACAGGCCTACTAAGATTAGTATATTGAATAACGGTGTAAAGTGACATTGCCAGATTTAGTAGAGTATATTCTCTGAAGATTGTGAATATGGATATTCTGGAGTTGGAGCAACAGGAGACGATATTTTAATGCACAGTTGTTTTTTAATGTTTTTATATTTGAAATGTATGATGCCGATGTCAGAAGGACACCAGTGCGCTGGTGTCTCATTACATTTGGACTCTGTATTTGTTCAGGTCAGGAAATAAAACAGAGCTGTTCTCAGATCTGTCCGGCTTCCCGGTACTGCAGAAAAGGCAGGAACAGATCCAGACCGTCCTCAACGAGATTCAAGACCACCGCAAAGAAATCCGACTGAAGCTGAAGGCTCCCACACTTGACTACACAACTGTCTCTGGACAGGAGGTACTGTCTGCGTGTTGGAAATGAAATAAAGGTGGGAGGGGATTGACGGCCTGATTTGGGTGGCTGACTGAGTCACATCGTTGATCTGAATGCTCTGTGTGCGTGTTTGTTTTAATCAAAAGTGACACATTATTTTGTCCGTCTGCTCACATCTTATTTATCAAAGTGTTCCTTTTGTCTTCCTCCTGTTCCTTCAGTTTCTTATTGAGGTGAGGAACTCGCTGTCCTCCGCTGTTTCACCTGACTGGGTTAAAATCAGCAGGTGAGCTCACAGTGGCTGTACACAAACACACACACACACACACACACACACACACACACACACACACACACACACACACACACACACACACACACACACACATGTTATGTAAGGAATGTATGGAAGGAAGTTCGTAATTGTTAATTACATACTGGTTGGCAAAAACATGTCAAAAATAGCTGTGTAGTCCATTAGATCAAATGACTGCACACTGTGTGCAGAGGTTCAAACCACTGAAAGTAAAATCAGAAACAGATTTATTGGCCATTAATACACAAGTGCTCACATAAATGTGTCTCAAGCTAATGGTGTCTCTCCAGTGACGACATAAGAAAAAAAGAAGCAAGACTGAAGCAGCAGTGCATTAAAACACAAAGAAAATACAGGATACAAAAGCAAAATACAAAGGATGATGTTTTTAAAAGAAAAAATACAGTAAATAGTTTTTATTTTCGTCCAAAGTGCAGAAAACACCCCTCTCTTTGTAGACCATCACACCAACACACTTTTGCTTTTGAACCACACAAACAGGTAATTTATGGCAGAACTAATCCTATAAAGCTTTTAATCGGCGCTAATCAATGTTTCTATATTAAAAACGGATCGAATGCCTCTTTGTAAAGTGAGAGAGGCAGCTCATATATATACTGAACACTTCTAATCCGTTTTTCACTCTGCCTCCTCCACCTCACCTCTTCCTCCATCTGATCCTCTGCAGTACGAAGACAGTCAGCAGGTATCACTCCCCGTTCCTGGTGGAGCACTACAAGGAACTGCTGCAGCTCCGAGAGCAGCTGCTGCTGGATTGCCAGAGGGAATGGACCAATTTTCTGGAGTATGACAGACACATGCATTCACACAGCGCTTCATAAAGTCAAATTAAAAACAACTGCAGGATGTTGGTGTCTGGGCCAGTGAGAGGCCTCCACAGCTCACTCTGCCAGAATTAGTCCGTTTTAGTTGAACACACAGACTGTTGTCTACTCAAAATATAAACATATGCATTAACCTTAATTTACACTAGAAAATCTCTTTCCTCTCTGTCTGTCTCCCTCTCTCCTTAGACAGTTTGGGGAACACTATCACACCATGAAAAGGGCTATTGGTCACCTAGCAACCATGGACTGTCTCTTTTCATTGGCCGAGGTGGCTAAACAAGGGGACTATTGCAGGTGATGTCCTATCCTGATGGCCGTAAATATTGGTGTACGTGCGTGAGTTCATATGCGCGTGTCCTACGTCGTGTCCTATAGTCTCAGACAGGCTGCATGTGGGAGTGTGCACCAGGCTCAGTGGCGTGCTCGGCTAGAACACCAACATCTCTCCCACTCACACACACACAACACTCATACACACCTTTATACGGACTGTGTCCACACATTTAGCTCTACTCCTGCTTGTGTAGTACTTTTTGCAGTATGTGGACATTTTTATTTCTTTTTTAATATATATAAAAAATACAGCACCATGGCCACAATATAGTTTTACATGATTAGTGCGGCATGATAGCTCAGTGGGCAGAACATTATAGCTAGGTCATTATTATTATTGTTTTATTGATAAAAAAAATTATTTCACTTTCCCTATTTTAATTTGTTTATATGACATATTTTTAGGGGATATATCATTTTCTATTTCTATTAATTTACTATTTTTCCTTCTCAAGTATCTGCATCCTATAGCATCAGTATCATTCAGTCAATAAATTAAGCACAAAGGAAAATGCAGAAGGTGACGCAGTGTTGCGGTGGACTCAGGGAAGTGCCGGTTTTAGAATTATGCCACATTTAGGCTTGTTTGTCTGACTGAGACTCTGTGTTCAGGCCTGACGTGCGTCAAAGTCAGCCGCAGATCATCATCAGGGATGGAAGACACCCTGCCATAGACTTACTGATGGGAGAGCAGAACCAGTATGTGCCCAACCACACTGAATTACAGGTAAACGCAGCCACGCACACGCCTACGAGCTCATTCTGAGAGCTTTCAAACAAAAACACAGACGTCTGCCTGCTTGCTAACTCATTGAGTCAGTTTCAAAACAGAATTGCAACTTGTCCAATGCTCGAGTGGGTGTAGGTTAGTCTTGCAACAGAAGAACAAGCCAATAGAGAAGCTAAGCCTTCAGTCCACCCACCTCCTCAGCTGTGCAGGACAGGATGCAAATATCTTATTCTGTCTCTCTTCTCTTCGCCTTCTGTCTGTGTGTCTGTTATTCTCTCTTCTGCTAACCCTGCAACAGGGCGATGGCAGGAGAACTATGATAATCACTGGTCCTAACATGGGGGGTAAGAGCTCCTACATCCGGCAGGTGGCCCTCATCTGTGTAATGGCTCAGATGGGCTCCTATGTTCCGGCTTCTAAGGCTCGACTGGGTGTACTGGATGGCATTTACACCAGGTATGAACACAGTCACGCACGTGAAGTCGTCATTGATTTGACAGCTGTCAATGAACTTACAACAGCATTTATTTTGATTAAATCAAAGTTATTACATCTCTGTACACAAAAAATTAGATTCTGCGATTTTAATATTGTCACATTATCAATGCTACATAGTTAATAAAGATTTTATATATCAATAGAAAAACATAACAACCAAAATAATTACCGGGGAGGATTAATTATTGCTGCAGCCCCATTAATGTATATATAACTAAAGGACATCCGCCAGTATATACCTTACGTCTCCAGTGGCAGCCATTGCTCTAAGCAAGGAGGAAGTGAGACAGGAAAGATTTGATATGTTGCTGGTCATTTTTCAAACTCTACAATTGCATCAATCCTGGGTATTGAACATTTAGTACAAAAAAACAATTAAAAAAAGAAGAAAATCTCTGTCTCTGTCCAGAAAGTTTGCACTGGATTAGTCACAGTACACACTGTAAACAATTTTAAGCCATTTCCATTGGTTCCAGGAAAAATACTCAAGTGTTAACTGAGAAAATATGTTTTTTGTGAATTGGATGAACTGACATTAATCTGCAAATCTGCTTGTGTGTAATCTTCATCAAGTGCTGAGGCTTTTTTATAGACGGGAGCTCACTTGTTACAGTGTCTTGGTCTTTTCTGGAAGGCGTTTTAAGGATGAGGCGTCCAGAAAAATGACACATTCCCTAACTAATAGTGCATGGACTCACCACACACGCATGCCACTATCTGTCTAGTCCGCCATATCAGTATTTTAATATTTTTCCTCTGAGGTTAAACAATATAAAAATCCCACTTCTTCTCATTCACTATGTGTGGATGACTTTTTTTTTAGGATTGACACTCAGACTAATCCTGTTTAATCCCATTGTGTTCCTCACCTTACTGTGTGTGTGTGGAGATGTTTGAAGGAGGTAAAAAAAACGGAGAATGAATGAAGCCGTTTAACTCTATTGTTGTGTGAAGGTTTGTACGATGTGGCTGCCACAGACAATAAAGCTTTGTTGAAAATCTTTAATTTTCTTTCACTAATGATTCTTCTCATTATGATGAGAGCAGCAGTAAGCTCTGCATGTCGTTTCCAGTCCTGACTACATATTAGTTTGGAACACAGGCCAATATATGGTCTCTGTTTTTCTGCCTCTGCTGCACTGTGTGATTAGACATAATGGCTCACAGATGTCTTTAATTGTCTTTTTTGTGGGGCTAAGCATGTTCTTATGTATTAACCCAGTGGGAGCCAGCACGCCAAGGTTGTGTGTGTGTGTGTGTGTGTGTGTGTGTGCATTCTTACTTCTGTCCTTGAGAGAAACAGCTGGGGGCTTCAGACATCATATCAGAATAATGAGGTGGTTTTGGCTGCAGCGGTGTCTTTACAGTCAGTGTTTGGGTTTAAAAATGACAAGTCGGGTTGTGATGAGTGGATTTATATGTAGTACACTTTTTAGATTTTCTGATCATTTAAACTGTACACTGATACCAGTACAAGCTTACAAAATGAAATTGTTTACCTACTTGCTGTCATGTAATGAGACTGTAAGTTATGTTTTATTAGATTTTTTAAAATTTATTTTGCAATCAGTAAAACAGAGGCAGATTTTTGTGTATCTTCACTTTCTGTTATTAAAAGCTGTTATTATTATTCTGTTATTATTTGTTCTCCCTAGTGTCTTCTCCCAGTACGAAGAAACACATTTTAGGAAAATGTGGTATTCTATTGATAATCAGTTTAAACTGATGTGGTTTAGGAATTTATTTTAGTGAGTTGATAGTGTTTTGTAGGTAAGACCTGGAATTGTGGACTCTCACTCTCAGGTGATAGTGGTAGTGCAGAGTGAGGTACTTTACTCTTACTAGTGCAGGTCTACACAAATAGAGCAATAAATGCACGTGTTTGCACAAATGTCCTTGTTGATCAGTAAGGTCTGTCAATGGGGCTGAAGTTATTATCCCCCTTTTTCTCTAAGAAAAGTTGCAACGTTGAGATAATTAATGTCCCCAGAGAAAACCCAGACCCACCGCGTCCACTGTCCTCTCCTCACCTCCTCTCTTACCTCTGCTGTCTTATCTGTTTCTAATTGGACTGGTGGCTTCTCTGTATCACTGCTCGTAACATCCCGAGGAGAATCTGTCTTGATAATAAACGCTCAATCAATTCCCACCGCTGCGTCTATTATGCTTGACGCTTCATCGTGCGTGTGTGTGTGTGTGTGTGAGAGATGCCGTGTGTTTACAAGCGAGAGGGAGACAGGCATGGAATGAAACCTTGAGTTTTTCTGGAGTGGAACATACAGAGTTTGTGGGTTGTCAGTAATGAGCTGGTTCGTATGTGTGTAATGGGACATTCTGTCTGAACTGATCCAGATGATTGATTATCAATGAGGCTAAACTGGATAACTGCATGCTCAGTCCGTTACGTCCCTGCCCAGTCCACTGTACTGCAGCATTACTACGAACATACCATGCGGTGGTCGTATACGTATAGTACACGTCTGTGTCTGTTCTTGTACATACTTTAGCTGATTAAGCAAGCAGCCGAACTACTGCATATGCGTATGTACACATAAGCAACTGCTGTGTGTGTGTGTTTTCAATATTGAGCCATGAAGGTTATAGAGCACATTTTCCATCCCTTCATGGTTGTTATGGAAACAGCAAAGGAAGCAGAATGTAAAACAGTGTTTTGAAAAGGACTTTTCATCAACCATGGACTCTTAACAGTGATTGTTCCTTGTTTTACTAATGTCTTTCACAAAATTCCTCTTGTTGTGAAGAGTTGTTTTCTGTTCTTTCTGGGGTGAATTGTGGCCAAAATCCAGTAAAACCAGTAAAATAAATAGCGCTGAGTATTTTGGTGCTTGCAGGTATCTGGGTTGGTGTTGAAAGACGAGCGTGTGGAAAGCTGCCGTATCCTAAATCGACTGATTTGTTCCTGTGAGTTTTTATAGTCCTGCTGTGTCAGTGTCGGTGCCATCATGTAGGCGGTATACAGGGCGGTTCAGGCCTCTAGTCTTCTATAGTATGTGAGGAATTGTATCCGACAGCGAAGAGGTTCAACCTCCAAACGTACTGTGTGTGAGTGAAAATTAGATTATTTGAACCCTCCAACAAAGAAAGACCTAATACTTGGTGGCAAAACTCTTGTTTGCAGGCACAGAGGTCGAACGTTTCTTGTAAGTGATGACCAGGTTTGCAAACATTTTAGGAGGAATTTTGGTCCACTCCTCTTTGCAGATCATCTCTAAATCACTGAGGTTTCGAGGCGGTCTCTTTGAGCTTTAAGTGGACTGATTGCAGTTAGCGTAATATTTAGGTGGTAATAATAATGATGAATACTTTATTGATTCCGTTGGGGTAATTTTTGTTCGGACAGCTGCTATATACTTGTCCATCGATCAAACAGAGATCAATAGGGTGATCTAATAATAAAATAAAATCTCCAAGCGAACTGAAAACAAAGAATGACCCTCGAGTGTCTGATAAACACTTGAAATGTGGCTAAACATGTTTTCTGGAGAGGTGTGAGGTGATAATAAATTCTGGTCTATTTTCAGAATCCGTTTGTTTGGCGGGAAGGAAGGACTCAGTGAAAGCAGGAGGAAACCCAGCTGGTGGGGTGTTGTTATGTTGCCGCTGTACGTCCCCTCAGCAGCGGACAGACTGAGTGTGTGAACAGCGTCCTTCCTTTTCATCTGATTCTGTCTTTTCTTCCTGCCATGCAGTATGGATCCCTGAGTCTAAATTGGCTAATTAAATGCAGAAACATGTCTGCCACACCCCTCTCCTACGTGGCGTGTGGTGTAACTATGGTAACTCCTGTGCTGACTGGGGGCTCGTGTCAGTGGTTCATTTATAGGCGCCTCGTTCAAAGTCACACAGGGCAGATTCAGAGGTGAGAAACACCGACTGGCATCTGTGATCCAGTTTCAGACTTCGGATTTTCGATGAGTCACTGCTCTGTCCGTCAGTCTGCACTGATGCATCAGCCGAGCTCTCAAACTGGGTTTGAGGATTCGACCTGTTGTCACAGCATCTCTGTAATCGGTACATATCCGCTGATGGGTTGTGACATCAGTAGTGTCTTGTTCTGCTGTTTTTACACATGCACGTGCATTCACTCCCCTCATAGAATCTGTGTGTTATGTGAAATAATGTTATGGCCTGCAGTAGTGTTGGATGTAAAAGCAGAAAATATTAATTGACAGAGATGAGTGGGTTCTCTGTGCAGGGTGAGTGTTTGGTGGGTTCCTGGAAGAACCTTCGAAGTCAGTGGATCATCTAAGTGGGCTCATCTATGAGATCAATCCATCTACTTTATTTTACTTAACTTGGCAGACGCTTTTATCCGAAGCGACTTACAAGGAGCTAGCGCTGGGTAGGAACCTGGGTTTCGAACCTTCTGCATCCCTGTCTGATGCTTAACCAATTGAGCTACCATCTAAAGACATCTTAAAATATTTGGTATAGTATGATATATGTCTACAGTAAAAAAATTCAGCATTTCCATAGTGTTTATTACTGATCTCAACATGTTCAGTGCTCAAACTAAATGTAGTAAAGTACATTTTAAAGTAAATGCAATTTAAGAAGATGTATATTTGAGCATCTGCAATGTTCCATAAATAAAAGACTACTCCATAAATAAAACTTTATGATGTGTTTAGGGAGGTTGGCTGATATGAGCACAGTGACAAACAGCTGATTTACGTTGACTTTATTTCATAAACATGATTACATACATAAGCATTTATTGTTGAGTCTTTTCTTCTTCTGGTTATCAGGATGGGGGCTTCAGACAACATCTACAAAGGACGCAGTACCTTCATGGAAGAGCTGACTGAGGCCTCTGAGATCATCTCTCAGGCGACTGATCGCTCATTGGTCATCCTTGATGAACTGGGACGGGGCACGAGCACCCATGATGGTATTGCGATTGCCTATGCCACCCTGCAGTACTTCATCAGAGATGTAAGTGTGTGAATGAAGGGCCGTGCTGTGCTGATTATGTCTGAATAAGAACTTTTAAATGTTTTAAAAAGAGAGAGAAAAGAAGGAACAGATCTAATCTCTTTTTTTTTCTAGCCTGCCCAGTGTACCATCAAGTTAAAGAGTTGTGTGCACGCAAGTGTTTTCGACGTTTGTGCTTGTGTTCTCTGCAGAACGATAGCTTGTTTTGCAGGGAGAGATGGGCCACCAGAGAGGCTTCAGCAGCAGAGCAGCTATTGAAAACTAAGCAATATTGTTTAGAAGCTTGAACTAAAATGTTATTGACGCAGTGGAAAAGGGAAGAAAAGAGAGAATGACCCCCAGGTACCCAGTTGATGAAGGGATTATGTTACTGCAGTCACCAGTTCTTAATGGCATGTTTCCTGTTCATTCTATTTGTCCGTCTTTCAAATTGTGTGAACAGAAAGCAGAATTTTAGATGAAGAAGGCAAATGTTTACTCAAGTGAGTAGACAGAGTTCGAAATGCACTAAAGGGGGCTTTTTCACTTTGGAGTATTTAGAATCAGTATTCCTATGCGAGATCCTGTGTGTGTGTGTGTGTGTGTGTGTGTGTGTGTGTGTGCGTGTTCTGCTGGGATTATGTGAACTGGCACAGTCAGTCCTTTGGGTGTTGCACACTGTTGCGTGTATGTATTTCGACAGATGAGTGGTACCCTGCCAAAGAGAGGGGGGGGGTGTTAGTGTGTTAGTTAGTGGGTTATCAACACTGACACTGGCAGCTTAGATGTTCTCTCTTTATAGAAAACATAAAGCAGTTGTATGTGTTAATTTGTGGTGAATTAATGCATCAATGCTATAAGCACATAAAACGCTTTGCCCTTTGTTACAGTTTGAGACGTGGGCTGCCTGTTGGAAGTCATGGCATTAATTAGGGCACTCGGCTGAACAACATAGAACAAATAAACACAAGGCTTCCAGTTCTCTCGACTTAAATAATTAGCCCGTCAAATTATTAGAACTTTGGATTTTGCCTTATACTCTGAGGTATTATGTCAAATAAATAATAGCATAGAACTTAGGTTTGTTTTGTGTTGGTAATGTTTCTTTCCTATAAATTATTTTGACTTGACTGAGTCTGAGGCTCATTTAACACGTGACAGCCTGCCTACTATACAAAATATCTGTAGACCATTTAGTTCTCTGTCTTCAGTGCATATTGTTGTGGAAAGATTCAGGGATTTGGAGCAAATCTCATAAAAGCCAAGAGAGGAAACCACTGTTGAATATGCGTGACCTTCGAGCCCTCGGGCAGCATTGCATGGGAAACTACCATGATACAGAGTACAGCCTCTGGTTCTACTGCTTCCAGAAATGCAATCTGAATCTCTGTTAAGCACACCGTATGTGCAGAAGTACGAAGTTCATGTCAGATGGACTGAAAGAAAATGGAAACTGTTCTGTGGTCAGTCAAATCCACATTTCAGTTTATTTTTGTGAAACTGGCTTCTTTGTGCCAGAGATATAAAAAAAAAACCATCTAGACTGTTGTCAGTGAACGTTTCACAGTTCACAGTATGTGGGGGGGGTGCAAGTCAACAAGCAAACAAGCCATGGGAGGTACAAAATATATATTTAAGACATATGCTGCCATGAAGGCAGCATCTTTTCTTGGGAAGTCAGTGGATATTTCAGCACGTTTTCTGTGTGTGTGTGTGTGTGTGTGTGTGTGTGTGTGTGTGTGTGTGTGTTGCTGTACTGGTCTGCCTGTTCAGGTTTGACTCCTCCATCACGAGGGGAATATGACGGTGATGACCACAGACTGTTGAGCAACTAAGATGTTGCATCCAACAAGAATGAGCAAATATTTAACTTGCAAAACTGCAACAAATAGTTTCATCAATTCCAATATGATTAAAAGGCGGGGCTTAGTTGATGCGTCTGTGCTTTTGTGTCACTTATTTTTGACACACATCACATTCTAATATTGCTTATAGTTGCAAAATACAGTTACGTTGGTCAGTTATACACAGAAAATGACCCAAGGTATTAAAGCAACACGTAATAATTTAATACTTGTGTGTAGCACTCCATTACATATGTGTCCAAATGAATCCTAATTGGTTTGTATTTTGTCAAAGTAAGCAGCTAATATGTTTGATTGATGACACATTAGCCGTATCAGCACTACTAGGTGATGTCAGATATTGTGAATGTGCAGCTTGTTGCGATTCCCTAAAGTGGTCAGAAAAATCAATACTTCTTTAAAATAGGGGTTTCTGTTTGCATATCTAGCTAATAATCTAATATACCAGCAATAATTGATAAAGACCTTGGATTGCAGGCTGCACACACAGTCTGCACTAGACTATTCAGCACGAGCAGCACAAAGATCTCTGGTGTCTGTAACAGTTGGTGCACATGTGGCGTTGGAGCCCTTCAGGCTGTAGCTTCTATAAAGGGGGAGGAATTATCAAGTTAGTCTGTGTTGCCCTCAGAGAGCATGTATTTAATCTCGTACTTGAAGAACTTTGTTTGGCTGGCTATCACGGATAAACACATCACCAGCTGTGTAGCTGAACGCCTGCGGGCCACACGAACCAGTGATTCTGAAGTTCGGGTGAAAGGATGAGCCCTAATGATGCCACTTTCTCCAGAGTGACAGATACTATTGATGGCGTTGTGAAAGGTTTGCAGCTTATGTGTTTTGACATTCGTGTGTTTTCCTGATTTCAAAAGCCAAAAATCTCCAAATTGTCCCTGTCCAAATTTAGACGAACGAACATTAATCTGTCTTCTTTAAAAATCACTTCTCATGTTTTGCCAGTTCCACATTAATCTTTGGACAGATTTACGGGGTTATGTAATTCTGCTGGAAAACATAGAATGAAAACATGTAAGTAGCAGCTAATACAGCAGGGGAGCTGCTGTTGGCAGGAGGATGGAGCTCTTTAACTACCTGTTGTGTAACAGCATTGATTTGTTAGAAATGCCTGGCTATTAAAGGAAAGACAAAAGAGCACAAAGGAAGTTACGCCTAGGAGTGAAAAGCTTTCTCGGTAACGGCACACATGCAGACTCTTTCACTCTCACTCCTCTTCCTTTTACACTTCCCCTCCTCCTCCTCCTCCTCTGCCCTGTCCTCCTCCTCCTCTTCTTCCTTATCGTCCTCCTCCTCACAAAAATCTGACTCAAAAGTGCGAGTACTCCTGCTTTGACTCGGTTGTTATAGTAACGCACCTTACCCTGTCCCCAGCACTCACCTGAGAGGTAGTTAAGAATGTAGATGGGTTTCATAACACCACTCAATCAAAGAGCCAGCCTTGATGAGTAAAGGGAAAAAGAAACACTAAATCTAAGAGTTGCTTCTGCTAAAAGTTTCTGGGTTTCCGGTGAAATCATAGCTGTTTGTACATGTATCTAATTTAATTCCTTTCCAGTCTGATGTGTGAAATAGCATGCTGTGAAGTATCTCCCCCTCCTCTGATTTAGTATTTCTTAATGTTTCCACATATCTGTGGCTTGACCTCAAACACACTTAAATACTGAAAAACCCTCCATTGTGGCTGAATTAAAACAACAGTGTGAAGACGAGTAGGTCTCCAGCCTCTGCTGGACTAACAGCCAGTCCTGCCACTGGCTTCACACTCGCCTCAGGACTACACATCGCACTCGACTCATACAATGACTCACATTTGCTTGTGACTGCACAAGCATTGTAATACTACAGTGTAAACGCAGAGACAGTCGAGTCCCGCTGTACACTGGGACTCGTTGGAGAAGTAATCCTCAGAAAAGCTGCACACCGATGGGACACATTTCTAGTAGAACATATTGTTCCATGTGGGTGTAAATGATCTGATGTCTCTTACAAAGACCTACACGTGCTCCATTTGCACTAGACTCATACACACGGCTTAGCTGCGTGTCTGGGATTCTTTCAGCACACTGGGGTTGCAGCCCTTTCTGAGGCTGCTGGCTGTCGTTTGGCTGTGAGAATTCATCAGAAACTTTATTGCATTTCATTTTTCACGGTAGTGAATCCCAACACGTGGGTCAGGATCCCAGTTAGAGCTCAAGTCAAATAGAGCTCGCTCTATGTTGACGGGGTCACAAGTCTGTAAGACGCCACGATAGAGGAAGAGAACTGAACATATTAGAAAGCTTGAGTTAGATGGAAACAAAAAATGTGGGTTTATTGTCAAAGCTCAGATGTTCTTTTAGTGTCACAGGGTCTTAGTCAGTGAGGTCCTTTAGACTCTTGTGATGCGATGTTGGGATTGTGTAGTCAAGCAGACTAAACTTCATTTATCTACATTGTGTAGGCGATTATAGTGCTCATAGAAATAAGTTGTGGGGAATCATAGGTGTAACTGCACACTTGCACCAAATCATCAAACTAGACAATTTTCTGTTGAACTACTGATAAATTACTTGAAATTTGTTTCGGCTGTAGATTTGTGGTTCTAACGTACTTTTGATAATTTTACACTCACTAAAATGATTAGTTTTTCTTTTGCTCATTAAGTAACAACTTAGTAACTTTAAACACGGGCACAGACCGGTCCACAGCTTGCTGCAACAGTTTTCTGCATTTAATTCAGAACTCACACTTTGTACTGTAATATTGTGTCAAATGTTTCTGGAAAAGTACGAGTTCTCTGAATCAGATGGGTATGAGCAGGAGTTTGTCCTCGTCCATCAATTGCAAAAGAATAGTATCCTGTTCTCAAACACCCTCCTGAAGACAAATACTGACTGATCCAAAGTTGTACACTTCTAGAGGAGTGCAGAATTTAATTTACATGGTTATTAGGAGAAATTTTTAATATTCATTCTAAAACATTTTAATCCTCAAATATTTGGACCATCTTACTTTGACTCCTTCCATTTACATATAAAAATGTTATTAAAAGTGTAAAAGACACATTTGCATTTTGGCAAAATGTAAAAAGATGCAGTGGGACATTGTTGCTAGCTAAAAATGACGCTGTAGCTGAATGTCTTGTGCAGCATTTTCACGCATGTTGTTAGTTTCTAAACTCAGAACCACTTCCAGGTGTTCCTTGTATTTTTTTAACATAATTTCTGAGAGCCAGATCTGCCCAACACAACATTAAAACCACCGGCTGCCCTTAATGTCGTGGCTGACTGGTGGAAGCGGTTGTCTAAAATGTTACACATTTATGGATGAAAACGTTTATTATTCACCCTTACCCTCACGTGCATGTAATTGTCCAATTATGTCCTTTTATCGATTGGACCGCTGCCAACATTGATGTACCAAGCATTTACTTTTAAACTCATTACAAAACATGAAATAGGAAAGGTTTAAAAAAAGGATAGGTCACCACCTATGCATCTGTCATTGACCCTGCCTTGAATAATTTAAGACATTCAGAAGTTAGTGATACACACACATACAGTACATTTTTTCATTTTCACACACAAATACACAGTGAGAGCCTTGTTAGTTGCGAGATGAGGCCACAGTAACATGGACTTGACAGAAATTGATCTGGGTCTAATCAGATGGAAAGCTATCGAAGACAGCAACACTGCTATTGACACCTCTCGCCCGTTCCTCAGAATCCGATGACAGCTGTTTCATATCATTATGAAACAGCTGAGAAATGTGCTCCACAGGTTTACGGTTGTCTGCAGTGCAACAGACACCAATTTGCAGGTTAAACAAAAGGTGGACACGGTGACTCTACAGAGACAGTGTTATCTGTGGCATGTGGCAGCTTTAATTGTGTACCGTCATGTCAAGTGAGATGAACTTGCAGCCTGTCCCACCAGGACGTGACCCCCTCAAAGTTGGACTGTCCCAAGCGTTCCCCTGTTTCTGTTTACAAACATCCAGCAGATTTTAGTTTACCCTATGAGTGGATATTTAGATGTTCGTCTTCTCATAATGATAGAGGTGAGAGATGTTTACCGTTATGTTTTCCTGTGTGGTAGTCGTCTTAATAAATAAACCACTGAATATTAACATGGTAACATAAACTAAGGTTTAACTATTTATTGATTAAAAATTATTGAGTCTACTAAAGGTCATGCTAATTGCAGTGCTATTATTACAACTGCTTGTGACTCATCGATTAATTTAGAAATTAGGTTAGAACAAATTCAAATCATCAGATCGTTGCTAAACGAGGTGAATGCGCCCTGTGGTTGTCGGACAATGGGGTGCACCCACTCAGTCAGTTATTCACGTTGACCCTTCTCTCTTCTACACTTGGCTGTAGCTTAGCTGTGTGGTTGTGTGTTTTAAGGCTAGTGTCTTCACCTTTCATCAGTTAATGGGCTGATAAGCAGCTGCAGGAACGACACCCTGCACGTGATTTCTTACCGTAACCCCCCCTTGGAACCAACAGTTACAGACTCTACTTTTTGGGATTTTGAATCCAGCATCAGTAAATGTGTTTCACCAGCTTATCGCACTGTCAAGACTGTTTGATAGTATGTGGGATAATTGCTTTCACTTCCTAGTCCATTTACATGATTGAGTTGGTGAAATAAACAGAAACAGGAAATGCATTTGTTTTGGCGAAGAGCTCTTAGCAGCCGTCCTGAGAGGAAAATGTTGTGCGTGCATTCGACAGAGAGTCTAAGCGAATGTCACTGTGAGCATGCTCAGTTTCCTTTATTCATCTGTCACAGTCCCATGAAAGTTACAAACCTCTTTCTCAAGAGAGACCTGGCCAAGTTGGCATGCCTCAGACACCGCAGGTGAACAATGTTTTTCCCTCTGGATGGGTGAAACGGATTAATGGCTCAAGTAAAACAGCATCATCTCAACATTTACTTTACAGTTTCTTGTCTGCACTCTGTGCACAATGTGCAGGCACTATGCAAAGCTGGTGAGTAGGTGGGAAGGCGGTAGATTGTTGTCAATAAAACCAAACATGGCAGGTGGCGGGTCACCGCGGTGACGTTACTGTACAGCCTGTGCTTACTTTTAGTTATCGGGAAGACATCCTCTGTAACTGTCTTATTGTTGGCCGGTACAGAGCAGATACTGCCATGATGACATAGCTGTCTGCAGCTGGATGTTTTATTAACGTGAATACACTCCCATTCACACATGGCTCACACCGTTTGTTGAATTTGTCTACAAGGCTGAAAAGCTGCAAGAGACACTTTTGCCCACATATACCATGGATGTTAATACATGACTCTCTCTGTCCTTTTCACAGGTGAAAGCCCTCACCCTGTTTGTGACCCATTACCCTCCTTTGTGTGAGTTGGAGCATGTGTATCCTCAGCAAGTAACAAACTACCACATGGCTTTCCTACTCAATGAACCTGACATTGCAGCAGACACTGAGGGTATGCACAAATGAAAATGGTTTCAGGGTTTTTCGGTTGAAATTGTGTATATGACTTACTGGTGAATTTAGAAAGATCCTAATGTGTGTTGTTTTTTTTTATATAAATGTGTGTGTACTGTCTGGTGACAGATGAACAGGTTCAGCCGGAGTTCATCACTTTCCTCTACCAGTTAACTAAGAGAGCTGCAGGGCGGAGCTACGGCCTGAACGTTGCCCGATTGGCTGACATCCCAGAGTCTATACTACACACTGCTGCACGCAAATCCCGAGAGCTGGAGAGCATGGTTAACGCCAGGAGGTACAGCAAACAAACATATTTACTATGGTCATTTCTTAAACTAACTAGTAAACATCAGTTTACTAGTCGTGTAGAGACTTTGAATCAGCTCCACTGACACTAAATTGAAAGTTTATTTTAGCTTCAAACTGAAATGCACTTGATTTCATGCATGTGCTAACACATCTGAACCAGCACGTGTGCCCCCTTTGTGAAAAAGCAGCCTGTTCACAGATTATTACAGCAGCTCTTAGTGACTCAGTGACATCAAGGAGTTTCACGTAGAAGGGAGAGACACCAAGACGCGGGTCATGACAGGACGTTTTCTGATTTTAAAGTACTTCAGTGAGAGAGTTCAGTTTACTTTAAAAATATTTTGGTGTCGACTTCGTCTGTTTCCACAGACTTCCTATAGTGTATTTTTCACTTTTCAAAAAGGAGCAGTGATGTCGTATGTATTCAGTGTTTGTAGTGGAATCTTCCATTAGCAGATGGTGTAGTTTTAAAGTTCTGACTTTAAAATAGGATTCATTCTCTGGTTATTGAGTAAAACACAACACAGTAATTCACAGACTCGTGATAGAAAGGCTGATTTAAACCAAATTGAGATGCTTTAACAGGTCTTTTATCATAATACAATTTCTCCCAGGGGGTCCAATCTTATTTTCCCATTGTCTAATTTATTTTTGCGGGATTAAAGATTTGGAGATAAAGCCAAAGCAAACGCTAATGGGAAATAGGAAGGAGAAAATTCATCTTTTAATGCTGATATACAAAATTTCTTGTATGAGGGGGAACCACCCACCTCCAAGCAGAAATCTTCCGCTTACGATTAAGTTAGGAGGCAAATATACAGTTAATTTTTAGTCCGTTGCTGGCAGCATTATTGCACTTTCTCCAAATACCGTTTCCTGTCTCTATAAATGTGCATACGAAGTCGCCTCGCTCTGTAACAGACAGCCTGCTGGGAGTTGAGTGTTGCTCAGAATCGTCGTAAGTAATCCGCACCGTATGAAATTTCTCTCTGCGCACACGCATATGCACACAAAGCCATACCTCCCTGTCAGTGTAATCCTCTCTATATGAATTGTTTGTCCTTTGTTGGAGTGAGCCATGCTGAGTAAACAATAATCATACACAAAGGAGTTGAGCTGCTGGTTGGAGGTTAAGAACAGTGGGTTATTGTACTCGCACACAGCTGTGTGAGAATTTTCTGTATTTTGGCCTAAGAGTCGACGCATTGTGATGCTATACACTAGTTTTTTTCATACAGGGTTTTGTCTAAACCAATTAGGTGTCTTTGTTCTGTGTCTCTTCAGGAAGAATAAGAAACTTCTCTCAGATCTTTGGAGTATCTCGGACAGATCGTCCCTTATGGAGTGGCTGCAGTCAAACATGCCAACAGAAGTGAATGTCATCAGAGCGCACGCACAAAGAAGAGAAGGATACGTGTGTGCCGGTGAAAAGGATTTTTAACCACCTGATTCCGACCAGCACCATGTACTGTAACTTAATTGCTTGTAATTTAACATCAATTAATATTGATCACAATTGTAGCGACCAGACTGATTTGTGACATCAGAGAGTTTGGTGATTGAATAAAGTGAGAGGAAAAACAGTCGCACTGTGTCTGCACAGAGGTGGTTGTGGGAGCAACGCAGTAACAGAGCAGCAGCTGTGGTGCTGCATGTGTATCTACACAGGAGGTGTGAGGCGCAGTGTTGAGTAGTAATTCTGTCCTGTTCAATTAAGTTTATTTATATGGCGCCAAATCACAACAAAAGTCGTCTCTAGGCACCTTACAAAATACTGTAGAACTGTATGTAGACGCTCTGCCTTTTGGAAACGCTGAGCCCAAGTGTAAAACGCCGGAAGAGTAGGTGTTGAGATAATTAGACACGTGAATTATAACACTACAGCTGGATTCAATAAATGATATCCGTCTTCTCTGTCAGATGTGTGAGACAGGCGCGTGAAAAACACACTTGAAACTTTTTCCGTGCAGACACCTTTTAGATGTTTATCACGGTAACGTGCAATAACACAATCAGAGGCTTGTAGCTGTTCAGCACAATGAGGTATTTCTCTTTTCAGTCCATACATCCTTCTTCATTTTCCACTATGCAGCTCTTCTAATGAGAGTTTAGCTTGTATTATGTTGGTAGGAGCCACTAACCTCAACAGATAAGGAGCAGTTACAGAGGTCTGGTGTCCTCAGTTATTTTTTAAACTCCCCAACCCCACTTTTTTTATTTCATAGTTTTCAGCCTTAAGTGACATATCTGTGAAGGTTCTCAGTCATCCAGGTCATGGTTATCTCAAAAAGGTTTATCCAATAGCAACGGGACTTAGTAGGTTTCTTGACGACGTTTCGCCCTTCTATCCAGAGGGCTTTCTCAAGTCATAGACTTGTCCAGTTGCTATTGGATAAACCTTCTTAAGTGACATCACTTAAACCAATTTATTCGATGTCATGCAGCTGCCTGTGAATCATCCAAGTACTTTTTACAGTCTATATGCCGTAACGCTCTCTAAGACCTATAAACAGGCTTTGATGTGTAAAACTGAAGAGAACTACATAATTTCTTTCGTACTGGTAGAGAAATGGAA
Organism: Microctenopoma steveboyesi; assembly: GCA_032359275.1. Taxonomy (NCBI): domain Eukaryota; kingdom Metazoa; phylum Chordata; class Actinopteri; order Anabantiformes; family Anabantidae; genus Microctenopoma; species Microctenopoma steveboyesi. Next base: position 15,644,925 of record JAUMHF010000026.1, on the reverse strand, counting down.
ACGGATTTCCACATTATGATCACACACGGACTTCCCTGGCTGAATATGGTATTTATGTTGTATTTTTTTCTTTATCCATTATCACAGTCTACAGTGTGTGCTCTAATGTTATTAATAATGCAGGAACAAATCACTACATCTTTTTAGAAAAGCTGCATTAGCCTACATCTCTGGCTCTCACTCTCAAACACATACAACCAACTCACGCTCCGCCTTTAATTCCGCCAACTCCAGGATCAGCGCGCATCACCGGAGAGGGAGGAAAAAAGAGAGACCTAGTGGGAGTGAGTGTGTGTGTGCGAGAGAGAGAGTTAACTACTGTCAAAGCCGATTACAGCTTATCGGGCTGTGATTTTGTCCCTGTCGGTCCACTTGAGGGTTTTTCCCTCTGTGAACGACACGTCTTTCGTTCGTTCTCTTGCTTGTTAGTTGTAGTTTATGTTTTTTTAGCGAGATGCATGGAGTTACACTCGTGCTTGTGGGACTCTGACATCTCTACTATGAGTTCCTCAGCAGAAGCGATCTTGACAGCGGGGCAACTTTTCCGTGCGCCACGGCGACGCTGAGGCGCGCATCTCTCTCTGGGGAAAGTTTACGCGCATCCTCGGCGAACATGGGCTCGCAGTGAAAAGTAGAGTTGCCACACTTACTTCTTTCTTCCAAACCGTACGACACAATGCAGAAGAGCGTCCGTTACAACGAAGGGCACGCGCTGTTTCTGTCGGCGGTCGCGCGTAAAGAAGGGACCAAGCGTGGCTACCTGAGCAAGAAAACGGCGGAGAACAGCCGCTGGCACGAGAAGTTCTTTGCCCTCTACCAGAACATATTGTTCTACTTCGAAAACGAGCAGAGCGCGCGACCTGCCGGGATTTACCTGTTGGAAGGATGCACCTGCGAGCGCGTGCCGGCGCCCAAGATGTCCACCACGGGGAAAGAAGCGCTGGAGAAACAGGTGAGATTTAAAGAGAGCACAGCGTGGAAATACACGAAAGCCTCCTGTCAACTTCCTACTGCCTCCACAGCTTGCCCTTTATCTGCTCTCGGCTCACTGACATCGGTACAGGGAAGGAACCTGTTTGGTAATATGACAATTAATACCTCAAAAAAAGCACAGGTTCTGGATTCTGTCGTGTTTTCTTGATACCACATGGTTCCCGAATACTTTTAAATACCTAAATATAAAAACACACGAAATGATATGGTCCCAAACACTGACTCATAGTAAGAAGCAAGTAGCTCTTCAGTCATTAGACCTAAGTGTCTCTAGCAGCTCTGCTCTTCCTGTACTGCCAAGAGCTCCAAGTGTGTCCTCCTAAAGCAGGTGACCATCCCCAAAGGATTCAGATGTTCCAATGGGAGCAGGTTGATTGGAGAGATGTTACAGCATACTACAGATACAGTAGGTCTGTTTCAAATTGGAAGAAAATTATTGACACAATTTACCTCCCTCTCTTGCTCTGGGCTATTTGTAGCAGTGATTTTTAATTGTGGGTCATAAACACCATGCAATCATCAACTGTACTTGTCACCTGTTGAGATTGAAGCCAATACTCTACATTGAGTTTATGGTGTTCACTATAAAATCAAGTTACAAAGACGTGTCAGTGTCCGTGGGAGGCAAGTACAGCAATGCAACAGCTTGTTGTACAGTATGTAACAGAACACATTTAAATTTTACGTCATTTGTATCACATGAATATTTCAGACTTGATCTAACACTAAATAAATTGATATAATCTTTACATTTCATATAATATGAATTCCCAGAATACACCGTTGCTCCACAATCCAAAATCCGTTCTGTGGCTTTAAGTAATGCATGTTTGTTCATCTTTGATTTATAATAATACATTTAGACCAGCTGCTGAATCCTGCTGCTGAGGCCTGAAGAAAAGGTTAGGGCTTCGTGACTGTGAAAAACTGTGCAGGGAAATATTTTGGTTGAATCTGTTGGTGACTGTGTTCCTGGAAGGTGCCTCAGCATTGTTGCTCCAACAGTTAGGCAGGTCTTGTTGCTAGGAAACATTTGAATTGCTATTTGAACATGCATTTCATTGAGAAAAAGATGAAACTCGCTGGTCACCTTAAGTCGCATCCGTTCTAGGGTTATGGCAATCAGAAAATCAATATTTGTTATGGTTAAAGTGAATCATGCATTTGCTTAAAATCACAGAGAAAACAGAATGATTTCTGTTTCTGATCCCAGTTTTCACCTGGCCTCAGGGAGTGAGTGCTTATTTGTGCACAGGCATCTTGCCCATTAAAATACAGGAGGGAGGGATACAGTAGAGAGCATTGACGTGTTACAGTTTGTTAGAGTTTCTTCTCCGCATGCTGTGTGTCCATCCACTTAAAGTACAGATGCCTGTCTCTTTAAATGTGCAGTGTGCATAAAGTCAATTTATTCCAGGTGTATGCAAATAGAGAGCAGGCTTTAGTAAAGCAACACAATAGAAGAGTGGCTTTAATCAAGTCATACATGCTGTAAGGGAGAAAAGCAAGTTTAGACTTATGCAATCGAGTTATTAACAGTGATAAAACGAGGACACAACTTTCTTTTTTTGGGAAAAATGACATCATTCCAAGCACCAACACTTGCGCTGATATAAACACTAAACCTGTATCTTCTGATGTTACCAAGCTTGGTAATTATGATCTTATTTTATCCCCTCTTTTTACGCACTGACTGTCTCTCAATCCCCATCTGTCTCACACACACACACACACACACACACACACACACACGCGCGCACACACACACACACACACACACACACACACACACATACTACAGCTGTGATGATTAATTAGGGTGATTTTCAATGTGCCCTCAGCTGACACCTCGTGTGCTGCCGTGTGCTGTGACTGTTTAACTACATAGCCATGCACACAAGAGGACTAAACCAAACAACTGTGACATTTTATTCTGACTTTTGAGGGTGTGCGTGTAGCTGCATGTTTTAGATCATCAACACTTGCTGAAGGAGAATTCCCGCGTCCTGCCAGCTGTGAGGTTTTGTTTGTTGTGTGAAGGTTTGGTAGGACAAACTGAGACAGGGCCTTCCATCTCACCATCAGTCGCTCCTGCTCTTCTCTGTTTCTCTGTGCACCAGAGAGTTTGCCAGCAACCTGCAGTATCACACCCCCACACTGAGCCACAATGCAACCATACAAATAACATTCAGCCACTGCCTTGTGCTCTCTCTCCCTCTCTCTCCCTCTCTCCCTCTCTCTCTATGTTGTAATCTCAGATAGACACAAGCCCTTCAAATAATTTGGCGAGCATTCACACCGGTCGGAATGGTTTCCCCAGCGACTGTGGATGTGCATTCATGACATAAATGTGTGTGTGTCTGAAGGGCCAGTAAATTTAGCTGTGTATAATTATCTCACTGTCCCTCCCCCCTCCGTCAACCGTCAGGTTGGTAACTGATCCCTGAGATAAGCACAGTTCATCCACGTCTGTGAACCAGAGGAGATAACATCACCTACAGTGTAGTCTGCTTCCAGAACCATAAGGTGCATTTCCAAATCGCTGTTTCATATTTTTGCAGAAAGCTTATAGATGCCTGTATAGAACTTTGTTGAAAATCTGTGCCAAAACCAGGTTCCAAACTACATCACCAGTTTAATGATAGAGACAATAAATGGGTGAAATGAATGCTGCTTTTTAAAGTAATAACTACATAACTATGCATTAAATAGGTTTATTAAAAGGTAGGCTCTCAAGAGGCACCTCTGGTATAGAATAAAAACGTGCTGAAATCTTTTTGGATGCAGTGTTTTCCAAACCTATGAGCAGCTAGTTTCAGCCACTAACATTACACATGTGAGTAATGAAAACCAGACTTACTGGTTTATTGAAGAGGGATTATACAACATGTTGGGTTGTGAGCTTTTTTTTTTTCTTCAAAAGTGGTCTCCTGAAATATTTTCATTCTCTATAGTTGGGCTGCTGCACATAGTACTTAACAGATACGTCAGTGTCAGCATAAAGATGAAATGAGCAATATTTAAGATATGGATGCTTATTATTTTCAGGTTTTGCATATAGAGAATCTAATGTTCAGTGTTGTCATCAAAGAGGCTGTCGGGGGTCAGGTGAAACACTGATATCATTGATTAAATCAGCTCTGTCTGATCCGGGTGCATCTGCTTTGATAAACAGTGTTTTTGTTGATCTATAGACACATTCAGAAGTCTTCTTCCTCATTTGAGAAGCGGTGATAAAGTGGAGTGCATCTTAAAAACATTAGAGTCTGTGCTGACTTCCTGACACTTGTACATGACTGTGTGGGTGATTTAAACTCATTAGAAATGTCTTCTTCCTAAATGTCTCTCTCAGAGCTTCATGTTTTCACTCTTGCTTTGAGTAGTTATCAATGAGTAACCAATTTTTCCAATATTCCCAGAATCTGATGTGCTTTCCTCCGCAGGCTGTTTTTATTTTCCTCATGCTGCTTTCTGCCAAGTATTGCAACTATTTCTGACCTCGTTAGTGTCAGACAAGAATTTAAAACTGGCATCAGTCTTAAAATCCGTCACTTGTGTTTAAGATTCTGCACTAATCAAAGTATGGATGACAGCAAGGTTGAATTTTACGAAACCGACCCTAGTACAACAGCAGAGCTCATATATCATCCTGTCTCATGAAGAGAGCTGCCTCCAAATTGTGTGCTGATGTATTAAAGAACAAAATTTGGGGTAATATGCTCATTTACTTTCTTTGAGTTAGGTGAGATTCCTAACACTCTCAACACAGACATCTATGTCAAATATAGAGTTAGGGCCAAGAGATTATTAGATTAGCATGTCATTTGAAGCAGTTTAATATCTTGCCTGTGTAAAGTTTTAAAAAAGAACAATTCGTGCAGTGTAGTTGTAGTAGTAGTTCTCTTTTTGATCAACAGCTGGGTGCAGTGACTCTCACAGAGTCTTCAGATCAGCTATTATGTCACTGCAGGCAGCTGTATTTATAAAGAAGCTTTAAAATCCAAAATACTGTTCTGAAATCTCTGAGGTCTGCTTAATGCAGGGGTGTCCAAACTCGGTCCTCGAGGGCCGCAGCCCTGCTGGTTTTCCAAGCATCCATGCATTTGTGACTTCTGATTGGCTAAACCCACCTGATCAAGGTGATCAGGTGTGTTCAGAATATGTTGAAACACATTGCTCAGCCTGTAGGAAAAGCTGAATTTAGCAGCTCTAAGACGGTGTATAACCCAGTCTGCCTAAGGTTAGAAAGAGCAGAGGTGAGTACATAATGGGAACATCCCTGAAGTTAGAGCAGTCACATTATCATCTGTGCTGGGCTCTGTCTGTGAGGACTCCCTGGGTGTGAAAAAGCTCTTAGCTCTTCTGGTGTTATTGTTATTGCTGAAGTTGCACCCATCCATTATACATGCTCCTCCTGTCACTAGCTACAGGTGCTGATGTGTGACACACAGAAAATGAGTCTCTCTCTCTCTCTCTCTCTCTCACACACACACACCTCCAGGACTCCCCTGTATAAATTAAACTTCAGGGCCAGTTAATAGGATTTTCGAGTAGGTTCTTGTGTCTTTCTTGCTGTTTGTGTAACGTTTATGAGCAGTGTTTGGCAAAGACACACTGGCAATTCCCAGGAATATAAAACAGATTTATGGTGTGTTTAGACATCTCTCTGTTGCACTATGGAAGCTGTAGAACAAACTATTCAATCCAGCATCCATTGCATTACACCAACCAGACTTGTTGTTCATAGTGATGGAGCAGAGAGCGTCTATGAAGCAGCACGTATTACATGTGAAGTAAAGCGTGATGATAGCTGTTTATTGTATGTTAGGTGGACAGCGGTCTAAATAAATAGATGAGGAGTGGAGCAATCTGTTTAAAGTCTGTATAAAAAGACAGGTAATCTCTGATCAGAGTCTTATTAGAGCTTTGTGTTGACGTGAAAGTTATTAACACTAGAAGTCCCAGAGAAGTCTTTGTGTGTATATGAGAGAGACATAGTTTGTAAGAATGTCTTTGGAAGCAGTGAACAGCATGGAGCGCAATGAAGAATCGGCAGGATGCGGGATGTTGATTCAGTGATCGTCGCATTAGCTGGTATATCATTAGTTTAATTCAGTGGTTACATAAATTACTGTCGCTGCTGTTGCTGCTGCTGTCAGATTAATGTTTTGTGTCTCTTCATGGTGACAGGAAAATATAAATCTGTTCTGTTCTCTACACTGAAGTAAAATGCTGTGTTTCCAAAATGACAGAATGGGTCTCAGAGAATAGAAATATACAAAAAGACCAATTTAAATCCATGTGAAACAATGGCCCATGTCGAATCTGCCACATTTCTCTAACATTTTGTTGAATATCCATGCTGTCTGTCCTTAATGACGGAGAAGAAAAGACAGCAATTAAAAAAACTGTTTAGCATTTTAGGAAATGTTCATTGAGTCTTGAAATCACTGTGAGGTTACCTTGCAACCTCAAGAGACCCTAGGTAGGTCTCATGAAACCAGAAATGCCAGTTTTACACTCTGGCGTTTGTACAGATTAAACAAACAAAATATTAATTCTGTAAAATGTTTACTTTGGAGAGAAAGCCAGCTTAGCTCTGACATTAGGATTCCTGTGTGGCGAGAGTTGGTGAGGAGGCAAATACATGTATTTCCCAAAATGTCAAGATATTTTTTGAAGGCAGAAGATACCTTTAAAATTTACAGTATACTACATTATTTGTTATGGGAAATACTGCAGAAGACACTTGGCCACTCTTTAAAAATGCATTGTTTATATCTGGTGTCATCATATACTCTTCTGTATACTATACTGTAGATGCAGTTGACTGCTACCACACTGTAAAATGTATATTATGGGGTGCATGAGGTTTTCACAATAAGAGCAGTTTGTTTCTTTGTTCTGGTCCTTGGAACATTTTATAAAGCTACAATCAGCACAAAAAAGGCGATATTGCCCCGGTGGGACATGACAGGAGCTGAGAAATGAGAGGAATACAAAGGCAGTTTATGAGCCTGCTCCAGAAGACTGGTGGGTGGAAAAAGTGAACCCACACCCCTGTCTCTTATTTATCTCTCTGAAGTGTTCTTCTCACGAATTGCTTGTACTGTTTCATTAGCTGATATAGCCCTTATACATGGGCAACAATGCATTTTAATGCTTCACAGTCTGAGTTGAACGTGTTATCAATGCTACTTTAGTCCGCTTCAAAAAGCAAAAAGGGTTTGTTTACAGGTCTTGTCTTTGCTATTTTTAAAAGGGTTGTTTTAAAATGTTTGCACCTCCTACTACTCCTGTTGGGTTTATTTTTCTGATGCGTTCTGGCTTTTGTCATTTAATATTTCTATCCCTTATGTGTGGTTTTTTTAAATTGACATTTGTTGTTAATATGACACCGTAATGTCTTGCTGATATTTCTGAGATATTGTGTTCCCCCATGCGAACGCCAAACAACAGGTGGTTTGGGATTATCCCTGTTTTAATAACCGCTTGCGCTCACTGCATGTGGCTCTTCTGTAGTAGCTTATTTTCTGTTTTCTTCTATTCTTATACGACATACAGCCTCCCACACACTTACAGGAAATCCAGTTTCTGTATTATATACGTTTCTTCTATGTTCTTTCTCTCACACACGTGAATCTGGTTTGCGCTCTTCTGTATTCTCTCTGTAATGATAATTATTATCCAGCGGGACTCAGGATCACTGAGCTGAGCCCTTTTCACCACTGCGGTGAAAAGCTGCAGACACACTTTACATCATGTTCCAGTGAACCCCAACTGTGTTAAAACAGTTCGCTAAGGATTCTCTTCTTCTTTTAACTTTGTACAGCATGCATGTGTATAAGGAATAAGATGAAATAAAAATGTGTTTCTGCTCTGGAAGTGATGTTAACTCACACACAACAAATTTCACATCATGAGCTAAGCGGTCATTGCTTTCCCCTGCAGCACTAAACTAGATTTTATACAGTAAGCTATGAGCTTTGCTCCATGGTCATGTGGCATGACGCAATTTACAGTTTGTGTTCATCCTGTCACATCTTTTTGGAAGATTTTTCTGCTCAATTTTGCATTGTTTTTCCCATGCACCTTTTTTATGCAAACCAAGTTCAAATGTTAGTCCAGCCCTAACACACAAACACACACCACACATGCAGGTGAGACAATGTGGGAACAATACTAGTAGATAAATAGCCAAATTAGTCGGCCGTGTTTTGTTCCTGCTCCACTGTAAGGAGAATCTATGCTCTGTCCATGTGACCACGTTGTTACCATGCTGCAGAGCATACCTTTTCCTATGTGTAGAACTTTATGTTTGAATAAACACGGAGCACATACATTGTTGTGCTAGTTTGCAATGGTGCAATTATTCTGGTTATATTATACTTGTAAAATAATGAGAAACTCATTATCATATCAGTATTGATGAGGCCAAGAGAGACTCCTCATCAGTTCATGAATTTTCTCTGGGAAATCATATGCACAACAAGGTGATACTGTCACGGCCTCTGCCTTGGTTCTCAGGTCTGTGCCATGTAGGATCAATTTCCTGTTCACCTCACTCACCGCACTCTGCTCCTCTCAATCAGCGAGTCATTGCTCTCTGTTCACCTGTGGCACCTCCCTTATAAACTGGTCTGCTCCCTGCCAGACTTTCTACTTCACTATCTTCAGTGAGCAACTGTCCAGAGTTTTGATTCCTGACCTGATGCTGTTTCTGGACCTGACCCTGTTCTTGGACTCCCCCTCTTTGGTTTTTGTGAGTCTGTTCTCTGTTCTTGACTTGGCTTTGGATTCTGGACTTTGATATTTGGATCATAGATTGGGCTGTTTGACCCTGTTTTTGCTGTTTGACCTTAATCACATGACCTCACATCAACTTAACTTTCTGTTTTCGTACCTTGAATGTGCCCCTATTGGCTCTCTAGTCTGGATTGATTTCTGAACACTTCCTAGGTTAAAACATTGTTTATGTGTAAAAAATGTTTACCTTTTTTTGCATCATTTGAAGCCTATAAAAACGGGACCTTTTCTTGTATTTTTATTCTGCAAATAAATGCTCTAAATGACAATATTTGTATTTGGAATTATATTGTCAGTAGTTTATATAATAAAAGAGAAAATGAATTTTCATCAAACACATAACTTTAAATAGTAAAATCAGGGAAACTGATAATTTTGCGGTGGTTTCTTGATTTTTTCTAGAGCTGTCTTTAGAACCAGAGGTAACCAAACTCTACACACTCTACATAGCTTGCATGCGTCTCTCTACCAATTGAAGTACACATCAAAGCAGTAAAATGCCACTTGCATTGAAAGGCTCAGAGTCAAGGAAAAAAAAACAACTCGATCCATCTGTAGGACTGTATGACACAGTTTGGCCTCTCATCACTGCAGAAACCAAAGCAGTTTTGCATCATTAGTGGCTATTCCAGTCTCTAATCATTAGAGGATACCAACAGTGATTCTCTCATCTCTGCTTTTAAATATTTATCACAGATGAGTATTTCTGGGCGCCCCAGCCATCATTTGCCTAATGAATCTATTACCACCAAGTCCAGTTCCATCGTTGACTCTTTAATCTTTAGTAAAGAAAAAAGTATTTCATCACAGTTCTACCATGAACCTGAGGGTGTGTGCCTTTGTGGTAGGCTTTAATTTCCTGACGTTTCAGTATCTGTTGGGAAGTCATAACTAGTGAGAGAACTTCTCACAGCAGGCAGCTTTAAATGACTGGCTTCAACTTGCTACAGAAAGACAGAGTATTCTGCACTGTGTTGTGCCCATGTCTTGATCTGTGGTGGTAAAGCAGACTTCTTTGTGTTATGTGGACAGTGTCACAGTTTCATTTTTTATAAAAGCTGTTTCTCTGAAAAAAAGTTTTAGGCGAGCGGTAAATTGCTTGTTAGTGACATACAGTATGGAGTAAAATAGGAGAAAAGAATCTCAGTGTCTTTGTTTCTTTTGCTTTTGCTGTGTGTCTTTATTTGTCTAAATGAAATTTCTTACAGTACAGTGAAGGCCCTGGGGGATGGAGGGTACATTTGAGCTGATATGAAGGGAGAGTGAGTCAGTAGTCCTGAATGGTACTGTAGAGCTGGGAAGCTTTGAGTTTCCAGCTTAGACAGTGTCCGAACCCTTCATCTATTCACTGAGTTGCTCTTCAGCTACTGAGCATACAGTTCAGTGCTACAGTGTTATTCACTGCCCTGATGTCCTGCTTAATGTAAAAGCTCATGTAAAGGATGATATACCACTAAAATCTAATAATTTCCCGTGGGAAAGCTCCCACAAATAGCAATGGTGCACGTAAAGTATAAATGCAGGGTAAAGATAAATGTGCATATTTATCAGACTTGTATCCAGCAGACAAGTGTAACATGTTAAGCAGAGCAATGTCTTTAAAGCAGGGTTATTAACTAAAGTAATGACAATGTCTGCTTTATACACTTTAAACTGTGCTATAATGTAAGTACTGTTTATTTAGATATGATGCACAGAGGGACCATGGGAACTTTTACTCCTATAATTACACAACACAAATTCTAATATTATACAGTTTTTTTTTTACAGTTTTTAGTGTATAAGTGTATTAAGTGTATTACTGAGGTCTAACAACTGTCCTTAAGGTTTTTTTAATTTCTCTCTGCAAAACTGATATTTTAGAAATTTTGAACACAATAGTTTTTGTCACTTGTCTTCAAACAAAAAATGAGATAATCTTGCCTTAAAAAACTCTTTTTGTATATCACTATACTTTGTACAGTATTTTGTATGTTATTTTTGTAGGTTTTCTACTAGATTTGAATACATTTTTAATTTTCAATATAAACTATTTAACTAGCTAAATAGCCCTATCCTGACCAACTGAATGTCAAAATGCAGTAAAGCAGCAAAATTGATAACTATTACTGAAATTGTAATATTAATATTTTTATTTAATAATGTATGAAAAATAGCCATAATGCAGACACAGGAGCAACATTTTTCACATAATATTCTTTTACTTTCACTTAAGACACATGCAAGACTCACGCAGACTCAGTGTTTATACATTATATTATTGCTGTTTTCACTTGTGTTGAAGATCCCATGAAGGAAAATGTAATGTGGAAAGAGATAAATGCATGTCATAAATGTCAACTATATGATGCATTTTCTTAAATATTAAGAAAGTATATACCAATAACCTTAAAATGCTTCTTCCTCATCGCTTCTAAATTGCTGCATGCAGCAATAACAGCATTAGATTCAGATTTTATTTGTCACATGCACAGTTATACCCAGTACGATATGCAGTGAAATGCTTAGATGAATGCATTACATTGAGGCAAAGCTGAAAAGCAGAAAATGGAAGTGCATCCGAAGAGTCAAATAGTGTGTTGCCATGGAAATGTTGTCTTGTTAGGTGGTGACACAATTTAGCAACATGTACTTAAGAAATATTATGTAACAGCTCCCTCTTCCCTCTCTCTCTGTCGCCTTCTCCCTGTCAGAGACTTTTAGAGCAGAGATTATTGTTGATGTAATAAATTCCAGTCAGACAGTGAATTGAAATGACAGATACATAAAAGCAGAGATAGGCCGACGAGTTGGAGACAGAGGAGGGTCCCTGAGTGTGTTGGTGTTCTAATAACCTTGGTAACTCTGTCCCCAGTCCGTCCCCACTGCAGGGGCCGAAGCCCATCCATCCGCCTGCTGGGTAAACGTCTTTCCTCTGGACTCTGTCTGGTTCACTGCGTCCTTACTGAGGGAAACACAAAGAGATGAAAGTATGAAGGGATGTGGAGCTGGAGGAGGAGTGGGTTTTGACAACAAGAGATGCGAATATGCTGGTCGAGCTGGGCAGAGGAGGAGGAGTGGGATGATAGGTGAAGTGCAAAGAGAGAGGGAGGCGGAAAGAGGTGGTTGGATGAAGAGAAGAGAAGAGAGGAGGAGGAGGAGGAGGAGAGAGAAAGCCCATACAGAGCTCAGTCTTCTCTGTTTTCCCTGACTAAGAATAGCAGCTCTTCTTGTAACCTAGTGCCCCAGGACATAAACATTTGAATAAAAACCTCTATCACTTCGCATGAGGCCTGTTGTGTGTGTGTGTGCTTTATTATACGTGCGTGACGCTGCGCTTGCATGTACTGACATATGTCTTTGTGTAAGTGTGGCGAAGTATTTTAACAGCGGACACTCAGGAAACTTTATTAGAATAAGAGAGGAACAGGAAACAGGAGAGAGGAAAGAGGGAGACGGGAGTGAGCAGGCTAATCGATGGTGATGATAATAGGCTGGTGTAGAAGGGAGGCACAGATGAGACTCCATGTCTTATTTCAGTGAGCAAATCACGCTGTCATGTGTGTTAAATCCACCCACCCTCCCCAATCCTGTCTCCGGCTCTGTGCACTCTGTCTGTTTCATGTAAGGTCTGTGGAACTTCATATGGGAGGAATCTCTGCGAGAAAAGAGCATGAAAAGCAAATGAACTTGAAAGCAGCGTTTCCATACGTCTGTGCCACATGTCAGTTGCGGCCAGTGGTTCAAAGGAGCAACTGAAACATCTCATGCTGTAAACTGAAGATGAGATGGCACCGAGGAGCAGGGCTGCTGATTTTATGGGTCCCATAGTCACAAATAAAAACTGCTTTTTCTCCCTCTCTTTAGCACTACTTCCTTGTCGTGTTTGGTCACGATGGACAGAAACCTCTGGAACTGCGGACAGAGGAGGAGAGTGAGTGCGATGAATGGGTGGAAGCCATCCAGCAGGCCAGGTATACACATAGAATTATTTAAAAGGGTATTTCCTGTGGGCGTAATGGCTGTAGTGCTTGTGTGGTTACCCTCAATGCGTATGCTTTGTTTAAGTTCTTTTTGCATGCAAATTAATTTCCAGGTTGCATGACTGCAGACTGATTTAATGCAACAGGACATTAACATTAGAGAGCATTAAATGGGGTAGGGTTAGGGTTAGATATACCATATTTGTGATTTTACAGAATAACCTAACTCCTTGTCATTTGACTTTGTGTTAATGGCACCACTAAATGAATTTTTCCCTGACTTCCTGCCACAGAAAGCAATGCTTTGCTAATATGCTAATAAAATGATGCTGTCTTCTAGTGTCTCATTTACCTGTTCAATTGTGGACTTTTTTTATGTTCAGTTATTCTGACATCATCATCGAACGCGAAGTGCTGATGCAGAAATACATCCACCTAATACAGATAGTGGAGACTGAGAAGGTAGCTGCCAATCAGTTGCGCACCCAGTTAGAGGACCAGGACACAGAAATCGAGAGGCTCAAAGGAGAGGTACAGCACACTTTACCTTTCACCAATTGACATTTAATGGATTTGCTTTCAGTAATTTCCTCCCCCAGGTTGGATTCAAATTTCATACCCATTGGAAACAGTAGATGCATATTTTTGACTGTATGCCTACAGAAGCCAGTGCATGGGTGTGTGTGTGTGATTATGAACGTGCTCAGTCACTCAATAAAGGCAGCCCATAAACGTCGTCACAAACAGCTTCTCAGCCATTGGACTTATCTTCTGTTCGTCTGTCATGGCACATTAAGGCACAGAACACAGCTGAGCCCGACAGCAGGAACTGTCGGGCTCAGAACTGCAGGTGGTTTATGGTAATAAAATCAGAAGCTCTAGTCTAAGGTCTTCTTCGATCCTGAAATCACTGTCAAAATGCTGAAAGGAAAACTGTACATCTTTTATATAAAGGCTAAACAATAATTTAGTATTGTCGTTCACAGAAACACTATGGTAATGATAGTATTGTCTTGTGTTATGGCTTCATTAAAACAAACCCAAGAAAACACTTAAAGAGAGACAACACAAGTTATCTTTAAAATAAAACTTCTAGTAGTAAGAAAACGATTTTGGTTGTAATTTTTCCAATTGCCGTGGATGCTTTCCATACTGTGATTATAACTCTTTCATGGGACACAGCGAGCCAGGCTGATAGAAAATGCTAATGAAAGAAAGTCTTTATTAGGAAACGCGTGCCGCGGCTGCTCATGAAAAAAGGATAAGAGCCAGTGTGCAATTGGTCCATCTCATTAAAAGATACCCTTGTTTGGTTGTTTATGTGTGTGTGTGTGTGTTGCACCATGTTTATGAATAATTAAACCAACTAGCCACTGCAACTGTCAACACTTGGCAGACTGGCTCATCTCTGCTGCCATTTGCATGATAGTGGAAGTAGATAAGAAAATGAAGATGAAAATATGGGGCTGTGAATGTCTTTGGTTTCATCTTTCATGCTTCTATCCATGCGATAAACTGATGTTGTCTAAGGCCGGGAGGTAAAAGCCGATGCCTGAATGTGTGGGGCTAATGTCTATCTTAACCTCTGATGAGTTTGACTCTGCACTGAAGACATCGTTGCCAAGAAAAACCTTTTACCAGCTATGTTTGTAATTGGCAATCACTGCTGTTTAAACAGAAGTGGTTCTATCTGTTATTGGTTTTACAATGTGAAATCACATTTTTCTTCCGTTTAATAACATTTCCACTTTGGCATCTGCCTGGCTTCTTTCCTTTGTGATCTGCCTCATGTATGCCCCAGTATTTAAACCTAGGAGATGACATTAACTTTGTGGTTGGCAATTAGATTTTCTTACCTGCAGTGAGTAAATTTCATATTTCTAAATGTTAATTTGTCTCTGCTGTCTAAATGCAGTAGTTCATTGCTGTAATATTTATACAAAGGCCTTAATATGATGGTTCCCATGCAATGGTTTCTGCTAGAAAAATAACACATTTAGCAGGAGATGATTGTTACTTCTCTTCAATACCTGCGCTACAGGCAATCTGGCACATATGAGCCTTCATTTGCTTACTGTGTCATGAGCTGATAGCAGCACCTTCCGTGTTCTGTGTTTTTGAATGAAGGCATAGAATTGTCAATGATTGCAAAGTCTCATGTTTACCTGGCAAAAACAGACCAATCACATATATATATAATATAATATTATTATTATATATAATATAATATTATATACATATAATATTCAGTGAATGTTTGTCCTGTTTGTCTTGATAGATTGTAGCTTTGAACAAAACTAAGGAGCGAATGCGGCCTTACCATGTCAACCATGAACATGAAGACCCGGATATCAAAAAGATCAAAAAGGTAAGAATCTATTGTATTGTGTTTTGTGTGTTTATGGTTCTCTTTATGTCTGTTCTCTCTCAAATGTTTTGCAGTTGTGTATGTTTGGCTGGAGCGTACATGTAATATACTGTATCTGTGACACATGTCTAAACTTTGTTATTTGTATCTACACAGGTGCAGAGTTTCATGCGGGGCTGGCTTTGTAGGAGGAAGTGGAAGATCATTGTTCAGGACTACATCTGCTCACCTCATGCTGAGAGTATGCGGAAGAGGAACCAGATTGTCTTCAACATGGTGGAGGCAGAGACTGAGTATGTAAATACGTTATGTCTAGAGTGATACAGTAGCACCCACCGCTGAAAAGCTGTCAAGCTTTGCCGTGCATGGTGTTATCCCAATGTATAGGCCCAGGAACAGATGATCCTCACAGTGTGTTATACTCCCAGCACTGCACAATAGGAATAGAGTGCAAAAACACTGTTAGATTTGTCAACCATTTATGTTCTGCCATGTAGACCAAGCTAGATATACTTTGAATATCTCTGGTTAAATGAAATTCAATCGGTGAAAAGGACTCGAGTAGATACCATAAAATATTACCACCACAATAATAATTTATCTATTGATCCTAAGGGCAATTTACAGACACCTGCAGCTTGTCTCTGCTATACCAAATAAAGAAATTGTGGAAACTGTATCATCTATATGTAAGACAGTATTTAAGATTATATATACATATACATTATAAAAAACAAAACCCACCCATGTTTTCACCCATGTGCTCATATACTGTACGTGTGAGACGACTGCTCTACAAACTGCCCTGTGATGTGCGTTTTCCTGTGTGTCCCCTTGTATGTGACAACAGGTATGTCCACCAGCTCTACATCCTGGTCAACTGTTTCCTCAGACCTTTGAGGATGGCTGCCAGCTCTAAGAAGCCCCCCATTAGCCACGACGATGTCAGCAGCATCTTCCTCAATAGGTGTGTATCTCTGTGTAAACGTGACCTTGTGTGATTACACAACACATTCTGTCCATCTGTGCTTTCAACCATATCACTAAATGGTTCGTTTTTTTCTTTGTTTTCACATTTCAGTGAGACCATCATGTTCCTACATGAGATTTTCCATCAAGGCTTGAAGGCGAGGATAGCCAACTGGCCAACTCTGGTGCTGGGTAAGCTCGTGCCTGTTAACACACACATTCACACTATTTGTATACACTCTGCAGCCACTCAGTGACATCAAGGTCAGGTGTTCTGTGTTTCTCCACATCCTATATGTGTCATTCAAACGTCAGTCCTCATGATTTACTGCCCCATTCACACAAACACGCGCACAAATGGTCATTTTCTTATCTTAGCGAGCAACACGCTCGCCCATTGTGTTGACAGACAATGACCACCCAGATCAGAAGGCATCCCATGATTACACCCTACGAAACAGAGCCCCCCTGAACAGATAAGCATCACCTAGGCGACAGACTGCTGAAAAGACGTTGCAGCAAATCACTTGTGACAAATTCAAAAAGAAAAGGCTCCACTGATTAAACAGTTCCTATCATACCGCCTGCTTCAGGCGGATGCTGATGCTTTTTTTATCCAAAATCTAATTCTGTAGTCTTTTTAGAGCTGATTGCTTTTCTATTAATATTATCAATATACAAATCCCAACATGTGCTTTTAACCGTGCAAAGAATGTATAAATGGATATAAGCATAGGTTTTTGATGATTATATTCTTTTGGGGCAATTGCCATGGGCATGCCAGATGTGCTAATATTTCTGGTTCTCTGTCTTGAATTAGGAAATAGCCCGTGCTCACACAATAATGTGGAGGTGCACAGCTGTACAAAAGAAGAGCTAAAGGTTGTAGACAGCAGTTTTATTGGAAGCTGGTGTCGATGTTGTCAGTATTTAAATCAAATACACACAAAACTAATAAGGATTAGATGACACGATTTAACAAGAGTTACATGTTATTATGCGTCACTATGATAACAGGGAAACTAGAACCTTTATATGCATCATTTTGGTAGGTTGGTTATTTTATCAGTGCATAGAACTGCAAACAAACTACCTTTGATGTCTAGGTTTGCATCTCTTCTCATGAACTCACAGAAGTATGAGGTTAGAAAAGCACTATGTAGTGCACACTGTTTTATATCAAATGGAAGCACATATCCTGAAAAACTAAACGTGAAACTGAAAACTGTGTGCGTTTTTCTTCCTAGCTGACCTGTTTGACATCCTGTTGCCCATGCTGAATATCTATCAGGAGTTTGTGAGAAACCATCAGTACAGTCTGCAGGTTTTGGCCAACTGTAAGCAGAACAGAGACTTTGACAAGCTGCTGAAACAGTACGAGTCCAACGCTGCCTGTGAGGGAAGGATGCTTGAGACTTTCCTCACATACCCCATGTTCCAGGTAGAGAAACAGCACACGTTACCGATCGCAGCACGGATGCAATCCACTAGGTCCACTCGCCCTTCCATATATTTTCACCAAGGAAACTGTAAAGTATTCATATATTTTAATGGGCTTTTTCCACATTGCTGTTGTGTGATCATTAGATTCCCCGTTACATCATCACCTTGCATGAATTATTGGCACACACGCCCCATGAACATGTGGAGCGCAAGAGTCTTGAATTTGCCAAGTCCAAATTAGAGGAACTATCCAGGTATGTGTCTGGTTGGAAGAATTATCAATTTCCCTGATATATCTTGATTTGAGATATTGAATTAACTGGTATTTTTGTGTGTGCCCAGAGTAATGCACGATGAGGTGAGTGACACAGAGAATATTCGGAAGAATCTGGCCATTGAGAGGATGATAGTGGAGGGCTGTGACATCCTGCTTGACACCAGCCAGACCTTTGTAAGACAGGGTGAGTCAGCTCACAAGACTGATGTTTGTTGAGTCACCTGTCACGTCTCTATCACTGACAGATGTAAAAGTTCTCTTCTGCTGTGTAGATGAATGGATAGCCTTTGTTCATTGGCACATGCTGGCATGCAAGGCATACCACATCATCAGTCAAACATGGCGGAGGCAGTGCTATGGTATGGGCATGTTTGGCTGCCAATGGAACCTGCAGGTTGAATTCTAAAGTGGATGAGCTACACGCTCTGCTCATATTCAGCCAAAGCACTGATGGAACGTGGGCCAGGTTCCTCACCTGATCTCAGCAGAATAGAGCAATGTTTTTCACTTTTTATAAAGACAAAACAGAAAGACCCACAAACAAGCAGTAGCTAAAGTCAGCTGGAGTATAGACATAGGTATTTCAAAACTCATTTGACGATGTTTTATAGGTTTAAGACTTCAGGTAGTCATTGACTGCAAAGGTTTTTCCAAGTACTGAAGGCAACTCTTAAAAAATGTGAGTGTGTGTATGAAAATGTCTGTATAATACCTGAATGGTTAACGCGCTTTGGTCAGTGATCTTGACTCAAAGATGACAGTCTTAATACATCTTGAGTCTTTTAAATTCAGTGTGTGTAATTATTTAGTTATTCATTATTATTGATTACCTTTCCATAACATTATTATATTTCCATGATACAGTCATCACTGACTTGAAATAAAAGCCCCATGAAGATACAGGTGTAGGTTTCCTGAGAAAATTTATGCATATGTGTGGAATTGTTATGTTTGACATGCAGGCTTGTGCTACTGCAAATAGCTCTCAGCGTTGTGTCTGCTTAATGAAATATAATGCAACCCCCCCCCCCCCCTCTGTTTTTAGGGTCTCTGATTCAGCTGCCATCAGTGGAGCGAGGCAAGCTAAGTAAGGTCCGTTTGGGCTCTCTCTCCCTGAAGAAGGAAGGGGAAAGGCAGTGCTTCCTCTTTACCAAACATTTCCTTGTCTGCACACGCAGTTCTGGAGGAAAACTGCATCTTCTCAAGGTAAAAACATCTATGTCTCGACTAGATCACAGTGAGGACACCGATTATGTAAAGCAATAAGAATGACAATGAACTGCTTTTTCTCTTAAACTCTAACAGCAGGGTGGAGTTTTGTCCCTCATTGACTGCACGCTTATCGAGGAACCAGACGCCAGTGACGAGGAGTGTAAGTTGGAAACAGTATCTTCCTGTTAGTAGACACGCAGACCGTGCTTATTGGCTTATTTAGGCCCTTCACCACTCACGGGGGTTAATTGAGGGTCAGATGATAAGCGTTCAGAAATGACTTCCCTTTAAATATCAGACACTCACCCCTTTAAATGTCAGGTTTTGATCCCTTAGCCTATGAAGTGCATTCATTATTTCCTCAGGGTTTGTTTGCAAATAGGAAGTCTGATTAAACACAAACACAGACACACAACACGCATTTAAGACCGTCACAAGTGGTGCGCAGAATACGCAGAATAGTTGTGCTTAACAGACCCGTCTGTCTGCATGTGCAGTTATTATCCAGCAAGTGGTCTCTGGTTTGTCTTTTACACAGCTAAAGCTGGCGGCCAGGTATTTGGACAGCTGGACTTTAAGCTTGTAGTGGAGCCATCAGACTCACCTTCGTTTACCGTTGTGTTACTGGCACCATCGCGGCAGGAGAAGGCTGCATGGACCAGTGATATCAGCCAGGTAATGCACAAAGTCACACACACACACACACAGGCAAACAAGAACCTTCAAACCGCAGGAGTGTATCTCTGCTGGGCATTGAGAAGGCTTAGTGATTAGCAAACACAGACATGGGTGCAATTCTCCAGGGGGAAAATTCAGCTCACTGCCTCAGCACTTCACAAACAAAGTAGGACCGTACAGACTTGTCAGACTGGATTAACTCTTATCAGAAAATAACAAATACACTGTTAGTTTTAAATGGAAATCTATTTGGCAATTATTTATAATCAGCCTGGTGCATGGTGTTTTACTGCTGCTTTAAAAAGTACAATTCAAACAAAAATAAAAATCATTATCAAATCTCAGGTTTTTACTTTGCATTCTGACTCTCTTATTGCTTTTCTCTGTCTGTGTGTGTGTGTGTGTGTGCAGTGTATAGATAACATCCGCTGTAATGGCTTGATGACTAGTGTATTTGAAGAGAACTCCAAAGTCACCGTGCCTTATATGATCAAGTAAGTGTGCGTGTGTGTGTGAAGAGGAGCACCCATCTCTTCATGCCAGTGTTGCGAAACATACATTTATAATAGTGCATACGATACGTTACAGTCGTGTTGGTGTACAGTAAATATTCTAAGGCTGGGTGTTATGTATTATGCTTCTGTTATTTATTTATGCTGTTGCTGTAATCTGCTTGAAAATATTCTTTGGTACACTCTTATTTCCCTCTTCCTTCTTTGAAATATGTGAGTTTTGTATTAATTTCTCTCTTTTAATTGGCTGATTTCATAACCTTTTCCTTGCTTAGCAGCACAGTAGTCACCCATGCTTGGTTATGTGTGTGTGTGTGTGTGTGTATTCGTGTACGTGTGTGTCCATCAGATCCGATGTACGTCTCCATAAAGATGATGTTGACATTTGCTTCAGCAAGACGCTCAACTCCTGCAAGGTCCCCCAGATCCGCTATGCCAGCGTGGAGCGACTGCTCGAGAGGCTGACCGACCTGCGTTTCCTCTCTATAGACTTCCTCAACACCTTCCTGCACACATACAGGATCTTCACCACAGCAATGGTGGTCATGGACAAATTGGCCGACATCTACAAGAAGCCCTTCTCCTCCATACCTATCAGGTCATACAATGCATACGCACAACGACAGAGTCATGAACCGAAACGGCAGACACACATATATTACTTTTATGGTTAAGAGCTCTGAGAGTGTTATATTAGCTTCTACCTTTTCAGTCTGTGAATGATGTAGTCAGATGTAAGTCTGTGTTTTGGACTTGGCACACAGCTTCCGCCCCTCTGAAGCAAGGATAAATACATGCTAGCTGAAATACATACCAGTCCATGTGTAGAGGCCAGCAGAGCAGATGAGTTTCTCTCTCATTCTCCGCTGGCTGCATCAGATTTGTGTGGCTGTTCCTTCCTGTGTTCTTCAATCTCTTTGCTTTACATAGATTTTCAGAAGGCTTTGTCTTTCATCCTTCCAAGGGCAGGTGGGTATGTAAAGCCTTACTCATTATGTCCTGTGGCTTCCTTCATTTGAAGAGAACCGGGAGGATTCAACCCGGGATGAGAGGTGTGCAGGAAGGGTGGTGGTCGTATGTGGGAACAGAAATTCTCTTCTCCATAATTACTCACTTTTCCTTTTTATGTTTAATTCCACCCCAGAGGTTCTTCAGTATTACCTAGAGAAAGACTGTTTAACTGAGAAGGGTTTAGACATAGGATTTCATGTATTTACATAGTTTTTTAGCTCTTAAGCTTTTTTTTATTCTACTTGAAAGGTTATACCCAAATCAGTTTTGCTCATAATGATAATAATGATGATTCTAAAAAATGCAAAACACGTTGGATGACCTGCCCAAAGTGAATTAAGTCATTTTTATAGTTCTGATAAGGTATTCTGTCTTTTATTCTGCTGACAACGATTAGTGCTCTATACTCACTTTCATATGATGAGACTGAACCTCAATCTTTCAACCAAAGGTTTCCTATGTTGGTTGGCTCAACTACAGATACGAGCTGACCTCTATTTCCATTTTAGACGTGCCTCTCAAAGACCCTCTGTTACAGACACACAGATGCTTCAAATACATAAACACAAAGACTGTAACAAAGCTCTGTCTTTTTATCCCAAACTGTGTTCATATCTGGGAGATTGACACTCACATGCTGCCTCCCCTCCTCTTCTTCAAACACACCATTCCCTTATCAAGAGCTTCATTAATCATTGTTCCATCACGTTCCCTCTTCTGCCTCTGTCCTGTCTCCTACTTGTATTTCACAATCCAACCATCACACCCATCCGTTTACAAATTTTTCTGTCTTCCATCTACCTGTCTCTTCATGTCCCTTCTAACTACAGGGCACAGTACTACTCATTTGACCGTCTGTCTATCTCATCCATCTGTCCTGACTACAGTCTGAAGATTAGGAAGATAGCCATGGATCAGTCTAAGTAACCAACTGTTCTCTCTCTGCCCTCCTTTAACTCTCTCTTTCCAGCTTTCATGCCTGTTCTTCCTCTCCTTCGGTCTTGGTGTGACACTTTGCTGAAGCATGACTTTTCTCTTTGCTTTGACTTTTTAATGTACCGGCTGCTTATCTTGTTAGATGAATACAGAAACAACTCATTGGGACTTGTTAAGTTGATGACAGAAATGAGAGAAAGGGAAACGTTCGTCTCCCGTCTGCAGCTGCTCTGTAGTGTGTTTTATTCTGGAGTGTCATTTCCTCCAGGCACTTTTTTTGTACCCATATTGATCCCTTTTTTACATTCCTCTAGAGCCTAGAGACTGCTTTGTATCCTTCATTTAAGCATCTTCTGCTGTTTGCTTTCCCTTTTCCTGCCTGCAACAAAGTTCTCCTCTCTGCTTTTCATTTATTTTACTTCCTCTTTTACCATTTCCTTTTCCCTTGCTTTTCAAACAGAGATGCAATTTGTTAATTTATCTCCTGCTGAATAACAGGCCTGTGTGAATAGATTATGGCTGTGTTTGTCTATGCATGATTACCCCTCCCTTGATATACTGAAGCTCTGTGTACATGACTCTCTGAGAAGTGTTAATGTCATCATAAAAATGACAACCAAAATGTTTGTTGATTAAGGCTTTTGCACTTTTTCCTGCAAATGTAATCTGTGATAAAGGCGTGATGATTGATAGAGAACCTATGTGACTAAATCTATTTGCATAACCTTTTGATGTTTAGTGTACAGAGAGTAGTGTCTCTTGTTTTGAGCTGTTACAGTTACACGATTCCTTTTCATCTTTCCCCCCTTTTCCCTGAACTTGCTCTTTATTGCTTTTTTAATAACCTGTTATTTTGCTAACATATTGCCTTTTCTTCATCCTAGGTCCTTGGAGCTGTTTTTTGCCACCAATCAGAATAACAGAGGTGGTGAGCACATAAACGACAAATCTCCTCGTCTGTGCCGCAAGTTCTCCTCTCCTCCTCCCTTGTCTATACCATCTCACACCTCCTCCCCTGTCCGAACACGAAAGCTTTCCCTCCACTCGCCCATCACTGCCAGGGTTGGAGGACTTGACCTCACCAGTCCTCTGTCGAACTCTAGCCTCAGTTATAACTCGTCCCAGTCTGCTGGCAGCAGCCCCACATCTGCCCACACCCCTCTCACCATGACACCTCAGACCCCAACTCCAACCACCTCTTCTCCTCCGCCTCCTCCCTCTTCCACCTCTCCCCCACCCAACAACTCCAAGTCACCACAGGACCAAGTTCCTCCTATTCCCTCTTCTCCGGATCAAATTCCCAGCTCCACTACAGAGGGCGAGGAAGTTCCCAGGATCGACCCCTTCTGTGGCAAATTGCGACGGAGCATCCGCAGAGGTATGAGACTGTGCAAACACTTTTTTAGCCTACTGCACAGAACACTGCTATATAATTAAGTTTTGTTTTAATTCAATAACCGAGCCCCAGCAGAGGCTCACTGCCCCAGCACTGACACAGGGTTACATGTGCCAGTTTCCAAACTAAATGAATAGCACATTTTTCTGAATCTGCAGAATTTTAATAAATATTATTTTATGAGTAAGCTAAATATTGTATATATTACTGGACACGTAGATATTTATTGGTAAACTGACATGTTTATGAAGCGCTGGAGGTCACTCATCAAATGACACAGTGTGAAGTGTTCTTCATCTTAAGAGCCTCAGCTCTTTTAATAGCAGTGTTAAAACAGCCCTCTCAAACTAGAGAGACAGCATTACTAGGGCATCTGGAGCACCTGTGGCAACAAGCTGCAGCTGGACTGTGTGTTACAAGTGTTTGCATGACAGCTGTTAACTGTTGACAAGGAGATAAAGACCCATAGGCACTCATACCATCAAGTTACCGACCTTTCATGTTCTTTATATATTAATCAGTTGGTTTACTTGGTCTTTTGATCTTGCCTTTCTCTTTCACAGACAATTTGCTAGTCTGACATCCTAAGCATATATTGATGCCATCTATTTATAATTTATAAGTTAAGTCCCAGAAAAATAGTTTTTCATTAAATAACATGCAACATGTTTATTTCCGATGCAAAACACCAGGATACGCAGTTAATGGCGCATCTACAATAAGGCTCCGAGTTCAAAAATGAGCAAAGAATGACAATAAATCCTAAACCCTGGAGTAGGGAACTAGTGCAGCAGTATTGGCCACTATGATAACCACAGTTATTATTGTCATTGTTCCCCCTCTCCTCTCCTTTTTTTTTAGCTGTTCTAGAGTCAGTGTCACTAGAGAAAATCATCCCAGAATCTCCTCAGAGCAGCGAAGCAGGAGACATGTCGCCATGTCGCTCCCCGTCGACACCTCGACACCTCCGCCTCAGACAGCCTGGTGGTAAGACTGTGTCTGTTTCTGTGGTTTATGCCTCATAACTTAGCCAGAGTCCTCTTTTCACTGAAAAGACCACGGAGCCAGGCAAAGATCCCTGACCCTAGAGGCTGACATCTTTAGTGTAGCTGTCTACTATACCGCTCAAACACTAGGCCAGGGCATTAATGGGAGCTATGCTGGTGAAATTATTTGTGCATTTAAGTGTTATTGTCTTGAGGTGGTTTTCTAGAAGGACCAGGTAAAATAACAGCAAAAACTCCCTGGATTCACAATATATGTAGCTACAGAAGTAACACAGCGGAGGAGGATGGAGTTTTTCACGGTGATACTGAAGGTGATGATTGATGTGATGATAGTTAGGATTCTACATCTATCAAGGAGGTTGACAGGATAATATACACAATCGTGGTTGCCATGGAAAAATAAAAGATTGTAGTCTTAATGTGAAACATGAATGTATTGTTGGTCTTAATGAAAATCGTCTATTTGTGTTTCTGCAGTCCAGTCGGGGGAGAATTCGCGTTGCGCCGTCTCCCCTGCCTCAGCCTTTGCTATTGCCACAGCTGCAGCAGGCCATGGTGCAGCACCAGGTACACACACACACTGACACACACACTGACACACTCTGACACCCAGGTGTCATCATCCAAACTGGTCTGTAATTAAATTTGAATGGCACACTGAATATTGAATACACACATTTTGTATTAACGTATTGTTTGAATAAAGAATAGAAGGTGTTTTTTGCACTCAGGAACAGCAGTAAAATGTATAGGCTGCAGTAAAATGTTGATGCTATTGTGTTTCTAAATGAATATCACCTAAAATGTGATCAGAATTGCATGCAAGTCCAAAACTGGCCATTTAGACAAAATTAAATAAGTTAGACAAATGATTACACACACGCATTAATTGATATTGGAAAATGATTTCTAATGTATAAATAATTATACATATAAAAAAAGTATTTTTTGGCTTTAATGCACCTTCCAGTATTTACTAGCTCTGAAAGAACCTGTGATAAAGAGTTCATCATCCGCCGAGCAGCAACTAATCGAGTTCTCAATGTGCTGCGCCACTGGGTCTCCAAACACTCACAGGTCAGTCTGCGCTCGCCAGTGTCTGTGGTCTCATTAAAGCAGATGTGGTGTTCTCTCTCTGCTCCACTGCTCCCACTTGACCGTGTAAACACAAACACTTGCACGCAAATACACACTGCATATTGTTGCCGTGTCATTTACACAACCAGCTTGTCTCAGTCCACCTACCTACTGTTCTCTAATGAATTGAATATCAAGGTAATTGCCTGACTCCCTGCATATAGATCCTTCTATTTCAACTGCATCAATTTTGTTTTATGTATTTTGCTTCAATAATACAAAATGCTGCGATGACAGGCCAGCTTAAGCCAGAGTGTTACAACACCAGGAAGCGCAGCCACATACATATACACCCACTCACAATTTGTCTTTTGGAGGCCAGAGAACAAAGAGCGTGTTAGACAAACTGGAGTAGAAGGGAAATAGAAAAAGAAGAAGCCTGGGAGGAAAGTAGTGCAGGATAAGAGTGTTAGATGATGACTGCTTCAAAGGAAGGGACTAGGCAGTCATTATTGGAGAGAAAGAAATACAAGAAACAATATAATGAAAAACACAATGTCACTACTGTTTGTAAACAAAAACTGAAAAACATTATTTTGAGTTTTTTCCTTTGCTAGTTGTCTCTGAGCATATCAGGCCATGACAGGGCTGCAAAGCAAAAAATCAATTTAAGCTTGGTAACTTCACTAGTCAGATTCTGAATTTGCTTTATGAGCTTACAACAGGTGTGGTCCATCTGTTGTTGTAAAGTGCTAGCAGTATGTTATCATTCATGTTGTCAAATTATTTTCCAGAACATGAATTCAATTTATCCAAGCTACATAGTTGCTGCCTTACAGAAATTGATTTGTGTTTGTGTTCAGGACTTTGAGATGAACGGGGAACTGAAGATGTCAGTGATCTGTCTGTTGGAGGAGGTGCTCAGAGATCCAGACCTCCTCCCTCAGGAGAGAAAAGCTACTGCCAACATACTGAGGTTCAGACGCACAAACATATACACATACTGTACATACTGCACATGCAGCCCTCATGTATTCTATTGTAGTTATTTATTCTGCTCAATTCTGTGCTGTTCTAATGTATTTTATTCTGTTTTACTCAGGTTCATTAAATTGTGTTCTGCTCTACTCAGTTTTATGTTTCTTATGGCGTATTCTGTGCTGCTTTTTTATTAGCTCTGGTGTAACGTATTCTCTTCTTTCTTCCAGTGCCCTTTCTATAGACGAGCAGGACGACGCCCAGCTGAGAATAGAGGACATCTTACAAATGGTGAGGAAGTCACAGCATTTCCATAACATTACAATAACTTGTAGTGAAAAATTTAACACATCTTATTATGGATTTATGCTAAATCTGTCATTATTCTATCAGATCAATTAAGCAGAAGTTAATCAGTATGAAATGTTATTGCAGACTCTTTGGCTGATGGAGCTGTTCATTTGAATATTTCCTGCATGTTCCCTTTGAGATGTCTTCGGTTTTTAAAGCCTCTCTAATATACTAACATATAACAGTGTTTCTTAATTGCTACGTCACTTTTCATGAAGTCAGGGTGAGTTTGATCTTTATCATCACCTTCGTAGAAGAGTAGAAAAGATCGTGGGGTTGCTGGAGCCAGTCCTCATCTTTTACTGGGAGACGGACGGTGTCTAAATATTGAGACAGACTAAGATTGACACCACATTCACACCTGTGGCCACAAACTAACCTGACCTAGACTTTGAGGCTTCCCCTTTCTCTTTTTATAAAAGGCGACTTTTCTGTGTTGCTATTTGGAAACATGGACCAAATGGACCAAATGTGAGGTTATAGTTAATTTAATACTGAATGCTCAAATCTGTTCAGTCTAGATGTCACTGAAGGTATTGCATGCCAGTGATAGTTCATGGGCACATGAATACTTGCACTCAAGACTCCTTAGAATGTTTCTACAGTTTTTCATCAAATACTCAAAAATACAAACTATTGTAATCTATATAAAGTATCAGATAATGGCACATAGTGTATAAAAGAACATTTGCGAAATCTTCTGTTTCATCTTTAGTGTGTGAAAATTTAAAAATCAAAGTGGAAACGAGAAAAACTGTTCTTTATTTTATTGGTTATCACCATTTAACCATTCAAGAGCCGCAATGCTGCTGGTTAAAGTGTAGGAAACACACCATGTCCTAACTGTGATAGTCTCCAGGGAACTGTCAACTGTCAGTAAACATAATCATCATCGTCAGTAGCTTTATTAGATATTTTTATTTCCTTGTATTTCTGCCATTTATGAATTCTTCTCTTTCTCTGTTTGTGTGTGTGTGTGTGTGTGTGGGTGGGTGAATGCCCATGTGTGTTTTTAGGCGGACTGTCCGAAGGCAGAATGTTTTGAGTCTCTTTCTGCGATGGAGCTGGCCGAACAGATCACACTCCTGGATCACATCGTCTTCAGGAGCATCCCTTATGAGTATGCTCTTATACTGTTAGGCCAAACAAAACTCAACCATATGAAAACATACACGTTATCATGACACGATAGACAAGGAGCCGCTTAAAGAAGAACGTTTTTACACATTTAAATGTAGTTTTTATTATCATAGGCTGTAGTTTTACTGTATTTTAAATTACCTTTGACTTGCAATATATTGAAATCACTATGTGGAAAACTGCTGCTAAGATGAAGTCCGATGTGGTTTGTGAGACACCTTTTCAGATTATTTGCACTGTGCATTTAATAATGTAATTCCCTCTCTATTGGATTTATAATTTGTCAAATTAAAAACCAGTTGACACAGGCAATTTTAAAATAATCCAACTGAAAAGCCAATGTTGTTGGCCAGATGGAAATATCAGTTTTATACTAACCTCAGCGGCCCCCGTGGTTACTCACGCTATCAAGAAAATGTTATCAGCCCCCTGCTGAGGTTGCAGTAATTAAAAAGTATATTATAATGTGTGACATCATTTGGGATTGACATGTCTTTGACACGTCTTCGTCTTCCCTCTTGTAGAGAGTTCCTTGGCCAGGGCTGGATGAAGGTTGATAAAACAGAAAGGACACCCTACATCATGAAAACTAGTCAGCACTTCAATGATGTAAGCTCTTTCACAGTCTTTAAGCACCTTGCTGTCTCTGACCTTTCTGAAAGTATCCAGCGAATTATCAAATCGTCTATTTCCATTTGTAGATGAGCAACCTGGTGGCATCACAGATTATGACCCATACGGATGTGGGCTCGAGGGCCAGCTCCATAGAGAAGTGGGTCGCTGTGGCTGACATCTGCCGCTGTCTCAACAACTACAATGGAGTGCTGGAGATCACTTCTGCACTTAATCGCAGCGCCATCTACCGTTTGAAGAAGACCTGGGCTAAAGTCAGCAAACAGGTAAAACAAAAATGCCCAAGAGATGTTGACAGTAAGTGTTTATAAAGAATGCGTGTATCCTGTACCTGTACCCGGGTTCTGCTGGAGGTTTTTTCTATCCACTGTTGGGTTTTATACACTTTTCTAAATATATATATATAATGTGTAAGGTCTTAAACCTCACACTGTGAAGTGCCTTGAGATGACATATGTTGTGAATTGGTGCTATATAAATAAAGTTGAATTGAATTGCATTGAAGCTGTAGTGTTTACTATCTGCTCTCAGCTTAATCATGATAAACACTAAATTAATTTAAATCATAATCATCCATCATCCATTCACCATATGGTCTGTCGTGCCACGAAACCATGTTGACTATTCAGGACTAAATCAAGTTTGAGCGGTCACCTTATTGTTCTCGAAATGATCTTAATGATGTGTTTTTGTTGTCCAGGCTAAAGCCCTGATGGACAAACTGCAGAAGACTGTGTCCTCAGAGGGAAGGTTTAAAAATCTGAGGGAGACCCTGAAGAAGTGAGACATTTTCAAACAATCTTATTGATTGTAACCGAAATAGGAAAATAAAAATGTGCTTTAATTGACTTTCAGACAATTTGAAATGTACTTTATTCTTACAATATTTGCAGCTGCAACCCTCCGTGTGTGCCCTACCTGGGAATGTACCTGACAGACCTGGCATTCATTGAGGAGGGAACGCCCAACTTTACTGAGGAAGGTCTTGTTAACTTCTCCAAAATGAGGATGGTAAAGAAATACAGTGTATGCTAGAATTTGTTCTTTAAAATTTACTGAACCCATCATCAGCTTAAATTGGACTTTTTTTTTAGATATCCCACATCATCAGAGAGATCCGACAGTTCCAGCAGACTCCATACAGAATAGAGCATCAAGCCAAGGTACATCCCAGGATATAAAGTACATTTTAATAACAATAAAAACAAGCTATAGAGCTTTACAAATCATAACGAGGGTGATAGCAATAAAAAGATTTGGAAAAATGTGTTATAGTATTCAAGGTTTGACAACACATACTGTTTCCTGTATGGAAGTGCTAGTCTGAACTGTTGCAAGAGGATTTTTGAAATCAAATTAAATTAAGTATCTTGTCATTTCATAGATTGTCAAACATATTTTCCTTTTTATTCCTGCTTAGAAGCTTCTGTTTTACCTTTTTTTTCCAGGTTACCCAGTACCTTCTGGATAAGACTCTGATCATGGATGAGGACACACTTTATGAACTCTCGCTGAAGATTGAGCCCAGGCTTCCTGCCTGAGTTACAGCTGTTGGTGGCCAGCAGGAGACTTCCAAACCTGGACGACACGCTCACATAATCTCATCAATCAAGAGGAAGTTGTGAAGATTTGATATGTGACATGGACCGTTGAACAAGCTTTGAGAGTTTTACATGAGACTGATGGAAGTATGAGTAACAGTCAGGCTGAGAATTTCTGAGGTCGTGGACCAGCTGACGTCAAAGAGAACAAGGAGAAAGGGTTGTTTGCTTGATTTGCATGAGGGTTTTGAGGAAAGGACGTGTCACTATGTGCACTTGTCATTCCTCAGTGGAGAATGTGGTGCACCTGACGCCACAGTTCCTTAGAGTGCAGGAAGGGCTCATAGCATGCGGCCAACGGATTAAATACAGTGGATAAGACAGAGATGTAGCATATACAGATAGCATGACAGAGAGATGTCAGAGCTTGTGTGTCTGTGCTGTTGTCCGTGTTCTGTTGCCTGTGCATTTCTGTGCCATGTCCGTGCGACAAGAAGCCCCCAAAAAATGCTTGCGTCGTGATGGCATCTGCATAAACTTTGCATGATTTCAGCTTGGGATGTAACTGTCTAAATGGCCTTTAACCTGACCCCTGACCCTCAGCTTAGCATGCTTCACTCTTCTCAGGGTGACTCTCTAAGCCACTATGCATCCTCAGTGGGCTCGGCATGCCTTTAAGCCTTCAAAGATAATGTCGAAAGACACTAAACTAAACACACAAAGGTAATTAGAAATTTAACATTTGATATATTTTGATGAAGTGGCTGATTTTTCCATTCATGAAACAACTCAGTCTTTAGACTTCCCATGATAATGGAGAGCTCTTTTTAATGAAAACGTCCACATGAATGATTTAGAATTAAAGACTTTATTAGTGCCTTCCACTAGAGTAGGTCATTTCCGCCCTCAGTTTGCAAGCGTAAAGTTTTCTATGAACTTTGTTTAGAAATCTCACGATTCCCTTTAAAACCTGGACTGTACTGTAGTTTCATTCACTCAACTACTTTACTTTTAGAAAACAAGTAACGTAGACTGAACAGTAGCGTGTTAGTGTTGACCCAAAAAAGCCATCACAGCAAATATCTCCCTCTAGTGTTTGAATAATGTTAGAACCTTGACTGACCCAAAGCTTTAGCAGCTTTTTTTGTGCAGTTTCATTTTCTTTCTCCCAAACTGTCACAT
The DNA here is from genome assembly GCA_032359275.1 of Microctenopoma steveboyesi. NCBI lineage: Eukaryota > Metazoa > Chordata > Actinopteri > Anabantiformes > Anabantidae > Microctenopoma > Microctenopoma steveboyesi. The sequence continues at coordinate 15,613,453 of JAUMHF010000026.1, read as the reverse complement.
ACTGACGTGTGTAGTCAGGTCCCTCTGTATAAAACTGGGATGAGGCTTGGGACGGTTTTTGCACTGATGTAGCTTGGCTGGAGTGACAGTATGATCGTTATTTACCGTGTTATTTATTTAATCAGATACTGTATTTATGCTATTTTTGTATATAATGACTCCACACATATCATAGGATTGATAAAGATCTTTTTTGAATTGTCATGCTATGAATATTGATTTTATTGTCTCTCTTGCTTTTATGTTGAATTCTAGTTTTGCATCCCAAGCTCTTGTATTGCAAGAAATCTGTATAACTTAATGAAAAAAAATGTCTTTTTAAGGTTAAAAAATGTAGCATAATAATAATTTTAAAAAATTCCATATTGCTGATATGATTATCATAGTTGTCCTGCATGCGCACAACATCTGCATGTTGTGCATGTCTGACTGGACGACCCCTCCAACTTCACCCGCTGCTTCTCTATATTAATCTCTGTAGCTGTCAGAAGGCTTTGTCAAAAAGCATAAAACAATATTTTGTCCATTAAATCAAGCATGTTTGTCTCTTAGTGTGACCCACAAAGTTGAGCATATTCTTTAGGCTTTGCCATCTGTTGTTATGCAGTCGCCGTGTTGGAAGTTATGCAGGAAAACAGTAAACATTCCTCATAAAACAATAATCTTGTTGCAGAGTGATTAGAGGAAATGTTTTAAGGCTTTGCTTTTGGGAAAACTTGTCCTTTGCACTGCATCTGTAATTCAGCGTGTCTGTTTTACATACAGGTTTAGGAATACAAGATGCTATGTTTGTACTGTAATGAGAGTTTTGTGTATTTGTTTGTATGTTTATTTATTCGTTTGTATTTTTCACGTGTAGGTGCAAGGGAAATAAATTCAACATGCCTTATGTGTTTGCACATTTCCTTGGACTACTCAATAGTTTCGGTGACATTAAGTTGCTTTGGCTTCAGTTTCCTCTGGCAACACTTGACCTTAAATTTAATTTCCATTTCAACTTCTCTACATATTGTAAGTAATCGCTCTGGTGCAACAAAAAGTTAAACCAATAAACACCAATGTGAAATCAGAGAAACACATCAGAGAAATACTGTGTGCATATTTACTAAACAAATTAAGAAGAAAAAGAATTATGTATGATCACATCATCAGTATCTGACATCAGTATCAAAAGTCTAAAGAGCAAGTGATTTGAAAGAGACACTTCATTAAACATGAAATCATGTGCCCTGCCACTGCAGGCACCCCGCCACCCTGTGGTCATCAACAACATTGCCACTGTGTGGATCAGTAAAAGGTAGTAATGTGTTAATGCGCGCAGCCCTTTATCTGCTGTATTTGTTGTCATGCTGTGAATCAGTGACATGAGAAGAGTATAAAACCTGACTCTTCTATACTCTTCTTTAATCTCAGTCTCTGGTGTTTTGAGGATGAATGAGACATTTAACTATATTTTCAAATCTCCTATTATCCCTAAATAGAGACTCAATAGTGAGTGCTAGCATTAACAACGTCAAACTTCAGGTCATCAAAGGCCACCTATTCATCTTACAAGTTACATTTTCCAACTATGATGTCAAAGTGGTATTTAAATATGAAGAGGAAACATTTGAATTTGGTTATTATCTATAGCGATAATGATGCCTCACAATGCTGTTTGTGTTTGTAGCAGGAAACTGTTAAACTGAGGGAAAGGGAGGCAGAGGAAGTAGGAATGAGAATAATGTTGTGGTGTAAATCCCAAACAAATGGAACAAATGGTTGCAAGATAATAAAGTCAGTCAGAATGTTGTCAAGGAGACGTGCCAAGCTGTTACTGTGGGGTCTGTTGCCAGTTTTCAGATAAACCGACTGGAGCCTGGCTGTTGCGGGTTGCAAGTATTTGTCTCTCAGTAGGGCTTTTATTGCATAACAACCAATATGGCTCATGTTTCTGAGGGACGGATGGCAGTTAGATGAAATTTATCACAACAGTGTGGATGAGAGCTCAGCCTTTTTCATGTCAATGGCGATGGCTGTATTGGATTTGAACTACAGTCAACCGGTGGGACATAATGAGGGAGTAGGATCGTTTTGATCAAGGTTGTCATTCTTTTAGAAAGATAAGGTGACTTTGACCTAATCAGTCCCAACTGGACTATTAGCATGTGTAGTGCACAATACTCATTCTGTATCTTACAATTTATTAATACATACTCCTTCCTTCTTCTTCATCATAATAACTGATATCACTTTTATTCTAGACCAGAGCACCACTAGCATCCAAATTATAATTCACAAATCACACTTGGATAGAAACAAATTTAAGGTGAGAGCAGGAACAACATTTTCCCTTCAGTAGCTGTACATAATTCTGTCTGGTGAAGGTCAGGCATAATTGAAAGCCATTTTTGAAAGGGGAAGAATTCTAACTATTCTCAGATAACCCTCCAGCTACGGAAATGTAGGTCACAAAGGTGATTAACTGGGCAATAACAGGAGTGTTTCAGCTGTAAAAGAGAGCTCAGGGATTCAGTGAACCAGAGCATTAGAGTCAGACCTAACCAGCTGAAGTGTCACAGAGCTCCAGAGCACATGATCCCTGATCTGCTCGCCTTGCGTGGGCGGTAATGTTTACACTAATGATTTATCACAGGTGTCAGGACTTACTGCAGCCTACTGATCACCCCGTTCATGTTATTAATGTGTGTAAAAATGAGCAGATAGCTTCACGGTGATCAGAGTGTCATCTGTAGTGTTGAAAAAGAGTGCACAAAATAAAATGCTAGAGCCTAAAGCAGGTTGTTACGTGGGTATTTGCATGGTGAAGAGCTGGGCAGACATGCTGACTGACAGTAGAAAGAGGATTTTCTGTCTGTTGCCCAGTGAGAGACTAATCCTGAGCTAGTCTCCCCATCTCTCTCTCTGTGTGTCTCTCTTCTTCAGTCTGTTCTCCCTCTGCAGATTGAGCCTCCCTGGACTGAGCCACAGGAAACACACACCTGCTTTCTGCTACCTGCACTCTTCAGCTGTTCTCAGGTGAGTGATGGATCATCCACATGAATTCCATTGATCGTTTCTGCAGGTCCTTTCCTCGTCTGTGCTTTATTTCTGTTTATGCATACATGCAGAAACTGTTACAACAGCTTCTGACTGCAGCTTGCCTCTTAAAACA
>JAUMHF010000026.1:15546627-15603160 GCA_032359275.1 Microctenopoma steveboyesi | reverse complement strand
GCTGCACTTATTGGGCTTCAGTCTGTTTATACTGGAAGAAACATGAACCCTTTAGCTTGTAACTTGTATGGAAGTTAAATTATTTCATGGTAATCATCTCAGACAAAAACAGAAAGTATTCTGCTGTGTGTATTTAATGGAACTAGCCATTAGAGGGCAGTATAGGAGAAATTAAAAAAACATACTGTTATAAACATAAACCCTCTGTACTGACTTGAGTAAGTAAAACACTCAATAAATGCCTCAGTTTTCACTTTATTAAGTCTAATTTCTCTTTGGTGCATCTAAATATGAACCAAAATCTTCTCATTAGAATGTAAATTACCATACATTTTTTTAACTACACTGAATTTCTATTAAAAACTATGCTATAAGAAATAATTTAGAGCACTCAATTCAAAATGGTCCTCCTTATACATGCATTACTGGTAAATAATTTACATAATATGCATCTACCTTTCAATATAAGAGGTCAGTATGATGACAGTAAAATCAGATAGATGTGATTATGATAATTAAGAAGAAAAACACAAGTACAAAAAACTAAAAGAACGGCCTAAAGCACATTGTTTTAAAGTTTAAACCATTTATTTACTCATGTAAATGTATAACTAATGAACATGTTTAAAAATAAGTCAAGCCAAGATATTACTGACAGATCAAGACCATATTCAACTTTAATCTGTATTCTGTGATTTATTATCAAGTTGCATTCCTTTGTACAGTCATTCCTGAGTTAATGTGGTTTGCAAAATAAAAGGAAAAACAACTGTGATTTAACCATTATGCAATAACTCTGTCCGGCCAGTCTCACATTCATCATACTCCAAACAGGATTTCTGAGCATATATATTGTGAAAATGTACAAATAAAAACAGGTTTTTGACTTTTTTTAAATCAACACCCACACACACACATCCAAGATTTAGTCCACATCATCACAGTTTGTCCATCTACAACATCACAAACAATTTCGGAGCAATCAGAGAATCTTTTAAACATAATCACAGTGGAATATGCAAACTAAAACACTGTATGCATCATGTCAGAACAAAGGAGGGCTATTGCACATTCATATCTCCACAATCAGTTACTGTAGATTTTGCAGAATCAGTCATGTTGTCAGTAAACTGAGCTCAAATCAACAGCCTAAATTATTGTTATTGTTTATTTCTAACAGCTGCAAATTCCCAGAAGTACTCTGGACAGATGCTTGACAGATTGTAAGTCATAACATGCTACAACAGCACCAGTGGACAACCAGTTTATGGGTATTCTCAGAAATTGTTGCAAATGCTTAGTATCTTTAGTTGTTGCTCTTATTGTGACACAGAATGATTTAAAGGGCTCTTTACCCTCTGGCATTATAATTATACAGAGGTAAGATGTTGAAGACAAGCAAACAAAACTAATTAATTTCAATAAGAACATGATTCCCCCCATGAACGAAAATGTAACTGCATGTATTGTTGCCAAACAGAAACCTGTTAATAATGACTAATTACTTGGATCTCGTTTGGAAGCAAACCGGAAATAGAGACAAAGAATAGTGAAGTATTTTTTTGTCTCTGTGGCAAATTCACTAATCAGTCCAGTGTGAATAATATCTTAAATAAACATCGTTTCCTCTTTCTGTTACTTCAGTTATTAATAACCCAAGCGTGTCGTATTCTGTACAGGGTCACATCTCATCTGCACGTACTTATAACCCCACTTGGCCCAACAAGTGACAAACTAATTTGCAGTCCAACGTCACAGATCACTATAAATACATGATAGCATTCAAGACAGCTGTGTCCTGTTCTCGAGACAAATAATCAGACTTTACCCCTTCAGATGACATCCAACGTGCAGTTCATTCTCTAATGGAGGCTGAAAAATGCAACACATCGAGCGAAAAAAAAAAGACATCCGCTGTTTAATTGAATCACCATGGTTGAGCAGGTTTGAGATTAATTCCATGTAAGGAGAAGATCAAAAGCGAGCCAGTTAGAAGGATGTCGAGGGGAATAAGAGCACTGAGGCTTGTGGGATAATCCCATTAAGAGCTGCATATTCATTCACAAAAAGAATCCACAGCTGTACAGTATGTAAGAGATTAGGGTTAAACAGTAAGTGATGGAGAGGGGTCACAAACAAATCGGTATTGTCTGTGCTCTCAGTATTAAGCATTTTAATTATGACTTTGAGCAATGATCAACCACTTCGAAAGCTATTTTAGAGTTTGCCTCTGGAACAGATTGGATTAAAAAAATAAGAGAAATGTTTGCGTCACTGCTTCATGCTGATTGCCAAGAACACATTTTAATACGCTGGAGTGTGTGTTCACATTGTAGCCTACAGAGCTTTGCCGTGTATTACATTTTATATTGAATGAGACTTTTTTCTTCTCCTCATTGACAAGGAAATCTACTACATGTCCAAATAACACTGACATTTGAGTGGCTTTAGCATATTTATGAAAGCTGTGCACAACTGAAGGTCAAGAAAAGCCTCTGATTTAAACAAAACTAAGGAGTCAGTGGTGCTTTGAGCTAAATTGAATTGCTATCATGTAAACTACGACAATGCTACCATGTTCAAGTTCAGCAGAAGTAACATTTACCCCATGTCTTTGTGTGCCAACATGCCAGCATTTGAACAGAACACAGGTGTTTGGTCAGTCAAAGCTAATTAATTACATTTCGCTGTTAAGGAAAAATATAACTACTATTATGTGCAACTTCAAGGCAACTGAAAACTTTTTGTCGCTGTTAGTTTCCATTGTGTTTTGCTGTGAGTATTTGACACTTCTCCATCTACCCTCTCAGTTTAACTCGTCCCTTCCTTTCTCTGTGTGGCTATCTTCCCCGTGCTTCAAGCGGTCATCGAGAACGTCAACAAATGAGAATGCTCCAAAACTAACACTGAACACTAGCAGCATCATTTTCAGAACCGAACATCTACTACTGATGGCGCTGTTCCATGAATCTGGGCCACAGGAGGATTTCACAGCACCTCTAAACATTAAGAGGAATTAGACTATATATCTATTAAAAGAATTTTTGAAAAAGGGTAACATATTAAATATCTCCAAGATCATAAATGTATTTGCGGGTGGTCATCACAGTCTTTAAATGAATCCCTTGGAGACTATTGACAGACAATATTCTGGCGTTTAATAGTTAGTCAGATATTTCAGTTTGAACCAAAGATAATTCCCTAAAAAAAAAAAAAAAGCTTTGAATGTTAGATGTTAAACCAACTGGAAAATCTCTGCTCCCTCATCAACTGCCCTCAAAGCCAACAGTGGGTACCAGCTGTTGCTCAAGGCACCTCATGTATGTGGAGAGTTAAATACTGTGTGGCAAAACATAAAATCTTCCCAGTACCACAGAAATATACACAATACATCATATTTAGTGCTGAAATAAACGGAGCTTCATTTAAGTCATGTGACTATGGGTAAAATACTATGGAGGGATTCTGCACGAGTCTACTAACACAACAAACACCAAATGAACAAATCATTAAAAATGCGCTTCTTCATGCAAGTCATATTTATTTTATTTTTATTAGTTATCATGGCAACATGAACAGAAAAGATAGAAGAGATTTCAAACCTCCTCGAAAATACTGAAACTGATACATGCTGAGGGTAACAAAGGGGAGGTCTTAAGTGTTTCACAGATTACTTGAAAGTAAACAATTCAATCCACCATCATCCATAAATCTGAGATGGAATAAAATATATTCAAATAAATACGCCATGATCAAAGCTACCCCACCACTCGATATGCTCCAGCACCCTCCACGACAAGTGGTTTGGAAAAATAGATGGTTGGATGATCAAAGCTAACATATTTCTTAGACACTACATAGAACAGTTGGCAAAAACATTACAAAACCTTTATTGATGCAATTAATCAAATGGAAGATGTGTATTTACAGAGAGGTGACTGTGTGTTTGCAGCTTCGCGTGTGTTTGTGTTTGTTTTCATTCCACAGTGCAGAGGTTTTCCAGACTGTTCTCTCGGCTTTTGGGGAGCTCGTTGAGTTCAAGTAGTCGATACTGGAATGAAACGCGGTTTATGTAGTTTCCACTGGATACGAGCCTCAACACCGAGTTATCGCAACCAATCTTCATCTGGGCTGAATGGTCAGAAATGGAGTAAAACAGAGACTTTACACTGGAGCAAATACAGAGCGTTCTCATTCATATAAGACTAAAATTGGGTTTATAATTCAAGCCTTTGTTCTCTTATAAGGCTTTCAACATACACCAGTTCACCCAGATTATGGGATTCTAATGAGTTAGATTCACACTGGAAGTAAACTGAATGGGTTAAACTTACCAAGCCCACTGAGGGAGAAACAGAGGTCAGCAACGGGGAACATCTTAGAGGTGTCCACCCCATTGCCTCCAAGCAGCTCCACATGATCACCTAAACCCAAACAGCCCGACCAAACCTGCCTCTGCAAGAAACCAACAGCAAAATGCTCTGTTGAAGCAAACAGGTCAACTCAAGTCTGCAAAAGGAAAAAGGATGACGGATGGTGACATCGTATGAAAGGGCAGTCGTTTGACAACCTGCCAGTCAGGTTTGAGCTTAGTTTATCAGTTAATATGAAGTATTGATTAGAGCAACGTTCAGTGGTACTGCTCAGCAGGCAGTCGTCTGGTATTCTGTGCTCAGATTAAGGGGTTTCATGTATACACGACATTTTAACAGTATCCTAACCACTTTCCCTTGTGTTGAGGGGATACTGAAGTGAATCCCAGCCGTCATTGGGTCTGAGGCAGGGTACACCTAGAGCAGGTCACCAGTCTATCACAGGGCTGACACATAGAAACAGACAAACATTTTACCCAGGAGTCACCTGTTAACCCTGACCCCTAACCCAACTGCACGTCTTTGGATGGTGGGAGGAAGTCGTAACACATCCATGCAGACACACACAGAAAGGCACCTGGCTCAGCAGAGTGTTGAACCCAGGTCTTTTTTATGAGCGTCTTTAGTCAAACACTTTTTTACCTAAGATATGCAGTTCTATTTGCCAGTGAAACTGTTTACACAAGTCATCTGGGGAAAAGCAACGCTTGATTTTGTAACATGTAAAACATTCTTTCTTTTTTTATATGTGATATTTGGCCTGCTATGCTGTCCTTACAGTTTATCAAAATACTGGCAGCCAAGATCTCCAGGTATCCTTTTGTTCTGTTTGTCTTTTATCAAAAGACATTTATATTTATTTCATAACCACCACCAGCACCTGCTGTTTAAAGCAAGCTGTAATGTTTAATGCTCAGTTTTCTTCTTGAAAATATAATTTAAGCTTCGTAGCCAACATGCACCCACAAAGACTCATTACAGTTTTAAAAAAGTAAACCTTCATTATAAATGTTTGTCATGGTAGATTTTGCTGCACTTGTTAGAGCAGGACTGTTGAAAACCCAGTCACTGAAAACACCAGTGTTCGCCTACAAACTATTTGCCAAACAGAACGACCCGAACCACGAAATATATCCAGTTTTCTTATATTCTGTAAGTTAAGGATAAAAATAATATGGATATGATAAAAACAGTGCGACAAAAATTAAGATAATAAACAATAATAGTTTACATCTGTAAAATATGCTTTGAATCATTCACTTTTCACTCAACCAAGACTGGAGGAGACTGATTCACCTCCTGAACAGTACAAATGAAATATGAGCTAAACATTGGCTAAATGAAGCATGAAGATTACAAATGAGAGACGCTCTCAGGGTCTGTGCAAAAGTACATCTTTCCATTTTTCACTTACACAAATTAAAAAAAGAAAATAGGTAATTAGTGGTGAGTCACCATAGTATAGGTTTGTAGACGGATATTGTTATGTTTTCTGGTTGTAGCTTCACACTTAATGAACAGACAGGAGAAGTGTCCTAATCTCTGGACTCTCGACATGGAGGCGAATATGCAAGAAAATATCAAACTATTCCTTTAAAATCAGAAAAAAATTGCAATAAATAACATTTATTCAAATACAAAATGTGTCACTATTAAAATAAACTAAAAAAGTTACTTAATTGGTGAGATTTTATAGAAATATTGAAATTATTTTTGAACATATAGTACAATACTTGTACTATATGCAAATAGGTTTTAAATATGTTTTGACTGTATTTTTCTTTCTAAAATGTCTCCTATTAAATGAAAGTGGTCAACATCCCAGTTCTTCTAATTTCTATCACTGTATGACTCATTTAAAGTAAGTAAGAACATTCAGGAGTTGTCTGCCTGCCTCACCTGTGGGCTGAGCTCGTTGCTTTTGGCCTGCCCCAGGCTGAGTTCTGTCAGTCGGATCGCCACGGGGTAGATGATGGAGAAGCTGCAGTTTCTGCGCTGGTGTGGAATCACCATGGTGAAGCTGCCCGCTGGGCTCTGAGACATGATGTTACAGGCTATGCGCACACACACAAAATAAGAAAATAATGAAATTTGAATTGATAACGGTATGGTAGACTAGATCGGCAACAACAGGAGGTGGAACACTTTACTCCTGCAGACATGTTGCTCATTTAGAAACATTTTTATGAGCTTTTCCATCAATGCTGAAGAGAGACTAGATATTAACAGTGTAATTTGTTTTACAACTGCATGATTTGAGGATGAGATTAATGATTTGTATCTGTGGTGAATGTGTGTAAAACAAAAACCACACAAACTTATATTCTAAGTCTATTTATGTGTCAGTATTCTTTGAATTCTTTGTCGGTCTAACTTTGTGTTAAATCCAGGCTTTGATCGTTATGTTATTGGACACAGTGTTTACACCAAGCATGTCAAGCGGCTGAAAAACAGGTGGGTTTCTTCTTGTCACTCGTGGCTTTGACTGATGCTCAACCAAGCACAAACATCCGGGAAGGACACAGTGCTTTTCTGGTAGAAGTTAGCTTTCTCTCTCGTGTGTTTGGTTTTTGATCATTTTTCTGTAAGACTCACGGAAGGGGTTGTGTATTTTTCTGACTCCAAGGGTGAAGCCACTGTCGGGGCTCTGAATGCGAAAGAAGACCATAGCGACGTTCTGAGATGAGCGGCTAGTGGCTCCTGGTGCCGTGGGCGAGCAGTAGTCTGTGTAACGCTGGTGCAGAGGGAGCTGGTGGTCCTGACTGCTGGGGAACTTCTCTCCCTTCAAAACCCAGCCATCAAACATCTGTAGAAAGGACAGGTGATCATCATGAATACCTTTATAACTTCAACCAATCGTGTTTAAACTGCATTTCATTTTCAAAGGAAAAACGTTTTATCTTCACCCCGGAACTGATGAGTACAGAAACACTTGAGTTCAACTTTCAAATCCAGTCAGTATTATTAAGTGGTAGAATTGCCTCTCTTCCTCTTTGCGATGGCTTTTAGTGTATTGAAAAAGCAGTATTTCTGGCAGGCTTGGCTTCAGAACCAAAGCTTTTTCCTTCCCACTCTTGCTCTGGGTAATGTTACCAAAGCAGAGAGGATGCAGGGTGGTGTTTGGCCCTTAAACGTTGCCTTAACCCTGTTTGGCACCATTTCAATCAAACAGAAGAGGATAAAACATAATTCAGGGTTTAAGTGGCAAAGCACTCCACTTCCTGTCTTCCTACCTCCGAGGGGTTGGAGGCTGTGTGGGTGTTATTTTCGGTGAGTGGGGCCAACCTTGATGAAGTCTCCAGCGCTGCAGTCGATGCTGACGTCAGACAACTCCAGGCTGATGATCTCACTGGGCTCAGCGATGATGAAAGCCGCACAGGCCAGCTGTGGCCGAGACGCCACAAAGGTGAAGTAGCCGTCGGTGGCCAGCATGTCCAAGCATCCTACGAAAACACACACACATAACTTTGGAGCCTGACTTTTCATCGCATATCACAGCTTGCCTAAACCCAACTACGCCCTAACTTTAAACCAGATCCTCATTGTAAACTTTAATGGTTGACATTACAGGGAATTGTTGCTCTTTCTCAAAAGGAAGATGAGTCCCTGCAACGTGACTGTACAAACATTTTTAATAGTAGTACACATTTACAAATACTCACACAACCTGCTGTGATAGAGAAAGGTGGCAAGAAAAACGCGTACTAGTCCAAAACAACAGAGAACTTCTTTATGTTAACGTGAACATTTTAACATATTTGTGAGCATTGATGATGTGTTGATTGTCATTTTTTTCTCAATGCATCTACCACGGTTAGTGCACGGACAAAATGTATTTATGTACATTAATGTAGTACATCTTACAGTACATCACATGTATTACTACAGCAAGCAAAGGGCAGTAGTGAACATCTTCAGGACGTTTTACCACACTGAATGTAATTAAAAGGTTTCACTTGTTTTTTGCCAAGTCGGTAAACAGTGTTAATCATAATCAGCTAATGAATCAAGCCATTGTTTGAAGGGCACTTACTCAGCGGTCGACGGAAAATAAAATCCTCTGATTCCCTTTTCTGGTCCAAACTGAGCAGAGAGTATAATCCATCCGAAGACTCGGTGTCCTGAATAAAACACGACAAACACACACAAACACGTCACAATCCAGGTTACAGCTGTTCTCCGAAGAACTTTGCGCGCATCAGTTTAATCTTCCTCAATCAGTCATCTCACTTGGTTTTAGTTGAACTAAGAAATCCACATTACCTCAACGTAGCGACTGAGCCCCATCCTGGACGAAAGAGAGATCAGAAAGAGGAGCAGGTGTGTGCGCGGAGCCGTCGACATGGTGAAGCGCGTCTCTTCTCAAGTGATCCGTGGAGCAGAGAGAGAATAACGGCGCTCACCAAGGGAGGTGGCGGCTTTTATAGCAGCACAGACAGGCGGGCAGGCAGGCCTACATGAGAGGGTCACCGAAAGCACTGAGCCAGGCACATGTGTGTGCAGCATACTCAGTCTAAATCAAGATGTTCACTGTAGAAAAACATCTGACCTTATGAGTGAGAATTAAAAATCCACATTTTACCAGGTCATGGGTTTATAAAAATACATGTATTTATATAAAGCAGGGATTTCATATGCACTTATGTAGGAGAGGCTTTCACCCTGCAATGGTCTGGTCTACAGAGCTTCTGACTGGCAAAAACAACAAACCCAAAAAACTTACAAGTCATCGTAACTAAACTTCTTACTTGTTGAATTGACATGGATAACTGTGTGTCATGAATCTACACTGACTACTACATGTGAGTGTTTGTGGGTCAGTCAGTGAGGAATCATCGAACAATTTAAGTTCAGGTTTCTGATGAAACAGATTAATTGGCAGCAAGAGGCAATACACTATTTTAACTACAATAACTACAGCTTTAGATTCACTATGGAAAACACATTCTACAGTCAGATTTGGTTCAGCTCAAGCACACACATAAAAATGACGTAATCAGATCAGAGAATAATTTTGCAAAGAATGAATTAAGTGAATTTACATTTGTTACTGTTGTTTTTGCAGGCACCTTTTTACCACCAGTGCTACAGTGATAGAAAAAATGCAGAAGAGCTTGAAGATTTTTGCCAGAGACTGTAAACAAAGACAGGAGTCAGAGAGACAGAAAGTTTTCTTTGGTTTGTACCAGACAGACACACAGAGCAAATTCATTAAGATGAGACTAATTGGTGTTGTCCATGCTGCTTTTGTGAAAGGTCAAACCCACCCATAGCTGATTGTAAGAACATCCCACGCATTCACTAATTCATCTCAAACAAACATGAGAGACTCTGTGCATAACTCTGGCTCACAGTCATTGTGAGCTAATGGTAGCTGACATTTTAGCATAGTGATGAAGGTCTGCGATGCCGCACACAGGAATAGAAACCAAAAAAAAAACAACAATGATCATAATGAATAACATTTGGTCTAGCATTGCCTCACAATGACCTATTCAAGGTGTATTACTTTCATTTAAAAGTCAGTGGTCAGTGTTAATAGTTACATGTTTCGCCAAGTCTTTGAGTTCAGAAGTTGTCTGAACAAATTAAGCAGGGTCTCGCTGCTGAAGTGTGTTTTGCTAATGTGAATGTGAGCAAAAGAAAAAGGAAAAAGTTAGCACTATGCTAGATGGAGTATTTTTAAAGTGCTCGCGTCTTTGTGATTTCAAACAAATGTGGTGGTTTGATACATATTGTAATAGTTTCAATCCAATTTATTAAAGAAATCTTAATGAACAAGCAAATGCACAGTTTCATTGTCTGGCTCTAAATGACAAACTGATATATTCAAATCATATTATGCTTTAACATATTACGCGTTGTTAGAGTCAGTTATTTTTTTGGCAAATGTAAACGTAATGTTAATTATAGAATAGAACTGAAGGCTCCATACACTCATTAAAAAGTCTGTCATCCAACTCTGTCTCAAGACAAAAGACTATAACACCATCTGGTGGCAAAACGTAGGAACAGGTTAAAGTATTTGTCTCAGATACAGTTTAATACCCTGCATGATTAATAAGTGCAATTCTGCAGTAAATATTACTTTACAATGGTGTTGATTCAGTATATATATATATGGAAATGGTTGCATTTGGAGATGTTTCTATTTTTCATCTTTACCTTTCATATAAACCCGCTCTGTGTCGAACACACTACAGTTCGACAGCAGCACAAACTGAAGATTAAGTGTGTGTATTAATTAATGTGTAGGAGTAAGTGGAAATGTAAGCCTGTCTATAAAGCTCCTAAAAAGATAGAAGCAGTTAAGATATTTTAGGGAGTACTATTTTGAGCTGTATGCATCTCTGATGATTGCCTCAGCTGGCCAGATGTGACACTCAAAGTTAAATCACAATGATTGTTGACTGCAGACCTTAGCATCTTAACCCTGCCTTGTATCCCAGCATGCATCCTCCTTCTGCACACCTGCTCCCTGGCAAAGATAGCACCTTTAGTTAAGTGTTTTGCTTTCATTGTGAGTTAACCCCCCCCCCCCCACACACACACACACACACACACATGCACACGCCTTGTGTGTGGAGCTGTCTGTCAACGCAGCGGCCCAGCCTGGCTCTCCTTACTGCCTGACTGACCCATTCATCTCCTGTGGGGGCTGTAATGAGTCAACCCTCCCCGTTTGGACCAACCTGACAGAGAGAGATTACTTTAAAGCCTGCATGGATTTTCTTCCTTGTCTCCTCCTCCCCATTCCTCTCGCATGAAAGTGGTTAATTCAAAGTGCATTAATGAGGAGCGATGGATAACACACTCTTCTTTTAATTACCTTCCAGCGGAGTTCTTCAGGGAGGTCTGGTGACTCCCACCTGACTCTGCCTGTTGGCTTGGTCGGTTTTTAAAAGTAAAGTCTTTTATCTGATACATTTATAGTGAGGATAAATTAAAATGTGCCTGTATTAAAGATACTGCATAATAAAATAACAGGATATACAACGTAAACATTCCAAAAATGTGTCTTAGTTTATCTTTGATTTAATTATTGTGGTCTGTCTGCTTCCCTAGTGTCTGTTATGTTTGATCATGTTGAAAATGTATGTTAAATAGGCCAAGATATTACACATGAAGGAGCTACGAGAGCATCATGCGAAAAGCCTTTTGTTGGCTTTGGTCTGGTACAGCAAGAAACACATTTCCAAATTGTGCAGTGTTGACTGATAGTGCATGCAGACGATGAAAATAACTCTACATAATAGTATAATTACAGCTTGCACTGTGGAATAATTGTTCTCGAGCAGCATGGGACCTTTTTTCCCAAGGAAATATAATCAGACAGGAGTAAAATCACTGCACAAACCCCAATCTTGTGTGGTTGATTGGTGAGGAAATGGTTGGTGCAAAGTCAAATATCATCACATTGCATTTACATTTGTATACAGTTGTGTTTAATTCATTCAGTTAGAGTCTTTCATAATGTGTTTTCTCCTCATTACTAACTCACTCAAGCCTGGTGCGAAACCCTGATTTATGTGGCCATGATCCCAAAGCTTGGCCTGATGGAAAGATGAAAAGCAATGTTGAAATTAATTGAAATTATGAAGGGACACTATTGATACATCGCTTGTAAGATTATTTGTTTTTGCAAAACAAACAATTCACAACAGATTGATGTGTTGTAGTGAGAGGGGATGAGAAAAGCGAAAGAAAAACAAACCTTGCTGCAGTATGGTGTATAATAGGGTACCTGCTGTTTTAATTTGGGCCTACTCTTGTCTATATGATTGTTTCTGGTGCTGCTATTGTCTCCCCTCCTTTTCCATTCTTATTCCACTAAACCCTACCAGTCGAGGCAGATGGGCTGGATTCTTCTGGAGTTTTCTTCGCTTAAAGGAAGTTCTTCTCTCTCCACTGTTGCTCAGTGTTTGCTAGAGGGGGATTGTTGGGTGTTTGAGTGGTTGTATTCACAGCCATACAACCACATTTTTACACATTTACCAATAGTATTTGCACATATTTAATTGTATTTGTTTGCTACGGTTTAATTAAACACTCGGCTTGTTTGTGTAGTAATTTGGACACAGCACCATTCACTAAATGAAAGGCACACCTTTAGTTAACACTGTTGTCATATTACAATTTTGCTTATATGGAATAGTAATTTAATTCTCTTTGTCTTATGAGTCACCTGACTGAGTTTCCATCTTGGTACGACAGAAGAACTGACTTAAGGTGGAGTCCAGTTATAAAAGGTAAAGGATAAAATAAGTGCACTGAAGTAAAACATCATGGAGTCTACATAAGGAACTGCAGCTTTTTTTAAACCTGACCGTACAGTTGTAATATTCTACAGTGGCTGAGTCAAAGAAAGGATGTGGCTGAAGAAAAAGGGCTGTTCACATGTGATTCCTATGTAACCTGATGAAGAGATGGAGTAGTTATGCAAACAAGAATGAGGAAGAATTGTAGAATCCAGATGTGAAAACTACTGCAATATTTATTTGGCGTCCTGTTGATCAGTTTAACAAAAAGTCTATTCTTACATTTTGACTATAAGACAACTGTTTTTACAGACTGTAAAAATAGCAAAGCCTCTGGAGCCTCCTGAGTTTTTATCCATCTATGTCAGTGTCAGTAGCTTCTTGAAGCACCTGCTGGCTGGTGTGGTATCTGTAGCAATAACAGCAACTTAGACTTCAGGTTATGGTCGTGGACATAGCTCTGTCAAAAGCAACATTGTAAACTAAAGGCAGAGATAGAACTAATTATAAACAATTACATTTTCTTTTACTGCTTTTATCACTTCTTTAATAAAATTATCCCAACTGCAAATAGTCAGTTTGTCTGAGACACTGTATTAATAGCTGTATATAAATCTGCATCCTGGGTATTGAGGAAGGACTGCTCTACTGCACATACATATAAAATCTGCTTTTGCTCTTAGATTTAGTCGTGACTGACCTCATACATCTAATTTGGATTCACGTAAACTCTAACGTTCCCTAAACACACAGTATGAAGTCCGTCGGTTGAAGTTCACTCAAACTCTGGAACATGTCTACTCCCTGCAGGTGGGTGGGCCTTTGACACTCAGTAAATATGTTCCTTCATCATTCAGCCTCCAATGTGCTCTGTTCAGGCTTATCCAGACTAATAAACATTGATTAGTCCACATAATCAATGCACTCAATGACAATGATTCAGTGCACTGCATAAATGTATCGACTGCAATCAGCCATCAGCACAGGCCCTCTATTTCATGAATTCTCTGCATTTTATTAGCTGTGTTTTGATGGAACACTGATTGCAGTGTGGGGGGAGTTTACAGGCATATTTTATTAACTGACACTGAGATTACATAAAATCTATTGATCATCTGTCCAGATTTTAAAATAGTAAATAAATGGTGTCACTTGTGATGGTATTAACAGCCACCAGAAGGTGGCAATGTTTAGTTACTGTTGGCACTTAAGTGAAACCGCGCTTTGCTGTTTTCTTATTATGAAGTCTTAACCACTATATTACGTTTTCTTATATCTTAGCAGGGGTGAGTGAACTGAATAGGAAGTATAAACAAAAATCTGATTGTTACATGCCTGAAATTCAATTCTAATCAAGTGATTCAACGAAGTAGAACAGTGTCAGATTTCGTCAGCACAGAACTATCACGTAATACAAAAGCAGTTAAGCCACCTGTATTTAGGTTCTACCTGTAGAATGACTTCTAACCTGCTGATCTGCATGAGGAAAATTTTGGGGGCTTACCATAACACACCGATCTGCCCATACAGGTTCAAAAACATCAACTAAGACCCAAGAAAAAGTGGTGTGATATATCATTTTTCACTAAACTCAGAGATGAATTACAGCAGGAAACCCCCAACATGCAGCATGCAACTTTTCTATACCTGATTTAGGTTCTGATTTTCAGGTCCATGCATGACCAGGTCATGTAATGAATCTTGATAAAGTGGAAAAGCTCGTTTAATCAGGACAGATCACTGTGCAGAGGTGGAGAATGTCAGAGAGAGCAGGCACAGCTGCTTAGTGAGAAATCCAATATTGACTGTCGGGATAAATGTCCTGCATATTCTCTCATCTGTCCCAGGGGCTGTGGTATTATGCCTCTCACGTTAGCGCTCCTAATTGGATTAAAAATGGCGTGTTATTGGTAAAAAAATGACTCAAAAAAAATTGCTCAGAAAAATATCATGATTACTGCCTCTCAACAATGTTGGTTCCCAAAGCTGAAGCGGCGAGGTAATTGTCTTAGTTTTGCAAATGTCAAAACCAGGCAGAGTTTGTTGAGTGACTGTATTTTAATATCTGACCAACAGAAGACAATTTACTGTCATTCGCTGCCTTACATGAAGCAAAAAAAAAGAGCAGTCATGACAATTATTTGCAGCTTTCTTATTTATTTACGTTTTAAATTTCTTATATAAGAAACTAGATGTGTGTGTGTGGTTAGAAATGTATTTTATGCAGGCACGTATGATTGTGAATGCATGCGTGAGAAGAAATGAAACAGACAAATCCATCAGACATCCACTAGGTTTTAGTTTGTATACCACCAGGAGCGCCCATTAACGGAAAATAAATGCTTGATGCCATAAAGCTGACAGTGTCTCATTCATACTGACAATCTGGCTAAATTACACATAAAAGCACTGATAACATCCTCATTAAATATTGATTTTAAGGATGGTTGAAACGAAAACACATCAACACATTTTGCAGGAGGAAATCTGGATACGAGTCAAAGCAGCCTGAGCGAGGTCAGCTAGTATCTCTCCTGAGAAGAAGATGGACAGAACGGAAGCGAATGAGGAAGCAGAGAGAGTAAGAAAGTGAAAGGGTGGATGAAATTTTGAAAGAGGTAGAGGGTTTGGGGGGGGGGGATTGGAAAGAGATTTAAGGCTGAGGCTCAGAGCAGATGTTGGTGTTGATGATGATAGATGCAGGTTGTTGAGATGCAGAGCTGTTATCATGAGAGGCCCTCGCTGCCTCCTCACAGCACACTTTCCCCCCAGATGTCACTCTGTGTGCATTATGTGTGTGTGTGTGTGTGTGTGTGTGTGTGTGTGTGTTACACAGCAGTGAAGAGGGAGATGCTGAAATGAGCAGGCCACATGCCCAAATCAGGGAAATCTCTTTTATCCACGCTGGCTTTTAAAAAGATGTAGATTGCAATTTTCTAATGTAAGAAATTTTCCTCCACAGTTCAAACTTAGATCAACTACAAGCAATCACAACAATGAGCAGGAGACTTTAGAGACTGATTGGCTCAGATGAGGCTAATGAACAACCACCTTTTAAACTCTTAGGAGCAGACACAGTGAAATGCAGCGTCCTTGGCGCCTACATTGGATTCATTTGAAGGTTTTTCACCTGTCCCTCACACAGCAGAGAGGTTACATTCTCTTGCATTAAACCACATATCGCTGGGCGACCACATACATCCCTGCTTTCCAAATTTGCAAAGAACACACACAGGCTGCACACAAACACACTCATGTACATAGGCAGCAGGTGGTAAGTGTGTGAATGGTACATGTTGAGTGGTAACCTGCTCCACACTTTGACCAGATAAAAGGTGCAGGACAGAAACATGTCGGTAATTGATTGCTAATTAGTTCTTTTGTTGTTGTTCATTGTGTCCTGACAGAGCTTTGCCCCGGGCTGTCTATTCACACACAGACTCTCCAGCTTCAGAGTAGAAAGAACATGAGCATAGCTGTTCCGTAATGAGACAGACTGGTGTGACCCCAGCAGACGATAGAAGCCATTTACCGAATCTCTGCTATTGAACTCCCGGGTGCAAATACAGCCGAGAGTGACAGTGTAAATGTTGAGTTCTTCTCAGTCTTCAACAGAAAACTGTCCAGCTGCAGTGTGACCCCTTGGCTGCAGTCTGTTTTTACTGTATGCATGCATGTGTGTCTGTGAGTGTGTGTGTGTGTGTGTGTGTGACATTTCCACTGACTTACTATACCCACACCTCTCTCTCCCTCTCATCAGTGCATGAGAAATTATCTAATGAGAAATGGGTCGCACATTTCCACAAACTCATTAACCCGCGAGCCAGTGAGACTAATTGCAGCGTTTGGGTAATGTGATTTCACATCTGTTACTGCAGACCAGGACACAGTAGTCAGCACAGGGCTGGATCTGGTGGGCTGTCCCACACACAGAGCTAGAACTACCAGAACCAAACACACCCAGACTGGCAATGCCGCCTGCAGCTTCGTCAGTTTGCCTGTGGTTATAATACTTGATTAACTGTTGCCATGCATAATCTTGTAATTGTGCTTCTGCAGGTTGTGTGGGTCACCTACATTCATTCTGAAAAAAAAAACACTGACTCCTGCTAGAGCTCCTTCAGTAGTGTAGAGGTTGGAAAATAATGCTGTTTCCCAAATGACAACCAGTTTGTTTTTATATGTAATGTGAAACTGAAAGGGTTGGCCAAATATTTTCCATATAAACGAGTTTAACAGCGTTTTACACTTTTATACTGTTCTGTGATGTTTAATGAGTTCAAACAACTGATAATAATCTTTTACAGTCTATTTTCATAATATGTTCATTGTGCATTTTCTCACTGGTGTGACCTCAGCATTGTCTGTAAATGTGTAAATGGTCATGTGATCCTGTGTTTTTCTGTTGAATGACACACTTTATTAATAGCTCGTAAAATGTGTTAATTTCATTCTTACTGTATGTTGGAAAACGTCAGGCTATTTTGTTCAAGCTAATTGGAAACATATAGCTGGAAACACACACTCAAACGTAAATGTGAAAACACACAGAGGACTTAATTAATTTTTCAGGGTCCTGACTTAGGTTGGTATTTTCTATAATTCACTAAATTTTTCCAAACAAATTTATGTTAATAGAAAAGGTGGAAACCAGGAAAAGTAATATACTTTTGTTAATTATGATTAATCTTTTGTTTAACCCCCCTGCATTGTTACAGAAAGTCCAATTATAAGTTTACAGGCAGTGGATCTGCTTATGGTAATGCCATATCTCATCAATTACCGTCCCGTGACCGTAAATTGGCCTCAGCGCTGACAACGAGATGAGGTTAACACGCTGATTAATTTGAGCTGCTGTGATTTCAGGCTCAAGATGACACTTATAATCTTTGACACAGACAGTGAGGTCCGCTCACTTTCATAACGGAAAAAAAAAGTATTTACTTCTTTCGGTGCTGCGTCTGAGTTTATAGACTTTACGTCTCACAGCAGGATAATTTGAAATTAGATGCAAACAAGGTGAGAGTTTTTCCTATTACAGAACTGATGGGCAGCTAATGAAGAACTTTAAATAAATGTCAAATGATCAAAAGGTGTACAGGCTAAACTGTTTAATACTGTTTATGTGTGGGATATTTTGTTTTCCCCATCACGTGCATGCAAAGTAGTAAACCCTGTAATTTAGAATCAGAAAAAATGAGACCAGAACATAAGAGCACCTTAGAAGAAACTATTTACGGTTTTGGGTTGGACTAATTTCAGACCTGTTGTATAGTTCAACACATTCTGTGAAACCTCAACACTTGTTATTTGATCACTGTTTTATGCAGGATTACTATTGATTTAACTGATGTTTTGCTTGTTTAGGTGTGTGAGGAGTGCAACTTTCTCCACAGGCTGAAGTTTTAACTGCTTCACGTGTCTACAGACAAATGATTATCTTCTTCTTTGTGTTATCTTACCTAAAGCATAATGGGAACGCCACAGCTCTGACTTAAGTCTATTTGGAAATAGTGACAGGCGATGCTCATAAAAGGATGCACCAGAAGCAACCTGGGGTCCAGTGTCCAAAAATACATCTACACGTGGATCGGAGGTTGGAGATTGAAGCCACGACCCTGTCCTTTGTGCACAACCCGATCCAGCCCTAATCAAACTATAAAGGGGCTTAGCAACACTCACACGGTCTTAATTTAGTCTAATATGTTGTGGTTTTATGTTGCACAGTCTAATGCAACCCAGTCCAACAGATCTGACATATACTTCAGCAGGGTTACATGCACGTTTAGCTAAACACTGTGGCCAAAACATTAAGAGCATATCTCAATACAATGCACTCCAGTACTAGCACCTCGATGATAGCATTATTATCACCTTTATGGTAGTTTCAGCCAAAACTCGAAATTATAATTTCATAATTGGTAGCAGACCTGCTGGACTGTATTGAATATCTTGTTGTATTAGATCTAGTACAGGAAGACTTTTCCAAATCTCACAATAACAGAAAACTGTCAGTGTTACTGATAGTAGCAGCCAGGTATAGTCTGAAGATACAGGTGGACCTGGTGGATTAGAGTCTCACTAAAGGTCTGCGGTTCCTCCTGTCTGATAAGAGTCAATGCATTCTGCTCACTGGGATGACCGTCATGGCTAAAAGCAATGACCGTCACATCACAGCAGTGACATCTTCATCACTGCTGGGACCAGTCACCCCCTCATAAACCTGTTAGCCCCGTCACCTCAAACACCGGAACAACAAAACCAACAAAAAAAACCACAAACGATATGAATTTGTTTGCGCAACAAAATTCCATCACAGCAGACAGGCCTATTGTACTACTACTAATATTTTTTACAATCCGGCCTAAACCATAGTCACAGTATTAAAAACTGCACCACGCCACAGCAAGGCCAGGTCAATACTTCCATCCAAATAAAAGAACGGCATAGTTTGTCTAAATAGTGGTTTTGTAAAATGTAATGGAGACATGAATCATTCTTGTTTGACATTCTTGAAAATTACATTTATTTGTTTGTTCATTTTAAACTGGTACAAACCCGTCAATGTGGTGCATTTCTTTGTAAGATCAAACATTTAAGAAATGTGTCAAGTAATAGCACATACAATAAGTTAAAACATGTCACAAAAAGACCAGCGGGTACATAGCAAGAATGTTTTATCTACACAAAACATCCTAAAACAGAGTAGACCTACTGAAAGATCACTGTATTTTTTCACCTCTTTAGATTTACGCTCGCGTCTCAAGCAGCAGAGACTGAGGTCAGGTCACAGGTGAACCTGCTTGGTCTGAGTGGGCACCATTTATCTCCCTTAAATTATTCAAATGTTTAAATCCACATGCACAGTGCGGAGACCCAGCTCAACAGGCCCACCTACAGTATGGTGCGTGGGTGGCAGGCTGTTACCAAAATGTATATCCAATCTTATAAAGAACCGTTTGACATAACACAACTTCACCTGAACACAATAACATGTGTGCGCACAGACACACCCAATGAAAACGTAAATACGACGATTGGTTGGCTCTCTGTTATTAGGGCCTATAGTCTAGAGATCATTACAATAGTGTTTATCACCGATAGCTGATAAAAATCCCTTTGAATTAATACGATAAATAACCCCGAACCCAAGATTTTTTTTCTTCCATTTGTCCATTAGTGTTCATTTCTTTTCGTGATTAGGTTTAGATGACGTCACATACAGTCTCAATTTTCTCACATTTCAGGACAAACTAGCTCGTTCGTTCTCTGGTTTCGATCTAAACAGCGGGAATAAAAACAGAAAGGGAGCCGCACTGCACGGCTGGGGGGTAGCGGGGGGTGAGATGTTTTTTTTAAAGTCACTAAGTGAAACTCATGGACACTGTGTGCTCCAGCGCTTTGCGCCGCAGTGACGCGATGCTTGTCCCTCTCCACATGTCACTGTCCGGGGAGCTACACAGCTGAGGAGAGCCCGATACGTTCGTGGGGCCGGAGAGAGAGGCCGACATTCCGGGGAAAGGCGTCTGGTAGAGGTGGGACTGCAGACCGGCGCCGTTGGAGGACAGGCCATTGGAGAGCCCCATAGAATTTGGCGGCGGGCCTGGACCGAGGCTGCACTGTGACAGAGACTGCGCCATGCTCGGCTGACGCCCCAGGGCCGGTGGGAGCTGCAGCTGTGAGACCCCCGCCATCCCCGTGGCCCAACGAGAATCGTTAGCGTGGAAGGAGCACAGGCTGTTCTCCATGGCTGCTGCGGCAGAGAACTGTGGCAGGCCAGGTGTTGGGAGCAGGGTCCCCGGGGCGCGGAAAACATTGGTGGTCTTCTTCCTCTTCTTCCACTTTGCGCGTCTGTTCTGGAACCAAACCTGCAGGAAGAAGGTAGAGACCATGAGCAAACTCAGGATCATACACATACAGTAACATTATTAACACCTCCTGATAATCATGGTGAGCATCAACATTTCCTTGTGCTGACCCCTGTCCACAACATAAAAATCGCCATATTGATGTTGTCGCAGATCGGTGTGTAGCCGGGAAAGTTATATTACTCCACGCGTGTAAACGGAAGTAAGGGAGGAAAAAACATCATCACAGCTCAGGTACATGTTAGAGCTGTAACAGGAGACAACAAAAAGTCATATTTTTATTGTTATAATTTATTTTATATTTATTGTTTTTATGTCATCGCAGCAACAGGAGCAGCAGCGTGCTGCAGTGCTCTTAAGCAACAGTGGAGCCTTGTTGGACTATGTTGAACTATATACAAAGGGTATAATATGAATAATATACCAAGGGTGCTGCTCAAAAACAGATGAAAAGGCCACCAACTCCCGTTAACCTTTCTAAAATGTAAATATCAGCCATGCTGTCAACTAAATATCACGTGTTTCTAAAAGGACTGAAACAGGCAACAGCTGAGCCAGGGTTTCACATTCCTCCGTGAATAAAACATTACATACAAAAAAATAGTCATTTACTGGTGTTCCGCGGCAGCGAGCCGAACAATTTATCTTTCTAACATTTTATTTGCAGGGAGATTAACTTAAAATCTCTGCTAATATCGCGCCGGCTAAAGCACAAGTGGTCCGCATTACGGTGCACAGTCTTTGTGAAAATAAAATCTAGCAGTCCACAAACACGCACACAAACACCGAGCCACGCGCACAGCTCAAAACGCACGCGCGTGATCGCCGGGCTTTATAAAGATTTCATCATCTTCGGGCGTGATTAATGCGCGCGCGAGGCCGCGAGTCGATGCCTGCGTATTAAAAAGTGAAATCTCGCTCTCATTCCGTTCAGCCATCCGTGAAACGTCGCCCAAACCCATTACACTCGGGTAGGGAAAGAAAATGCAATTTCTCATTCCATTAAAAAAAAGTACAATATATTCTTGAGTCCTATTAAGACGTCGCTGATGGAGCATTTTAGAAGAGCGTGCACGCACACGGGCCCGCACAGCCCGCACAGCCCGCTCAACGCCGCACCTGCACTAATGTTTACCAACAGCCAGCAGGAGCCGATCTGCCCTGAGCGGCCACATTCCTGCACTGCACGGTGTGAAGAATTCATTATTAAGGTGACTAATGATTATCCTGGTTTTATTGCTTTCAGTGGGATGATTTGCATGAATTTCGCATCACTGGTTAATAACCCGTCCGCTGTTATAAATAAGACTGAAATTGGTTGATAATGCCGTTTGGTTTGTTAGAGTCGAATCTGTTCCTGCTGCATGTCACTTAATTGTTTAAAAATGAATCCTAGGTTCAATTTTCTAAAATATTATTTATTCCGTTAGATTGAAAAGCCAGTACACACATTCTAATAATTTAATTACAGAAATGTCCACGAGAAAATGAATAGTCATGTTCTCGGTTATACCTCTTCGTTTAAAATGTGTCTAATAAGTATTTAAAACCTAATATAACTTAATATAATTCTATTTTTACCAACTACCTATGTCTTATGCATTAGAAGTCCAATTTTCTAATTGGCACAGAAATAAAAATAGTGACCGAATGCCTTCATATTCTGTTTCATTTCAGGAGATAATCACCACAGGCGGCAGATGTTATACAGCATTTTCTAAAACCTTAGTTTGTGTAGATGAGACATTATTTCTTACAATTAAATATTGCTTATCAATAGGTTATATATTAATTATCATATTATGGGATATTTAACTCTTAGAATTTCACTAATATAGGCATCAGTCTGTATAATTTATTGTTTTCCAAAAAAGATCATATTAGACCCTAAACACTTTTGGGGCAAAAAACCAAAGGCAAATAACATATAATAATAATACTTTATCATAAACGACGTCCAGACAGGTTGAGAGTTGGAGCTGAACCTGTCCTGATCTGAATCAAGCCTTTTTGACACTTTCTGAAGGCAAAGCCACACCCCGCCACATTACGCGAGTGTGTTCATGCTGCAAACTAAAATCATCCACGTTGTCCAGGCATTTACCTGAACTCTGGACTCAGTGAGGCCGATCCTTAGTGCCAGCTCTTCCCTCATGAAGATGTCAGGGTAGTGGGTTTTTGCAAAGCTGCGCTCCAGCTCGTTGAGTTGCGCCGGCGTGAAACGCGTCCTGTGCCGCTTCTGTTTCTGCTGGCTGGTCTGCTGCCCGGAGCTCTGCTGCGGCTGCTGCTGCTGCTTCTCCTGCTCCTTCCCGTTCACCTGCATGCCGGCAGAGTTGGATCCCACAGTGGCGATGTCTTCTCCTGGTAGAAGCGTGGTTCCCTCCACAGAGTCAGACCCAGGGGCCATGTCTCCCGGATGCCCCTGGTCTGGTACCCCACCTCCCAGCCTGCACTTCAGAGCCTCTCTGTGTCCGAGTAACTCTGCAGCATCCTTCATCCCTGAGAGGATGAGGAGGAGAAAGGATTTGAGTAAAGACACCATGCGAACCGTTTCAAATAGATACAACACAAATAAACAAACTAAGCAGTATAAATACAAGTAAATAACTAAATAAATGTTGATTCGTTTATTTATGTATAAAGCCACAAAGTCAGTATAGCCTGAATCACAATTTTACAACGTATTTTTTATTCTTATTCCTAAAATAATCAACCACTTAACTGTTAACACAATTAACTACACAGTCTATTTATCACTTCACAAGGTTAAACAAAAAGTTGAAATCTTACACTGGAGTTTAGGGCCGGAGTTTAGTGACGATAACTCACCGAGCCGAGCATCCAGGAGGTCGGCGTGAGAAAGCATCGCGTACCGCTCCAGGGCGAAAGGCGGTCCAAAAAAATCCCACAACTTCGGGGCAATTTAAAAAGTATACATGGTCTAAATGAACGAAAATTCGGTTTGTGGTTAAAAAGGAGGTCCCTTGCATTATAATGCCCTTTAGAGCGATGGGGAGGCGCTTATTAGTTGAAAGAGCCCGTGTGCTTCCTCAAATAAGAACCAATCGGAGCGGGAGCTTGGAAATGTCAGCGACGTGACTCCCCCCCTCTTTTTTACACACGCGCGCGCGCGCGCGCACGCGCTCTCAAACCCCAAACGCGTAATAAGACTACAATTCAATTCAGTCCTCTGCCACTCCGTCCTCTGATTTATTAGCTTTTCATGCTCAGATTATGCCACGTTCAACGTCTTAATGTGTTTGTTTAATTTCATATTTGTAGATAGATACACGTGTTAAAGAGTTTGGTTGCTTCTCCTCAACGAGACTGGAGCTTTTGAGTCCACAAAATGTGTTGTCATTGATTTATCTGCCATGTCAAAATCTCAATTTCTAACTTTAAAAAATAGATTTTCCAAACTATAGCCGTTTAATATAATTTTCAAGCTGGTTACCTTTGGTGCATGTTAATGTCGAGGCTTGTTTGCTATAAACTGTCAGCAGATTGGTTTATAGACTCAAGTTTGGACATTGGTAATAAAAAGAAAAATATATAGACTGAGGAGAAGCCTTAATAGTTTCAGGCCTCCTTTCAGCACCTCAGAGACCCACTTCCACCTTGTCCTTGGATCACAAACAAAACGAATATCGCTCTCATTCCCTGTTGGCATGTGATTTGTGGAGACAAATCGAGGAAATAAATAAATAAACGAGTACAGATGGATTTAAGCTTCGTTAGTGATCGGTCGCTTTAACTCCCATCGACTTTTCATCAACGCAGGCGCAATTAAAGGCATTTAGGCTTGTTTGGTTCAAACAAAATCAGACATGGTACACCCTAAACGATTGTGCCCCTGTAGCAGTGGTCCATGAGTAGGACTATTATACAATTAACAGGACGGCAATTGATCTGCGCTCCATTCTTACTTCTGCAGACAGTGTTGGTTAGAGAGGGCTTTTGGCAGATGTCAGGGTGAGTCTACTGAATAGACCACCGCCTGGGACTAAATAGGTTTCTTTGTAGCCGCACAAAGGAGGCGTCCGAGCGAGGACTCTTGCCTTCGCCCGCACCACATGGAGGCAGCTCATCTTTTATGCTTCTCAACTGCAATCTACCGGGACGCAGGGAAGTAGTCTATATGTGGCACAGCGTGAAAACGTAAGGAAGTAAGACTGGTGCATGGTCCACAGAGATGAGGAAAGCTGTGACCAGCTCCCGAAGGTTCGAGAGAAGCAATCAGCAGCAGCAGCAGCAGCAGCAGCAGCAGATCCTCAATTCGTGTTATTCAGACATGTAGACCAGCAGAGAGGAGTGTTGGGAGCTGTAAGGCCAACCCAGCGAGTGTGAAGTGCTTGAGTCAGGAGAGACGGTCTGTATGCCCTGGAAGTTGCTTGATTTCCAAATAGAGGCAGCGTGAAGACAATTCGTGTAATAATACACTTTCGAAATAAACTTATGAAGGTCAGAGATCATTTTTGTTAAATACTGGCTTCTTTTAGGCAAACATGTGCGCCAGTATAATGTAATTGATGTAATAATCATTCATGTTTAATTAATTCATATTTTCTTATTGTTATTATGAAATGTATGTGTTATTATTTTTCAAGAAAAATCATTATACAATTATCGTTATTGTTATTATTTTGTTGCTCTTGTTCTAAATAGAATAATTCTATTTTTACCAACAGTCATGCTTTATTCATTTTTTTGGAGCCGTTTGTTTTACACGGGTCTATAATTGGACTATTATTTTTATTAGTATTGGTAGCTGTGCCTTTAATTATTAATATATGCGTCTTGTTCACGTATTTGTGTGAAAATGAAAGGTTGTAGTTATGTTTGACAGCCTATTTATCTGGAGACCTTTTTGATAAATATTGATATAGCGGTTTGTTGCAGTGAAAACAGCTCGGATAGCAGATCTCCCCTCAGCTGTCCTCGGGCTGTAACTTATTGCTGTAATAAGAGGAACCCCTTGAAATGGGTCTATGTCTCACTCAGCCTCCCTAACTGGACCACATCAATCTTCCCCAGTAAAAACACACTCGCATACAATCCTCCCGAGTTAATGCGGCGCATCTGAGTGCGGAACGGCTGTTTACACGCGGGGAGACACTTTTAATGGAAGCGCACCAAAAACAAATGCAATTTTGTAGAGCAATTTCAAAGATCAAGAATTCCGTGTCCACCATCTCCGCGGTTTTTTTTAGCAATCAAAGTGCGTAAAATCTATTGCTCACGTGGGCCTTTGAAGAACAGGTGAGAATAATGCAAGTAACAAAATGCAGATGCAAAGATGAGCAAGAGCCTTTTCAGTACAACCCAACTGTAACACGGACCAGAAGGCGGACTGTGTCTTATGTTCAGGCCTGCTGCATCTACATTCACTCGGTTATAGAAATCTAAAAGCACGATCGATTTTCCATCTGCAAAAACGACTCTCCAACAAATCACATCGTTGTTTTCTGCAGGTGATTTGGTGACAGTAGGAGGAATAAGAAGCAGACCTATAAGTGCGTCGCATCCGAGCCTGACAGATGCAGAGAAAGGCGACAGAGGAGAGTCGCAGGCAGAATAAGCCATTAGAGGCTTCCCTCTTCGGCCATCCAGCCTGGCTGCACCACCCTGCGCATCTCACGCCTCAATTAGGCCCGCTGCCCTCCGCCTGGTCTCCCTCACTGCGTGATCTGGTGCACAGGGCGGTAATCACGGCTTCAAATAAAATAATCAGCAAAGAAGAGCGATTTCCTTAATGGGGGAGAAGAGGCGTGTGTCACGGAGAGGGTGGTGTGCTGGCGGCAGATGATTGTGTGTGTGTTTGGTGGTGGTTGGGGGTTATTAAAATAGAATCGTAAAGTCACAATAGGTTCATTAACACAGTGGTGTTTAGAGTCTCAGCAGCGTGGAAAGCGTTTCATTATTTCTGCTGTTGAACCCACGCTCATATGTTTTATGTGCAGGATTCTGAGATAGAAGGACGAAGAGACGTGTCCAGTGTGAACAAGCACAGGTTAAACATACCGGGAGATGTGGTTCATTATCATTTAAGTCAGCACCACAAAAGTCTAAACAGTCACACAAAAAGAGTGAATGTTCCAACGGGTTTATTTGTGCAAATCCCCATTGAGAAGTGATAGATGGACTGAAAAAACAGGGAGGTAGATAAGGGAGAAGTGCTTATTATTCAACATGAAGACCAATAGGTCCCAGAGAAACTAATGATTATACTGATAAATAATAAACCGCTATGCATTGTTCTGTACTAAAAGTACAGTCACAAATATACAGCATCCATTTCTCAAACATCTTAGAATTATCCTATAACTCAGACATCTGCAGACAGCTGTTTGGTCAAATCAGAGACAAGAGATTTGCTTTACCTTAAGCCCTAAATACCTCTCTCACACACACACACACACACACACACACACACACACACACACACACCATATATTCCTAACAACAAAATGTTAGCAAGGCTGCTGATGCTAGTGACAAAACTAATCAATATGTGTGCACAATCTGAATATATCATAGAGGAATACATTCATTTACCAAATTATACCAAAGCTCAAAGGAGCCAGATTTGTCACTGTGTGAGAAACTTAAAATCAAAACCTCAAAATCAATAAAATGCAGAAAATCCAAAAGTCTTCAATTTGAAATCAATGTTGTTTCTTCCTGAAAACTGGACATTTTGGAAATAAAGGATTTAAGGCCAACAGCAAAACAAACCTTTAGAATTGGTTTTGACAGCCTATTGGCTCACAGTTTGTAGGTGGTTTGCAACACAGTTCAGATAAAAGCTAAATCTTACCACCTATCATTTAAGTGTTTTCATTATGTCTCACAACCATTAGTGCTGCAACAG
The DNA here is from genome assembly GCA_032359275.1 of Microctenopoma steveboyesi. Taxonomy (NCBI): domain Eukaryota; kingdom Metazoa; phylum Chordata; class Actinopteri; order Anabantiformes; family Anabantidae; genus Microctenopoma; species Microctenopoma steveboyesi. The sequence continues at coordinate 15,575,790 of JAUMHF010000026.1, read as the reverse complement.
TGCTGTGAACGTTTCTCTTCATCTTTGTTAATCACATTTATATGCACAAATACCTTAACTATTTAACACATCCTAATTTAATCTCACCCCATTTAAAGATGAACCAACGGGGTAAGAGCTTGTAATCTACTGTATGTACAGTCTGAACCCTCAGTCATTTAGGCTTCCAGCTTTCTGCACATCCAATCCCTTTCTCTCGCTGACACCTTGACTTTCCCTACAGTTCTGCTCCACCTATTAGAATATGTTCTTTCTTAAGTCTGGTCATTACTTAGGTCCATTACTGTGGCTCCATCATTAGGAAGCTGTAATGCATCATTGACGGTAATGAGTGCCTTACATTACAGGTGCCAGCGAGCCTCACACACACTGAGCGGGAGCATTTCACTCTGCAGCCTGAAAACAACTCTAGTTGCTCATTTTAATGGCAAAACCGTCCGAGTAATGCGACAGTGGAATAATAATAATAATGTTAATGATAATGATGATGGTAATGACAATCACATGTAACGCTTTATGAATTATGGAGGATTATATTAGGTTTTGTGACGATGTAGTTATTCAGTACATCATCATTGTTATTTATGGTTTGAGAGATGCAGATAACATGAGATTATTCCTGTGCCAAACAGTCCCACGTATATGTTTGCACATGCCTCCGGCACACATTTAAAGGGGAGGACTTGGGTCAGCAGTGTCTCCGAGTAGCTTGAAATTAGAAACATGTGCTGGTAATTATCAAACTGCAGCAGAGACACATCATGCAATTTAATGCCTCAGCAAATTAAAGAATAAGTGGGATCAGTCTCTTTGACCTTGCTCACTGTGACTTGCTAAAAGTGATCTACCTGAGACTTGAAGTGTAACTCTCCGGGTTTATGCAGGCACACACACACACACACACACTGGTGTATGATGCAAACAAACACAAACTCTATAGTAATAATGTGAAAAAGAACTATGCACACTACTCTCTCTCTCTCTCACACACACACACACACACACACACACACACACACACACACACACACACTTGTTGTCTCTCTCTGTTGTTGCCGCCCACCACCTCGCGGCTTCATTGTGTTTTCAGTGCGTTACTCACCCACCTCGTCTCTCACTTCACAAATCCCACACTTTCCCATCCATCCATTCTCTTTATCATCCTCTCCTCGTCTCCTCCTCCTTCCTCCTCCCTCCGCTCCATCCACTCCACCACTTTTCTGCTGCTCCTCTGCTAAACACGGCGCACTACCCCTCCCAAGATTAATTGATCATCAATTTAGCTCTAATTTGGACCAAGTCAGCTGGTAAATGGGGCAGTTTTCCCTGATTGTTAGTGAAATGTGTGCAAGTACATTGATAAATTTTGATTATTTATCAATTACAACCAAATGAACTAAATCTATTGAATAAATTCTAGCCTGATTGCCATAATAGAGTTTGAAAATATGGCTATTGATAATGATTCCGGCTAATAGTCTTTTCCGGCCGCGGTTGCCGGCTTGTCGGAATGACAACACAAAACTCATTTTTCACAGAATCAGCTGAGTGAGTGCGAGGCCGATCTTTCATTAATCAGTCACATTACGGAGCTGATTCGCCGTAATACGCGACGCTTTCCTCAGAAAGACTCAAACACTTTGTCATATTTTATGTCAATTACCCGTCGTTTCGTGGTGTCCCATCAAGACATCTTGTAATAGTTAACATATGCTAAGGTAAAGCTGCCCGGTCCCGCCCCCCGGGAGCGGCGCTGTGTTTGGGGGGGGGGGGCTGATGATGAAATGGGCCCCGCTCTTAATTTCTTATTTTCCTGAGCTGTGGCGTTTATGGGAAGGGTGGAGCACGGGCTTTTTAAATGGAACTGCCACCGTGTTTTCCCAAAGTTAATGGAAAAGCAGCTTTGTGGAAAATAGGAGAGGGAAAATTGGAATTAGGTTCAGAGGATTTCGCACACAATAACAAGGGATAACTGGGAGCTACGGACCTATTTCCACAGACTTACAAATTAGTGTTGTCATTTTCGCACCGCCTCACACTTTTAACTAAAAGTGATCTATTAGTTTTTCATTTACAATTTTATCAGAAAGTTGTGTGACAGGGTTGCTCACTCTAAAATCCTATTAAAAATAAACTAAAACGACAAAATGCCATTAAATAGAAAGCATGTAGAAATCGGAGCATGAAATATTGCTCCGCACACTGCTCAGTGAGCAACACTGATTCGATCCTAAAGGTGTCTTCCATTCGCCCTCTCCAGCCTGACCGCTGGGAGAAGGGAAGGAGCTGGAATAACTGCGATATCAGCCTTCGCTTTTAATCAATGATATGAGCCCCTCCGCACCAATCATGGCTGCGGGAAGCAACTTAATGATCAGCATTTAGAGCGGGCAGGTAAACCGCTGCGCTGCGGAGCCAACACGGGGGCCAACTGCAGGTGAATTAACCCAGTCCAGATCTAATATGCTGGTGTCAGCTCTGGTTAGCGCATGGCTAACTGCGGCCTGTATTGGCAGTGGCACAGCATCCAACATTGTCTCCTTCATATGCCAGCAGGCAGCTATCTATAATCGATGGCCACCTTTAATTGGACAGACTGTCTGTTAGCGGAAACCGAAGGTTGTGTAGGAGCAGCACTATATTTACCACGTGGTTATTGGGCATAAACAGGTTGGGGACGTCGGAGGTTTTCTCTAGAAAAAACAACAACCAAGGCTGCTGATGCGTGACATGTTGGAAATTTTCACACGGTCACCATCAACAATTCTTAATCTTCAGGTCAGTCGTGAGGTGCTGTAGATTGGACTATTAATAAATTTACATTTTTGTTATTATATGCTGACAAAACATTTCATCACCGATACATCACTGCAAAATAAAATAGTTGAAATTATTTCTGTGCACAGTTTACCAGTGCTGCAAAAATAAACTATTAGGCAAATGTCAATTAACTGAACAGAGTGGTAAAATTATATTGAACACAAGTCGTTGTCATTTAAGAAATAAGTAGATTGGTGTTTAAGGTTGAAGAACAATAAAGTCAGACAGGAATATATTCACTAATGTGGTCAATAAATGAAATAAGCGGCTATTAGTCTCGTTTCTGCCGAGGCAATGAGGTCAGAGAGGAGGAGAAATGTGAATTAATTCTCTCTAAGCCGGAACGACCTACTGATGCTGGGTTGAAAGGCTTTTCATTCCGTTTCCACATACTATTCATTATTTCCAAACTAAACTCGGCAGAGGTGGGCGACGCTGCCTTGACTAATAGGCCTAAGTTACCTTTTCTTTATTTCGCCTCTGGGTTTGAACCTCAGGCCACAGTATTAAAAAAGATAATCCAAACCTGTGGCTGCCTAAGTTTCAAATTGTCCAAAATGTTATTTGAAGTAGCCGAGGAAGCATCTGAGGAGCAGTAGTTAGTGAGTGAGTGAGTGAGTGGCTGTCCTTCCTTCCCTCTCCCTCACGGCTGATGATTGCTACCCCCGGTGCCAGGCATCTGCTTTGCTGTATTTTTCTCTTTCATTATTGGGCTGCTGTTTTTTGAAAGCAGCGGATTGCCAGCTCTGTGAGGAGGCTGGAAGCAGGAGACGAAGGGCCACCGGTGGACACGCTGCTTCTGGCGCAGCCTCTAATTGATATTGAGCGAGCTGCTGGTGAGGAGCTCACAGGGCCACTGCTGGCTAATCTATGCTTTAATCAGCGTGTGTAATGAGAGTGGCGGCACGCTCGGAGAGAAAAAGAGACTTACAAGCAACGTCTGTCAGGGTCTGGGGGAAAATATTGGGTCTAATTGTCGTGATTAAAGAAAACTAGAAGACACTGGGCTGTTTTTTCCTTCGAAGGAGAGAAGGTTTGCGCTGTCCAAGGTGCTGAACCTGTAGACTAGAGTCAGGTATCTGAAACGCTAGTGGAAATGTGTGTGTTTGGTATTATTCTGCCTATATTTTCAATTCTGGCAAAGAAAGCTAGTCAGTGAACTGGGCTGCTTTTGTAATGGAACCATCCGTACCGAGGGGAGAAGGAGGAGGAGAGGCAGAGGGAAGGCAGGCCGCAGACTGAATAGCAAGCGGTACATTAGTAGAGGTGTGTGTGGGAACACTGTCAGGCAATTAACAGGGCATTAGAGACGATGGCGCGCGCGCGCACACACACACACACACACACACACACACACTCGGGCATGCGCACACGCATTTAACCACGAAAGCGCAGACAGGCACATAGGGCAGATCCACGCGTCACATGACAAACGCTGCTCGCCCCACATCCACCGAAACACATGCTTCACTGGCAGGAGACGCACAGAAAAACACAAGCTGCGTAAAATACAAACGTATCTTTCCACAGAATTAGTTTAAGTGGTGATTTATGTTGTGTAATATACTCGGGCCAATATACAGCTACCAGACACATTTTAACAAATTAATTGTCAAAACAATTAAAACCTGAACTATTTTTGTTCCTATGACATGGTGGTTCCTGTTATTTCGGTCACTCGGTGTCTGACTGGCAGTCACTGGGGGGAGAGGAGAGGGAGTAAAGCAAAACAGTGCAGGGCGGCCGAGCGCCATCTTACACTTCCAGCCTCAGCAAAGCTGTCTGACAGTCTGCCTGTGGCAGAGATTAGCCTCATCTATCCGGTGTCAGCAACGGTCGTGTCCAGAAAATCACCGCATAAACGAGTCTGACTGAAGAGCGAGAGAGAGAAAGAGAGAGAGAGGGAGGGAGGTCAACTGATTACTCATACAAACAGACTGAAATAGACCGCGGTGCTGTGGGAATGTGCAGGGAGGGGAGGCATGTGGGGAGGAACTGGCTTTCCATATGACAGAAACAGAGCACACCTCCGTCTTTCTCGGCCGGTTCTACTTCCTGTCCCCGGTGCTAACTCTTTGTCCTTTCATCAATCACACCTGCATGGATTTATCTGCTGTACGTGAACAGGCTCGAGACAAAAAAAAAATTTCTCCCCGTATAAATAAAGCATGGTCTTTATTTCAAATAAATAGTTTTCACTGTCACATAACAGACGGGGGATTTCCCTCAACAAAATGAGATATTCTCCAAGCCACAAAAGTGACAACTTCTCTAACAAAATGATTGATCGCGCAAACTGGGAAGGAATGATGGCACTTTTGAAAGGTTAGGAGGCGCCCGGCACCACGCGCTGACAAAATGATTACACTAGTAATAAAGTGGTTCCTGTAAATTTAAGAGATTTGACTTATCAACCCTGTTTGTTGTTGTTGAAAATAGTATTGTGTTCTGAAAGTGATTTTTTGTCTTATTTAACTGTGACTACTGGGAAATTTGAAATTAGACATTGTAAACAGAAAGTTGGTGAAATGTCTTTAAATGTAATAGATAGCTTTTGTAATAAAGACTTTCTGGAACAGACATAAATCAATACTTCTTACTTTGATTTAATGAATAATTTGAAAACTACAAGCTTGTAAATTGGCTGTATTTTAAATAAATGCAATTTAAAGTCATCCTTGCAGTGTTTTCTATGCGTGTTCATGCTCAGGAGGGAAATGAAGAGATCAAGAGCGATCGTATTTATGAGGCTACCTGACAAATATGTGCAGTTACGCTCCGCCGGCGCACTGCCTGTTTACATAGAGCTGCTCCATTTCAGCGCCAGGCGTTTATGGACCGTGTGTTTGCGCGTGTCGACGTGCGTGAGTATGTGTGCGCGCGTGTGTAGTCCACAGATGGCCCGATGACCTTGAAAAGGGTCACCTATGAGGAGGTACTACATCCCTAAGAGACATAAGATAAAGCACAGTTTAGAAGGCGCAGACTGCTCCAGTAAACCCTTCAACATGTGAAGCTGCTGAAGTTTTGAAGGTGACTGTGTGATTTTCCCTCCTGCGTGTGGAAATGCCAGCGTGCTGTATGCACTCTGCCTCTCCTGGGTTCCCTTGCACTCTAACAGCCTATTATGGCGCATATTGAAACGACCCGGAGTTATTTCCTATACAAATAAAGTGCTTTTGAAAGAGATTAGAGAAATATGTATGAATTCCTGCTTAATTTATTTGATCATTCCACATTACAAAGCTGCGCAGTGCTCAAATGTGATAACAAGTTTTCAGTTCCTTTCATTATGTAAGAGAAATTAGACCTCGATAGGCTTTCACTGGGGCGCGGTGGTTCCTCGGATGAAATGTAATTTATAGGGAGAATTTGTTGTATCTGTCACAAATATTCCCAATTAGCTGCGTAATTATTTGAGGGTTTCTGCAATTACGGCCTAAACCGGTAAATTTGAAGCAGTGGCTGTCCCTAATTGGTCTAGATTTGATATTTTGCATATTTGCATAATGAGGAAATTGGGAGGAAATTGTGTTCATCCATTTGTGAAAAATTCTATGAATTTTATGAATCTGAAAGCCACCCCCTTGCGGTCGGCGACTTTGCCTCAGCTCCCAGAGGAAGCAGAGCGGGGGCGCGCAGGGCACGTCTCCATGTGCGCTCCAGACGCACTCAGGGTGAAAGCAAAAGCTTTGCAGTATATGCAGGAAATTTTGCAGCAATACATTAAAAATAAAATTGTATAAAATATGCTATTAATATTTTGTGGCATATTTAATCTCAGAAACAAAATAATAATAGGTAGGGTGGGCTGTAAAAGAATATACATTTGTGTTGAAAGCTGTGTAATGGAATTCACTTTAGGCCTCCTGATCTATTAACCATCAGCAAAAGGGTCATACTTATCTTTTTCATTTTCCATCAGTTAACAAACAATATGGCTGTATGGGGTTTATTAAGAAGCCTTTGATTTTGTCATTAGATTTATATTAGATAATTCATCCAGATTGGTGTGTGAGACTTAATTATGCGTTATCACACTGTGCTGATTGATATTGAGAAAGCTAAGTGTTCTATGTAATTGGTAATAAAGAAGGTAATTTTAGAAATTTGTCCAATCAGTAATGATTATGAGGCTGTGAGTCAGTAATGATGTTAACCCTTGTTGCCTCTTACACAGTCCATCTTGAGCGTATTAAATATTAAATGTAATAAGCTTTACAGAAAGAGGAAATGTCCAGTTAATATTATGAGAAATATTTGTAGTTTCTAAAGGTAATACAAAAAAAAAAAATGTTCAAGAGGCGAAACATTGGTACAGTGAGACAGCTCACCTTTCCAGTGCGTCTTAGAATATTCTATGACAAATTCTGGAAATAGTGACGGTGGAGTGTGTGTCCTCCTCCTGTAAGGGCTTTAGCCCACTGAGAGCCGTAGATCAGAAAGCAGTAAAAGAGCACTGATGAATGTCTGTGAGATAGATGTGTTAAGTGACCTTGGTACATTACACTCTCCTTCAAAGCCCGAGCAGTGAAGATTAGTATAGTCTTATCTCGTCATGCCAAGTGTGCTTGTGTGTAGACGAATAGGCTGCGTTAAATACTCACTTTTCCAAGACGGATAACACTTAAATGTGAATGCGTCTTGGGGACTTTACAGGTCTGTCAACTTTCTCTTTTTTCTCTTTTGTGCACATGCTAAGGCACCGATATGTGTCTTAAGTTTTTTTTATTAACTAATGATTTTCTTTCTAAACTTGACTAAGAAATATTTTTAAAAAAGAGATTCTATGTCCAATTAAATCCTGCTTTAGAAAAGCTGGAAGTGAACCAACAATTCTGCATGTTAATTTATTTTATAATTTAAAAAAAAGTATTAATTTCACATTAATTGCAACATTTAGAGTTTTTTATACAGGCTTGTTTTTCCCTTGTTTACTTAAATATTGCTCTCAAAGAAAAAAAAAAAGTAGTCTCTCTGTCAAGACGCTGAGTAACTTCAGCTGTGGTTTTATGAAGAGAAAAGAAAGCAAGGCAAAACAAACACAATCACACTGATTTATGAGAGGGATATGACACAAAATATCCTTCTTTAATATTCACAAGCAGCTCATAAACCAGGCTGCATGATAATTTTACCATTTCATGGGATATTAGACCATAATGACTACAGTCCACCCCTTTACACCTCACAACACTACAGGCTACACAGAGATACAGATATACACCTCAACCGTTGGGCAGACCAGTGTCGGGGCTAATTTATAGGTGAACATGAAAGGCAAGCTCAATGTAATGGCTCCTTACAGCCATGAGATATTATTCCACAGCATCACTCAATGGATTAAAAAAAGAGGAAGATCAGAAAACAAGAGGGAAAGTGGATTTAAGTAGGGAGCAGGTCAATGAGGGAGAAACTCGGATAGAGACTGAAAACACCAGCACAGAGGACGGCGAGCACACATTCCGGTTTTTGTTTTTTTGTTTTTTTTCCTCCCTCAGCCATGAATGTGTTCCCAGTGAATTTACAACTACAAGCCTGAACAAATAAAATCACACACACACAAACATAACAGCAACAACAGCAGCAGCAGCTGAAACTGGCGTATTCTACTCTTTGAGTTAATGGGAATAAAATACCTCAGTGGATGAGTGCAGATGTGTTTGATACAAATAGTCATTTTCCTATTTGCTGCCTCATTGGGCATGATGAATGATGGAAGTCAGGGAGGCGGTGTGATAAATGGCAGCACCTTGGCTCTACTGCATGGCCTATTGATTCTCCTTCTTTATTACCCCTCCAACCCAGCTGGCTGCTCTGCTCCCCCTCCTTCCCCTTACATGCACGCACACACACAGGCAAGCGCGCACGCACACACACACACGCAGGCACGCACGCAAGTGCTTGCAGAAAAACAAATACTCATGTGCTCAGTGAATACACACAAGCACGCATGCACATGCAACACATGCACATTTGAAGAAACACAGTACGAGAGAGTGATGACAGGCAGAAAGAAAAAGAAACTAATAAGAGATTGAAGAAGAAAGGGTGAAGAGAGCATAGCAGAACTTCACATTTACAGTTCAGCGAAGCCACGAGATGCCTAGAGCAGAAACAAACCGAAAACCTACAAATGAGAGGATCTCAAAATATATATGACTCAATTAAATGTTTTGCGCAGGCGATTTAATCTTCCTGAAAATGTTTGCTTCATTTATGAATTCCAAGCTGTCAAAAACTGAATACTTTGATGAGGGATTGGCCTGCGTGCACAACGCCATCAGTCATACAGACAAAGCAGGCAGGATAAATCAGTGATATGACCATCTACTGAGCTCTTCATCACAAGGTAATGAGGGTAATATCCTCCCCTGCACAGCAACATCCACGATGATTTCAAACAGACAATCAACTCCAGACTACTGTTATTGTTTCTGCTGAACATATGCACACACTGAAAACATGTGCATAGCGTGAGTGAGATTGGGCGGTGTTTGAGCAGCGGTGACAGACGTAACGTGTGACATGTGCAGAGGTGATCCAAAGGAACTTCTTCCTGTTGTACTACAGGAAGTGACACAGGCCATAGGGAATGAGGTTCTATGTAACATGTCAGAGAAGAAGGAAATGTCTCCATTACCTCGACAATACAAATAAAACACCTTTATCTTTACAAATAGGTAACGAAGAACAGAGAGATCAAACCCCGCTGACCGCTCACACTTCAATTTACCTGCTGCATCTCCTTGACCTTGAACTGCAGAGATAATAATTCAGGCTGGTGATAAATGGTGCTGTGCATGTGTGCATGTGCATATATCTGTGTGTGTCTCCATATTTCACAAAAACGGGAATAAAAGATGAAGAGGCTGAGAGCTAGACAAACACAGACACAATCACTAAATTACTCAGTTATGTGCAAATATATGAATGTGTGAGCAGAATTGTATTGTTCTTGTTGGGCGAGTCAAAGCTGATATCATATGTTGTTGGTTCGTTCATCATATGCATTGTACTGTATGTAAAATCAGATTTGAAGTTTAAAGTATTTAAATAAAGGTGAATTGTAGTAAGTGAGAGTGATTAAAAGAATAAAATGATATGAAATAGATACACTTAAATGAAAGGCAAATGGAGTCATTCTTATCTGCTTTTAGGAGCTAAAAAGCTAGTTTTGAAAGAAGGTACTATACATAGAAACGAGCAATTCCAAAACTGATATCTAAAAGCAAATCAAAACATTAACAAATAAAGTGTTTATTAAATATTCAGAAATGTATTAGTTACATATGAAATCCACTATAAATGCTGTGTTAGTATTTAAGTACACAATTTTGGAAGCCCTTCAATTTAAACCCCACATATAGACCGCATATAAACATTTACTTGTTTATCACATACAAACTACCATGTGAGGGAACATATGATTAATCTAGACTTAAAACATAAATAAGGAGGCGAGTCATCCAGCGCACAGCTACTGCTAGCACCTGAAAACTCCCAAGTTGTGGGAATCTCAACAGCTTAGGCGCCTTAAGCAGGCTACCTGCACAAAGGGGATTAATGAAGTATCAGTTATGATCATTATTATTATAATAATGTTTCTGTAAGCATACCCTAAGTGTTTATTATTGAATTTAACAGCTAGTACAACACCTCCGTAGACATCTGCTAGATTATACTGTTAATGTATAAAGAGAAATGAATGACAAAAGGTAAAACATTTGTAATTATGTAAAATGTTTTTATAAAGGTAATTATATATCTGTCAAATGACAAATACTGTTGATGAACTGGCCTTTAGAAATGTCCTTCAATAAGAGTATATTTATCTAATAAAGATTTAAATTAATTAATATTTAGCAGAGAGAAAGTAAAACAGTTATAACAAGGTTTCACAAAAAATTTCATATATTTTTTAAATATATGTCAATATGATGACATGAGTCATCACAGCCGGAGCGAGTACATCTGTGCGTCGGCACTGTGCACATGTGCGTGCTTGATGGCTTCCACCTCAAGCTCCCTGCTTTAAAAAGTCCATTTGGACTCCTGCCTACAATCACCTTCTACTCGTCGCTGTGGCAACGGAGCCAGGCTTAATTAGTATGCATTATCAATTAACAAACTTAATAGCCGGCAGATTGATTAGATCCTCAGTTATAGGGGCAGAACTCAGGCGAAACATGGAATGAAAAATAATCATACACACAGGTTTGCAAACTCACACACTCTCACTCTCTTTCATAACTATACACACACAACCCCACATATAGCGGCAGCCCACTAACCTTCTCCTCCTCCTCACTTGTGTAATTACTGTATGCATATGGCAGTAAGTGGATTGGGAATGAGGCAGTGTGAGGTTTTAAATAAACCTTCAGCTTATAATGAGTCAGGCCGCCATGGCTAGTTTAGTTCTGATTGTGCTCCACTATAATGAATGACAAACCTTCTCCACTGCACACGCACGGAAACTGTTTAACTGTTTATCTATACAATAAAGAAATGTGCAGTGTGCATAGAAGTGTACGGGTTGCATCTTGCATCCATTTATTCACCGTGCACATGGGGAATGTCTGCACACACAAGCTTATAGCCACACACACACCTCGAGAGTGTGTAATCAGGCGTTAGGTTTACCCTCCTATCAGTCTAATGGAGGTTAATGAATGATTAGGTCTAATAATTTTAGAGTGGAGCTCTAGCATAGCCACACGATCATCAAATGCTTAACAAAGTAAGAACAACAACAGAGCGAGAGTGTCAGCAACAAGAAACAATCATCAGCGCTGTTTTGGGGACATGGAAGCCAAGGAGAAAATGTCTACAAATGTAAGTAAACAGCATTCATGAATTAATCAATAATAAAATCTGAACATATGAAGAATATTTGAAATCATTTTAGCTTAGCTTTAGCTTTCTCTGCCTGTGCAGTCCATGGTACTGAAACTGTTGAGTTCAGAGTTGCAACTAAAATGAAAGAGGTGGTTTCTGCTAGTTTTTTAAAGAAATCAAATAAAATATGTTTTTATATACACTACAAGTCAAACGTTGGGATTCATAGAAATAGAAAAGATAGAGTAGAAATAGATAAAAAGGCTATGAAGAAATACAGTATAGTGAAAAAATTGTTATTGTAAATGACTAATCCACACACACACACACACACACACACACACGCACACGCACAATCACACCATACTGTGTTTTGTACTGACGCTGTGCATTTAAAGTTTAAACAAAACCAACTTAAACCTGCTCTTTCTAAACTACCCAGTCTGCAGCCTATCTGCAGGCGTCATTTTGCCATTGTGATTATGAATAATCTTTTTGACAACAACATCAAAGCATTTTGGGGCAATCATGACAATATGTTTGCACCCTTGCCGCAAGAATGGAGCTAGTGAGGCAAAGTCAATGATTCACCACTGAGATTCATAGGATTCCTCCCTAAACCCTGGCTACTAAACACAGGTCTCTAGTACATAGGATCTGTATAGGACCAGTGACCTACCACATCAGTGAAAGGCCAATTCATAGGCATTAAAATGCAAACGCATGCATATTTCACAGTGCTAAATTTTATGAAGCATTTAAAGCACCACCCCTCCAGTAGTAAATCCTAATGGTCTTATTTCCTATTCATAATATTCATACTCGCCACCTCTAAGCAGTGACATTAAAAATGTTTGCATCTCTACCAACTTAGAGATTGAAATTAAACCACGTTTGGCAGCAAAGACACATGTATTTGCACATAATTACACACAGACGCACAACATACACACATGCACATACACAGTGTGACTTTAGTGCAGATGTGCGGCTGGTCTCCTCTGCTGCATTGTGTCCCAGTTTGTAGCCATCTCCCTCTGATGTATAACTCGTTGTCCAAGCCTTAATGTTGATTTATTATCCATCCATAAATTAGAAAAATATGTTTGAGAATTCCGTGGCGCAGCCAGGCTCTGCGGACCGTCTGGGGATTGGCTGATGTGTCAGAGGCGCATATTGGCTCGCCAGGCAGCCTTTTGTTTCTCTGCACCAGCAGGCATTTAATGAGTGCTGATGGCTTAAGGTAAATGTGTTAGGACAGACAGCAACAACAGCCACAAAAACAGGCTGCTACACGGGAGAGATGTAGACCCGCTCAACAGCACTAATCTGCTCCTTCTCTTAACAGACGTCTGTGCATGTTCAACAGCAACATGGGTTTCATTTCGAGCCATTCTATCCTTTGTGTGAAGTTTCATAACCTGCTCAAGTTTGTTCACGAGGTTCTAGTCATCCGGCCAAAAGTCATTTGCCCTCTTTACAGCCAAAAACCCGGCTTTCATTCCAGCACGTCTTACATGATGCTTCTTAGTTTGCTCACGCTATTTACAAATTTAATCTATCCTTGGAGAATTAGTCCACATTCCTGCTTCTTCGGCTAAACCATGATCTTAGTATCTGAATAAAAATAATGAGTTAATCAGCCTTCTGCATTTTAAAGACATAATACACTGTTGCGTTGATTCACTTACATCTTCTTCTTACTCTCCGATACTGAGCTATACCGTGCATCATGCGCCTTTTCTCTCCGTTTCTAATTAACAGACATAAACCATCTTACACCACCTACACAGTGAGCATCATACACCAAGCTAAGACAAGATAAACTCAAAAAGCTTGAGCCTAATGTCACCCATGTTTTCTTTCAACCAAATCTAAATGAGAGAACAGTTTTTGGAATCTATCTATCTATATCTGTAAAATGTATATTTATATCATAAAGGCTGCAGAGTAATTAAAAGTAGGCTCTCCATACAGCCTACATGCTACAGTAAAAATACAATGGAAAGCATGTCCTTTACATATGATTTAAGTTTACAATTTAAGATATAAATACACTGTAGACATTTCCTTTAATGCCATAACAAAGAACATTATGCTGTACAAATCAATACATATACAGTACATCCTGTTTTTTCCTTTCTGTGATGTATTCCTGTACAACACAATAAAATTATCGTCCATCATGGAATATTCTGTCCTATGATCTGCTTGTTCCTCAAAGTCGCCACTACTGTTATTTCTTTTTGTGTACGACCCCGGGGTTTACTATGTGAACATTTTTAAAAGAACATTGAGATTGCTTTGCAGTTTCCTACATCCCTGTTCTTATATGCTAAGTGACAAATCGAGTCTCGTGTAGTAAATAGTAAAAAGTCTGCTCTTATATAGTGCTTTTCTACCGTCTTTCTACCGAGGTGCCAGGAATCTAACCAACCGTCTTTCGATTGGCAGATGACTCCTCTACCTCCTGAGACACAGCCGCCCCATAACCTCATTATTTCATTTCTTCACTGCATATCATTTCATGTGGCCTTTTGGTGAGAAAGACAAACTATAGAGGAACATAGGGGCATAAATCTGGGCATTCACAGCACAACATGCAGATTACCCCACTTTTAAAATATGCCACACCAAACAAGTTTTTTCGCAAATGAACGTGTCTGATTACTTGTTTCCATTCAGCACTTCAATAAAATGCCTCTCCGGAGCCAACTCATCATATTAGCTCCAGTTTCAGCAGCATGCAAGCCTATTTTTCTCTTACCCTGCTATTATCGAATAAGGTTGATTATTACTGGCGACAATTCTCCAGCTGGTCCTGGCTGACTTGTTTACCGACATACATACTAATTTCTAATAAAGCCTCATACATCTCTGGGGGTAACATGTTGCAGCACAACCCAGACTGTGCCAGGGTCCTATCAGAAATGTTTTTGTGCAATCCCCATTAATCACAGAAGTAATCATAGGTCAAGGTTTAATTCTGTGACATAAAAAGCTGTCAGGATGTACGCTGGAGCTTCGTACCGCATTTATCCAGAACAGTCTCTAGCTCTGCGAGACACACTGTCCAGTGCATAAACGACACAGTGAGACAGAAACATCATTGTCATCTTGTCTTGAGCTGACACCGTCACTTCATTGTCATGGCTGTTAGGTCTGCTGTGCTGATGCCCTGCTCGACTGTTTATGTTACAGATGTTGCACTAATCAGAGCAGCAGCGTGTGAAGGACTCAGCCTGCAACCCTGACCAACATCAAGCCTGCAAAGGTCATTGTGGTACTGCTCGGTGATGGTGATGGCTGAGATGGAATGAGACATGGTTCCACTGAGATAACCCATTTCTCTCACATCCATGCTGTCATCGTGAGCGTTTGTCTTAACTCTTTAGAAGCTTATACAGAATTTCATCCAAACGTCACACAGAACACCTGCTAATTGCTTTAAAAGTCTTACACTAACTGAATGAAATGACCAGTTTTCCTCTTTTCAATGATCCTTTCTGCGTCGACGACGTTAAATATCTCGTCTCCTTGGCTTAGTGCAATATCGGCTATAAACTAATTCAGCGGGACAATGTGTGAGGACGGTAAGGCGCTCATCTGTGCTCAGTGTTTGTTCACAATCCATTACCATATTTTAATTATCTTGCTTGAGTTTTGAACTAATTACAGTGCTTGTCAAAACATTAGCTGGCCAGTTTATCCTCAAAATGGCTTTACCCATTACCTGGGATTTTGAGTGCCTCCTCTTGTCCACAGAACAATGAATCTTTCTCACAGAAATCCATATCAGTCAAAGCATAAATGCTGCTGTTTTGATGCCAGTCTGCGTTGAGAAAACAACTTGTGTCAGCTTGAGCAGAAAAAGATGATGCCTGTGAGGACACTTATAGTCCAACGGCAGGGTTAGCTATGTCTCAGTCTGAGCATTTATCCTGGGCCATAATAGGTTGCCGAGTTGCTGGTGGCGGCCATTGTTTAATGATCTCCTTGGGCTCTGGGAGTAAACTACTGCAGTAATCAGAAGGGTAAACTCAGCTATATTTCAATTTGGAGAGCCGCTCTTCCGTTCAGAGAGGCCGCTCTGAGACGATAAATAATAGGACTATTTAGCCTATCCCACAGGCTGCCTCTCTGACACCTACCCAAACACACACACACACGCATATATAAGTCAGCCTATAACAATTCATGTCCCTTCCATAAATCAGCCCCACTAAAAGCTGGTGATTAGCGACATCATTTAGTCCCTAAAACCCAAACAGCGACAACTGTTTCCTTCCCTGTTTTAGGGAGAAGATGGAGAGATGCACAGATGGTAAATTGGTTGGAGGGGAATGAACTGTAGCTGGATGACTGGACTTGGGGATGTAGTATAAATTCAAAGCAGGTTTCAGTTCAGGAGAGTATTTGGGCTGTTTATTCTGACCAGTGACAGTTCTAACCTTGTAGATTATGATGTGGTCACTGAAGAGAGGATGGTCCTTAATAAACGTTATTGTTATGTTACATTTACACTTCATGATGTTCTTCATTGAGAAATTATTTCATCAGAAGACAAAGACTCTTACACATTTCTAGAGAAAAATGAAATGCAGATAAAACTAAGTATTAGGTATTTGCAGTGATTATAAGTTTTATACATATTCGTAATGTTTGTCCTCCGTTCATACAGGGATAAATTGACAATATTCAATTGCTAAATTTACTCACCCTTCTAACATCTTACAGACCCACAGGTGAATCATGTGCACTCACATTCCTTCCAAACTCTTATGTCATTTCCTGGTGCCTGTTGTGCCTCTAAATTTATTTTTTATCATGATATAGAGACAATTGCAATGTAATATTCCTCTACTTATTTTCTTATCAAGAGCTCAGTAAGCCCCTATGATGATTTCCTTTTTTTTTTGTTTGTTTTACCACGGCTACATCAACAGTTGAAGCTATTTTCAAACTACGGTAGGGAGAGTAGAGCACGTCTGGTGTTTATTTGTTCTGGAGAAAGTCATGTTGAGAAGTTAGGGACTATAATTCATAGTGGAAGCACACAAAATAAAATAAAAGTTGTTGATGGAATAAAATTGTGCTTTATCGATTCAATATATTTTGTTTGGATTGAAAACTCTGCTACACAGAATAAAGTAAGGCTTTCAACTCTATCTTTTTCTTTTCCCCACGAAATATATATATATATACACACACACACACACACACACACACACACACATCTTTTTTTTTTTTTAACCTTCTTTTTCTTGACTAGCAAAGACATAGAAATAATAAGAATAGTAAACAGAAACCAAAAGTTTTTAATGTGTCTGTGCCAGCAAAAATAATTTAAAAACAGACCTATCTGCATGCATTAAGCATAAAGTTTTTAAAATTACCAACAATAAAATGTAATTATTCCATATTTGTCTTCTCTCAAGTGGCACAAGGAGCAGTTGGTAATTACGTTGAAGAGACATAAAAATATTTTCCAGCCAATGAGATACTCAAACCTTGATTTATTTTAAACCCACTGGTTTACAAGGACCAATAAAAGCAAACACATTAAGCTACCTAACCCAACAACTTCCCAATCTACCATGCTGCCATACTGTTGTACTGGTCTCTGTGGAAAAGCATCAGATGTGTGTCTGATGATGGCTTCCTAAAGAGCTTCAATTAATGGCCTGTCACTTATCATTAGAGCTGCTGAAAGGCGGGACACCAGGGAGCACGATGCAAACAAAGGCACATTTTAGAACATCAATTCCAAAAGCACCCATCGACTCTATTCTAGCAACCGGCCTCTGAGGCCCTGGTCCCTGCTGGCCCAGAGCCCTGCTGTCTCCTCTGAGGGATTAGAGGGATCTGCAGAAATTAGCCGTTTGGATGACAAGCAGAGGCCAAAGGACGAGCGGGTGTTAATGCCCCCTTTTACCAGAACAAAAGCAATGGGGATTTTAAATAACATGTCTCCACTGCCGCCTTCAGCCACTCCAGTCATGGTGGGTGTGTGTGTGTGTGTGTGTGTGTGTCAGGTTACTCAGCAGTGTTAATTGATTGAAGTTGAGCGCAAGTGGAAGTAATTGGTGCGTCTGATAGCCTACATCATCCTGCATCTGTGACTCTGAAATCCAGCATTTTCAAAAGGGAAATCTGAGATGTAAAAGGCTGAAGTGTTGACCAAACAGCCCAAAGTTGAATTTACATGGCATGGTGCCAGTTTAAAATAAATGCTACAGTCAGTATCGTTTTCAAAAATGCAATTAGATTTCTTAAAATGATTCTAATAAAAGGTGCGTCATACAATTCCTAATGCAGCTGAACTATCTTTGGTCTGACACTAGCGAGGTTGTTTACTCTTCATTAGAGTGTCAGACAGAGGTAGGGAGATCCTCAAAGAGAACATCCACAACAACATCCTCTTGACTGGGGCTCTGCAGTGCTGCTTTTGTCCATTACGCTTGGCCTCCTCATTGACAGCCAATAAATCATTCATTTAGAGGCAAAGCAGGGAGAGAATCAAACAGCCATTTTAGAGCCCGAGGCCTTTCACTGTAGTGGCTGCTGCAGGCCACAGATCTAATGTAGTGTGGCTAGGCTGCAGGCGGGTGGAAGGGCTCTTAAGAGACAGGAGCGCATTGTTTGGAGAGACGGGAAACGCTGCTCTCATTAGACCCAGAGCTGAAAACCAACCTGAAAGGCCTGCTTCAATTTACCTGCCCTGTGCTTGGAATAAATCACCTCTGTGTGTGTGTGTGTGTGTGTGTTTATGGACACATACAAACACATGTACAAATGCTAAACACACACACTCATAAGCAGACTCTTACAAAGAGCTTTATACATGCCTTTCAGAGCACACCTCTTCAGAATCAGAGTTGTTTTAGTGCAGCGCTTGTTAAAGGTAAAACCTTTTACCTCTCTGCCTCCGATGGCTCTTTTATTAAGGTGCTTTCTCATTCAAATCAGAATCACAATTAAGCCTGTCCCGACTTGTGTTTTTTTTTCTTCTCTGTTCTCCTGTAGGTTTGAGTACTTCTTTGCACATAAGTCTCACCCCTCTGATGAGTAGTTTACGCATGAGCAAGACAGATTTTGGGCAGTTACGTATAAGCATACAAAGATATAGCTGAAAAGCTGTTATAATTTCCATGGAATGTTGCCAGAAAGGTTCAGGGTAATTTTAAACGCAGATTTAGCTTCTGGCTTGTTGCCACGCTGATTTTCACTACAGCCAAAAAGTCACTCAGCGCAGCCAAAGTAAAGAGAATCTAATACTATACACCAGGTAGTGAGGCAGAGCAGGTAACACTCTGTGACAAATCCCAACACACACTGAGACAAAACAAAGAATAAAAGGAGAATACATTACACAGTCTCTGAAATAAAGACCAGAAAAAGAAACTGGCATGGCATGAGAGCAACATTGTGGAGGAAAGATGGATAGAAGGAGAGACACAATAAAAGGACAGGTTGGAAAAGAGCGAGTGGAGAACAGGAAAGGCCTGCATGCATATTATATATATATATATATATATATATATATATGATGGCAGATATACATATGATGGCAGAGATGTCAGACTGTTTAAATACTGATGAGGCCCACTCTCCTCGTCTCTACTAATGACATGCTCGTCAAAGCCAAACAAAAGGACCTGCAGCCTGTTCCTCCATGCCTGTCACAACACACACACAGTCAACCCATCAGAGTACATCTGTGTTAATGTGTGTGTGTGTGTGTGTGTGTGTCAGGGGGAGTCTCACATTCTCATTGTCAGGGTGTAAGGTTCCACTGGAGGCATAAATCTCCTTTGCTTTGTCAGAGAAAGTTGGCACTGCATCCTCAGACACACAACTCAAACAAGGCAACAAAATCTCTACTTGCGTCTCTTTAGCTTCTTTTTTTTGTTGCCATTTCCTCATTTCTCTTTCCCGTGTTCTCTCAGCCTGCTGCGTCTCCGCAAGCATTCAAAATTAAGGTGTCACACTAGAGCAGATGGATTACACACAAACACACACACACACACACACACACACACACACGGAGTCACACACAAACACAGCTCATAAATAAGGTGAAATGGAATCAGACTCTTATTGAATGCCTGCTTGAAAAACTGTGTGGTGTCCACAAGCACTTTGTTTTCAACCCGTATTGATTCCTTCACGTTATTTGTATTGGAGTGAATACACTGTAGTACGTACATGTTTGGACTAACGACAAAGTCTTTGTGTCTCCGACTGCCAACGGGAAACAGCAGGGGACAGAGCAACATCAAGAAAAGCATGGCCTGCTGGAAAACAGGCGATAAGTGCCACAAAATGTGTCCCTCACAAAACAAGCCTGTTTGACACATGAACACATGTCAGAGAAAGTGTTCGTGCAACAGAAACTGAAATAGTACTGCATTTCCGATTTTTATTACATCTGGAAACAAAACTTTTGTTCTAAATTGGCTTTAAAAAGACATCTTAAAGCCGTCTGTCATCACCTCCTTCCGTCTCCTCTTTGTGACTTTAGCTCTAAAGCAGAGGAGAGTGTCAGCGACGGTTCCGTTTGATTCAGTGCTATCTAACCTTGCTTTATGAAAGCATTAAATTGATGGTTCCAGACCAGCCCAGAGAAAATGCACATAAAACTGAGACTAACTGAGAGATAATAGTCCTCGTAAACTGGTCTAAGAGCTCTATAACTCACAACGTCCTCAACTCGTTCTGTCTTACACAGCACAAGCTGTCGCATCCAAAATACTGATGACCCGGAGGCACCAACTGCAATTTAAATGCAAACAAAGGGAAAGCACTCTACCAAACGTAGAAAAACAAAAAAAATATGACTGAAACCTGCCATAACTCCAAAGCGAGACATATAATATTACAACAATGACACACCATATTGATGGCCTTAGGGAAATTGCGGTTTATACTGGGAATCAAACCACTCACCCTGGGGTTAGTAGAGGACTCTACCCACCGAGCACCTTGCTCTAAATATTGAGAAGTCCTTTAATAAATGTTTACAACAGGGGTAAGGCAGGCATGTATTTTAAATGATCAATTAAAGAAGCGTATTGTTGATGTGCAACCGATGGAATTAAATTACAGTAAATCGCATATTTACTGTAAACTTTCTTTCTTTTAGATATACTTTTACTTTCCTTGGCAGACGCTTTTATCCAAAGCGACTTACAAGCTGGGAAGCTAGCCAGCTAGCACTGGGTGTCTGGCTCAGGGACACACCTGGTACGGGATAGATTAGGAGTCAGATGGGGTTAGATGGGGTTCGAACCTGCGACCTTCTACATCCCAGTAGGACACTCTTTCATTCTAAATAGCTTTATTTAGCTTTATTTAACAAAACCAGATTTCTCCCTAGCGTAGCTTTACTCTAGTTCAACTTATATACTGTATATACACCAAACGGAGTGAAGTAATAAATAGCCTAATTATTTAGCCTGTAGCCATCTCTGAGCGACACCAAGCTAACTGGCTGCAGGTCCCAGCAGTACTGATTTCTCATCTAACTGTTGATCAGAAACACCAACAGCACATCTCCTAAAATGCTAAACTACTCCTTTAAATTATGCATACAAGCTGAATGCGCAGCAAATTTATGTCAGACAAAAAATTGCAGAAAGAACTTTTATTGTGCGTGTGTGCGCGTGTGTGTGTGATAGAGAGAGACAGAGAGGATAAAGACATTTTTCCACCAGCCCTCAACATCTTTAAGTTCAAATCCCATAAGCCTCTGGATACTAGGACGTCTGGTTAAATCTACTGTTCACCTTCCTATATATTCCAGAACACTCTTTTATTTTACTTTCGCATGACAACATGAACACAAAGTAAAAGGAAAAGGGAAGCAGAATTTCACAGTCCCTCTGAACCAGAAAGGGAAGTACTAGGAGATCTGTTGTATGCAGAGTACTGTGCGCAGGGAGTGTATGGAATCTGTGAGTTCATTGTATGTCTTTGCAGGTTGCGCAGGGTGGTAATGGATGGCTGGCGGTCGCCCGCTGACGTGTTATTCTTTTATAAAACATTGCCTCTGCGTACCGGAGCGCAGGGGAGAGCGTGTCACGTTCGTGATGAATGACCAGAGGGTAACATCTTCACTCCTGACCTCTAACACAGGCGCAGCATGCTCACACATAGACACGGGCAGAAGAACACAAACACACACAGGCTTACATAAAATCACGTATGCACTCATGCACATTCACGTCGGTAAACGGCACGCACAAACGCGCGCACAAAAACATCTGATGCTGTGAATCGTCTGAGCAGAACACAGATGCAGGTGGGAGAGCTCCCAGTGTACATTCATGGAGTGTGTGGTGAATGCTGAAAGACACGTGGCTTTTGTGTTCCTTTGAATTCTTCTGCTCACATCACATTTATTGCCTTCTTATCGTATTTTTTTTATCATAGATCAGTCATTAAAAAGGCTACGGCTTACTTTCTCTCATTTGTCACAGTCCGACTAAAAGGCTGCAAACATCAAAAGGTAGCTTCAGCTACGTCTCTGAACAGAGCATGAAAGAGCAACATCAAACGCTGCTCCTATTAACAGCGGCAGAGCCAGACCTGCAGGACAATGCTCCTCAGCATTGGAGAGGTGAGTAATAAGCAGTGGACTTATGCATTTACATGTACACCACTCATACTTAACAAGGAGCAAAGAATAGTCATACATCAGAGAACGGAGCCCAGCACAGCTACACAACAGCAGAGAGAGAAAAGAGACAGAGAAAGAGATGGGAAGAGAAGGAAACATGATAAGGAGGAAAGCGAGACACGGGGGATGAAGAGAGAGACAATGAGACAGGGAGACAGAGACAGAGTGGGTGAAGGTGGTGGATGAGCCGGTGGTTTGGTGCGACGGGTGGGGTAGGGAAACAGGCAGCCAGTCTATTATCAAGGGTCTATAGAGAAGCATTTAGGGACAAATAGGACACCACCCCCCAGTCACCCCAAACCATTCAGCCCCTGTCAGCACAGCCCATTCAACCAAACCCCAGGGGGAAGTGCAAGGAGTGGGACAGAGGGGAGGAAGCAGCATTGGGGTGGAGGGTGGCTGAAGATGGAGTACCCCAGTACCACCCTTTCATGACGCTTCAGATGCTGTATCATAGCAACAGCAGTCAGGGTGTGACCCTAGGTCATATGGCTCCATTCAGTTTCACACCTCTTGAACACACACACACACACACACACACACACACACACACACACACAGGGGGGCCACAGAGCCAAAACAGACTGCCGTGTACAACAATTAGCACAGATCATGCCCCCCTCTCCAGCCTGGCCATACCACCAACCCTATAGGGAGCAAACGTAATTACCATCGATAGACAGAGGGGAGTTTATCTTTGCACACTGAAGATGATCCACACACACACACACACACACACACACACAGGCTGCGTCATCCTATACAGAAACTCTCAATTTCAGCACGCTGTCAATCACTTTCTCATTAAAGCGGCGTATTGATGGCATTCTTCTCTCCCTGATTTTCATATGGAATTAGTATTTAATGAATTGTGTGCAGATTAATTACAACATAACGATACTTAATTGTTACCAACTAATTGCTGTGGCACTTTGTTGTTGCAGTTGCTGGAAACTTTGTTTGGTTTTGGTTCAGAAAGGAACAGTTGGCTGGAGAACACTTCGCTGCGCACCGTTTCAACTTGAATCGTTTCAGTGAAAGAGCCTTTTAATCACAATCACATTTCCTTCTTTTCTGTGAAAAATTAGCACGTAATACGTCCGTCAAGTGACGTGATTAAAGACGGAAGTTTGGAAGGCATGTTGTGAGTGCGTTTCTTCAACTCATATTTTCTGAGGTTTATCTCTACTGTCACGTTTACTGCGAAACACAGACAGGCAGTCATGCAGCAGGGTCTTTGTTGGGTAATCCCTCTTTCAAAGGGGACGTCTTGCTCTGGCTAATAGATTTATATTCTCCATCTTTATCCAAGGATTATCTCTGTTGCCTAAGGCTGGTGATGTACAGGTACAATGTTTACAATGACCTTGGGACCACACACACACACACAGGTAAGTTATAATAATAAACAGACAAGTAATAATTGTCCCAAAGTCACTTTGCTTCTTTTCAACCCTGAGGAACCTTGCGAGCCAATTGTGAGATCTATTGAATAAGATTGTCTACCAAGTCTTTATGACTACTCATTAAAACCCACTTTTATCATTTGTTATAATATAGCACACTCGTCTCCAAATGACATCATTAAACATAATTCAGCCTTTACCTCTTCTTCATGTGTGCTGGTTTTCCTGATGTATCCCCACTTTTATTTCATTTTGTCACCTGGTCCACAGCAGCTGCAAACTGCTGCACTGCCCCTCTGTGGTCGCTTACGAAGGTGTAGGGGCGCCGTCAAAGAAACGGACTGTGGGAAAAAAAACAGAAAGACAAAGCGCACTAAGGAAAAACTGTCCACTCACTTCAAATTGATCTACAATATTAATAACACAGACAGCAGTACGTTTACCAAGAACAAACATGAGGCACAGACACAAACACATTTTGCTGTGTGTTTACAGTATATACTGTATGCGCACACACACACACACACACACACACACACAGAGATGCACACAGACATCGGGCAATTTAGAAAATGTCATCAGGTCTGCAGAAAGAGAGGGAAATAGGCCTCCCTCCCACCTTTGTATTAGGAACACAGGTGAGATTGATGAGTAGCGTCTGTTTATGATATCGGTTATTCAAGATGAAAGATGAGGGTTTGTACAGGGGTTCCTCCCATTCACTGTCATTGATTTACACACACACACACACACACACACGAGCAGTGAGTGTCCTTGCTTTGTCAATAGTGAAGGTTATTTCATATGCAGTAGGATATTTGACTAATTTGCTGAGAGTAAACGCAGCAAATAAAAGTTATGTTTGGTCACTATGGCAGAGCAAAGACTGGCTTCTTAACAAATGTGCTCTCACCAGACAAGAAAGTAAGTACAGAGCAAACATCCATCAGTGAAGAAAGAACATAAAACTGTGTTTTAAAGAGCAATAAAAGACGGCAGGGAAATTTGTGAAGAGCAGTCAGGGTAGAAAACAAAGCACTCAAGCCGCAGCCAATTCTGTTCTGGTGAATTAAAACCTAAACCTCTTCCACATTAACATCCACACAGAGACAAGTGCTGTGGTAAGTGAAAGTGTTGCCTGTGTTTGTGTCAAAAGCCTGTTTTTCTTCCTGGGCCAATTAGAGTGACTGCGGCACAAAGGCAGCTAATTTTGTCAAGCTCCTGTAAATGGAATGATGGATGCTGACGTTTGAGAGGAGGGGGCACCGTGAGTGAATGTACGCTCCGCAGTTACCCCAGCAAGGCCTCCTTCATTAAAGCCTCTTCCAGAGAAACGCATACAGACAGGCACAGTGAGACACAGAGAGAGATGCCCAAACAATCCCCGTTCAGGATGAATTAAAAACCTACAACACTACTTTTCACAAGAGAGCATTCATTATGTAGCACTAATGTAATAGCATAAAACACAAGAGCAACAGCCTATCAAGTGCAGCGATTTGGCTTTTTTCACTTGTGCTGTTTCATTGCTATAGGGTAATTTGTAGCACTCAGCAGGGCAGGGTAAAGTGAATCAAGATTAATTTACATGCAGGCGAACACTTATGCAAGGCAGAGTGGTAAGCAAATGCACCATCTCTGCGGCTGAGTAGAAAGAAGGCAGCAGAGGCAAAGTGTTGGATAATTACAGCGCATAAAATGCGATCGCTGAAGTTAAAAGTCCACAACATGCCGACTGTGGCTCCTCTCAGAATGCAGCCTTCATGCTTTAGTCAAGATGTACCGATGGAAGCATGGATTCCAATGGAAAATTCACTTTTAAGTAATTGTGGTTCAGTATCTCTCCTTTAAGCATTTTATTCCAATACATTAGTTTGTTTTTATTTTTGGATTGAGTGTACTACTGAACTGCAGCAGACAGGACAGTGCATTCTCGCTGGTCTATCAAAAGGAAGAATCAAGTATAAACCAAAACATGGAGCTTATTCAATTGAAACACATGATTTAAATAACACATCGCTGCGCATCATGGTGACACACAGTCCCTGAGGATGTGAGGCTGAAGTGACAACGCTAAGTTGGACAAAGTGCCGCAAACATTTAGATACAAATCCAACTACAAATGCACCAAGGAGAGGGGAATGAAAACACTAAATGAGCTGTTTGAGCTGGACACACATCTCAGACCAGCAATGGAAGCTAAATCTTTGCCCCACCGAACAGACTTAACATATCAGAGAAAGAGCTCACAGGGATGGGATAAAAAGAGAATAGTTGGTAGACTTTCTCCCCTCTATCGCTCAGCGGTAATGGACCCTGGACCAAGCCTGTAGCAGGGGAATCAGATCAAAGATGCTATCCCGGAGACATGTGCGCACAAACATGCACGCACATCCACACACAGCATCATTCTGTCAAATCTGAATAAACACACATCGGTTGGATGCGGGGTGCAGCTTGGGGATTTGGGGCAAACGTCTGGCATATTTGGCCATCTCAGATCTCCTGTCAGGTCTTGAATGCAGGATGACAGCAAGAGAGAGACCGCAGCGTCTGGAGACCTGTCTCCATCTATGCATCTCTCACATAAACAAATTCTCCCATCGCTGTATTCAGACTAGCCTCTCTGCTCTATTACACACAACACACAGCTGCCACAAGCACTCAGACACCCAATCAACAACCAGAGAGAGAGGGGGAAAGAGAGAGGAAGAGGAAAAGGAACAGAGAAAGGAGAAGAGAAAGAAAGAGGGGGGCAGCGGAGGGAGATGGAAAAGCAGAGAAAGTGAGACAGGAGCAGTGTCGAGGGAGATGCTGAGATGAGAATGTTGAGAGGAGGGCCAGCGCTCCGGAACTGTGCTCTGTGCACTATCTGGCCGAGCAGGAACCTCCTAAATGCAGGGCGATGGCCAGATGGATGAAAGAGAAATGGGTTCTAGTGGGATGAAGAATAGCCGGAGGCAGAAGTGGCGCGCTAAGGGTTCCAAACACACTGAATGTATATAAAATAATAGGACCACCTGTTTCCATGGAATAAGCTGAGCAGGAGAATGTAACGACTCAGGCCAAATGTTAGGAGAGTGATCCCAGTATTTTTGTGATGCGAGGCATCAGGGACAGCGGCGCAGTGGTACTTATTAAACCATCTTCAGATCCCAGAGATCTGTGTGTTTTGTGTGCATATTCACATTTGTTATTTGTTTTTGTTTAACAAATAGGCAAATATAATGAATTATTCTGCAGTAGGATTCCCGTTTGTATTTTCTTTATTATTAAAAAGCTCAGTTTTAAATTTTTATTGCAACAGAAAAACAGACAGAAGTGGCCCCCATAAATTGTGGAGCTATTCCATTGTGAGAATGACAGCCACAATATAAAAATCTATAACTCAGCAGGACTTACATGATGAAACAAAGTTTTCTTTGAGTTTTATAGGATTTAAAGATGAATATCTTTAAAATATGTTCTAAAATAGTAATTTTGTTTTTCAAATATAAAAGAAAACAGTCAAAAAATAAGTATTAAATCCCTTCTACTGTCCAAACACACTTTATTTGTACAGTGATTCAAGTTTTATTAAAACAAGTCCTCATTAAGAGATGTTACCTAAAGAAATGACATATTACTGTTACGTTACTGTATATTCAAACTAACAGATACGTATGTTTTTAACTTGAGACAAACTACAGTTTTGATTTACTACTCAACATTCAAATTAGGAAGAATGACAGGAGGGTGAATAGATCAGAGGCACCGCTGCCTCACTGTTTCCAGCTTTTGGTTTAGAAGCAGGTGGAAGCGAACATTGGGCAAAACCATGCTTTCTGAGGTGGATACTTGTCTTTCATCAGACTGAAAGCGACGGATGTGTAATAAGTTTAGAATGACGAATCAAAATGGGAAGAACCATGATGCATTTACTCTGCCACAAAACAGCCCTCCAGCTTCCTATGCATCCCTACTTTCTCCTACCGCCTCTTCTGATCAGATTATTGATCCGCTTACCAGTCGATCAGTTGCTACTCTGATCTGTGCTGGTCCAATTACTTTAGTGAGTAATAGTGATTAGTTTGTGTCTAGATCAATCCACACTGATCGAGGCAGAGAGACTGCCGACTGGGCCATGGGATCCACTAACCGTTCACAACAGCAGCATGTTTGTGAGAAAATAACAATGTCAAAGCTGCATCCAATGCTTAGTATGCTGAATTTAATTGCTGCATCAGTCCATCAAAAGTCCACAAGGTAAACATCTGTGGAGCTGCAGGTTATTTTAGAACTTTCTTCACAAAGAAACAGTACTACATACTGTACGTTACCTCAATGTACAATAGTACAATTATACTAAATGTAGACATGGAAACGCACAAATCAATCAAATATACAGTAGTTAGTGCTTAGAATCAGCCTGTGGCATTGGTTTGACATTGTACTGGTCATTAAAGTAAAGCTGGTACTTATGTTGGGGGCAAATCTATTTATGTTGATAGTATTCATAGGCAATCTTTCCATAACATTGATCAACACAGTTTGTCTAATAGGAAAATAATAAACAATTACTTCTACAGACGAGAAGAGTAATTGATTTTCTTCTGTAAATTACTACCACCATCAGCCCTTTGTACACAGAAAGGTGATCATCTGCATAAAATCAATGGGATATGATCCTATCTGTATGATAATCATGGACTGTAACCAAGGAGCCTTCATTAGCTTCAGAGAGAGAAAGGAAGACGGAGAGTAAAAGGAGGCGACAGCGAGCACGTTTTAGGACTTCAAGCATATGTAAAGAAAGTCGTCTTCTTATTAAACCGTGTATATGTCAGTGTTGCTAGGGAAATCTTTTTGTGCTTATTTTTTTACGATGCGGTCTGATCTAAGCTCTAGAGTCACTGCTGCAGTTCATAGAGTGTATTTGAAATCTCTCCTTACTTCAGAAATATTCTGATCACCTGAGCTGTCATTTGTTGGCTTTTCCTTGAATAGTAAAGTCACAGTTATGACGCTGTAGGAATACTGTGAGATGAACTATGAAGTAGTATAGACGATGGCTGCATTTAATCTCCCTGATGAATTTTTGATGGGTGATCACACCAACCCTGGTGTTCCCAGCCAGTGATTGGTAAGCCCACCACCAGACAGCTGAATGTATGACTGTGTGCAGGCCTCCAAATCAATATGGCCACCAATATTAATATACGTCAACAGGGGAGTACCTGCCTGTAACAAGGACAAAGAATGAATGGACTGGACATGACTTACTAAAACTAGCAGTTGATTCACAACAAAACCAGAACAGAAATATTGTACGTAGCCATTATCCGATGTCTTAAAAAGAAAACTGCTCTGGACATTTTCTAAAATGACTTATACTTTCCTGACAAGAATGAATGATTACTTTTCTCTCTCTCTCTC
>JAUMHF010000026.1:15501542-15546527 GCA_032359275.1 Microctenopoma steveboyesi | reverse complement strand
TCTCTCTCTCTCTCAGAAACCTGGTGAGTTCAGACCAACAAGCAAAGGCTACATAAAAATATCATTCTTTGCAGTTTGAGAAAAAGTTTGAGCCTACACATTATGAAGTAAGTATAAGTCTTTTAATAGGGAACTTGTGAAAAAAATAAAAACTTAAATCATCAATTTTCCTAACTGCTTGTCTTCATAAGGGTCGTGGGGGGCTGGAGCATCCCAGATCTCATCAGGTGAGAGGTGAGGCCAGTCTATCGCAGGGCCAAAAATAGAAATCTATTAAATGTAATATCAATCTATAAGAAATGTGTGATTTGCTTGTTTAGGCAGACCCAAGTATTTTTTTCAAATTTTGTTTGTGTTCAAACTTTAATAGACAAAACACCAATTTCTATGTAAACCACCTGAAACTGAATCACCACTATTTCTAATTATTTTCAAATGAAAAGATATACATTATAAAGACAATCAAAATAAATGGTTTTGACTTGATGCTTCTCAGGATGCACAAACATTGTGAGACCTAAGACCTCTAGCATTTAGGGGAGATGTACAACACATACTATACTACGAACCCAGCGACTCAGTGAACCTGCACAAGGGCTGGTAGTCCAGTCTTGATCTGTTGAATCCATTTGAAGATCTGCAGAGGATCTTAAACTTCACCATGGTTTGTATTCACTCTAAGAAAACTGACACAGTAGGAGAATGGACTCGACAACAGAACTTTTAGTGTGATTATTGTGCCTCCATAACACTATGAATCACCTTCTTCTCCATTTAGAAGCTACTTTGGATACTGGCAGAATTCAAACACTTATCATTCTGTGTTCTTTGAGGAAATTGTGATGCATAATTTTGATGGAACAGAGATCTTTTCTGTAATAAAGGCTTTGGGCTTTTAGAGCAGGAAGAACAAGTAGCTGGAGACAAACAGCAAGAAGAGGCTTTCAGTATATTAGCTTCTCAAATCAAATCACCATGAAGTGAACACAGAACCAGCATTTAACATAGTAGGAGCCTGGACACAGATGAATAAAGTGAAAGCGCTGTTTGACTGTCTGATTTTAATGGCCAACAGTAAAGTGAAGCATGCTAACACTTGATAACTATATTTGTGTGGGACTATTTTTAAAGTATAGAAAGGGCTTAGCCCATTTACCATTTATATTTCCATTACTGCAGTATATTAAACAGAATGAAATCAAAACCTCAGGTACACTCAGTCCATAGTTATCAAATAATACTGATGTATATTATATTAATATTCTGGCCCTACGTGCAATTAAAGGGACCGGCTGACATGCGGCGGCTACCGCAGCAAACACGTCACCTCACACTGAGGTTATTTTTGCAGGTTGTAAATGTACAGCTGAATTATAGCTGTTGAAGTAGTAGTTTTGTCCAGATTGATGTCCTGTTTCCGTCATGACCGACTAGAAGGCTGAGATCACTCAATACTAATCAACAGGCTGGACACGAGCTGGTCTTTATCACTTTGTCCCCTTTATATGACTCCGAACCTTGGCTGCGCGACCAGTTGCCTGATTTCTCATTTTGTTGCACTGCGACTGACAGTGAGCGGCTCTGATTGAGGGGATCCATTAGGGATCAGCCTGAGGAAAGCCAGTTTGATGGATGAGACCAGCAGTCACCTTCAGAGCTTGCTAACAACACCTGTATCCTCCCTGTCTCTTTCACACGAGCGCGCGCGCACGCGCGCGCGCACACACACACACACACACTTTTGCTGACATAAAACAATTCATATATTGTAGTGTGTACATAGTGAAAGAGGAATTTAAAAAGATGAAAATCTATAGTGTCTTCTCAGTGCTGACTGATCAGTCCAAACTGTAGTAGCTTTAAAATAAAAGGCGCAAAACCTCTTTAGTCAAAACTTGATTTCTATTTTTAAAATTCCCCTTACAAATTTTAAATCAATAAATATCTTATTTATTGTTGTGCCAAAAAACAAAACTCACTTTTTCTATGCTATGTTGATGTTTGGCATATAAAATATTCCAGAGACACAAACGGTAGGTGAGCGAGCTGCTTGCGTGACAAGCTGAAGGACTGGGAGAGAACACATTTTAATCTGTTTCAACTAACAAGCTTAAGTACTATTGCAACTATATTTACAAATTAAACACTTAAAATAGAGTTTAAAAAAACTGAATCCATCTTTTGTTGGCATAAACAAGCCAATATGTGAGGGGAGAAAAGTTATTTTCCCATTTTAAAAAGGGATTAAAAGTATAAGGGTGGTGACACAAAGCGCTTTTGTTTCACTGGTGATGGTGAGTGATAATTGTCATAAATTAAATATAGGTACATAGTGTTTTGAGTTGTTTATCATTTTAACGCCAGGATGCAGGAACACAGTGTTCAACTGTAACAACAGGATGAGCTCGCTTTCCAATCAGTGCTCGAGTAAATCATTAAGAAAAAAGTTAAGCTTTTTTATTGTGGCGTCAATTATTTTTGGTTCCAGTCAGAAGTATATAGTATGCATACAATTCTACAAATGATTACAAACCTACTGTATATGAGCTTGTGTTGATGTGAATAGTCTGTATCAAGCTGGCTAATTGCTCTCAGCTGTATTATCTCATTAGGGCCCATCAGCAATTGACATTTAAATACAGAGCTGCTAAAAGCCTCTCTGCTTATTTAACATTAACATTACCATCCATCACATCCTCCAGAGACACAGGGCAGCCACAGGCCTTTGTCTTGGTAGCCCCCTTTGTCCTGCCTTCAAGCTCTTGAACCCTACAGGTAACTTTTTTTTCCCTAAATCACAAATTGATGCATTTAATGAGAATATTGCTAATAGCTACAATAAAGCTAGAGGGAGACCATTACATCACAGGTTCAGTTAATGAACATAGTGTAAACTATGGAGGTAATGCTTTGATGAGTGAACATAAGCAGGAAGGTGAAATGAAAGATGAGAGATGGAAAAAAAAGGAGGGTGAAGGAGAGGAAGGGAGGTCAGCAGAGCAGCGTTAGAGAGGGAAGGTAGAGCCTGATAGGCACCAAATGAACAAATTATGACGGGCTCCATTTTGCAGGATGGGGTCACCCCCACTCCCCACAGTCCCACCCTTCTCTCTCTCCTCCACTCCTCCTCTCTTCTCTTCTCTCTCTGACAGTTCAATTTCCCCCTCTCGCCTCCCTGCTCCTGCCTGCTAATTGTGAGTGAAGCCTTATCATTGGGCCCCCCATCCACTCTCAGTCTGAGGTATTGCGGTGTCTGAGAAAGGAGACTGGAATGTCAAAATGTTATCCAAGACAGCAAACAGCCACAGAGACGGAGGTCACACACAATAAGACCGGACGTTCCTCTGAATGCACAAGCACAGGCAAACCACCCCTCACTGGATGCACAGAGAAAAAGAGCAGAAGATGTTGTTGTACAGTTCAGTGCAGAAAATATTATTAATAAATGATATGAATAAATTGATTAAATTTGATGTTTTTTCTTTTCGGCAAATGTGTGATTGAAATGGCCTCCACATGCTTCATCAAGTGTTCAGCGTCTTGTCAGAGAGACGGTTCGCAGTGAAGGATAACCGAGTGCCAAGTGTCAATCAAACGCAATCATTAGAGAACGCCTCTATTACACTGGGGGCAATAAAGCAGGGAGCTAATAGAGTCAATTCAAATCGCTATTTGTATAGCGCCAAATCTCAACAAAAATATTCAAGGTTTAGGACCTTACAGACTATAACTATATATAATATCATGTAGAAAACCCAACAACCAACCAAAACTCACACTCCCAGCAAAGTGTTCTGCAGGGATAATGAGGTACCATAAGGTCTTTAAGATATGATGGAGTTTGATCATTAAACTCTGTTCCAGATTTCACAGGGAGCCAATGGAGAGAAGCTAATGTAGTAGATATATGATCTCCCTTGCTAATTTCTCACCTGCAACATTTTGAATTAACTAAAGCATTTTGTGGAGTTATTGGGACATCCTAGTAGTAAATTACAGAAGCCCAGTGTAGACGTAACAAATGCACCGACTAGCTTTTCAGCATCAGTTTGAGACAGGATGCTCCTTATTTTAGCAATATTCCCTACGTGGAAGAAGGTGGTTCCAGAGATTTATTTTATGAACCAGATTATATTCCAAACATATTGGATTTTGAGACTGACGAATCAAACTCGCATCCACAGCATCAAATTCTCAGAGCTGGACGGATTCATGTGCAGATATACTGGTGACACACACACACACACACACACACACACACCTCTACCACAATCCTGGCAGAGAGCACTCAACTCTCGTGTGCAAAGTGGATCTGAGGCATGTTATTTACAGACTAGAGAAGGCCGGGTTTAAATGACACCAGAGGATAAGGCTCATGTCACAACAGCGCTCAGCTCTCCATCTCTACTGTGTCATGAAATTGAAGCACTGCTGAAGAGCTTTTTGCTCATGGTTTCCTTTTTTGTTGCACACTTCCTTCTGTTAATACAAGACTTAGACAAACACGGTGAGAAATACGAGGCATGCTTTAGTCTGAGGGGAGCAGCTGGCTGTTTGATAGGCTGTGGTTTAAAGAGCTTTTGTGGTCATGTGATAGGGCTGATCTAAGGTCAGAATAATCTGAATGCAGGAGGAACTATCAGGGGCGATACAGGACAAAACCACTGACCCCAGACGTCCCTCATCACAGAAAGCTAGATGGACGGTAAAACGGAATAGAGGGGAGAGGATTCGGAGCAAGAGGAGGGGAGAGGTAGAGAGAGCACTCTATCTATATTCCAACACTGGTAATGAGGGTTAATTCATTGGTTAAGGATTAACAAGGTGCAAGGGTTTGATAGGAAAGCAGTTGTCTTCTCAAATATAGCTTTAGGTCCACCCCATTATGCATGATGTAACTTCAGAATCTGAGCCCCGCCTAGTGGGAACGTAATTACACCGTGACTTCAGGGACTCTTCCTAAAGTAAAACTTGAGGTGGCCAATTCATAAGTAAGTCATTTTCAGACTCTTTAGTTTCATTGTCTATCATTATGTCCCCCAATGCTCATTGTGCAATTAAGCCAGTGTGAAAGCTTTTTACCACCATGACATTTTCAGAGTAAACCGTGTTGGTGAGTTTAATTGCACCAATTGTTACATTTTGTGTGCCACATACATGATGTGAGGATATAATGTTCACATTTTTTTATGTTAAAATCAGCTAATATATACTTTTAAAGATAGCAGGGATCATAACAAAAAAACAGTAATTAATATTTAAAACATTAAAAACATCCATATAATCGAGTATCACCTAGAGACTTACCCCAAGTATTTCTCCAGCATCTCACTTTAGCTTTATAGAAATATCACCAGTATAAATTATACTGTATATATCAGTAAATCAGGATAATATGAGAAAACAGATGCTTCTACAAAGCATAATAAACTCTAAAAATCCTATTTTTATTAAAAGAGCAGATTTGAGCATTTCTACAAACTTACATTGCTTTTTTTAAATAAAGAAATAAATCTGCACATCCAGTTATTAACTGGGTATGATCCCAGAGTATTAGAAATAAGATGGACCTGACCTCCAAGGCAAGCCCAGACTAAGTAATGACAGCATGAGCTAAGCTAATATTTCATCATCAGCTATCCACTGGTGAAATGATCTCGATGCTATTAGACTAATGGCTAAAACCTCCGGCGCTGCTAAAGAGGAGCCCACCGCTGACGCACTTAGCATCCACAGGTTCGTTTAGCATTGACATAAATGAGCATGTAAAATGGAGACATGAGAGAGACTAGCGCACCAGTGACCCCTATATATACGCAAGCACATATACAGACATATATACCACACATACGCACGCACGCAATGACCCCTACACGGTTGATGAGACTGGAGCTGATATTCGAGTCAGACAGAGCCACATTTGTAAAAAGCAATAGCCAATTACGGGAGCCTGGGCAGGGGGATAATAGCCTGCCTGTCAGGGTCTGTGTGCAGTATATGCAAGCGCATGTATGTGTGTGTCAGTGCATGAGCACGTAGTACCCAAGAGTGAATATTGGGTTCCTATTCTCATCTATTTGCCCTATACCTCCGTTCCTTAGATATTAATTTCAGTGCAGGGCTGCAGCACAGGGCCCGGGTCGTTAATGTAATTCTCATCTAAGCTTTATCCAAAACAGGCATAAAAAAACAGACGAGTAAACCATGTCTGCCGAAATTTTTGTAAGATTCCACCACCATTAAATAATGGGGGGGGTGATCTATAGTACTCTGCCCCTTCTTTCTATATACAAAAAAATGTGCAATACCGGATAAACCAGAACACAAGGATGGACCAGAAGATTGGTGAAACATAAAGAACATATCAGAAAGTAAACAAACAACTGCACTCATGATGACGGAATGAAAAACAGTACAAAAGTAACGGTACAGTAGAAATGCTAAAATAATGTATCGCTTCAGGTGCCAACCCGTAGACCTCTGTCATACAGACATGAGGACACAGCGGGGGGAAACGGGCAAGATTGGGACACTGGTTGAAAAGCTTAAACATCACTGCTCCTTTCCTGTACTTTCCACAGACATCTCCTCAAGGACTCAGCTCTGTCAGCCACAGTAGCCAGCCACCTGAAACAGAGGAATGACAGACTATCAGAGGAAGGGAAACTGTTCAAGGGAATTTTATGGATTTAGTGGTCAAGTGCTGACACATGGCTTTAAGCATGGTAGAAAAGCACTTTAACTCTTCAGTGCTTTTATCACATGTACACACCCCATAAAACATGGTGTCTACGTTACACTCACACATACAGTAACACTTGCAGAGAAGCCTTGCGCAAGCTTCATAGGCGGCAAGATTGCCAGAAGTGAAGTAAAGAAAATCTTTTTTATAGCAGTTCCTGCATAAGTCCCCTGTTGTGTCCGAATAGCTTGCAAAACCGTTTGTGGGCAACATAGCCTGCACTTCCCAAAATGTTAGTAAAAAGGTTTGAGCAGCCAAGTTTTACCTGACCCATTGTCAAAGAGTATCTATTTTCTGTCCTCTGAACCACAACCTGATTCTGCTTTATCTGCATTCACACCGTTTCAGCTGTCAAATTACCAGCAGTGAGACAGACACACAAAAACAGATTCGTGTACGCAAGCATCCAAGTAGACTGTTTTTATAAACGCATTGTCCCTGCAGATGTCATCTTATAATTTCCAAAAAAATCAAATAACAGAGGAGCCGCAAATGAAAAAAACCCACAGAATCGAACACGCCACAGCAAAAGCATTATGGCACAGTTTTTACAGCATTATTCGGTAGAATTTAAAGTAGTTCTGTATAAAAATCGATTAGCTGAAAATAAATTATTTTTCATGGGGTGGCAGCATACAGGAACATGAATTTTAAATCTAGTCTGGAGCTGTAAATAGTTTTCATATTCATTTATTTTGGGACACTGGAGAAAAATGACTACAGCATCGATATTGTGGAACATAAAACTTTTGACAACATTAGGTTTAAGTTTCTCCTTGTACATTTATACACATAATTCAGGTGTAGTTAAAGAAATCCCAGACTGGGGTTTTAATACTGAAAACAAACAATGACGTTAAAGCGTATCCTTCGTGATATTCCCCTCTCTGCTATTCATCTCTGTAATAGAGATGCAAGCTCCATAATGCTCACTGGGAGCCAAGCATGAGATTGAGGATTTCTCACACACCATGCATTATTCATAGTCCAGACCAACAGAGTGTGTAAGATGAGAATTACACAGCATGAAGAGAACAGGAGAGAGGGGACAGAGGGGGCAAGGGAGGGAAGGAGAGGGGAGCAAAGGTAAGATACAGCAAGAGAGAGAAAGAGATAAAGGAAAAAGAGAGAGACAGTGGACACCGTCAGATCTCCATTTCCTATCCCTTTCAGGTTAACCCCAGGACTGTTTTTGGAGTTGGTGAACAGTAGGGTGGAGGAAATGAATATGAAAACCCGGGAGCCCAGATAGCTCGACCAGATTGCCTCACAATTTGCATTTGTTAAATGTGTGTCTTGTGAGTCGGTTTGTATTCTAAGCACAAACTGAATAGTGAGCAGGAAATTTCAGGGTTCTGTTACGATTCGTGTCCGGCCTTCGTTCTCCATAATGAAAAACAGTTGGAAGTGAGTCAGGGTTGGAATTGATTTGTTTAACAATGGAAATGAAACAAAGCAGGAAGCATGGACCAAAATAGGAGGCGTGCTATCTTAAATGAAAGCTTGGGACCAAGAAATTGCAAGATTGTAGCTGATGCAATTTGACAAATGACTTGTAGAGAATGATATAGAGCATATTTCATCAGAATAATTGGCAACAGAATAAAAAAATGGCTTTATGTCTATTACAGTGTAAAAATATTTCTGTGCCGACCACTTAGGCTTAATTTACACCTTAAACGAGTTCTTGAGAGAAAGAGTTGACACAATGGTACCAAGTGAAAGTAATTCATCAGCAAGCATTTTCTGATTATCACTATTAAATCAAAGTAGGATGTGTTATATGAAATAGTAGCAATAAAATTTTTGTTACTCCTCTGATGATTCCATTTACTTGTTCTGGAAGCCTTTCTCAGCAGAAGACTAATGTTATTAGTTTGTCTAGTTAATGGAATTTTTCCCTTCCAACTTAAATACATTTGTGAGAATGTGTGTGTGTGTGTGTCTGTTCATTTATGTCTCCTCAGATGCAGCCCTAATGACAAGAATGTGATGGTTACTGGCTTTTTAACTTCCCAGTGATGAAAAGCCAGTATTAATTTAGGCTACAGATTTCATTTGTTCCGAACAGGAAAAACAATATAAATCACTTTTAGAGTGATTAGAGAGAGGGTTGGATTAATCCAGGCCTGATTAGGGCATTATGCTGGCTTGTTATGGACACACAGGGTGACTGACGGTAATTACTGTCTGTAATAGGGGAGCACACACACTCAGTCAAGGCACAAGCCACAGCACAGTGTGTGTGAATTCATGTGCGTGTGGTTATGCACTGTATGTGTGCACACAATTTGACGGAAACCAGGTTTGATAATGTTTGCTTTTCACCAATTACACACTGAAATATGTAAACTGTGCGTGATTAGAGACTGAGCTGAGAGCAGGGTTGTGTGAGAGACAAACGTATCGGGAGTACTAGAGAGTGGGAGAGGTGAAAGCAGCAAGGCTTTGTTTATGATTATTGATATCCTTAGACAAACATATTCACCCAGATAATAAAAACAAATGGCAGCAGGTAGGGCAAATATTACCCGGTGGAAAATTAGAAAGGAACTAAATTAGCAAATCGAACATCAGTGTGCACAGAAGATGCACTTGCGTGCGTGCGTGCACACACACCTGAGTCAAATCAATAATCTCAATAGAGAAACATCTGAATGAAAACTGTACAAAACTGTCTGGTAATAAAAATCAGGATATTCTGATTAATCTCAGCTTCATATCATTTCCATTTAATGATCAAAGTTAAATCCAACTTTGAGGACAACCAGTTCCATTATTTGCAAGCTGCGTTAATACCACGGTTGTCTTAACAGCAATAGAAATCGTAGAGCAGCTTCAGTAAAGACTCCATATGTCATGTTGTCTTTATTATGGGGAATTTCCTGCAGGTTTGAAGCCGAATATCTTTTACAGTTTGGAAACGGACATAAGGCACCCAATGAGATGTGCCCCATTAAAAGCACGGAAAATAAGTATGCATATTTAGCAGAACGCTGCACATCTCTCCAACTTCGCTGTCCCTTCTCCCAGAGCACTTTGTCTCTCCGCTGAGCGTCCCTTTTCCTTTTCTCCCCTCTTCCCCTTCTTTCTTTATGGCAGCAGTTGTTTCTTTTCATCACATCATTGGTTGAAAGAGAGCTTTAACACACCGTTGGCTCAGCAAGAGCTCTACATGATTCGATAGGCTGAAAGGCCCCCCATCGGTCCCTTTGGGCTGTAAAACAACAGTCTAGAAGCTTATTTTATGAGTGCACGCCTCTGCTCTTTGCATGTTTATGTCAAACATTTGGAACAAATGGCATCCATTGGCTGGAACAACACAGATAAATCTAGTCAATTCACAAGCAAGGAGAGTACCGCAGGCCACTGAGAAAGAGGCCCACTTGATGGCTGACAAGAGGAGTGCTTGCATTATTCAATTAATACCTGAAAGGGGTGCATTTTATGCAGCATTTACTAAAGCATCCACTGGTAAATGTACGCATGGCACACACAAATACAAACACACACATACACATACTGCAACACAAATACAGGGACCCGTGTTTGCATCCTGGGAAAAGACTGGACTCCCCTTCCATTTTGCCAAATCAAATATACAGTGAGAGCAAGCTAAAAGGCACTTTCAATCAGCCGCTCTGGGTCTGTCTGTCAATCTGGGAACAACAACAATCTAGCCTACTTGGAGTGGTCTAGTCAACATCCATTCTCCAATAAATTCAATCAGTGATGCTTTGTGTGTGCGTGTGTGTGTGTGTGTGTGTCTAAGTGCAAGTGTTCATGAGAGAGGCGAAGCAAAAGACAGACGTTTTCTGAGAGCGTTGTTTTTAGAAGAACAAAACATAATTTTAAAGTGACACCTGAATGCATGAGGGATGTTGAATATTCAGGGAAAAGATATAGATACAGCTAGTTTAGGATCCCTGCAAAATAAACAGGAAACACAGAAGTGACTCAATTTTACATTGAGCACAATCCCATTCCTCATTCAAAGTGACAATAGGAATCTCTAGTTCACCAAATAAACTTAGAAAGCCAAGTAGCAGAGTTAACAGGGCTGAGCTAATGACATTGATGTGGAGGGCTGCATGCTGGAGTGATTGTCTGACTGTTTGAGACCCAACAGCAGCACTAGCAGGCTCATCATGGACCCGTACTCTCATTATTTGGCCACAAATGGAAATGCAAATCGCTCGCTTTGCTGCGGACGCCTCAAATTTATTAAACTAAAAGGTTTAATTTCCATTTTTCTCTGCATCAGCTTTATTTATAAATGTCGTGCCCTATGAAGACCCTGTTATTTTCTCCCTCTCCTGCAGGCTCTTAACAAATCTGCTCATTAATATGGAAATGGAGAATCAATCGCTTTTCCGGCGACAGAGGGCTGTTTCACTCGGCAGTGTGTAATGCGCTCTGACTGGTCATCAGCACAAACAAATTCACATGCACACACCATATATAAAGCTATATATTACTGCATGTCTATATACAGTATCTATTTATATCTCCATCCATATAGAAGAACTTTATAGTCTACATTGCATTTTACCACATGCTCATAACATCAGTTCAGTACTGAAATGCCTGGCCCATTCAGATGATTGTCAGACTACTGCCAGAATGGCACCAGATGTCGCAGCTTTAATAAGCCATAATATCAAGTCCTGCTTAGCCAACCTTTCAGAGCCCTAAAATAACACTCATAGACCTTAATGAGATCTAATTATGTGCAAGGTTCTTATTCAGGGCAATATGATGATAATTGCATCTGGAGCTTTTAACACTTGGTCGTCATGTTGGCCAGTAAATTGCCTCTTGCACCCTCTCCTCCTGCCTTTCTGTCCACCTCTCTCCATCTCCTCTTTTATTTTGTTTTTCCACTGTCAACCGTGGAGAGTGAACTATCACACCTATCTGGTCTGCAACCTAATGAACATTTCTAAATGGCCATGACCAGCTGGTTAAGAGACTAATGTAGCAGTTATTAGCCAAAGCGGTTGTTTCCACACAGAGTCATCTGAGGAAAGCATTAGAGAGTCAGGCGAGAGTGGACAAGGACAGGTACTAGTTTCTACACTAATCCACTTGGCTGGCACACACACACATACAGTATAGACATACAAACACACACATAGCACAGCATGTTTATCTTTCACATTCTGCAGCAAACAAACCATGTGACGTTTTCTCAACCCATACTGATTCAGTGCTTATTAGGGCCTTAGGTGTGAGTGTGTGTGTGTGTAAAGTTCAGTTTCACTCAAGGTCTTAGCAATGCGGTTGCAGACCACTGGGCATTGATTATTCATAGAGTCTGTGATTGGGTCCATTAATACGAGATTAGGGAAGGAACTGATGCTCATTTTGTGTGTGAAAGCGAATGTGTATGTTTGAGTGCAAGTGTGTGCGTGCGCGCTGGCATTGTGGACAGGAGTTGAATCGTAATGAACCCACAGTTTGTGTTTAGTCCGTCAGCGGGGCAAGGTATATAGGTACAGTACATAAACCAGAACACACAGAATATCTGTGTAGGAAGGTGCATTAAGGAAGCAAAAGTTAAAGTTATTGGATGTTGGGCTGCTGCAGATCCAAAGTAGTTTGGTGCCGTTGTTATGAGAAGTAGGGTTCAAACAATAAAACAGAATACCTTTACCTCCATCATTTACCACATACTGTAAGATTTCCACCTAATAGCATTTGTTCTTCAATTGAAACTTAATCTGGGTAAATGGTGCTTAAATGTTTAAATCACATTTACAGGCTGTCAACTGATCTGGTGCTCTTCACATGGTCACCCTTCGTTTAAATTAAAATAAATTGATGGCAAATGAGAAAGGATTCTGCAAAACCAGCTGAGCAGACCTATTGCATAGTAGCTCCCCCAAGTGGATGTTTCCAGCAACTAACAGGTCCTCAAAGCGGGAAAGAATAAGTACATGCTCGAGTTGACTCATACTTCTTACAGGAAACAAGTGGGATAAAATTATTTGCAGTAAATGTCTTGGGATTGCTAGAAAGAGAGAGAGAGTGCTTTTACATATCATGAAATAGGCGTTCTGGTTTCACATCTCAAGTTTTATCTCACAGGCATAAGCGACCAACTGAGGAGCACACGCATTCATATATCATCATACCTCATCATCA
The DNA here is from genome assembly GCA_032359275.1 of Microctenopoma steveboyesi. Lineage (NCBI taxonomy): Eukaryota > Metazoa > Chordata > Actinopteri > Anabantiformes > Anabantidae > Microctenopoma > Microctenopoma steveboyesi. Next base: position 15,533,638 of record JAUMHF010000026.1, on the reverse strand, counting down.
TTACGACCATTAACATAATCACCACAAGCATCAGGTGAAGGAGATAGCTGTTGTGTCTGACCTACAAGAGTTCAAATAATGTGTAGTGTGCATATAGTTCATGCACAGGGATGAACACAATGATGATGTAAAAATTTAAACTGGAGATAATTGGATTTCTTGTTCTTAAAGAAGAATCAAAAAAGTAAATGGTAATATAAACTTAGGTTGACATCTTTGTTTGGAATACATGGAAACAAACGGTAAGCAATTCTAATCACTGCATTGCTTTGTACCAGGTACAAACACACGATGGAGAATTTTCTATTCCAATAACTCACTTCAGAAATACTTTACTAGATTAAAAAGTATTTAAACATTTTCTTAAATAAAGGCAGAAATGTATCATGACCAAAATGTACATAAAATGTCAAAAGTAAAACTGAAACAGAGTCTGTAATTTCCTATAACGGATTCATGTGTATGCAGCAATGGCGTCTCTGAACGAACTTGATTATAACTATATAATTTTAACCAAGTATCTTGAACTTAAATAAGTAACTATAGCTATAATGGGAGGTAAAAGTAAATGATTTCCTTTGTAGCAGCAAACTAAATGTTGATTGTGGTGTCTCTGGTTAGAAGTTGCAGTGCAGTATGCATCTCACTGATGATAGTGCTACAATGCACAGAAGGACAGAGACAAAGGTCAAACGTCAAAAAGTCCAAGCTTTTGTTTCCCGAGCACCATAATGTGTTAAGCCTAAAATGAAAACAACAGTTTTATACGTGAGACTCAAACTTACAGCTACTAGAGCGCACCAGTGTATTCACATGTACTGTACCTGTCCAGGCGTCAGGAGACGGTGACGTAGAGGGTGCCGCTTGTCACGCTTACTCTCTCCTGCCATTTTTCTAGCTAGCGGCTAACGTGCAAAGCGAAGGGGTCTCCATCAGCAGGGGGCGGAGAAGACTGCAGGAAGCGGAGAGAGAGGCAGGCAAATCAAGGGACTGAACCTTCCCTGTAGACCCGGGGAGCTCTTCCACACAGAACAACAGTTATCAGAGAGCCTATATAATGTCAGATTTTGACAGCAACCCCTTTGCAGACCCGGACTTCAGCAATCCCTTTCAGGTAGCTAACTTGGCTAGTTAGCCTAACGTCTACTAGCTAGTCGGCTAACGTGCGCTTGAAAACCCATTGAGGCCAGTCTTACTTTAGCATCCTTCTAGCTAGCTTGACAACTAGCTAGAGGTTTGCGGATAGGTATCAAGGAGCTAGTCGCCATTTAGAACATTTTTCATACATAATAGGGGTGTTGAGGTCGTAAAGAAGCTGTGACGCATCGTGTATGTCTTGACTTTTCCATGGTGCAAGAACGACTATACCTACTGGAGGACAAAGCCACCAGATGTTAGCTTGCCAGCTCTGCCCACCGTAAACACTTGCTAACTCAAGCTTCTTGGTAAACAGCTAACTAGGAGGGTAGCATCTATTAGGCATATTGTGCATAAGGTACTTTTTAATTTCGCTTGGATACAGTAATATGTGTTTATACATCTTCATAAAGTTATATATTGTCACATTCATTTACATTTAGCAGCCTGTGCATATGCACGTCGCAATATTCACTACTCATCTTGTTGTGACGTGATATAGAATACCATATAACTCCACTACTAATGGTTATGTCTTTCCCTTTGTATACCAAACGCTCACTGTTTCTTTATTTACAGCTCTCTCTTGTCACATATGTGAACCGTCCTACCTGTAATGGACCGTGGTTTTGTCTGTAGCCTGCTAGTTCTCACCTCAGCAGGAGATTTGAAGGTGTGCTTGTCAGTGGGTGGAGTCAGCCTGCAGACTGTTACCTTTTCATGACACATGGTGGACCACTACAGCCTACTATTGGCTCTCATGTCATCCAAGCCTTGTCTCTATTGGCTTTTACCTGTTCCTTCTGCCCCAATCCTATTCACCTTTTTTTAGTCCAGAAGATCAAGAAAAGCCTTCAGACGTTATAATTGCATTGTCTGGAGATGCTCATGTATCTAACACTTCATCTGCTCCATACAAAACATGAAAATTAAGACACCTAGATGATGTGTGATTAGCTGTGGTTCTTTATACAAATTATAGGTTAAGACAACAACATCAACTTTTGAACTAGTGATTGTAGTTTTTACGTCATAAAACTCTCTCTGTAGGATCCTTCGGTGACCCAGGTGACCCGATCTGCCCCTCCTGGTGGTCTGGAGGAATATAACCCATTCACAGATGCCAGAACGGTGAGCTTAACTAGCATCACTATTGATTAATGTGTATGTGCATGTGTTTGTAGGGTTCTCAGTCAATGACCGCATTTTATCCACTGGCCTCTTTCTCTCCTGCACAGCTCACTCACAGAGGATTTTGCTGACGAAATATAAGTGTGGCCCAATTACAGTTTTGATTCAAGAGTCTGTCTTTTGATTGTACAAATACTAACATACCAGGTCTATCCTGTATTACAGGCGGCACCTGAATATGCCCCCAAATCTACTCCTTCCCCATCCCAGAACACACAACCTGCCATCATGAAGCCCACAGAAGAGCCACCAGCTTACTCGCAGCAACAGACACAGGTACAAGACACAGAAACATATTCAGATTAAATCACATGTAGCTTATCCAGGGTAGGTTAACTACATATGCCCTTACCATTTAGATTCACAACACTCTTTGCTTTTGTCTGGTTCACCTTTCCTCTTGTCCTTCATATACTCCAACAGCGGCGTAATGAGGTACTGTCATCATTTGGTGTTTCCTGTACTTTTTGATGTCACTATCTTAATTTAATGCTCTTTATAGCATTATATACATTATAGCTTTCCCCACTTCCTGGTGTTGATCAACAGCTGTAAGTGCAGGGATGATTGGAAACAAGTACGGCTGTGGTTCTCTAGGACCGGGCTTTGTTTCCAACCCTCCCTGCACTTACAGCAACACCAGGAACTGTTGATTACCTGAATCAGGTGTTTTTTGACCGATCAAAAGCTGCAAGCGAGGGATGGGTGCAAAACAAGTTCTCTAGGACCAGGCTTGACCACCTTTAACCTTTTTAAAACTAACTGTATAAAACAAGTAGCTGATTGCTTTTTCCAATCGTAACGCACATGAGTGGAAAAACACCTTCCTTACATACCTTATTGGATATTAAAATAAGTGCCTATCAGATGTTAGGTAGTGAATTTTAAGAGGATTTCTTTGTCTGTGTCAGGACCAAGCACGTGCTCAGGCTGAGTTGTTGAGAAGGCAGGAGGAGTTGGAGAAGAAAGCAGCAGAGCTTGATCGTCGGGAGAGAGAGTTACAGTCCCATGGAGCCACAGGTCAGTCACTCCATCAGTCTGAGTCTGAGTGGTCATTACCAATCACAGCTAGATTCATGAAAGCAATTATGGAGTCTAACTCCAGAGCACGAGTATGTAGTTGGGACAGTACAGTTTTTACTGGCATTAGCTGCTCAGCGTTGATGATTACACTACCACACAACTGTACTGTGACAGAATAATCTTTCCCCAAAGGTCCCCAGACACAGATGGAAATACAACATAGCCTCATTATTGAATGATGAAACAGCCACTTAGACACTCTGTTTATATGCTTGGAAAAAAGGTACAACACAGGTCATTAAACAAAAAGTCATGTTTTGATTAACAGTGTACTGTACAATATGTTTCATTTCTTAAACACATACTGAGTATGTTTAATATTATTTTAATATAGGGTAAAAACATATAGCTACTTTTATTCCTGTAGGGCGTAAGAACAACTGGCCACCACTACCAGAGAATTTCCCTCTTGGCCCATGTTTCTATCATGATATTGCAGTGGACATTCCTATTGAGTTCCAAAAGACAGTCAAGATAATGTACAACCTGTGGATGTGTAAGTATATCATCGTTATTTTTTTAAAAGAAGTTGATCACACCTGCTTACAGTTTTGAGAGTGTTAGTTACATAGTGGTTTTCATGTTGTTGTTTTTTACTAGTTCATGCAGGCACACTTTTTGTGAACATGTTTGGCTGCCTGGCCTGGTTCTGTGTGGATTCAAATCGTGGTGTAGATTTTGGTTTGGCCATGCTCTGGTTTCTGCTGTTTACCCCCTGTTCATTCATCTGCTGGTACAGACCGCTGTACGGGGCATTCAGGTAAGCAGGTACATAGATAATCACACTGTTCTGTAGAATTAAAAATGCCCAAACTCACCTCTATGGACACCTACAGTACTGTGAAAAAGTATGTGTGTTTTTTGATATATACGTGTGTATATATATATATAGAGAGAGAGAGACAATTGCATAAAAATGATAAATAATGATATTATTTATTAAGGGAAAAAAGCTGTTCAAACGTGTGTGGCTCTATATGAAAATGCATTTGGAGCAGTTGCTTTTTAAACCTAGTAATTGGTTGTGCCACCCTTGGCAGGAACAGTTGCAATCAAGCATTTGTGATATCTGGCAATCTTAGTCTTTCACATCACTGCGGAGGAATTTTGGCCCAGTCTTCTTTAGGGACTTGTTTTAATGCAGCCTCATTGGACGGTCTTTGAGCATGAACAGCCTGTTTAAAATCATGCCCCAGCATCTCTCTCATTTCAGTGTGACAAATCAGGATAGGGGCAAATATTTTTTGCAAATACTTACTTTTATTTTGTGCTGATAAGGAAAATTATAGTTGCTCAAAGTATAAAGTGAGTACGAAGTGGTAGGCAGTGCTCTTTCTTAATCCGTCTCTCTTTTCTAACCACACATAGAGAGGAATTAGTGTTTAATGGAGGATGAGTTGGTGACAGAGTGGAATAAATGTCTTTTTACATTATTGTGTCTACATTGCTCTCTCTCATTACTTTGTTTGCTGTCCCCACAACAGGAGTGACAGTTCATTTCGCTTCTTTGTCTTCTTCTTCATCTATATCTGTCAGTTTGTAGTTCACGTTCTACAAACTATCGGAATAACTGGCTGGGGAACATGGTGAGCAGTTTTGTGCTTTTACTGGTTCTGTGTCTCTGTCAGCATGGAATGAAGTCCACTCACACTGACGTTGTTCTGTCCTGCTAGTGGTTGGATCGCAGCTTTAACTGGTCTGAACACCAATATCCCAGTGGGCATTATCATGCTGCTGATTGCAGCCCTGTTCACAGCACTGTCGGTGGGCTCACTCATTATGTTTAAAAAGGTAACTCAATCACAAAGTACTAACATGTCAGCATCAGTTTTTAATGTTTTACAGATTCTAATCTGTGATGCAAGAAACAAAGTAGAACTTCAGCAACAATAAATATTATATATTAAATAATATAAATTTTTTAGTGGATAGATTCACTACGACTATACGTATACTGATAGTGGCAGGTCATTTTTAGTTATCCCCGTTAGCCTACATGCATTAGTCCTCAAATGACTCCAGTTCTCAGTAAATCAGTTGTTCAGAGGCAATTTTTCATCCAAGCAAGCTCTAGCAGGGTGTCAGGAATAATCAGGATATAGTGTGGAATAATATTCACTGCTAACGTGTAGCCTAATGTCATTGTTTTGATTGTGCAGGAAATTAAATACCAGCCTAGCTGATGCGATCCCGTGAGTCCAGCTAATTTTCTCTTTCTCCTCTTCCCAGGTGCACGCACTCTATCGTACCACTGGTGCTAGTTTTGAGAAGGCTCAGCAGGAGTTTGCAACAGGAGTGATGTCCAACAAAACCGTCCAGACTGCAGCCGCCAATGCTGCAGCTAATGCTGCATCCAACGCTGCTCGTGGCGCCTTTAAAGCTCAGCCATAAAGTGACCCCCATGTACACACACACACGCACACACAAACACAACACTGAAAACATAGAGATGGACGACTCTGACCCAGCTGGTTATCAGATAAGCTTGATTTTATTCATGAGTAATGCAATGCTAAAGTAAACACAAGACAACTGACCAGAGCTGTCCATCTCCACCCAACCCTTAGTGGACGGGGATATCATCGTCTCACACACACTCTAACTCACTCCTTCGCTTTCCCTGTTCTTCTCTCCCATTGAGGCGATCCCAGACCAGGCAGAGGTTGCAGCATACCTTATTTTTTAACCACCAAACAGCTTCCTGCCTGGTTAATACAGTGTAGAGTCATTAAAAGTGATAATCTGATCATGGTGTTGGTTGGTGCACATGAAGTAGTTCTGTTTTCTTGGTCAATTACAGAAAGTGCAGTGTGTGTGAATGGCTGGGCCTGTGTGTGAATGTGCTCACTTGAAGAAAATTGTGGCTATGGCTTTTTTTTTTTCCTTTTTTTATATTTCAGTGCTTGATCCATAACATCTTAAAGGAAAATTGCCCCTGGCTATCGTTATGATAGAACTTAATTCATATAAATAGGAATATATATGTATGTTCTGACTGAAGAATGACAGGTTCTGAGTAAACATTTCTTCCTTCCCGCGTGCTACGTTTATTGGCAAAGTTTGATCGATATCTCTGCAGCTTACTTAAATTTGATGGCATGATAACAGATGCATGTTAGGCACACTCGCTTAGCTGTTTCTATGGCTACAAGGGTTGCTGGTTCAGAGGAATGGCTGCCTGTTCATTTTCTCTTTGTTTGTGTGAAGGTTGTTGCACGTCCTGCGATTGTTTGACAGATTGATGCTAATTGGATCTATGAACAGAACAGGACAGAACCCAGATCAGTAGCTCCCCACTTCTTAACGCTAACCTCAAAGAGGTTTCAGCAGAGGCTTTCATAGACTGGTGCACAAGAAGAATATTTCTCATTTTCATTTTACACACATTGACATTAACAGACTACTATGTGTTTTTTGTAGGCCTTGACTCTTGTTTTATAAACTAACGCTGCTGTGAATCTGCTGCTGGTATGTTTCATGATGAAAAGAACATATGAGTACTTGAGAATAACTGAGAGAAATTTGTACACTTATCGTGGAAAGTTATTATTTTTCTTCTGATTAATCTGCATATATTAACTAGTAATTTTATTTTACATTTCTTCAGTAGTACTTGATTACTGAAATTTCACAGCCAAAAATGAACATTAACATAAGAGAGAATTGAACTTGATGCACGTTGAGTGACACCAGCAAGATACACAAAAACAGTGTTAAATAAGTTGAACTTTAATGTTATTGAAGTGAAATGTGGATGCCAGTTATAGTGCTGTAAAAAAGTATTTGTCTGCTTCATGATTTTTTTGTTGTCACAGTTAAATTGATTAAGGTCGTTTAACACATTTTAATATTACACAAAAATAACAGAAGTAAATGCAAAATGCAGTTTTTAATAGATGATTTAGTTATTTAAGGGAAAAAGCTGTCTGCCTGGCCCTGTGTGAAACGTAATTGCCCCATATTTATGTTTTTGTTTCATGTACCTCTTAAGCACCTTGGTCAACTAGGTGTTGTTTTATAAGTGCTCTATAAATTAAACATAAATGATTTGATTTGATTTGATTTGATTTAAACCTAATATTGGTTGTTCCATTTTTACCCACTTTTTTTTAAAGAATTGTTTTAAATTTTGGTTTGTAGACAACTGCCTTTAATTCAGTTAAATTCATCTTTATTTGTATAGCGCCAAAGGTCACTTTACATAGCAGGTTTTTACACGCTAAGAACTGCCATTTTGCATTTAATCAGGTTATCTGTGTATATCTAAATTTGATGTTGAGTTTAATGATCAGAATGTCTTTAGTTTGCTAAATATGCCCCAAAACAAACAGGAAGGCGTCAAATATTTTTATAGCACTGTACATTTGTGTTGTGCTTAAACACAGAACATAGTGATGGTGAATGTATGAAAATGCATGAGAGATGACTGATGGCTGGTAATTGATGGACTGAACATTCATTGTAGTAGATGAAGTACTCCAGTGAGTGTTAACAAATGGAAGGTCAATAATTTGTCTTCAACTTATTAGCCTACATCTTAGCAGTATTGTTTTTGTTTGCAGTTGTTTTGAATTCATTGCATATTCACCTCATTGATCGCAGTGCAAAATACAAACGTTTTTATTTATGATGATGTAATTTAAAAGTTGGTTTCACACGTACTACATTTGGTTTGTTTTTACATTCTGTATTATGTTTGCGTGGTTTTGTAATGTGATCATAGCATCGACTAGATTCACTGACTTTGCTTACTTACGTGCAAGAGGAGTATTTGTGTGGATGAGGATGTATGATTGATACGAAAGAAAAAAAAATCTCCCGCAAGTGTTATTCTATACCCTAAAAAGCTGTGAAATCTACCAAATGTCCATATAGATTTGTTTTTAAATCTTAATATCTGTGAAGATTCTCAGTCATCCAGGTCATGTTTATCTCAAAAAAGGTTTTTCCAATGGCAACTGGACTTGTTTTAGTTCTGACAACAGCCTTCCGATTCAGGGGGCTTTCTCAAGTCGGATTTTTAAATTTTGCTTTGTGATGTGTTCCCTTGACAGGTTTTACATTACACAACATTTTTTTACCACATGCTACCACAGTTTCCATGTATGTGTAGCTCTAAGCTGTTATATGAAGCCATGCCACAGTGGGTAGTTTTTCCAGAGTATTTGGCAAGGTGGTCTGCAGTATAGAATATTTGATGTTTGCTGACACAAAGCGGTTTTTTGACCTGTGACCGTGTTATTTCACTGAATCCGAGAAGAAACTCATTCAAAAGGGACACTTGTATATTTTGTAAAGTTGAAAATCTGATCCCCATTATCAATCACATGTAAAAAGAAATGTAATGCACTCTTGTCTGGCCTTTGTCGCATGTGAAATAGTTTGAGTTTTGTATATTTATGGTATTAACATGAAATAAAATTTGAAAGAAATATTTGTGGACATTATCTGCTACCTATGTATCGACCCCTTGTCCCTCTGCATCAAATGTTACCTGTTTGTGATGTTTGTATTTCATCACTAGGTGTCAGTAGAGCTGCCAAAGGGAAATGAGATTTACCAGGTAAGAAATCCAAATCTAATTACATAACTACACAGAACTTAAATTTACTAAAGAGTTTATTTGAGTACAAAATACAGACTATGACATCTCGTACACAGTATCAACCTCTCATAAGTGCAGCGTCATACAACGAGCCACAGATGCCGTTACTCTTTTGTTAATGTAACAAAAAAAGCAGACAGAATATTAATTTGAGCACAGGTGAATAAATGTTTTATCTCAGCAGACACACTCGTTGAATTATTGCACATCTCATTTAAATGAAAAGAAGCACTATTATAGGAACTATATTGCATTTACAGTAACTTATAGAGCACGGTTGTAAATTCACAAAATAATGTGTGTTGTATTGTAAAATTAATAACAGTGAAAATATGCAATATCAGTATCAATGGGAACTCTCCTAGTGTACCAAATTACAATGCTCTGAAAATGTATTTGTCTCTTTCTTAATGGTGACTCGTGAATACTGACCCAGATGACTTTGTGCTTTTGGATTAATTCTGGTAGGTTCACTACAGTTGCAAGTTTCTCTATTTGTGGATAATGTATCTCACAATGTTACACTGGAGTCCCAAAGGTTTAGAAATGGTTTTATATTCCCTTTTGCTTTGAGATATTTAGCATGCTCTACTGCTCTCAAGGTCTGAAAACACTTTTGACCATTTTCCATTTTCTGCAAATAAATGCTCTACAATTTGTTTGATGATCTGGATCATTTCAGTCTAGTAAATCAGAAAGAGGAAAATGCTCCATCACCACAGGATCTCTGACACTACATTGCAAAGTTTTGCTTTTAGCAGATTCTCAACAAAGGCTTTTTTTTTTGTTTCACCAATTCTGAGGAGTTGCATTGCAGCCTACTTTATCTCACTGTGAGCAAACATCCCCTCGCGAGAGCTTAACACATACCGCAAGTCTCTGTTCTTTTTTTGCACATACACTTTTAGGCTGTAACCAACAGTCTATTTAACAGTAGGAATTCCCTTTGAAGCAAAGTAATCCATAACTGGCAAGTTTGAAAGTAGCTATAGAGCCTGCCGCGCCACACGTTTAGAGCATATGAACATTTAAAAACCTTTAGAAACCTTAAAAGTTTATGTTTTCCCCCTCTCTCTCTTTTTTATACCGACACACTCACACACACACACACTCCATTAACTGGGCACACCTGCTAGAATGCAGTGGTTTCTTGACATCTGCCAGTGAATCATGTGAATCAACATTATAATGATGGTACAACCTTAACCTAACACTAACTTATTCACTATCAATATCTCTGGTAGTCTTTGGGCTACTTCAGTACAGTGGCTTGTTTAAGGCGAGGATTACTACAGTATCTAGGTGAAAAACACTAGGTAAGAGTGTTGGTATCGTTTCTACAGCCTGCTGCTGTACCAGTCTTTGCACCAGTTTAACCTGAAACTGTAGAAAGGATTAATACAGTCAGTGTCATCAGAGAAGCTTCAGCAAGTTTCAGAAGAGAACACCATGCCTAACTATTAAAAGGGCTGTTAACGATGCTTCTATCTTTTCAACTAAAGCCCGATTTTATCCAGTCTAAGAGAAATCTAGTCTGCACTCCCCCAAATGTGTGTCCGTCTTGACGAAATGACACAAATGATGATGTCCCAAAGTTTCTCAAGGCTCAGAGTAGGCAAATCAGACTCTTCCCTTCTTCTATCTCCTCCTGAACTTTGTCGCTGGAGGTGGCAATCTCAGCCTGTGCAGACAAAACGGCACACAGGAAGGTCGTGAGGGTTCCTCCTATTGCGGCGTAGAACGCCCACCCGAGCGAACACTGGGCTGGCCTAAAGGGCGAGGCTTCTGAACCGCAGTAGGCAATAACTTTCTCTGAACCCCAACCTGCAGGGTACAGCATGAGGCCCACTATGAGCAGCAGCCCTGGAGAGAGAGCAGGTAATGGAATAAGAAGTTTAGTCACATACCTATAAATACTGGGGAAATAAAAATCACAGTGCAGCTGGGAACACGGTGACTCAGACCTGGTGAAGAAGTAACATCTACAACCACTTGATTTGTGAGATAAAGAAAATATTACACATGGCGATGAATTTCCTACTTGACAGTTCTGTACTTTCAAACTTGCTCGCGAATGGTGTGATGATAAAAAAACCATCAGTGAAGACTAGGTTGTGATTATTAAACATATGGTAGTACGCATAAATAGACGTGTAAGCACTGGTACATGTCCTGGATCATTACCGTCACTGTTGGTTCAGTGAGCAGAACAGACAAGTTTCAGGACGCAAATTCGAAGGGAACTTACAATTACTTTCTTTTTCAACTGGAGAACTGCGTGAGTGTGCGCACCCAGAGGAAGCATGGGTGTTTTTTTGATGTGATTTCGTGAAAATATTATCATAGTTGGTTATAGAGATAAAAAATTAAAATGTACACTTCCTGAATGCTGTCCTGGTCTTAAATCAGAAGTGTTTTTAAAGTTGACTACTCTATATACAGTATACACACATGGAGACAGACCATCACACATTCAGATAGATGTCCCACCTGCGATTGCCTGGAGCAGTCCACAGATGTTGAATATGCTCTTCTTCAGAATGCTCTGAAAACACAGGCTAAAGATGGAGATACAGGCCACACACCCCAGCACTACTGTACCTCCTGCCAGAAACAACATGGCGGCCTGCCAGAAGCCACTGGCCACTTCAGTAAATGTCCCAGCGTAGGGTCCACAGCTCACCCCTACACCTCGGGTCCCTACACGAAGGCAGCGGCTGTAGAGGCCGAGAGATGGTCGGTACTCCACTGAGTCCACTACAGCTTCACCACCCACGCTTGAGTCTGACCGAGGGAACCCCAGTAACCAATCAGGGCTCATGAAGGCGATAAGCTCAGCAAAGGCCACTAAAATACTGAGCAGAGTCCAGAGCATGGAACGGCAGGTTACAATGACATGGCACATGGCGTTGCTGCTTTCTGAAGGGGGCAACAGCAACAAAAAAATATTTAGGTCCACTCAAAACCCAGTGATCGAGCTTTAATTCCTTTTCATTACATAGAGAAAAGTCCAGTAGGTTCCTTGTTCAGATCCTCTTGGGCTACTGATCTTATCGTGTCTGAGCAGATGTTTTCCCTCCTCTCACACAACTCTTTCTTCTTTTTGAGGACAGGGCCAGCTCTGGTCATCCTAAACAGCTACAACACAGCGAAGCAGCTTCCCTCAGCCATGGTACCATCACCAAGAAACCATGCCTAGAGACACAGAAACACATGATGACACACACACACACACACATATGCACAATGTTTAAACAAGCAGTGGGAGTAATTGACGTGTACAAGGGGAAAAGTTTAGAAAAGAACAAGGCTGTAACTCATTTCCCATCCACTATGAATCACCAAGCCCCTTGTGTTTGTTGGTTGTCCCACAGGATGTCCAATTTGTACCAGTGTCTTCAGCTCAGACCCGTTTCACTCGTGACCTTCCCATAAAGTGCTACTTCACATTCACTACCTTCCAGCTGTGAGTGCACTATGAGCAACACTTGCAGATGGCTGCTGGAACAGTCATGATGAATCACACACACAACTTTGTGTCTGAAACAACAGAAAATATGGATGAGACCGTTGTCATTTTACTCCCAATAACTAGGCCTCTGCGTTTGATCGTATCTGCAAAATGACAGGATCCCTGTATGTTTTGCCCCTGAGCACCTGTCAACACAGATGAGCGCAGAGCTCTGTTACAGCATGCCACGTTTAACAGTAAAGCACATGCCAGATCCTGACTGCAGCTGCAAGCACATACACGATATCAACTGAAGCGCTGTCATTCAGTTCTCCATTTAGACTTTAGTCTGCATAAAGACTAATGTGGGTGGATTTATTGCAGCATTTTGTAATTTTTGATACCGCAGCAAGAAAATACTTCTAGTTCTTCAACAACTTTCAGAGAGATCCCCTTAATCAAGTTGCTATGTTGTGACTTAATTGCCGTCACCACAGTGACCTCGATACATCCGTGGTCCCACTGGAGGTTTCTCACAGACTTTTCTGACGTCATGATCTAGGATTATGACACACACAGGAAAATATGTCGGATTAAACGGGATATTTGCTTTCTTCAATCCCACTGGTGGCATCAGGGAGAATATGTGAAGCTGTTAATGTGATGCCTCCAGCCTACACACAGCTCTGTTTGGTTGATTGTTTCCCTAACTACAGGAAACGGTCATAAATGAGCATAACAACCATGATACAATGATCTACGGCATATGTGAACAAATCAGATATGTGGGCAGACATTTCATGAGGCCAGCATTGAAAAAATGTAAAGGTTCGAAAATACTTTCTACTGAACAAATCAATGCAGATTTCTTTAAGACAGACAAGTTCAATTCTTCTAAATATAATACTGTGAATGCACTGAAACTAGAGGCACAAAAGAGAGCATTCAACAACACCTGGAGCATCAGTCAGCTGCTTTGTGCACGGCTTACATTACATGATTTGGGTTAAGTGGCTCCAATTTGTATGAGTTATGAGATGAAGTACAAATCAGGCTTTACTTTAGAATAATAGATTCACAACTGTCATAAAGGGGAAGTGAGGCTAGTTAAACTGAAAAGAGTGGACTGTTCTATGGGGTTATTGCTCTAATTCTTCTGAATGTGTCACACTGTTGGTGACGAAATGCTCAGCACAAAAACATTCATTAAGAATTATAAATCACACTGATACCCTCAGGGACATAACTGCGGTATTACGTTACATATAATCGCCCCTCCAGCCTCCATTCGGGATGGTAAATCATCCCACCACATCTGAAAGGAATGAATGCTGATGTTGTACATTGGCTGATATGATCTGAGCGTTTTTTCCTCGAGCAGCTAACACGGCGCATTGACTCATGTGAGCTTGGGTTGACTTGAAACCAACACAACAGGGAAGACACAGGCACGGTGTGAGATTTGAAACAGTTAAGATGCAGGTATGATTCACTTCAGCGGGATTCAGCTGTGTTTGCATATTTTCAATTTCTTTACCATGTTTGGTGGCTTTGTTTTAAGTTTGATAGCGATGACCATCTCTAACTTTCAAATGTAGTGTATATCATCTTATCTATTTAACTCAAGCGGAATTCCATGGACACGTCTCCCCGGAAAATTTGGTTTATTCTCCGTGTACGATATTGCCTCCTAATTAGAGATTACATGAACCCTCAGCCAAAATACACTGTCTACACAATGTATAATTAGCCGGTTTGAAAATAAAGAGTGGATTTCGGTTACAACCGAGCTGAGTGAAGTATCAGTGTCATAAAGAAGCTACAGCAGTGTTGCCTAAAGGGAAGTGTCAGAAATAAACGGGAAGCAAACAGGAAGCACCTGTCTAACAGCCTCCAAGGCACAATCAAGCATTGTGAAGATGATCCGTCATGATATTGTCTTTCAGTCTAAGCCGCCGCCCCTTCCACAGGTATCTGACAGTGTGAGAGCAACCTCTGAAGGAATGTTTGGATTTGTGACTTCCAGAACTGTCATTTTATGGAGAAGGCAGAAGGTATTATAATCTGACATTTGAAGTGTGTTTATGTGTCGGGGAGTGCTACCGTCTATTTTCGTCCTCGAGTTTATTCAAGGGCTCCTCACAAATCATGGTTCTCCTCCTTGTTATCACAGTTTCCATTCTGGAGTCGTACCAGTGGTTTTCACACAGTGACACCGTTTTAGTACCATCCACTACCACCACTGCAAAACAAAAATATATTCTAGGTTTTTAAATGGGTGTGCATTTCAGTAAATAGAACGTGTATCTAAATGTGGATATTTCAAGTGTGCACACAATATGTATACACTGTATGTGTGCATGGTTTTTGTGTTCAACCACTCAAGCTATAGCTTTAGTTTCTGTGTTGAGTCGATTATAGTCCATCCAGGCTGGGCACCACGCCGCCTGTTAAAGACTACAGTACGCACAAATTAGCAGCTCTGACTCTAAACTACAGGGATGGAGCCTAAACACACCTTGTCGAGGCGCTCAGCAGGCACCTTGTGTGATCTCCCCCCACTTTTTACAGGAAATCTCTTCAGTCATACATTATAATGACTCTCTGTATGTCTCTGTGTGTCTGACAGTAGTCAGAGGGATTTTTTTTTCCAACTGAGGTAAAGAGCAACAGATTTAGAGGAAATATCTACAAGGGTTCACCCAACCTCTTTTAATGTTGTACACATATATCTGCCGAACAGAACATTTTCAACCACAACAATCAAAATAACTACTATCTAATATGTCTTTAATGTTCTGTCTAACATGATATGTTACTAGGTTGATGTTCTATTCTGCATCTTTTCATGTGTGTGGCTGTATAGGTGTAGTACAGTATATACTGTGTTTGTGTGAGTATGTAAGCTGCAGTTTAGTGAGCAGAAAGGTCACTACATCCTGAAACTGATGACTACTTTCCGCTTGTTTGCCCGTTGTTCAATATACTCCTGGGAAAGTGTTTGAATAGCACTTCCTTAGTAAGGTCAAAACTTTCTTTGTTTGTGCGCTGACGGAGGAAAGGTTTACACTTCACGCGCATCAAACTCAGAATAAATGATCCATAACCGGGTGATCGGGACGCTGGGAGTGAGGGGCAGTTGCCTTTGATAGATATGCATCTTCGAACTCTCAGATCTTTGTTCCTGCAGCTCCCCATGCCTCAGTAGAATCAGTCATAGATATGTATCACCACCAACACTCAGGGATCATGTTGTCTTTTGCTTCTTTCCTGACTCCACCATGATGCTGAGGTTATGCGATCACACTGTAGATATGCGACCAGATGAAAAGGTGATCAGTAGTACTGTAGTTCTGCATCTTATTGGTACCTGCTTATTCTCATTGTGCTCTCCTGATCTGACAGAAACCAAGCCTACCATGCCAGACTTTATGCATGTAGTCAGGATAGAGGCCAACATACACTCAGTTCTCAAAACCTGCACTCAGCCGGAGCCAGTATGAACAGTCTTCTAGCTGCCATGAGACTTTCGCTGTGGAATTTACAAAACATACAATTCATGGGACATCAGCCATGTGGACTACAAGGCTGGCTGTGAAAACCTCCTCGCCAAGCAGCTTGTACGCTCAATAAAACTTCAACTAATGAAGCATAACATCAGTTCGTGTCACAGCCCCAAACAAAGCAGTGGATTCAAGGCATCTGTGGGTCAGTGAGTTGGCCGTTATAGCAGTACATCTAGAGTAATAGGTCTGAGATATCAGCAATGGCGCTGGTAGCATGCCAAGATGCTGAGGTAATGAGTGCCGGCCACTGCAGAGTGAATAAGAACTGAAGGTGCATGGTTGAGAGATCAGAAGCACAGTTGAAGGATGGACGGAGCAAAATAAAAACAATTCCATTCATGGACATTAAACTATGTGAGATAATTGAAAAGCTTTATTGTAATGGGTGTGAGCTAGTCCCAATTTAGAAAATGGTGTGTGAGCTGGTGGATCACCCACCCAGATCAGATGACCCCCCCAGTGGATCTGGGTTGGGTGGACTCACACATCCTGAACCAGAAACCTCAAACCAAGGCAATCTGTTCCCTTAGCTGCTGCGCTTGGTCTGGACTGGTCATGCATCTGGACCAGCCAGGAGGAAAGCCTTCAAACCAAAACCACATAAGAGGCTACTTGACACAGCTACTCAGCAAAGATGCAGAAATCACAGGCCGCTGATGAGGACTCAATGCCTCTCTGCATCTCCAAGAATCAGGAAAAAACCCAAGAGATGTGAAACAAGTGGGATACTTGTCACAGTTGGGCAGGACTAAACATATCCCTCTATCATGAAAGAATGCAGACAGCTGAGCCGTAGGTGAAGTGAGGGAGAATTAAGCAATGTGGTATGAATACTGAACATACACCAGCAACCAAATGGAAAAGATCACACCCTCGGCCCTCAATTTCTGAGGCAATATGCTATTCATTTCCATGAAACGGCTTCATTCTCTGTAAAGCTCTCTAAAGCGCAGATGGCGCAACAGCAGATAAGTCATAGTGAAACCCATGCCCTCCAGTGTTGACTCGCAAACTTTCATCACAGCTCATTTGTTCCTGCTCGACAACAACAGATCAACACCAAGCTTTTGTTGCTCCCAGCAGTCTGAAAGACAGATTTGGGAACTTGTGAAACCCAAACCGTGTCTACTATCAGGTGTGTAGAGGCAACAAAGTGTTTCAAACAAAAGAAAAGGTGAGAGGACCTATATACAACATGAATTATCTGTGCGTTATGTCACACCTAAGCTCATAGCCTCGGGGAGTCAAATGTCCACCTGCTCATACAACATGATTCTTATAAAATACAGAAACAGACGAGAGACATTGAAAAACAGAGTCATACAATAGCATTAAAGAGAAAAGGGCAGAGACTCCTCTCAGATATTATGAAACAAGCGGAGCTGAGCTCTTCAATGCTTGCTTTTTCTTGCAAACCATAACCATGTGAGCCACTGCCTTTGTACTCTTCCATAAACAACGATTTGAAAGAGTTGCAGGAGGAGAAAATGATTCCCATGGATAGGCATTTACCACAACTTGTGTCTCATAAAGCTTCACCCAGCGAGTGATGCCTGCATCAAATGCATTCGTAGTGCTCCAGAGTTACTTATTTATGTTACAGACCCAGATTAAACACTAAAAAAACCTTCAACTGTACAAATACATTAAACAACATTATCTATTTGTGCAAGAAGACTTCAGAAATACCAGCAGTTTCCACTTTCAAATACAACTGTGGGGGGGCTGAGGATTCAATGACAAAAAGAGGCCCCTCAATGTAAACAAGTCAACAGTGAGGGAAAAATCTAACAATGTGCTTAAACAATACGGCCTGACACACAAGCACACAGTCACACCCTGCGAGAGGTGCCAGCCTGCGCTCACTGATCCAGCGTATAATGATCAAAGCGCGTGACTTCCCCAGAGAAAAGCAGCAGTCCGTTTGTGAGCATGTTTGCAAGTGTGCGTTTGTGCCGTCATCTGGTGCGACTCAGCCGAATGACGCGCCGACAGCAGCTCCCTCGCGCCCTCCTCGCCTCTCAAAGGCCTAAACCGCACTCCTTCATTCTCAAAGACAGGCCATTGTGGCCCCTAACCTATTCAGTCTGTGCAGCTCCCCACTCTCCCCACCGCCCCTACACCGACCGAGTGGCCCCTACGGTTTCTGGCCCACAAAGCCTCTCAGTGACCCTCACATTTTACTTACACCATGACCCCCCATTTATGCGCTCGTCTCCTGTTCACCACTTTGTTTCTGAAACAACAATGGGCGAACTCTTCCCCAAAACGTTTTCTTTCTTCTCGACTCACCGCTGCCTCCTTGACATCTCAAGGACTTCATGTGATCCATCGTGGCGAACATGTTGTCAACGTTATGTAACCGCAGAGTGGTCACTTAGCTGGAAGCAGGTACAGAACATTTCTGTTGCATTCACTGACGCATGACGTGAATGAGTCATTGTGAGTTAAGTGAACAGAAAACCACACGGTAAACAAGGAGAACAATAACAAAAGGATCCGAACTTTCTTGCTTTCTGTGTATTTTATATATTAACAACAAGGTCCCTCTACCCATCAGCTTTCTTAGGCTGTCTGATGGCCGTCAACGTTTACACATCAGAGCATTCAGATGAGGATAGTTTACAGTTCACAATTAGATTTTCACACTGAACTCACAGTACAGTGAAGTTACAGGGAGTAGTTTTGCCAACACGCTCTCACCACTTTCTCACATGGACACGCATGCAATAAACTACATTAAATGACATATAACCCTAAAAAAAGTTTGCATTTGCTACAATGGTACAACAGCTGTAAATATTCCAGCTCATAGCTCCGTCCAATGACATGCAACATGTTTCCACTTGTTCCCTAGTTCAGGCAGTCAGGTTTGGACAGTCACATGGACCATAAATTACAGCACAACTACATCACACAATAACTCCTGAAACTTGCTGAGCGTGTGCTACGTTGAACAGCATCAGTGTCAACGTTTAGAGGCAGATTCTGGAAACCATAAAGGTGATGCCCTGCCCTCATCCTTTTACTTTAGTGTGTCCCTGAGCTCAGCTAGAACAAACACCGCAGGCTTATGATGTACCACTATTTTCCCTCTCAGTGGGTGAATCAGGCACACACACCGTGGGTGGCTCTCACATTTAGACAGACCTCCACCCTGCGCTTCAAGGACAAGAGGTTGTGGTGGAATGAGACGGTGTGGACAACGTGTGGGGGGAACATACTAAGACAAGAAAAAGGAATCTAGAAAAGAAAGTGCAGCACAAGAAGCAGTTCGGTTTCTCGTAAAGGGGATTTCTTCAACAGTGCTGTGATGTCCAACTCCAACCAGATGTTGGAAGTCTCCCTTTCAGCTTGATGGAAATGTTGACCATCACCATCCAGGTTGTCATCCTGTGGCTGCTTTAGTGTCACCTCCGCGGGTGAAGAAGAAAAGCGTCCAACAAACAATCTCATGGAAGTCACATCTGGCGGCGGGAGCCGTGCGCACGTGTCCTCTACTCACCAGAGCGCGGAGACGGTGCGGGCGGAGCGGGTGGAGCAGATGGAGCAGCTGCTTCCTTTCTTCGGAAACTCGGCGTCTGGTGCCGGCGCAGCGCTCGCTCACTGAGCCTCCAATGCTCAGGACGTTTCTCTTCCTTTCAAACAAAGCCGTCCCCCTCCCGTGTCCCTCCTCCCACTTCTTTCCCTTCCCCCACTCCGTTTGTCAGAAAGTTAGGAGAAGGAAAGCTGCGTGAAAGTGATGACGAGCTCGCGGATTGGCTGGTTAGTTCACGCCTAGTCCGAATATCTCCCATGTCCTCCTTCCTTGGTGAATACTGTAAATTAAATATTAGAACGTTTTTCTGTCTGACACTGCAGATACCTCACACTTCTCATGACCTGGCAGAGCTTGTTTCAGCTGTACTCAGATGTGCTACTTGAAACGTTTGATTGTGGATCAGGTCTGTTTATCTTAGCACAAAGACAGGAAACACCAGGAAACAACTGGCTTTGTCTAAAGTAAACAAAATCCACCTAGAAATGATTCTCTAAAAGCACAACAAGTCACTCGTACACGTATGGCTTTAGTACAGGTTAAATAAACGATGTATAGGAGGATTTGTCTTCTAAAGGTTGTTGTTTACCAGCGTCTACCTTCACATGCACAGATACAAGTGTGATATTACAATAATCCCAATGAAATCTGTGCAAAACATATTTACCAAAGTGTTGAACTGCTTGTAAGTAACGACTGAGATTTGATTTGAGCCTGCTCTACTCTGACTTGACCTCTCCATCATTATTATTATTGTGAGTAGGATCAGTAGCTCCCCCGGCTCTGCAGTTTTGGACCAGAGCGTATTTCATGTCATAAGCCTCCCTGTGCATGTTGTGATGTTGTGCCTCCTCCCCTAGAAAAGAAACTGTGTTCTCGCCTCTCTTCTCACTCAGGGAGCAGAGTTAGAGACAGAAACCGCACATATTACACTGTGGTCTGTCTCAGGGAAGACTGTCACACTGGGACTGTATGACACTTTCAGAGAGGGCAAAAACATTTCAGCAGGGATCAGTGAAAGCCGTTTGGCCCCAGCTGAATGTTTCGAAGGATTGTGTGGCTTGTGAGCAATGTTAAACGTTGACAGCAATAAATTACTGACTGAAAATCTGTACACGTTAATGAAGCTGCTGAGACTCCCTTGAGTGTGAACATACTGTGGAATGAGGAGTTTCATTTGTAGACATGCATATGTTTTTATAAGGAATAAGAGGAAGAGTTATTGTCATTTCACTCGCTGTATTCTGCAGTTGAATTGAGAAGTGAAAGCATTCTGATGGTGAAATTCCTGAACAGCTTTACGAGGCCTGCACTACGAGCAGAGGCAGGTTATATGTCATGTCACCTGTGTTCCAGCACAGTGTTTAAAGCCTGTTTGGAGGTTTTCTGAATGTTTTGTTAAAGGTTACTAACAAATCATCAATCTGTCCAGCTTAATGTCAAATATTAGGTATAAATACTAAATAAGCTCCTGCAGTAAGTCACAGTTTGGTTAAGCTTATCCCAAACAGTTTTGCTGAGGCTATCGGAGATCCCATAAAAGTAAAAGTTGGCATTGTCTTACTTGTGACCACTTTATCTTTTATAACTGTTTCTCCTATTTTGTTCAAATCATTTAGTAAACCTTCAAAAACAGGAGAACTCCTCGCAGCCTGGTAGCACCAGCTCTGATCTCCTCTCTGAGACGCTGCAGTGGGAGTCTGATGAGTGCAGCCCTTCACGCCGCCTTCCTGACGTTCTTCACAGCCCCAAACTTCCAACTCTACAGTTTGTCTTCTCGTTCACGCGGTGCATCATTTCTCCTCTGTGGCAGAGCCCATGTGTCATTTAGTCGGCCCCGCCTCCAGGACTTCCTCTCGCCACACCAGATCTGTTTGTGTGTGTCGTCCCAGTGAGAACAACATGGGAGGCAGAACTGTCTGTAAATAGATGAGTGTGGTCATGACAGTGCTCCAGTCTCTAAGTCAGTTGGATGTAGCCGTAGGGTAACTCCATGGGAAATGCAGACGGGATGTAGGAGACACTGGGAGAGATATTTGGGTTTGATGGTTAGTGGCTGTGGGAATGACATCGTGCTCCGTGCAGAAATGATGCCATGATGCCTGATTTCAGTTACATCAAGTCAAACATTTACAACAAAGATGTAGGTGGTGCTTAAGTCTCCAAGCCGGAGACACACGTGTAATTATTTGTTTGTTTGCATGTGGAAACTTTCATTAACATTTTCTTATTGACTTTTCAGGAAAAAAAATCATTCTGAAGAGTCACAAGTACAAAACACAATGTGCAAGATCACAAAACCTTCTTCATATGCAAAGATATGATGCGGTATCAAATTTCAACATCTCTGGTGGGTGAAGGCGGTCTTGTAGCTCAATGGGTTAACTGTCGGACTGGGATCCAGAAGGTTGCAGGTTCAAAACCACGTCTGACTCCTAGTCCTTCCCCTATTAGGTGTGTCCCTGAGCCAGACACCAAGCGCTAGCTCCCTGTAAGTGGCTTTGGATAAAAGCATCTGCCAAATAAAGTAAACTACTGAAAAAGGAGTAAATAAATAATAAACTGGACGAATGGCTGTTGTGTTCATTCATTTTTTTTAAACATGAATGCAAAAATAAAAACTCACATCTGTTGTGTTAGAGCTTGGTTTAATATTGAATAAATGCTAAATTGTGAAACCGGTTTCGGGTTGATTTGTGTGAGTTATCTGAGTTATAGTTGCGCTATTACCTCCTCTAATTCATGTTTATGAGATGCTGGTGAAGTCATTCCCCATCTGAGGAGAAACAGTCACCAAGAAGACAGTGGAGAAAAAGCCACATCCTCCTCTTGGTTTGCTGTGATCTCAACACAGTGCTAAAAATGGCTTCTGAAGAGCTAAGGAATGTAGTATAATAACAACATGATATAATATATAATGGAACGGTGAAGCACCTCTGCAGATTCTGGTTGTGGTTCTTTCTAATCTTTTCTGAATGGAGTGTGGCTGTAACAAGGCAAAACAATTTCCCTCCGGGATTAATAAAGTATTTTGAATCTTAAAAAAGTGTGGAGCAAATGTAAAAATTAAAAATACACGTGTCCAGCCCTATAGCATAACTTAGTATTTCTGACATTTACAGTTGACTGTGAGCGAAGGTAGGAGCTGTGGGATCATGGATTACTTCTATGTCCCAAAGTAAAACATTGTCATTGGTGAGAGTAAATATTTTCATATACTTGAAGAAAACATGATGTAAAATTGTTTCAGTCAGATTCAAGGGGCTTTATATCATGAACATTTTTACCTTAGTGGCTCTTGTTGGTCCTTCTCTTTCCCACTACTCGACACACACACACACACACACACACACACACATAAATGCCAGTCCAAGAATCCAGTTACGCAAACATACAGCAGAGAGCAATGTGGACCTGGCTTCTAGTAAAAAGGAGATTCCATCATTTCATTTAGTTTTTTGGGGGATTTCCCAGAAACATAAAGTTTGAAACAAGAATGACATCACCCCGGGATAGAAATAAGGTATGACACAGAGGTGACACAAGACTTTGCACAGAAGAAAAACATAACAGATGAGTTAGATCACCCAAACCAATCCTGCTGGGACAAGCCAAACATGACTTAAGTCACGACTCTATACAGTATGAAAGAAAATGCTCTAATGTCTCTTCTTTGGCCAAAGTCACATTTCACCACCGTGGACAATTAAGTTGTATCTCATTTCATCTGAAAAACAAAAACAGATGGGCAGAGCAGCCTGTCTGACTCATACCTGGATGTGAGCGCACAAACTCAAAATAATCTTATGTGGCTACTTTGGCACAAAATCAGCTTTCAAATATTTTGACTCCACTGTGAACTAGATTTTAATTATGTGATGAACGCTAATCTGAATTTATTATATATATATCAACATACAGACACAAGACAATAAGCCAAATTAAATCACATTAAGCATTCAGGCCAAACTAGCATCAGCTGTGTTGCTCTGCTGCTTGATTTGCCAAAGTCAATAGGACTCTTGGATGCAGGTGTTCTCACGATGTGTGTTTGGACAACATGTCTGTGGTTGCTAACAAACAAAAGAGAAACTACACACACCAGCTAACTCAGTCTGATGTTTGAGGAAGGTCATTCTTCAGGAATGCTTTTTGTAACTCTGCAACTGTTTGTTTTACACGATTGAAATGTAATACAAAAAAATTATACCAAACGAGAAAGAGAGTGATTTGTGGGCAAGGATCTGCTGTTCACACTTCACCTTTCTTTTTCATAGATATTGTGGTTTTTAAAAATCTAATTATCTCTCCTGATCTGGTAATATTTTATCTTCCCTGAATGGTTTGCAGGAGCATCCAGAGTTCAACATATATATTTTCAGTGTCTCCCAGCTACATGTCTCCGTATCCTTCGTCCAAAGATTCTGAAACCCTTTAGTAGCAATTTTTTTCTGCCCACTACGACGTAGCTGACACAAACCAACGTTCTTTACTAAAATGGAAATAGAGCCAGAGTTGTTTGGCTGTAGACAGTGTAACTGAGATAGTAGTTTCTAAAGAAAGTGTACTATTGTGCCCTCTACTGCCTCAAAGTAGTACTACATAGTATTATTTCTACCTCCTTTCTGTCTTTCTGTGGCCTACAAATCCACAAAGAATGGCAGGTTTCAGCAGAATATCTTCTTCCGCTTGGAGAGTGATTGGACCAGAGGAAGGGGTGGAGGAAGGGAGCTGCAGTGGCACGAGAACAGGACAGCACGGAGTAAAGTGACACAGAACGTGTGTGAAGATTACAGGCGAGGGAAGACATCAGGAGTGTTCGTGGCACGCAGGCGAACAATAATCAAGATGAATCAAAGTGTTGAAATAACTTGTTAAAATAACTGTTTCTGGTGAAAAGAGCATGTGACAAATCCAACACTTTGTCAGATAGTTAGAAGTCAATAGTTAACCACATCTTTATCTGTATCTGAGGTTGCAAGCTGAACATGTCAGCTCAGTCCCAACACTCCAAACAGCCGGAATCACTATGAAGGTGATGGACATGCATCAAATTGAATTGAATCTACGGCGGCCCCGGATTCAGGCAGTGCTTGTTCATGAGGTTCTTTGTGATATTTATGACATGCCGTAGGACAAGAGAAGGAGAAGTGACTTAGTGAGAGAGTTTAAATCATCTATTCAACAGAAGGTGATCACCGGAAGAAAAATAAGTTCCAAACTTTCTGACCCGTTATGAGCCATTAGGTCAGGCACGGCGAGCGGCGCCTTGTTTGCATGTGGAGCTCTTTTCAGAACAGGGTTGTGGGTTAGTGTGCCTTTGGAATTCGGGGTCTTTTCCCTGACTCAGCGGCTTGATGACACTTGAGGCATTTGATCTATTTTAACCTACACACATAAATACACACACATGCAAACATTCACAAACTTGTAGACACTGAAATCTACTCACAACAAAGATCAGAGGATTCCTGTTCATGACTGGTCCCACTAACAGTAAATGCTCCAGTCCTTTGTAGGCACAGCCAGCTCGACATTTAAAATAGTAAGCAAGTTAAGTAATAATCTCATTCATATTTAACAGGTAGATGACTCCTTTAGACTCCTTTTGGTGAAACGATTCTGCTCCTTCGCGACGTTTACACTGAGTGAGCAAAGATGGCACATTATGACTGCACTGTTCATCAAAGCCCTGTATTCCACAGTCTTGAGTATCCTCATGAGCGTCATTTCGCCCACACATGACTGAAATCTCTGGAGATTTTAGGATGTCCCCTAGAATTTATTTGCATTTGGGTTCTATGCTGCACATTGGTTTCAAACAACTGATGAGCAAGAGGCGGTTTAGATGGACGGTGAATGTGATAACTAATGATTTAGGACATGTGAGTTTTCATTAATGCCTACAAGCTGATATTGTTCTTACCTGAACTTTGACTGTTGATAAACATCTTAGTGAGTCCTATCGGTAACAGTCCCCTGAAACTGGACCCCGTCCCAGAGCCCAAAACACTACTCCCCACTCTACTGAAGGTCAGTGTCCCCATTTCTGCGTGTGTGTGATTGAACGTGTTTGTCAGTGTGCAGTGCATTGAAAAAATAAGGTCAACAAGGAAGACTGTAGCCAGAAAAGGTGGAGTTACTGGTTAACCTGAATGAATGAACTACATGCAGCGTTTCAAGAAAATCCAAACGGTCTGTTACACAAAACCAACTACAGGTTCCAGAGCTGCAACTAATCAATATCTGCTATTGTATTTATATTATCAATAGATTACGTTATCACCTGGTATGACAGTCACAATGCCCCGGAGTTATTCCACTGTCTGTTTTATCCAACCAATAAAAATCTAAGACAGTATGTTTGCTCTAATGAAGGGCAAGAAGTTAAAATAGAAAACTTTCACAGTAAAAAAGCTAAAGTTGTCTAATTTCTGGACTTTAACTAATGGCTAAACATCAAAGTAAGTGCTGATTAAGCCCAGTCAACTAATCAATGCATTTCGCTGTGGGTCAACTCAAACAGTGTTTTATATATATTACCATAGCTTCTTCTGATCAGGTTTTATAAACCTCAAATCTTTGTGTTCTATCATGAACCACATAACACAGACGTTGCTGGGAGTCCCATGAGTTTGCCTTGGAAGCATTGCCCGTCTTATCAGTTTTCTGTCTCAAGTTTGACAGAAATTGGACAGAGGTGCATAAAATGAGCTTATCTCTGCAGGCGTTTGCAGAAAGCTCCAGCTGTGAGGACACTGCAGGTTTGTAGTCGATAATTGCGCCATTCCAGGGTCACATGAAGAAGACAAACATCTGAAGGATTTAGTTTGATGTAACAAGATCAAGAGGTTACAGACAAAGAAGCAAATTTAACCAGTTAAGCTGATGTCAAAATAATAACTTAGTGGTTTTCCATTAAAGGTATTTGTTTCCCTCCAGTGTGACACACACAACAAAAGAAGTGTATTCTGAACCTGAGGATTTCTGGTCCAGATTAGCAAATATATATAATTATTAAACAGGCCAATGAGCTTTGCTATGTTGCACAATTTCTAAACAGACATAGAAGTTTGGTACTGACCTGAACTCACGTATTCATGCAGCAGTATTAACCTGGTCAGGAGCTATTCTCAGCGCAAAGTGCACGCTAACGTGACCAATTTATTAGTGCTGCAAATCAAGCCTGAAAGAAGACATGGTACGTGTTAAACAGGTAAAATAAGGCTTTTATCTTATGCAATGTAATTACACACATTAAGTAATGGTTGTCTTAGTGTTTAACAGACTCTGGTTTGACATCAGATTAAATAGGTCAATGCACGAGGCTAAAACCTGCTTTTATCTTTATCTGCACCTCTGTACTAGTTTCTCTCCCACATGCAGAATTATGACATTTTCACAGCACACATTTCAACAACACCTCTAACATTTGGCAAATTGTCTATACTTCACAGACGTTCTGTCGGTTCACTATGAAAGATATGGAATGAACTAAAAAGTGGTGTTGGTGACTGTGTTGTTTCTGTCACTTATCAGATCCATTTATGGGACATAAGCAGTGACTACACAACACTACAACGTACTATGACAGTAGTAGTCTCCTTACTTTGTTCTCATGCTCTTATCCCTGAAGCCCTTGACCCTTCAATTCTGGGATGTGAACAATTGTGCCAGAATGATGCTACTGTGGGGGCATCCACTACACTGGTGGCTGCTGTGGATTTGAGCCATACCACACCAGGGCAGAGGGACTGTGCCCCTAGCTCAGAGAAACAAGGAATGGGGGCTGCATGTCATTGTGATAACTGGAGCACCTCTTGCCCGTATTCGACCGTCCCAAGTGTCCCTGAGGTGGCTTGGAGTGAGAGCATGGGCATAACACGTGGGAGCAAAACGAAGTGGGAAAGCTGAGGTAGACATTCATCATTACTCTCCACTATAAGTCCCAAAAGAATCAATCAGGGTTTGTTTCATATCATCATTTTGATATGACTGGACCGGGTAGGGAAGGAGTAAACATTGTCGTTATGCAACTTCCCTCTTGCCAATCAGAGCTGTTCCTGCTTGGACCCCTCCCCTGCTTCAGAGGGATTTATAGTGGCCCTCAGAGCCACTCAAATGTCACTTCAACCTCTCAGAGTCTGCCGTCAGGGATCCACACAGCTGCAGGATCATGGCACCATCGAAGAAGGTACGTGTGGAATTTTGTCCAAACCCATCTTGCAGAATGTCCTTGCAGGGATTGAATACAGATGGAAAGGAGAGAAAAGCTTTAGTCTATTATTATTATTACTATTATAATCTTAGTTAGTTAGTTAGTTAAAATGTCAACCTATGTACCTTGTTTTTAAGCTTTTAACTCGTGTGAAATTTCCTATTTCAAAAGCATGATTGTATAAATTAACGAATAAATAATATTAACATGAAATTAATTCAGATTCATTAGACTGGCTGTTGTTGTTTACAGTAAATTCTTTATAACTGAACCTCAGCCCTTTGAAACTGAGGTGACCTACAGCCAAAGTCTAAATTTCACTTGGGTCTTTCAGCCATGATATGAGCAGTGCAGCTGTTGCGTCGCTCTCTTGTTGACTCAGAAGAACACTATGCATGAAGAATAGTGCATAAACATATGAATGAGCAGCTGGTGTTACTGAATCTTTAGCATGAACGCCGCATCTCCAGCCCGACTAATCTAGCCATGTTCAATCTTATATGTTTGTGTTACCGCAGGGAATCTTAGAGCGTCTTAATGCTGGGGAGGTTGTGATCGGAGATGGAGGTTTTGTCTTTGCCCTGGAGAAAAGAGGCTACGTGAAGGCTGGTCCCTGGACCCCAGAAGCTGCTGCAGAGCACCCCGAAGCAGGTAAGAAATCATCTTGAAATTATGACTTTAATGCCCTTTGTGTGTGCTCCTTGCACATTGCCATTCATGTGTAGTAAATGAACATACTAAGATGTTAAGATGTTGTCTTTCTGTTTGACGGTTTTCAGTGCGACAGCTGCACAGGGAGTTCCTGAGGGCTGGATCTAATGTTATGCAGACCTTCACCTTCTATGCCAGTGATGACAAACTTGAAAACAGAGGCAACAAACTTTGCTACACAGTAAGTTAAAGTGGACGTCATTCACCATTTAAATATGAATTCGCAGAATATCATTTGTACGTTTAAAACAAATGAATAATTTTATTGTCATCAATATACATTTGTGATGTTACAACAAAATTTGTCTTCTTCATTTGACCCGTCCCCCCTTGAGGGAGCAGTGAGCAGCCACAGGCAGCATTAGCGCTGAGTGTCTCGCTCTAGTATGGGGGATGGACTGGGTGCTGCAGCTGGGAATCGATCCTGCTACCTCTGCTTCCAGCCCTCTGCCTTAACCACTGAGCTACCAGGCTGCCTATCTTCAGTGCCCATTAACATTGTCTATAAATAGTTTTGCTCTGTTTCCACCTGTTTCCACCGTCAATCTTCTTTGTGCAGGGAGCTCAGATCAACGAAGCCGCCTGCGATTTAGCACGTGAGGTTGCCAATGAGGGAGACGCTATGGTCGCTGGAGGAGTATCTCAGACCCCATCCTACCTGAGCTGTAAGAGTGAAACAGAAGTGAAGGTCACCTTTAAGAAACAGCTGGACGTGTTTATCAAGAAAAATGTGGATTTCCTTATTGCTGAGGTAGAGCAAACTCTTATGTGTCAGCTTATTATAGCTTATTCATCACATATTGAAAGCACTTCAGCTTGACTGGTTGGTTTGACTGAGTGCTGCTGATTCTCTCCTGCAGTACTTTGAGCATGTTGAAGAGGCTGTGTGGGCTGTACAAGTGATGAAGGAGACAGGAAAGCCTGTAGCTGCTTCTCTGTGCATCGGACCAGAGGGAGACATGCACGGCGTGTCACCTGGGGAGTGTGCTGTCAGGCTGGTCAAAGCCGGTGAGTGTGAAGTAAAAGAACGTGAAAAGTGAGATTTAATTTTTAGCTTCTCTGTAGAATATTTCTTAACGTGTTACAACATTTGGTGGCAGGGGCAAGATTGTGGACCTGGTAGACCAGTGATGCATGTAAGCATGTATTTCTGCAGGTGCCCAGATTGTTGGAGTCAACTGCCACTTTGACCCCATGACCTGTGTGAAGACTGTCACAATGATGAAAGAGGGAGTGGAGAAGGCTGGGCTGAAGGCTCACTACATGGTGCAGCCCCTGGCATATCACACCCCGGACTGCAGCTGTCAGGGATTCATTGATCTGCCAGAATTCCCGTTCGGTAATACTACAGTTCACTCTTCTGCTTTAAAGTAAATGTAATGTTCTCATGCTCTGAAGTTCTCTGCTGATGCGCATGATCTGTGTTACACATTTCACCACAAGCAACCAAATGTGTGTCAAACTAACTCGTCTGTTAGGTCTGGAGCCAAGGATCCTGACCCGCTGGGACATGCACAAGTACGCCAGAGAGGCCTACAATGCTGGCATTCGCTACATCGGTGGCTGCTGTGGATTTGAACCATATCACATCAGGGCCGTTTCAGAGGAGTTGGCCCCCGAAAGACGCCTCCTCCCAGCTGCATCAGAGAAACACGGCAGCTGGGGTGCTGGTCTGGAGATGCACACTAAGCCCTGGGTCAGAGCCAGGTCAAGAACAATCTTTAATTTGTTAAATTATCTACAAAGTGTTTGTAATGTTTCTGCAAACTCAGAAATAACTCATGAGTATTGTTTTTTTTCACCTTTGTAGAGCACGCCGTGATTACTGGGAGAACCTGAGGCCAGCCTCTGGTCGTCCCCAGTGTCCTTCCATGTCTGTCCCTGATGGCTGGGGTGTTACAAAGGGCCATGCTGATCTCATTCAGCAGAAAGAGGCCACCTCTCAGGACCAACTCAAAAAGCTGTTTGATAGGTCAAAGAGCCACTAAGACAGTCTCCGTCAGTTTCCTTCAGATCTGGTGGCATAGTTCAGTCAGACAGTTGTGGTAGGAGCTACTGGTGCTGCAGTAAAAAATGTCAGGGGCCCAATCTTCACCTGATCTGTGCATCTGTTGGTTGTAAAACTGTTAAAACTGTAAACTGTTTATGTGAAGCATTAGTGTTTTCTCAGGTTAGGATTCGGGAATTTTTTATGAAATAAGCTCCAATAAAATGTGAACTGATTACTTGACTTTTAATCTTAATATCGCTTCTTCTATGATTTGTACAGTAGATATATGATTACAATGGCACCCATCGCACAAATAAAGTTATAACTAGGAAAAACATGCAGAAACACATTCATAAATAAAATAAATTTAGACTCACAGGTCAAAGCTTTGCAAAAATCCAGCGCAATTAGCAATAGCGTTAAAAGATTACTAGATAACCGAGTAACAGCTTATTACAAAATACACAAAGCATAAACTGGCTTCATCAGTTTGTCCCATAATTTAAAAATTACCATAAAGGGTAAGAAAGATAGAAATCCTCTTCCTCACATGGAAGAGATAGCAAAGTGTTTAATTGTTTCTGAGTGCAGAGTTACACATGCAGGTTAAAGAGTTTGCAAAGCTTCAGAGAATTGTGCATTAACTTGGGAATCCAGTAGAGGGCTCTGTTGTGATTTGCTTCATCTCGAGAGCCTTTTAAAAAAAAGTAGTTCCATCAGCTGAACAGTAAACAACAACTTGAGATGTGTGTTACTGTTTCAGCCCTGTTGTGACCATTTAAGGCTCCACGAACTAATTAGCAAGACTTGCTCAGCATCTTATGATTTAATCTTGAGTTTACAAATTCTGATCAAACTCTTAACGAGAAGCCAAAAAGTACAATATTTATTCTGCTGTTAACACTAAATGCACTAAATGCAAATGAATAAGAAACTGAACTTAAATCACTGAATGCAAATATCAAGTACATCAGGTCTCTCAGTGACACTGTCACATTTTAAGCTTTGAATCACATTATTTATTATGTACTCATTTGTTTTAATGTTAAAGTGCAGTTTTCCTGATTTCTTTGACAGTTTTCTTCATATTGAGTAATTACCATTCAGAAATCATCAGATAAGACAGTATGAATCAGATTTAATTTTTTTTTTTCATTTAATCATTCCTGAGTGGCTTCACTGACATTTGACAAGTAATTGTCACAAGTATAATAAATTTGTTTTAAAACAGTGCACTTGTACGTATCCTTTGCTGTGACATTTTTCTAAGTGCCACAGGAATCTTCATCAAATCTAGCAGTCTTTTTTAAAAAAGGCTTGGCCACTTCTGCTCTTTACATAATTAGGTTAATTATATAATTTAAAAATTGTTGAATCTCATAATACAACATACAACACATTTAGAAACAATTCAATTTGAATATTTATGCGTCATTTTGCTTGGTATCCTAAAAATATTCGATATGCAGGTTCCATTCAAGTTTCTGCAGGAATTGTTGACGTTTATTAATTTAGTAGTCTATTCATTCTCAAGGGAGTTCCAACCAACTCGGATGTAATATATCTCCGGCCGCTAGTATGCGCTGTGGCGACTTTCTCCGCTGCC
>JAUMHF010000026.1:15488330-15501442 GCA_032359275.1 Microctenopoma steveboyesi | reverse complement strand
CAGGTGTGATCAAGTATAATACTGCTTGTAGTATTTCATCTAAGAACCTGAACTGTGACCTGAGTACTGTACTTCTATAGCAGCCATTCTTCTCGTATTCCATCTTCTGCGGTATAGAGGATCTCTGCGGCCTCCCTCGTCTGTGATTGGACCGACGTTGACCACGTGACTATGTTTCCAGCTTTTTTTGTCTTTCAAGGCGGAGTTGAATTAAAAATAGGGTAGAATATTTGTCTTTGCCCTTGCGTTGTATTCGCTATTGACATTTTCGGTCAACAAACAAATTATATCCTTGTCATTTAATTGCTTTATTACGAATAAACGCATCTGGAGCCTCGTTGGACCTCGTCTGACTGGCTTTATCGTAGATTAATGTCTTTTATTGGTCTATTTTTGTTAATCATTTTCTGAAAGGAAAATAATTTACAATCTGCAGCGTTATGGCCTGAGATTTGACCTACCGTGACAGTCTTTGGGACCTGGGATCTGGCCATATAGGTAACGTAACGCTAATAAAGAGTCGGTGTTTAGGCGAAAATAACCAGTTTATGCCCTCTCGTCTAGTCTACATATAAAAGTGTGTAATTGATATCTCTGTCTGTTAATCATATCCTTTTATAAGGATGAAGTATTTGAGCACATTCATCCTAAACCATCCTCTGCACCGCTGTTTAAGTTATGCTGTAGTGTGGACATGGTTAAAAATTAAAGCGACAGCGCCGCCCTGTGGTGTGTTTCAGCCTCTACGGGCCCTTTGAACACCGGAAGTGAAACTGTGAGGTCGTCATGGGGAGCAAAGTCAGCTCCAAAATGGCAGCTCCCACCGCCAGAGTTATTCAGGTATTATTGCTTATGATTTTTTTTAAACACTCCAAACTTAATTGTGTGAAGAGCAGTATAATGTCAAACCCCGCTTATTTTGTTGTCCAAATTGGTCGGACATTGATATTAGCGAGGCAGACATAGGGTCGTATTCTTGTTGATGTCCTTGTGAAGTCACAAAACACACGGTTATCTCGTGATTGAACATGTTGAGACAACAGCAGTAAAGTTATTTTACAGAATCATAACTAATATTTTCTCTGTTGTGGAAGTTATATGTTAGCTCAGTCTTTCGCAGCAGTGTGTCGAGGAGGTAGCTAGCTAACCATTAGCTAACTATTTACACATGGTAAGGTCATATCACGGTGTAGGCAGTAAAAGCAAGAAATGTGTTCTTTATAATAGTAATTCCGTTTTTTAGCATTTCACTTAAAGAGCATAAAAAAGAAGCAGATAAACTTTGACAGTCTGTACACAGTCACTCTTTTGTTTTATTGTGTTTTGTCTTTATCAGGATGCTGTTGGAATGATTGTCAGTGTTCAGCTTTTAATGATTAGTTATTGCGCTTCCCTGAGGCTACCGACCCCAGAGCAGGGAAGCTTTGCAGCATGGCTCAGCTTACAGTAGTGAACCATCCTTGTGGTTATAATAAACTAGGTAACATTTTGATAACGGCTTGTATGCAGCCCGACAGATTATGTTTTAATACTCTGGTGCCCCTAAACAGGTGGTTAAAGGGTGAAGAGGTTGTTGCTGAGATGGTAGGAGTCCTCCAAGGTGCACCATAAGAGGTTGTTGTCGTGTTATAGAAGGAGTTTTGTGTCATATGTCTCAGTCCCTAACATATGTGTACACTGGTTATTTTCATAATGTATTACTACTAACTTTAGGTTTATCACAATTCTCAATTTAAACAACTGTTGATTTTGTTTGTATGTGTGTGTCTGTGTGTGTGTGTGTGTGTGTGTGTTTACAGGCTGTTCGGCCCCACGCCCCTCTGATCAAGTTCCCCAACAGACAAGGTATTGCAAGGCCTAATGGTGAGTAATAGTTCATGTGATGATGGTGAAGATGGTGTACTACTGGTACTTCCTGAACTCTTTTTTGTTCCTACCGGGTCAATATCACTTCAGATAGGATACTTGCAGTGAATCTGGAGCAGACCCCTCCGGTGCGCTTTGAAATGATCTATCAGTAGATTTTATTATAGGAACTATAATTTAAATCTATACATTGGCAAGCACATGTATGTATGTATGTCCAGTACTTAGACAGATGTAATACTACACATGAAAGTACAAGTACAAGGCCTAAACAGACACGATCTTTTATGTTCCCATGTTTTCCACAGTGTGGTTTCTCAGTTTTCTTCAGTAGCTTTGTAACAACAGTATTTTTTGTCTTTCTCTTTTCCAGCCCAAGAAGCCCTGAAAATGTTAGCAGTTAACTTTCCACAACACAATGCTCCCAGTTCACCGTCAGCTGCCATATCACCTACATCATCAAGACCTCATGTAACTTTGACCCAGATCTCTGGCACACCAGATACTCTGGCCTCTGTTCAGTTACTGCCTGCAAGATACCGCAGGAGACCGTTGACAGAGAATGAAATGGACTTCATCCAGGTGAGGGCTGGAACCAACACCCCGAAAGTCACTCGTCAGAACAACGTTGTCTATAGATTATAGATTTTAAGTGTTGTCTGCCTCAGTGAATATGAGTAGCGCAGTTCTTCACTGCAGTAGATTGTAAGTTTGGCTTTGTACTTTAGAATAGTGAAACTAGTTTACTGTAACGCTGCATCCCCACCTGACGACCACCTGACTGGGAAAGCTCTTTCACAGAGTGCGTCCGTGAACATGTCGGGTTTGAGGGGCTTTCATGTTGTATTTGATACGAGTACCTGTACATTTATTTACAGATTTGTATTGTTTCTGTCTCTTTACTACAGCGGGGTGGACCAGAGTGACGGGAAGCATCAGTAACTGCAACCAAAGTACTTATCTGTTGGAGACGCTGTTCCCCAGATGCTAATGCCATGAGACATAATGTATAATAAATATTAAATAAATCCTGTTAAATGTAAGTTTATTTTAAAATGTTAAATCTTCATTGTATTTTCAGACATTTCCACTGTGTTACACCTGTAGGTTACACTTATAGGTTTTCCTCATTAACTCAACTGCCACTGCAACTATTACAGATCTGTTGTTTATTAAAACTTAATTATGTGATTTTTCATTCATGAACATTTTTCAGACTCTTTTTAATTTTAAAATATAATTAGCTTGGACAGCTGCCTCCAACCATGACGCTCTGGTAGAGGAAAGGTAATTACTGGAAGGTTCCTTTGGGTTTTCATGAATTTCACTACAATAAACTGGTTTGTTTGTTGGAGTTAGTGTTAAATAATGAGTAACACGGTGACTGGTGTAAATGATTAAAGGAACATTGTTCTGATGATTAACAAAGATTCATAGAAGCCCAGGAAAGCAGAAGATAAGAACATCAGTCTTCAACAGATGATATTATATTTAGAATGAGTTATAAGTGTTTATTGTTACCGTTGCTGGCATGCTCTAAATGGTAAACATTACCACCACTGAAAGTTCACAACAGTGCAGTATGACCAGTTAATGTGTTACCGGTTATCTAACTAGGAGATTCAGTAGGCTTTTTATTTCTCTGTCGAACATTGGCACAAGTAGTACAGACATGACAGAAAGGCCAAACGTGAGTCTACACTGCACCGGTCTGGCTGACAGATTGTCATCTTAGTCTCTACTAGAGCTGAGAAAAGCTCACAGTGTTAATTTTCTCCTCTTGCCATGAAATGATCAGGGAGATGTCACATCCACGCAAAAAACACGAGAGAAAACGTTTCTGCATTCATAAGCAGCAAATGAAACCAGCAGCTCCTAAACACATGAATGACTTTACAGAACACAAAAATACCTCTGAATGCTCAAAACCCTATGTCACACACAACCGATGAACAGGAAAGTGCAGTATATTCGTATATTATTAGTATAAACACTTACAGCAACAGGCTCAAATCACAAATGGGCACAACACTAGAAGAAACACTGAGGTATGCATTAGATCTGAGTAGAATACTGTGTCCTATGTGTGTTTGGGTTATTATCCAGGAACATTTACAGGATTTGTGGATCAGAACGTTTTTTTGCAAATGCCAGACAAAACATTGCACTTGAAATTGGAACAGAAGCAAACTGTGCTTTTATCAATTGCTTTGTTCATCCAGTTCCTCGAAAGCAGGTAGGAAGTCAGCGATGGTGTCCACCACATAGTCAGGTACCAAGCTGTGGTTGGTGGTCAGCTCACTATTCCGATACTCATGGGCCTCCTCGATCTGAGACACACCGGTGAGAGTGAGCATGGTGTCGAGGCCGCAGTTCGACCCAAACAGCATGTCCGTCTCGAGACGGTCCCCGACCATCAGGCACTGGGCGGGGTCCACTCCCCTGAACTGACTGGAGATGCACTCGAACATGAAGCGGCTGGGCTTGCCGATCACAGTGGCCTTCCGTGCAGAGGCCACCTCCAGGGCTGCAGTGAGGGACCCAGATCCTGCCAGGAGGTAAAGATAAGAGCAAGGTTAGAGTTCAGCTGAATCTTACAGGACACCCTGTCCTCCTAAAGCCCTATTTACATCACTACGATGATCTACCTACTTTGATTTCTGATTGCAGTGGTTCCCAGAGAGCTAGTTTAACTTCAGCGCAGCATGAAAGTCAGAATATTGAACTTGCTAAACTGGCCACTACACCATGACCTCAAACTCCACGAAAGAGTTGTGTCAGGTTCATTTTGGCAATTTGACAAAGTAAATAATGTATGCTGGGTTTGACCCTTCTCTGCAAAACAGTTCAAATGTCTTTAATCAAACGGTCCATGGGGCATATTCCTGCCACACACGTGGTAGTGACTGGGACCTTAGGTGGCAGGTTAAATACACTTTAGTCTATTTGCAGCGTATCCATCAGTGAACAGGTCTATACACAGTAAAACTACTCGAGCTACTAAAGCCATAGATCCACTAGAGGAAACCTTTGATGCAGTATTCAGAAACAATCAGTATGAAAATGCTCAAAGCTGTGATCAAGGCTCTGTTCAGTGTCCAGCGGGAGCTTTCAGTCCAAACATGTGAAAACACTGCAACGGTCCCGAACCTGGCTGAAATGTGCAGCACTGTGCAGAGCTAAACCGAACCGGGCCAGCGTCACTAACCCTCCACATCAGCAGCGTACCTGGCAGGATCCTCCCACCTGACAGAGGGTGCCAGGGGTCGTTGTCGGTGGCCAGGAACAGACAGTCCGGGTCCCTCAGGTAGCACGAAGCTTTGGCCAGTTTGAGAAAAGTCAGTTTATCGTCGTGTCCCACCAGCACCGCCTTGACGTCCGGGGCCAGGGCGCAGTCATAGATGGTGGCGTCCGGATCGTCCGCCTCCTCCACGCAGGGGATGCCCGCCTCCTCTAGCTCGCGGCGCAGCCCGTCGCAGCCGAGGACGAACACCTGTCCGCGGACTTTGACCACGTCCCTCAGGTAGAGCGCGGAGCAGTAGGACGAGCTGAAGATCTGCTCCAGCATCACGTCCGTGAAGCCGAGCCGGTAGAACTTGTGCACGTAATTCTCGCGCGGCCTGGTGCAGTTGTTGGTGACGAACACCACCCGCTTTCCGCGCCGGATCAGCGAGTTCACCACCTTCGCCGCGCCCGTGATGGCCTTCTCTCCGTGCCATATGACCCCGTCGCAGTCGAAGAGGAAGAAGTCCTTCGCCTCGAGCAGATTTCTGATCTGCGGACCTCGAATTTTCTGGCAGCCTTTGAAACCAAAGGCGCCTGCCATCCCGGCGGTTTCCTCGGTCCCTTCCGTGTTTCGCCCGCTAGTGGTTACCCATGCTGAAGGCAGGTGCACAGCGTTGTGACAGCAGCGGGGGAAAGCCTCCTGAAAAACAAAGCAATGGCAGGAAATCACATTGCGGAGTCCTTGGTGCGGCTACAGGAGCGGACAACGGGCTACATAAACATTGACGTGTCGCCACGCCCACACTGTCAACACCAGCCAATCACATTAGAGCGCATTAGCCAATCACAGGCACGTGTGTCACAAGGTTTTAGCAGCAACATCTTCTGGAAATGAAACGCGCCCATTTGATTGATGTGCACAATTCTAAAGATGGCATGTGTTTGAGCGGGTAAATAAAAACACACATGTTTAGATATAAAAGCCTGCATCTTTCTCAGGGGAGCTTTATCCAGTAGATGAAAAACTCTTTTGCTCTACTTTTTTTACATCCTTCTTTTGTTTCTGTGAAGTTTGCTTTCTTTCTTTCCATGTCCTGTGCTGCACTGCCTCGTGTGCAAGACACGGGAAGATTGCTGGCACCTGCAACTGTCAGACGAACAGACGAATGAATTGCTGGGAGGGAATGGACAGCTGAATAGACAAAGAGCAAGCTGTGCTAATTGGTCATTATTTCCTGGATGATCTATATTTTCCTCCCTGCTAGCTCCCAACACAGATGTGAGGAGTGGGAGGGCGGGCAGAACAGAGGGGATGAGGTCCTTGGCTTGGTCCACTCTAAACAGCAGCTTATGCACTGAGCGTGATCTTTTTGTCTTTTTATAAAGGGGTTGGAAACTCAGTGGAAACCAGCAGAGGGGGAGGGGGCGTGAGGGTCAGAGTTGAGACTTGAAGGTGGCTGGTTGGAAATAACCAAAGCTTTATGCTGCCACAGCCACACACATAAACACATACTTGTGTATAATATAAAAAAATGTGCAGACAGAGCAGAATATTCAGGTATATTCTGTGACTCTAACAAAGCTTTGTTTATAGGAGCCAGGCAAACAAAGCCACGCACAAAAACACTCTCAGCATTTATCTGACATAACATGGCTATTTAGATACATGCAACAACAAAAGTACAAAAGCATTGCTTAGTTAGGGTGTATGCATGTGTTTGTGTGCACACTGACATCACGGCGCTGCAGAACAAATGAGATGTCAAGCAGACACAGTGACGCTTGGAGGGAAGAGGGCAGCATTAGGGGGTTCTGCTGACGTGAACTGGAAATATAGACCGTGAAATTAGTTTCAGTTTGTACAGATAAGTTCCATGGTGGTAATGGACAACGTCATTACGTGGATTTCTTTGTACAATATAAACCTTTTCAGTTTTGTGGTAAAGGGTGACTTTATTATAAAAGAAAGAAAGAAGAAATGAATTTAATGTGAATTTAAACCAGTTGCGTAAACACATTTTATTAGCCTGTTATCAATGATTTGATGTATGTACGTAACAGCAACATGTATGACTCAGTTACATCAACAATGGTTTGTTCATTGGACACCTTCAGGGGAGCATGGATTTGTTGTTGAAAGGTTCTGTTAAGATACCAAGTAACAGAAGTATCGCTGCAGTGCTGCTATAGACTCTTTTTGTGTTGCTCTCTGCCCTTCTTGTTCCTACAGCAGGTCCAGCAGAGAACTATAGGTCCAAGCAGCCCCAGAGAGAGAAGGAGCACCAGGTCCAGCATGTATCTCTGATGCCATGGCTGAGTCAGTGAAGCAGGCCTTAAATGACTCCCATTTCCACTATGCAGGATGTGTTCCACCCACTGGACTAGTCGAAGGGCTGGAGGGACAGGATGCGACTTGTGGATCCTGCTAAGAGACAAAGCTGAAGACTTGAACCTATAGAAAGAGAAATCATCAAAAAAGAAGAACAGGGTAGAAGTTACAGATATCTCTGTGTTTAACTGGCTCACAAATAATGCCCAGCCCTCCGGCCACATACCTCATGTCTGCTATGAGTGTTTGAATAGTGGAGCCGAGCAGTTCTCTGGTGATGTGAGTGGACTTGATGGTGAGGCCAAGTCCCCTTGCCTCAGCCCTCACAACATTATCAAACTGATCTCCAAAGAGAGGGATTCCCAGCACAGGAACAGCGTGGTACACCGCCTGGAGCAGGCTGTTTTGTCCACAATGGGTAATAAAGAGGCGGACTTTTGTGTGACCTAGGTCAAACAGAAACATACATCATTTCTGAGTACGAGTGTCTGAGTGTAGTACAGGCTGACAAAACCTACAGATGAGAACAGTCTGTCTTTAAGATAAAGGTTTGATTATTGCTACTCTTTAGTCTGCTAGACAATCTGCAATCCCAGCAATAAATAGACTTTTCTACTATAACGCAATATAGTACAATGAACAAAAATAGGCCTTTAGGATAAGCAGGCTGTTCCTACCCAGCAGGTCATTAAGAGGCAGCCAGTCCACAAGCCTGAGATTGAGAGGTATGTCCAGGTGAGATGGCCATCGCGTGGAATCATACCTTCGAGCATAACACATCAGGTTTGACAACATAGTGTTTGTGCCTTTTTTCCCATATTTATTTGTTTAAAAAATGAGATCTGTAACACAGCAGATTCAAAATGACATTCTAGGCCTATTTGATTGATTGAATTCACCTCCATATCACCCCCTGAGGGATCTTAGAGAAGCCAGCCACCAACTCTACAAGCAGCGGGTCCACAGAGACCGAAGACACCATTGAACCCAGAGTCACAACGATGAAACCCGCCTCTCCAAAACTGGAGATCCACAACTCAAGATCCTGAGGGATCAAAAAGTTGGTGTTGAGGAACATTAGCAGAGTGTTGGGTGAGGCAGGATGGGAGCAATATGGTGCAAAAGTAAAGAAAGGTATTTTGGAATCCTCACTTTCACAAACTTATTTGGATAAATACCTGTTCCAGAGGATTTGCAGGTTTGTTCAGAAGACCCCCCACCAGTAAACTGTATGGCATGAGAGGCTGGGGGAACTCCAACGAGAAGTCAGTGTTGAAGGCCCAGAGTTCAGCTCCTTGATGTAACTCCTCCAGATCAAAGGGTGCGCCTGACTCAAGGTGGTGCTCAGCTACTTCTCTAAACGTTGACCATACAAGTTCCCGAC
Source organism: Microctenopoma steveboyesi (assembly GCA_032359275.1). NCBI lineage: Eukaryota > Metazoa > Chordata > Actinopteri > Anabantiformes > Anabantidae > Microctenopoma > Microctenopoma steveboyesi. The sequence continues at coordinate 15,492,638 of JAUMHF010000026.1, read as the reverse complement.
CTTTCATATAAGCATGGATGCAAGACTCAATAAGAGAAGCAGCAACTGTGTGCACCCAGTATTTGCTGAAAGCCACTGCATATTTTACATATATTATTCGTTTTACTGTGATGAATTTCTTGTTAATGGGTCTCAGCTTAACCAGTTTCTGGGTAGTTTCATATACACACAAAGAGCTTTCTTCCAGAAATGTAGAGTAGGAGGGTATTACAAACATAATATACAGCATACGCAGTACTCCTTTTCAAAGTAGAAAACAGGAGGATAAGATGTGATTATGTGTACTATTAATTAAGCTAGATACTAGACATTTAGTGATCTCACGTGTAACATTGTTCTTACCTACAGGAGCAAGCAAAGAGTAAAAGAGGTTCTGTGCACGACCCCAGAGGTTCATGTGGTCAGACAGATGTGAGCCGAAGACTGGGATGTAGGAGACTGGGCTGGGCAGAGCAATGGACAGAGGACCGTTGAGAGTGCCAGGATAGAAAGCCACATATCGGACACCTGTGAATCAAGAATAAAGTCCATGGAGGCTTTGTATTAAAAAATACTATATTACTGTATTAATTATAAAAGATGATAAAGGATGATCATACTTATTTAACCAAATTGATAATCACAACAGATGTACCAAGTTTGTGTGCCAGGATGAAGGAACAGGGGTTAAAAGCATCGAGGATGGTGATGTCGAAACGCTCCTTCTGAAGGAAACTTATTATGTCGTTGTCCCCTAACAGCTTGTCACACTGATAGGACAAATGCCTCATGAAGTTTAAAAAAGTGGTAAAGCCATACCTGAGAGAGAGGATGGAAAAAAGAGCAGTGACCTAAAACGGAGTTGAGCCTGATGTCAATTATTCATATTTGAAGGGTTCCGAAATCTCAAGCAGAATCACAATCACAATACACAGACTGACCAGTTTTAGTAGTTGTTTTTATCCCTAAATAATTGTTTTAAAATCAATGTGATACCTTCCCAGTAAAAACTGTGTCTGTTGCTCCAGGAACCCGTCATTGTATTCTTTGATGTATTTCTCTCCTAAAGACCAGGTGCTTGTCTGGTAACTGTCTACACGGTCTGCATAGGAAAAGCCTGAGAAGAATTCAACAGAAGCGTGCTGGATGTATAATATAATAGCATTTGTATTATAGCAAATATGAGAAAGCTGGGTGATATATTATACTTATAGAGTATACCTGTAATAACGGGGATGCCCAGTTGTAGGAGCATGCGGACCTCGTGGCCTTGCAGGTGTAAGTTATGAGAAATCTCATCTAATAACAAGTAGTGGCTTCCTCCTGTGGTAGAGCGTAGCTGGGAGTTATGTATGCTTTGCAACATACAATAAGAATATGCATATAAAACACACACACCACTTTAACAATGTCTTGTATTTTGTAGATCAGCAGTCTGGGAAAAGCTGCTTTGTCTTCACGTACTTTGGAACCAATATTTACACATGAATATCTTTATCCTTAACAGTCACTACTCACCAATTAGACAAATAGTCAGGATCTTGGCAGACTGAAGTACTGGAAGAGCCAGAAGAAAAAACACCCAAAATGCAATCCCCATGTTGTTGTTACAGTAACACAAGCTGATCTGCAGAGTCCTCATAAAAGCATGCAATTTGAAAATCAACTGTAATAAATAGGTGAACACAGGTGGATGTTTGCCAAATTTAACTTAGGGCACAGCAAAAAGGGAGACCCAGTGAGCCACTGCAGTAGATGCTTGCTGAAATCCAGTTGTGATCCAGAAAAAAGGGAAAAAATTCTTTTCACAAGAAGTCAGCACATGATTGCTAAAATGTGAACAAATGCATTCGTAGTAAAAAAAACAGTCAATGCAGCAGGAGAAATCCCAAATAATAGTTTACCACAAATAAATCCAGAATGATTTATTTTCGAACATATGAAAAAAGTTCCAACATCAAGATGCTGATTTATTCCTTTCTGAGGTCTTTTTGATGCAATTCAGTAAATAGGATTCTGTCTGTGTAACACGTGAAAGACTGTCTCTAAAAGTCAAACACTGAGAAGTCCGAGAGCCCTGGACCTGCAGTGATAATGAAGTGAGGGAGACAGAGAAAGGGCATCGAGACAGTGGGGTGGGGTTTCTCTAAGTGTTTGTTTGAACAAACAACACAAATGAAACAGGAGTTAAAATCCCTTGAGGCTGCTGAGAAATGTTATCTCCTCCATCAGCTATAGAAAAGCAGCTAGTGATAATGATTGATTGATGATTGATGATAAATTGTTGAGACACACATAATGTTGTGTTAATAATAGCTTTGTCTTAACAAAGCCATTAGATAATTATACTGGGTTTTTAAACATCTCCCTATTTTTAAAAATAACTTTTTTATTTGAAACAACAAGTATATTAATAATTGGTAGACAGACATTAGTTGCTTAATAGCGCAGTTACAACAACGCGTCAGTGCTGAATGACTCGAACTGACATTGCCCTGGTGAGCTGTTGCTGGTGAGTCAGGCTTGACATGTAGGTTATCCTGGACAATGCACTCATTGTAGCCACAACCAATGCTTTTCTGTATCAGAGAGGTCATTAGAAAAACAAGTCAGTCAGAAAAACCGCTGGTGTGTATCAGGGGGGAAAAAAGCACAGGGGTCTATCCTGCCATCATCAATATTATTTGCTGTAATTTATCAGTTAAAGACATTTTACATACAGAAACAAGTTACGATAGCAAATGTATTTTTTTTTCAATACTGAAATAAGTAATACAGCAGAAAGCAGACACATCAAATATAAAAGTAACAGGGATCCTGAAAGAGTTCATGCAGCCAGCAGTATGTAGTCTACGCGTGGGGTACACTGTTTGTCTATGCTGTCAAGCCGCTAGCCTCTCCCTCATCCTCATGGGCCAGTAGCAATGTATGAATGTTCTGACAGAAAGACACAGAAAGGGCATAAAGGATGGGGAGGGAAAGAGAGATGAGAGATGGAGGTGAACCCTCATGCAAGCTTGCCAGCTTTAAAACATTAATGAGACAAATGATGCACATGTGGAACATCTAGATGATAATTACAGCACGAGTGAGTGATCACAACGTTGGCGTGCTCAGCCAACAAATCAAACAATGTAGAAGCAGAGCAAGTAAGAAAAAGATCAATATACGTACTACAAGTTGGTATTGTGTTGAGGTCTTTATCAGGTTCTCAATATAAGGATGCTGAGAGAGAATGGAGAAAGGGACACGCTCTGCAGGGTTGTAGCCCAGCTCTCTGAATACATGTACCACGTGCTATAAGAAAAGGGAAGAATTAGCATTTTAACCCTTAATAGGGTTATTGTTTTAGCTTAGAATTTTTAAAATGCCAACTGCTGTAAGTCAAGTAGACTGTATTTTCTGATTTGATAATTACCCATATTATATACTTTAGAGCCTAAATATAATAGGAAAAGCCATTATATGTATATTGAATATACCAGAAGGCCAATATAAATGACATTCGTAAACTTACATATTTACAACATTTAGTAAAATATTCATCCTTAATGAAATTTACTATTTATTTATATACTCTCTAAAAAGCTAGGTTGGAATTTTTCGTAAGGCTATACCTCAGTGAGCTCCTCCTGACCCGGGGGAAGGGGGAAACCACCTTTCATCTTGGTAGCTTTGTGGCAGATGACAGCAAGGAGAGCAGATACAGACACTTCCTGATCTGTCTCTAATGATCCGCTTGACGCACACAGAGTCTCTTTCTTCTTTAACTCGCCCTCAAGTTCTGAGGAGCTGAATTCTGTAGACACTTCTATGCTGGGCATAGACTACATATAAATGGTACAGAGTTTAAACAAATGTATTTTAAAAACAAATTACCAACCACTAGAAAAACCTGACACGTGATGTTAGGTAATCACTGTCAACATTAGAGAATATATACAAATATTTTTTTAATAGCCACTGGACTTGTTTAATTCCTTAAAGAACCACAGTGGCTATCAAAGAAACATTTTTTTTAGATAAACATGACCGGGATGACTGAGAATCTTAGAGAGAGAATATAGAGCCTCTGTTTTGTTTTATAATTCTATAGCAGATGACATTGGGAAATGAGGATAGTGAAACTATAAAAAAATATGAAGATAAACTTCTTTTTCAATGAATTGAAATGAACTGCTCGGGTTCTCTAGATATTTTTAAGGTAAAACTAAAAACGTACCTATTTTCAATTGCGTTTGGGTGTCCTTAGCCCTATAACGCCATTCGTATCACATTTGCTACATGAGTTTCTGAGCTGTCTGTCTAGTCAACATTATCAGTATTTTC
>JAUMHF010000026.1:15455291-15488230 GCA_032359275.1 Microctenopoma steveboyesi | reverse complement strand
CTGTTCAGCACTTTGGTCGACCTCGGTTGTTTTTAAATGTGCTATATAAATAAATTTGATTTGATTTGATTTGATTTTTATTTGAATTCAAAGAAGAAATTCTCATCTTGTTCATTCGTTTACTCACCATGATAAGTTGGCCTGTTGAGGAGTGGTGGAGATGGTGTCCAAGAACTACACTAAGTGCTCTGATGAAGCCCTGTCTGGGGTTAGGGTCAGCTGCGAAGTACTGTAGCATGGACACATAGTCCAGTTGAGGAGCTGGGAAAGAGTGATCTGCAAACAACTGGAAAAAGAACTAGAAAGAAAGAATATAGACAGTGATTTCTCAGTTAATTTAGACATACAGTTAATTTATACACATAACTCTTTCATCTCTACCAATGGAACGTATCAAGCTGACTGCATCTTCTCTTCTCTCTGTGCTTAAGATTGAGTGTGTTTAACTGTGTTTTCATTAGTGTGCAATAACCTAAAAATAAAAATTTATATAACATAATAACATTCACTATATTCCATGGAGGCTATGACCGATAGTTTTATACACTAAATATTTTAACTGAATATAATATGTAAAAAAGCTATTCAAAGTAACTGTATCACTTTGCATATTACTACTAGATGTGGTAGAAGATGCTAATATAGCACCTGACAGACATTGCAGGCTCTTTATTGTTTGGAAAGAGAAGAGTGGGCGATGCTAGATACATTTCTTTTACAATAAGGTCTTATTGCTAAAAGCTTATATCTCAGACATCTAAAAACAATAAGAAAAGTATGTTATGTTGTTTGTCACCTGAATTTCTCATCTCAGGAAAATATATCTACACTGACTTTGAATTAAGTTTTCAGTTACTGCAAGTTACCTTGCGTAAGTTACCAAGACGGTTGTAGGGTAGAGGCTTGGAGGAGTTCTCAGGTGCAAGCTGTATACCCTCATGAGAAAACCATAACTCTGTCTGGTGAGAAAGTAAGCAAACAGCAATTTAAATATATATCTTGTTTTCACTTTATACTATATAATACTACCAATTCTAATAGTAAAAATAATAATACAAATAAAATACTACTACTACTACTAAAAATTATAGGAGCCTTTCTTGACACTTAAGACTCACATACTCACAAAACAGAAGCATAAAATTACTAAATTAATGAAAAGTGCACAATGGAATATAATCAAAGAGAGAACACAATCTTAAAGATGTGGGTTTTGGGTTTGGAAGAGAGACCAATGGTGGATTTGAGTGGATAGATTCACTGAGATGTAAATTTACAGCTGAGTTAGTGTGTAGAAATAGCAAAGACTAAACAATCAAAAGTAGAGCCTTACTTGTAGAAACTGTTCTTCAGTTATGTGGCCTGTGTTGCCACTGTCTGCTGCCTTAAAATGTTGTAGCACAAGCAAAAGCTCCTTTAAGGAAGGAATCGGCCAAGGGAGGGCAGCACTGAGCAAGAACCGACGCCAGTCTATCAGCTTAAACTGGTCTGTTAGCAAGGACACAATCTCCATCAGCTAGAAACAAAAGAGGAAAGGACAGGTTCTCATCTGAGTTATGTAATGTGTCTTTTATTACACTTTTAGACTATGTCTAAGTGTGATGAAGGTGCAGGAATGTTTTGTGTCTTTTTTTGTCCATGTTGTTGTGGTCAGCATGACATGTGACATATGTCATTTTACTTATTTTTTAGTTCATGAATTTGTTTGACACAGGGACGGTTAATGGATAGTACTGTTGCCTAGCAAGGACCCAGGTCATGGCTGGGTGGATGTTCAAAAGTTGTTTACCACATGGTATTATTTAGTGAAATAACCTGAAGAGCAAACTTTTTTGTGTGTTGAAAATACATTCAAGAGCACCTGTGTGTCACTCTTGGTAATCCAGGGCTCAGGCAGGGTGTTTTTGCCCATGTTCACAGAGATATAATCCCTGAGCAACTCGATGAACTCAGAAATGAACATGAGACCTTAGAGAAAAAAGGAAAGAAAGGTTTTGATGAATTGGGATTGGAAACTAGATACGTGATTATTAAACCAAATCACATCATAATATTCACTGTATACACCTGAAGGAGCCCCATGGCACAGCTGCCGGTGCAGTGACTCTAGCTGGGTGATGGTTGGGGTGGAATGTGTGGGAATCTCTAGAGGAGAGGGACGTATAGCAGGAATCGGACTAGCTACCATTCGGCAATCTCCATTCAGATAGAAGTCAGTGTATTCCTGCAAAAACAGATTTCATTCTGCAGTAGCCAGAATGTATAGTGAAGCACACTATACATACTTGGGGAAGATATCATTACAATCTACCAATGATATTATTAGTAATAAAAATTACCAATACAATACAACGTACCAACACCAGCTCATTCTGTAGCTTAGCACCCGCTTCTATGTGGTGGCGAGCCACTTCTGCTAATTGGTCAATACTATAGACAAGGAGAAAAACATGATGAAATAAAAACACTACACATATTCTATGTATAATGACAAAAACTGTTCAACTCTAAATTCCAAAAAATAAAACATCAACACACACTAGTGTGAAAAAGACTTACATAGTGTACATGACCACAGCATTTTGACATAAAAAATATCATTCTTTATGCACTAGTCAAGAATAACACTAGTGAATCAGGGGCAGCAGCACAGTATATATACTGTGTATACACACACACACGAACCATATCACACAAGAACCCACAATTGTATTGTACCTTACCTCTCCATTTCTGCAAGATAGTGTGCTTCTAACCATTTTTTCATGTCGCTATGGGTCTGTTCTGCTCTGTTTTGCAGGGATTGCACCATCACCAGACCATGATTTTTGACCAGTGCAATGCGCACCTTCGCAGCATTCTCTGGACATCACACACATGCAAACAGATGATACAACTAGTAATAGTATATTGACCGGGTATACGCATGTATGCATGTCTGTGTCTAACTGCAAATGCACACACAATACAAAATACATGTTTAAATATTTTTTTAAAACTGAAACTTCTGACTATATGTTAATATAAAGAATAAACATTACTGGATTTTTATGTGTGTATGCATACCTTCATGATCCAGAGCAGCTGCATATTCTTTATGTATTTTGTTTCTGGCTTCTGCATTTTTGTTATTGGCCCTGTCCTTCTCCTTCTGCTCATTTGCCTCCTCCTGTTGGGCCTCTGCTGACACCTGTACACATTATCCATCCACGTGATGAATTTTTATACATATACACATGTACATACATTAGGGCATATATTTGTTCTGCGTTACCAATTTACTGATGGTTCTGAGTGCCTCTTCATAGTCAGAAATCAGTTTTTCATGGGGTAACTAGAGTAAACAATGAAAACGTTATCTCAAAAAAGGTTTATCCAATAGCAACTGGACTTGTAGGTTTCTTGACTACGTTTCACCCTTCTATCCAGAGGGCTTTCTCAAGTCTGACTGACTGGTGTGAGTAGCAGTTTTATAAACCCTGTGGAACCCTCAGGTTGGTTATTGGTGGTCACCTGTGGGTTGTCCTCCCCTCTGGCGTTCACACATGTTAATGTGACCACCTGAGCCAAAGTGTGAACGTTGTGCTTCTAGCGTAGCACAACCCAATAAAGTAACATAACATCAGCAAGACTAAAAACATCTGTAGCAGTCCTTTGTGTGTATTCAAAATAACAACAGTTCCACACCTTGTGAAAGACTTAAAAATCTAAGTGAACTAAAAGTTCATAAAGACAGAACTAACCTTGACAGGATCTGCCTGAGCCTGATCTTTTGTCTTAGAGACCCCCCCAGTGGAGTCAGGATGTCTGGGTTGTAGCGGACTACTACAGATGAGGAGGAAGTTGTTTTTGTGAGTATGTGCTGAGTATTTAGACCACAAGGAAATGACAACATTAATAGCATCTATCAAACAGACAACAAAAAACTTAAATTGCACAATAGACTACACTTGTGGCCTCTGGTTCAGTAATTATTAAAACAAATTTTTAAGTTCTTTTTTTCATTTTAGTTTAGTTTAGTATATTGTACAACTGGTGGTCTGGTAGTTCTGACCACCAGAGCTAACAAAGTATTAACATTGTTACATGTTATTAATAGATTTCTTCTTGCCTCTCATCCTGATCCTTATTTTCTGGAGAGCTCAATAGGGGGATACAGACCAAGTTAAAATTTGGCTCAGGCAACACCTGATTGTACATGTTTGAATAGTAGACTTTGAGAATACAGAGTGTCTTCTGGAAGCGACCCAACTCCACCTATATAACACAAAAACTGGAGATTATGGTTTTTCTGCCAAAAACAGACCCATACTAAAGTCATAAACCAGAAGATAGACATTACCTGAATGAGTATGGAATGGTAGTTGATGAGGACAGCAATGTGCTCCTCTGACCAGCCATTCCCCATAAGAACAGTCCTCTCTTGCTCATGCTTCTCCTTATGCTTATCGCTAATTTCCCACAAACGCTCACGCAGTTCCTGTATACACGTCAAAACACCTACATGTATTTTATAATTTCATTTTTTAGCTCTTTGCACACAACTATGATGATCACCATATGAATATGTATGTACTGTGGCATAATAATGTAAAATTTACATACATCCAGTCTCAAGTGTAGCTCTGTTTTGGTTTCTTCATCTTCCCTTATGTCTTCAGATATGTTGTTGAAGTCCTTCTCCCACTGAGACACTAACTCCTGCTTCAAGTTTGGAAGACCTAGGTAATGCTTGAACTCCTCTCTACAGATATAGAGACCACTAATTGTAATTACGTAGTATTAGATCATAATAACAGACAATATTTATCATTTTAGAATATATTTCCAATTAGAAAAATTATGCCTTTTATTTGTTAAACGATTTATTAATATGAGAGTAATTATGCATCTTAAACTACAAAAAACCAATATAGACTTGGTAAAGCTTGCATAAAAACATTCTCCATTATTCAAACAATGTATTTATTTATCTGTAAATGAATGTTTACAGTACTTACAAAACAGTAAAGTTTTGGCAGCATACCTGATGTTAAATAGATGATGGTTAAAAACAGTGCGCTGAGAACGCAGCTGCTGCATTACTGTCTTTATGTTGCTCACATAAGAATCACATACTGTGTCCCAGAAGGAGCATAAGTACTCTGGGACCTCCTAGAGAAGGGCAAGGGGAAAAGATGAACCAAGTGTGGGAAGATCACGAGAAGGCCTAGAGTGATGCAATAGATTTCACTACGATGCCACATGACATGTATTTTTGTATAACTATTAAAGTAATAGCAGTGGTAGCTCACTGGTGGAAGGGGTTCATCCACATAAACCCAGGTGACTGAACCTGGGCAGGGAAGGGCAGACTCGTGTGGATTCTTGGGAACTCGCTGAGAGTCCTCAAAGGTCACTGAATAAGCTGATGCCTTCCTAGAGGCTCCTATTGATGACCCAGAAAGAAAAATTCATAGTGATAAATCATCTGTGCAACAACATTCACATATTTTATTGAGTAGTATTCAATGATAAATAATAGTCTAATCATATGAATTAAAAGTATGTAGGACTGACACCAAGCATTATAAAAGAGATCTTCAGTCCAGATTCATAATAAAATAATCAGTAATTACTGATCAAATCACCTTTGGATTGTGAGGAGTGTGTGTATCTGGAATTGAACTCTGTGGGAACAGCGTCTACATCTGTAAGAGCTGGAGGTAGGTCTACAGGTGGAGGTGTGGCAGAAGAAGAGGATTCTGAAGCTTTACAGCTGCCCACCACATCTTCAACAGGAGGAGGGGCAAGGGCTGATGAGGGAATATATCGGAACATTGTGAGGAAATATTGTTTCTGGCGACATATTATCTCATATATATCATTTAGAACTAAATTAAAGTAACTGGTTACCTTTTTTCAGCAACAATTGCTTGAGGACAGCCTCAACCATCCTGTAAACCTCATCTTTGTCTACAGCAGCATCAACACGAACCAAAATATTTTGCTTTTCACCAAACCATTTCTCTAGTTTTGGCCAGGCATCCTGAAAAGCTGTGATCCTTATGGGGGATTAGAAGTAAGTTATTACACATATACTCGTGGTATCTAAGTATTTTGTTTACATTACTGATGCATGATTGAACTTCGTATGTGGTTTGGTTTATTTGGTCTAACCTGTATGGAATCTGTGCCAGATACAAGTTGTCGTCTATGGGATAGGAGGTTGTATCAGCAGAATCATGTAACTCTGCACCAGTTGTGGGAATAAGAGAACCACATAAGCATAGAGACACACAATTATTATTTGACAAGTCCTGTTTCTACAAATACCTACACACATCAAGTAACAGATATTGTTTGTGTGCACATAGCTACACAGTAATAATTTCCCACCTGTGTGACTGTATGCACGCTGGACGACACACTCATCTGGGATATTTAGCAGCAGGGCCAGATCCAGTACAGGAGCTTGGGGTGGTTGAGGTTTGGGTGGATTTGGATCAGCAGCAAGTTTTATACTCTTGCTTTCTTTTATGTCATTCTCTATGTCTACAGACCCACCCAGAGCTTTCTCTAGCAGGTGGGCCTGGGTAATATCTGCTGGAAAGCCATCCAGGATCCAACCTGACTGAGCTGGAACCTGCCTATTAAGGGCACAAAACATACATTGTCGCTCTCTCTCTCTATATATATATAAATGTAAAATATAAAAACAGTAGATAAATTCTATGTACAGTATTTTGGTCCAAGGCAGGTTATGCACTTACCTGATAGCCTCCACTATAATGTCCAGTAATAGCTCATTAGGAATGGTGTTGCCTTTCCTCAGCTGTTCTTCTACAGCTTGTCCCTGCTTGGCCTGAGTAGACAGCTCAATAATGGACACATTTAAGTAGGAAAAGTGTGTATTTCACTTATAGATGCACATCAACTCTGCATAAAAATATTCCATATTACTAAATATTGAGTTATCTCCCAAAAGTCATTATTTTATGTGCAAGCAAAGCTCATCATCAGGTTTGTTTGTGATATAAATTGAATATAATGCAACACACTTTTCACACAAACAATAACTTACCATTATGTTTTGCTCTCTACGCTCCTTTACATTGTCAGAATCTATCAAGCAAAAAATTACAAGTTACCACATCAAACACACAAGAATGTACAGTATAAACAGCACAGAATGAAATCAGTAACCCACCAGATTTCAGTGATGTGGTAGACGTGAACAGTTGATCATTGGCTTTCTCTGTCTGCTCATCTGTGACCTGTAAATTTGGTGAATTGTTTAGCACAATGGCAAATCTCTAAAGGCGGTGTTTATATAAGTTAATTGATTTATGACACTGATGGACACTGGTAAGATCTAACTCTGCCACTTGATTAAACTTACAAGAATACTACTGAAACTACTGTAACACTATATTGAACTAACCTCTTTTCTGTTCTGGTAAGCACTTAATGCCTCCTTAATCAGTGTGTCAGCTGATAAGACTTGGATGCCGAGGGCTAAAGCAGGAAAGAAAACATATTCTCCATATTACCACCATGTTACCAGTATATATACAATTAAATAGTGTGGCATTATGTTTGTGTGTGTTGTGCACATTTTCGGATAGCATGCCTTCAGCAATCATGGTCAGACAGGTGGTCTTGCCAGAACAAAATTTGCCCAGGACGCAAGCCTTGAGGGTAAAGTGAGGAAAACAATGTGTGGGGGGCTCCATGAAAGACGGATGAACAATGTTCCTCAGTCGTAGGACAACATGTCCAAGAATGTTGTTGTTGGTTGGGGGTAATTTGGTGACCCCTGCTTCCTCCGGCCATACCCACTCACCTACCATGTTCTGACAAAATAACATTTGGCTAAGACAAGGATGATTTATAATTCATTCTTTGATATGTATTCAAAGACAACTCAGACATTTTGATCTTAATAAAATAAAAAGCTATTTTGACTGTCCTGGTACCACATTTAATCATATTTCAAACTGATAGTAAACTCAGCATTCATTTCAAAATAGGTCTTATACATTACATGTGAGTGGATGGAACGCATTTCATTCATGTTTTAAACTCACAGCGTATTCATCATAGTCCTGATTGTTGAGTATCTCCTGCTTCTCACGTTCTACAGGATCTAGTAGGGTAGAGAATTCAGTAGTGGTCTGCTGGCCCTTTATGGGCTCATAGAGAGGCAGACCACTGAACAGCAATTCCTTCCACTCTCTCATCTGCTTCTCTGGAATCACACTGTACATGACAGCAGAAAAATTACAAGATGAAAAGCTATACTTAATAACATAATTGGTGTTCCATACATTGGTTTCTAATGTAACTCATTTTTTACTAAGCCGGGTAACTGTAAAAAGTAACTGTATTTCAAGAAATGGTTCAAGAGAAATTCCTATAAATGTAGAATCTAGGGTAGCGAGGTATACAATTTACTGAATACTGCGTAGGTGAGCAGGGTTGTGTGGCACAGCAAATGTGTGGAATCAATGTACTGTATTTGATTATGAGAAGAAGCAGACAGGATTTTGATATTGCCTGATTTTATTTGACCACTGGTAACTTTTACAAGAATATTTCAAAACTTAAAATATTTTTTCCACAGGTTTTTGACTTGCATCTGAATTAGCAATGTACTGCAACACCTTCATTTTTATTCAGTGTACATAACACATTTCAGTCAACTATCCAAAATCCCATTTAATGTTATCTCATAGAAATAAATGCATGTACAATGCTAAGCAACGTAGAAACAGAAACAAACCAATACTTAAAGGGCATATTTGATCAGGTTTCTTACCAGCTGTTCTTGTTCTGACTAAACTTATATTTTTTTAGTGTGAAAATTAACAAACTGTATGTGAAAATAAATACGTGAACTCTTTTAAATGAATCACATTCCTTATTTCATTAATAGGACAAATTCGTTTTTTTTTACTGCATACACTAAGTATGTGCTGTAAAGATTTTATTGCTTAGCTAAATTTATTTTAATTTCTGATTCTACTTTTTTGTATAACATTTTTATAGTACAATTTGAAATTTCCACACTCTCGTTAACTGACTGACCAAGAGATCTGTTTAGAACTCATTTTCTATAGCATAGTTAAAAGCAACATTGTTACATCCTACCCAGTGAGAAGTCGATTTTCTCCAACTTTCGTGGCCAAGTCCACTATCTGCTCCAGAATGTCCTTGCAGATCTTATGGTGCTTCTGGTATCTGATCTGACCTCGCTCAGCAGCAATCCTGTTAAAAAATTCAAGCTCCTTCCTGATCTCTTCGGCATGTTCCAACTTAGCCTGCTGAGCCAAAGCCTGTACCAGATGCCAGTCAGAAACATGGAATGAGTAGAGAAGGCATAACATAAATTTTCCCACTAATTATCACTGTTGTAAGTGATTAACAAACATGAAACATCTTCACTCTAGAAGCACATATGCTTTTTTTAGCTTTGCCAAGCAATAGATTGCTCATATTGAAATTTGCAAATGAACTGCATTTTGAATATTGTTACCTAACCGAAATTACACAGTAGGTAACAGTAATTATTTGCGTAAAAGGTAGATGAACAATAAATCCAAAGCATGATTAAATGCTACTTTTTAACTTAATCTGTAAGCTCATTGCCAGGACTTAACAGATAAACACAAAGTTTGTGTCAAGATTTATCTAATTTTAGTTCACTTTTTAAATTTTTTTTATACCAAATTCCTTTCTGATGATATGCAAACTGTCACAACCCAGCCTTTTCTCTCTTTCCTTATGACACCACACCATACTACAACATACTGTATATTATAACACTAACACCATTTTGGATCGTTGCCATCCTGCACTAAATCTGTCAGATCACTGGACGGACTTAATGGATAAACATATAGTTAATGTCAAGATTCCAACAATCTTAATTTACTAATTACTGCCCCGTCTCTCTTTTCATTTATTATACTAAATACCTTCCTGGTGCTATGCACCCCAATCCACCCTTCATCTTTCTCCCTATGACACCACTTAAATTATCACTAATACTATCTAATACAAAGTGACCATAGATAGGATAATTCTTTATTTGTATTCATCCTATCTCACCGCCTCCCTTTCCAGAGCTTCCTGGAAGTCTCTGTCTCTTCTCTGCTGGTACTGCTGTTCCCTGTACAGACGATTTTTCCAGACCACTTCCTTCTGCGTACGGATCTGGAGAAGCTGAGCTGCAAAGCGCTGCTCATGCTGAGTCTGACGTGTGAGGCGCTTCACCAGCTGTTCCTCACGCCATGTCTCCTGCAGAAAGAGGCAGAAGTGACTGATCAGTAGATTCATTTTGGATTAAAATGCTTAATGTCAAACAACACACTGGATAGGACAACATAATATATGCAAGATATATTTAAGAAATCTTCATTAGGGTCTACAAAACAAATGGATGTGTGACTAGATATGAATGACAAGAAAAGGATTCAGACTCAGACTGTACTCATGGTAATTGAATGTCTCCTAATGTTTCTTAACATTAGATACTCTATATTAACATTTCTCTGTGAGAGTAGTTTCACCTCTTGGGCTTCATGGGCCTTGAGCTGCTCAACCAGGAACCTGTCTCGTCTTTTTCTTCTCTGCTCATTGGCTGTAGCATTCTCCTCCAGCCTTTGTCGAATTTCCTGTATATATTTGCTATTTGATTGTAAAATCAGCTTTGTTCCACTTCCTGGGACCTCACAGTCTAGACTACTGCCAAAAAGAGGGGAATCACCATGGAAGGACTGGCCACTACAATTTAAAAGGATAAAGCCACACAAAAATGATTTATTAATAACACACGTATAATATTCATTGAGTGAATGGTAATTGTTTGCTCACCTTGAAGAAGAAGCTAAACCAGAGGTAACCAGAAGTTTTTTCCTGCTTGTCTCAAACTGGTCAATTTCAGTCTGCACCTTCTGCTTTGACAAAGTGGACAAAAATTGCGACAATATCAGAAAGACAAATAAACCGTTGCCACTGTCTGTTTCTAAATAATTTATGGAATAACAAATGTCTTAGGAATAGCACTGTTGTGTACAGAAAACCACAGACAGATGGTATATATAACAAGCTATTTTTTTGAGAAGGAACAACATTCAGAATGTTTTTAAAGACAGGACTTTTTAAAATTAAATTATATGGCCAATACTGTGATCTCAATGACCTGATGTATACTTAAGGCTAACTATCAGCCAGTGCTGATTTGTTAAACCTTTGTGGGAACCACTCTACAACTCACCCTTTTTCAGCAATGCAAAAAATGAATTCCCTGTGTAATGGTAAATTCTCACATGTGCCTGTTGTTGTCTGCGTTGCTGCTGCTGCAGTCTCTTCTTTAGGCTGAACTGCGAAGTGTAGGAAGGTGGTTTGGGCACCTGATTACCAGTGGCCTTGTTAAAGGGCATGATGCCATTATGCTTCCGACGACCAAACCGCAGCTTTAAAATACAAAGGTAAACCACGTTCCATGTTTAACAAAATAACACATGTTGCTCCATATTACATCAGTTAACATGCTATAGTTAAAAATGTGGGTTTTACTAAATAGTAATACAATACCATATTTTGTTAAATACAGGGTTGAAGTACTACAATACTGTACTTTATTCTCCATGATCTCTAGTACCTTTTCAGTATTCCTCACTCTCTTCTCTTTCTGAACAACTTCTCTCTTTTGCTGGATGGGATGGGTTATGACAGATATGTCATTCAGTTGCTGAAATTTCTCCTCATAGTGCTGAGAAATTTTCTGCAGCTTCAGCTCTGTGTCACGTTTTACCACTTGATGCAGTCGCTGTATAAAAACAATGTTTTTATAGAAACTTCAACAATAAAGAATATTAAATGATAATTAGACTTACCATATTCCTACAGGTTTTTTTAGCAAGATTGGTTTGGTATACACTATTTCTCCAAGGATGTGGTCCCATCCTTGGAGAAATAGTGTCATCCCATAATGCCATGCACACACTACACACTTACAGTACATTCATATAAACCCTTACATCAGAGTAGATGTCAAGTTCTTTTTTGTGCAGACCAGCATTGGCTACAGGCTGCATCATTTCCAACATTGTCCTGCTGATTTCAACTCTCTTTTTCTTTTCAAGTGAGACATACAGTTGGTAGAGAAGTTGTGTGGCAACACCTTGCTTCTCCTGCATCAGCTCCTGGGCTGTATTTATGTTGAAGGATATTCCCAGTAACTGGAGAGTAGGCTCAAGGCGAGTAAAATTATTGAGTTTGGAGATAGAGGTGCTATAAGAAATGGCACAATTAACAGTAATTATTATGACATTTTCAAACGAGCAGTTAGTTAAATATAGTTAGCATAACACAAAGACGCATGGACAATTAACTTAAAAAGTAAGGGTTAATTCAACTCAAATGGTTAGTCAACTCACTCCTTCTTCATAAACATATTGAAATCATTCTGCAGTTGATATTTATGTAGAACTTCCCCAATTAGATAACCACTAGAGAAATCCCTGGCAAAGGTCTTTGGTTCTGTGGAAATGAACACACAATGATTTAGCAGCACAAAAGGTTATATTTGCCACACATATATGTTAAAAACATTTTTACATTAATGTTTTATGATAGCTAAAGGCCAAAAATTTTCTGTACGCATATAACATATAAAAGACTTAATCCAACATTGTGTTTACCAAGGTCCGCAGACGGGGTGACAAACGGGTATGTTGTTCAGGAGTTATGCCAAAGAAGGTACCCCTGCATCCCTCGCATAATAGCGCGTTAGAGACGTAAAATTTCGGGCGGGTGGGGGCTCAAAAACGGGCCCATACTTTCAGCGATCGGTCGTCTATCAGCCGTTTATGCGGGTCTTGCACTCGTTTCTTCATAACCAAAAATGTGACCGACCACTATATTTTTGACAAGCGGTCCAAAGGCTGATAACTACTCTAATTTCATACAGACTCTGAATTTGATTTCTGACAGTAACAGACGAACAAATAAGGTATTCTCAGCTTTAAAACCCCTAATATTTCCTTACGAAGAACAACGGCAGCAGTGCAACCGTTTGCATTGCTGGGGTGATTTTATTGCGTTCTGAACAAATGACAATCTATGATAAATATATTTTGAAAAAAAGCCACATAACTAGCTACCGTTACCTGGTATTTCCATAACTTGCTCAAAACAGGTTATACCCTACCAATTGCATCCTCCTAAATTCAACGCTAAGTTATAAAACTCTGTGTATTGGTTAACTTTATGACTTCAAAAACAGTTCTTACATTGCTAACTGTTAAAAACACAGATGTAACGTTAGAGTTGGAATAGTAACTACTTAAGATAACAGTTAGCAGGTGAGCTAGCTTGATATGGTCGGTTGTAACTATAGTGACACTTACCAACAGCTTTTGACAGCCGGAGCTCCTGGTTCAGCCACCTGCACAATATTTCCGACATATTTATATTCAGCTCTGATTACAACAAAATGGTTTGCATGTTACTATGCTGTTGTTAATATTGAGTCTTTAGCTCGCTAACACACAAAACGGGCAAACGCTGATGAGATCCCAGTGGCGCCCCGTTTCCATGGCGACGCGTCAACAGGGTTGCCCAGTTTGATGCAGGGGGGCACTCATGGGAGCGGGCGGGCCCAGGTCATTTCTTTAGCCACATGGAAACAGGAAAATAATAAATATAAGCAATTTCACTAATGTTGATCATACTGATTGTTAAACATTAGGGTTAGGGTTAGTATACTATATTACTCAAATAGAAAAGTGAACAACAATGACAAGTGGTTTGCCAAGTAACTTTATTGCCTTTACACATACAGTATAACATTTTAGTTATTATTAGTGTTAAGTTTATTTGTTTACTCTGAGGCACATCATCTGTATTAATATAATCATTAATAAAACACTTTGCAAGATATTACAAACTTTAAAGCATTTTCAGAAATAAAACCCTATTAAGGCCCACAATGCTTCTATTATGTTGTCATGCACATTAGTCTGTGTTAGTGTTTTGAACAACTATTAGCATAAACAAGGGTTTTTAAGAATTTTGAGCTAATGTTTTGTTGTAATAGTTTATGCAGCATGCATCAATATCGCTATATATCTAGGACCATGGAGGATAAGGCAACAAGTGTGCCCTGGTGCATGTATTGATTAGGCTCCACTTATGTGTGTGTGAACAGTAAAAGAGCTGTAACTGAATGAAATGTGTTGCAATGTGTTTGGCAAAACAACACCGCTTTTAGGAATGCAAAGCAGACTTATCACCTGATTTTTCAGACACACTTTACACAGACTAGACTGGACACAATGTGTTAATGTGTTTCAGCAAATACAAAGTGTAATCCAACTACATTTCAGATGATTATATATCTTGTGTCATCAACAACAATAACATTTGACCTCAATGAAGCTGGTTAGACAACATTATGTTGTGATAATGTGAATATAATTTATAATGAACAATTAGATTCTGTATTGTAACAAGGTTGTGTATTGTAAGAATGAAATTAAATCAAATTCAAATAAATTATTTACAATAAACTGTATAAAAAGAAAAACTTGCCATTTTTGTTTATCCAACTCAACATAAAAGCATGTAACACATAGCATTTATAGCATTAGTCTACAAAGCCTTGCTTAAAAGCAGGCTTAAAGAAAAGGAAAACAATTTGCAGCCATGTTTAAATACTCAAAACTACATACTCTTTAACCCTGCCTTTTAGTGATCACTGATCACTGACAATGAAACTGGTTAATTCACTCATTCAAAATGACTGGTACAGCTTTTAACAAATCCTTTTAGCCATTTTCCCCATTAATATTATCAGTTTTTAGGCCAAAGGGGATACATATTTCTCAGTAGTTAAAGATGCCTGCCTGCCTGCCTGTTTAAAGGTAATCAGTGAAGCCACCCTTTATAACTCACCATTCATGTCACAGTAGTTTTACTTAAAGCTTGTTGGCTGGAGGCATTGAGCAACAACAGACCATAGGCTACCCCACAGGCAACCAGGGACTGACTGAAAATACAATAAAACAAACATCCTGGTTATCTCTGAATTAGTGTGATAGGATCATATTTGCATAATGATTGTTTTGGGAAGCCATTGATGCATCCTTAACATCCACAATGTACATGGGTGGAAAGCTAACGGAGTATGTGAAGTGTACTGGCCAATTAGTGGCCTGTATTTGACACAAATACGAGACACAAAAGTGCTTTCTAAAATCCAATATTCACAAGATCGTTTCCCCACATTCTTGTCAACAAAAGCTAAACGACAGGATTTCTGGAAATCCTCCATTAGTCCGAAACAGCTCTTCCCTGGTCCTATATTTCCAGTCACAACATTTAAAAATGAAAAGAAAATTACTACTTTACATTTAGTGCAGACTTAGATCTCTAAAAATAAACAAGCTTTCAAGCACAGCAAATCAACATCAAATGCATTATCTCCTGACAACATAGAACCTTTAAACGGCATTCGTCAGATTCACTCATACACATATGTATGTACAGTGGGGCAAACTTATTTAGCAGCCAGCGATTGTGCAAGTTGTCCTACTTAAAAAGGACACACATGCTAACACACTGATGGCAGAGCTGCTATGCAGCTGACCTGACACACCGGGGACAAATTGGGGTTCAGTGTCTTGCCCAAGGACACTTCAACATATTACTGGAGGTGCAAGGCATCAAACAACCAAGCTTCTGATTGGCAGGCGACTGCTCTACCTCCTGACTCACAGCCGCCCTCCATAGTAACCTTTGTTACTGGTGTCCCAGGTCTCTTCAGCTCATTGAATAGTATAGTGACTGTGTAGGTCTGCTCTGTTATGTCTGTCTGTCAAAGGTGAGGTGTACCTATGATGAAAATTACAGACCTCTCTCATCTTTTTAAGTAGGAAAACGTGCACAATCGGTGGCTGTCAAATACTTTTTTGTCACACACTGACAGGACAGAAGGTAACATTGCGATCATTATAATATAACCATTATTGTAATAACCTTCGTGTCAACACTCAGAGACCTAAAAATAAAAACATCTTGCAAACATTACTGCAGTGGGATCTTTTGATCCGATATAATACATTTCTGATCTGTTACAAACTCCAATAATATATTGACCTCTACACCATATGTAATGTTTGGGGTCAAGGCAGTGTGAAGTCTGATATGATATAAGTAACTGGAAACTATGTGTTTAACAAGGCAATGTAAATACTGCAATTAACTACCCAAGTTAAATGTCATAATTTGTTCGTGAAGGTTTCAACTTGATGATAATTCGAAAAAAGGAAAAATGTCACTGGCCTCACTGTAAAATATCCTTAAGAAAACAAAACTTGTACTGACTAAGGAAGACAAAACAAAAACACTCAACACACAAAATAGTTCTTTCATTGAATTACGTTGGTTTGTACTCATGTTCTAGCTTATTTCAGTGTATATCCATCGGGCTCATCACCTGCATAATTCCAGACCATAGGAAAAAGCACCACTGCAACATCGGTGTAAAATAATGCCTGTTCTCATTCTTAAGTGCATGTTTGCACTTGTATCTCACTGTTCAGACAGTAACTTGTAAAAAATAGATCACATATGTAAGGATAGGCGCTACCTTGGTATTTGACCCAAGAAATAAAATATAACAGTCAACTTTTCCCCCACCCTCCTTCCAGTAGCTGTCAGAAAGAAGGCAAATTTACCAAAACGGGACCAGCAGAAGTCCTGGCTCCTGAAATAAGATAGCGATTCTGACAGCTTAGCTACCTTCAATTCATACCGACTTCTGTAGTGTCAAAGACTTTCTTTTTTATGCCACCATTTTGTTAAGTGTCCATACTTGCATTTTTTCTGTGATGTATTAATATACATCAATAAAAAAAATGAATCCAGGCTAAAACTGACTCTATTGAAACGTATGATATGCCCCTATTAAATACCCATCATGGGAAGCCACAGAAAGGGCAGTAAAATGATGTGTAACAGCCACCAGAGGGTACAATAAATACAGTTAAAATGAATGAAGAAATACTGCTGTCAGAACAGAAATGTTCGGATACACATAAGAATAGATTTCAATTTGCGATATTTGCATCCGAGAAATCTAACTCTTCTTACATAAGTAGCACTATTAAAAATAACCCTGCTGTCAAAGTATAACTGTAGGAATACAGTGCTACAACAGAGGCCATATTTACCTAGGCTATTTGGATGCTGAAAGTTTTATGTTAAACCCTCTGGCCTGGCTGCCACTAGCAAGAAAGATGATATCATGGTTTTGTAGATGACAGGAGGTTAGTGAACCAGGTTGCTGCCGATGATGACAGCTGTCGTTTCTCTTCGGCTTGTTCCTCTCCATCGGTGAGCAGGAACTGAGTAGAGGCAACAGAGGTCGGAGATCCAAGAGAGGGTGCCAGAGCGGCACTTTCCTCAGCTTCCTCAGGGGAATCCAAATTCCAGGAGCACTGGGGTTTGTAGCCCCAGTTTCTAGCAGCCTGGGGCTCTCGGGTTGGCTCTGCTAATGAAGGTAGCCCAATATCCTCACTTGGTGCTTTAGGTTGCATCTGAGGACGGTAACCCCCTCCTCCATCTTCAAAGCTGGAAGGTGTGTCTCCCTGCTGCTTGTGACCATCAGAGGAGCCCTGTGGATTTAACTGGAAGACAAAAGAAGACCCTGAAGTCTGTATTCCTGTATATGTCACATCTGTGTGTCCTGAATCCAAAGAAGATGTCGAAGAAGCAGAGGAGTCTGGGAAACGAGGTCTTATCGGCCTCTCATCTACAACTTGGTCGTAGTAGCGTAGTGATGTGGGCTCATCTGTATCAGCTGGCTCATGCCCCAGCCCGTTTCCATCTTCATCCTCGTCTTCTTCAGGAATGACAACAAGCGCTTCTTTACTAGAATCCCAGTTAGGCTTTTCTACAATATGAACCATGCTGTGGGGAGATGGCTTCACTTCTAACGGCCCCTGTAAGTCAGACAGAAAAATTAAATGCACCACTGGGTCAGATATCAATTGTAATTTGAACATACAGAACAACAAGACAATGAGTTTCTTGTGAGGGTTTTGTTGGATTGATCTTATACTGTACCGGTGTTCTGGTCCACTCAGCAGGCAGCTTGGGCTCAGGTATGTCTGGATAGAATGCCGTTTTCACCCTGATGAAAAATATGCCAGAACATATTCAAATAATACTTACTAATAGCTAATCTTCTATCCAGTGTAGAGCTAAAGTTGTTCCTTCCTGTATTTTTGCCACTGTGATAATTTTCTTATTACAAATAATAGTATTTATGGAACACACAAACAAAACAGTGATATTATAAGATAGCAAAGCAGTCTCACCATTTCCTTTTTTTGTAGCAAACAAGGGTGACAACAACCAGGAATAAGGCTGTTACTCCCATAGAAGCTAGGATTTGCAAGATCAACCAATCATCTGTTAGAACAAAACAACAGAACTATTAGAAATATTAGGAGATATATGTAAGACTTACCTGTGTGTATTTATTCATAAAAGAGTATTGTTTGCTCAAATAGTGAATGCTATAAATAGTTACATTACAATTACAATGTATTACATTACAACACAAAACTATACATTCACTTACAGGATGACTCCAGCATTATGGAAGCAGTAGCTCCTGTGTCCTGCCCTGCAGAGGTATATGCCTTGACAATGAATTTATAAGAGCCCTCAGAGAGACCCTTTACAGTGTACTTTCTGCTTTCTGGATCTGACAGATTGGCTGTTCAGAAGACAAAAAATACGGAAAGAAGGCACAGAGGGAGAAAATGAGAAAAACAAGAGAGGAGCTATGCAAGTGAGTTTTACATTGCACAAAAGAAATACACTTTTGATAATGCATTAAAATACTTAAAATTTACCTATGAGTGTGAGTTGGGATCCATTGGTGATATAAACGTTGTAGCCCAGAAGGAAGCCTCTTCTCCTTACCAGTGGGATCTCTCCCCAGGTAAGAATAATATCAGAGTACTGCTGACTGGCTAACAGCTGAGGGACAGAACTGGAAGGGACTGTGGAAGTAGCAAGAGAAGCAGGATAGAAAACAAAAAGGAGGAAGGTAGGCATGATAGATAGGATTCAAACAAAGATTCAGCTATTAAAATGCAAAGTTCGAATTCTAAAGTCATTACTACTTCTACAAGGACAAGGTTTTTACATGTTGTGCTATCCTTACCTAATTCCTGCAAGTATCCTTGCCAGTGCTGCAGCAGCTCTGGGGCCTCTAAAGAGCAGCTGTACAGGGAAAGGTTGTACCTCACACCTGGTTGTAAATTCACTGATAGAAAGAAAGAGAATTATTATAGATTATCTAGAATAATTTCTGTCAATTTCTGAATGCTGAAAACTATGCTCTATTTTCACAGATGTGGTAGATTTCAAGGCTGACATACCTGACTCAAAACAGACATTAGTAATTCCAGCAGCCACCTTGATCCATTCTACAGGGCAGTCACGAATGCAGGAAGCATCGTGCAATTCTAATACATAACCACAGGTGGCGTTGGCATTATCCTGCCAGAACAGAGGGAAACCTCTGTTGGAGTAAACAATCCTGGACACAGCAGGAGGATCTACATCGAGAGAGAAAATGTGTAAAGCAATGTAAAAATAAAAAGGCTTCAAATTGTCCTTTTAAAATTAAGTAACAGCAGCATTAAGTTAGCCTTCTGCCATTGATAATAAATATATATAACACCATTCTCCCTTCATTTTCGCCATACCTGTCAAATGTAGAGGTAGAACTACACTCGCAGGTTGAGATAAACCAGCAGAGTTCCTTGCAAAAATGGTCGCTGTGACCTTGATGTCACTGCTGAATGTAGCAACCTGTGTAAAGTTAATAGGTACAGCAAATGTATCTGCTGAAACGATTTCAGTGTGCTGTAGATTTTCTTCAGAGTTCCAGAGAGTAACTTCAAAGCCTGTGATCTGACCACGGCTCTGTCTATGTGTCAAACGCTAGAACAGACAGAAAGACAGAACATTTTGAATCACCTTTTACATAAATGTAAGTGATAGAGAATAGTCATAGCAAACTGTCAAATGTACAGTGTACAATCTAAAACAATTTACCTTCCAAATGATTTGCCCAGTTTTGTCCTTGTTGATCCACACCCACACATCAGGAGCATGCGGAACTGAGGAAAAAACATACTCAGTGGAAACAAAGAAATTGGTGTGGTTTTATAATTTAAATTAGGTGGCATATCTACTGTTGGGCTACAGTTCAATTTGCTCACAGCCATTCATATAAAACCATTATCACAGATCTAAAATTCTAAGAAGCAAAAATGATGAATTCAAATAAATTAATTTAGTCAAAGCTGCTCCTCTTATGTATAGAAATATTTCTAGCATTATTTAAAGGTAAAATAATTACTAATTACTAACCTAAAATGTGCGTTTCTGGGATTGCTGACAAATACTGATTAAATGGAAAATACACAGATATCACAAAATATTCCCTACCAACACTGGGGGTTTTAAAGGACAATGGTTTGCTCCAGTCGCTCCACTTCCAGAAATTCTGCTGAGCACCACAGCGAACTTTAACAGAATACTCTTCATCAGGGTACAGGTCTGATAGAACCACTGACTGCAGACCCACATCAGAGACAGTATACTGTAAACATATATTAAGACATTGTCAATGCTTGGTACACTCAGGCTCACGTGAGCAGAGAACACACCTGAATACAAGCCTGCATGTCTCACAAGTAATGCTGAAGGACACAAATAGGCAGAAGTGGCTGCATTAATGTATATACAAGGAAAAAAAGTATTTAAAACGTTTTAAGAAAGGGTTTGTACATTTGATATAGACATAGCAAACAAACACCTACTTACATTTCTACTAATTTCTTTGAAGGTAAGACATATCTCACAGACAAGAGACAGGGAGAGATAGCGGTTGTACTTCCACTCCCACAACACAGTAGCATTCCAGGCAGAGGGGACAGAGCGGAGGTTAGCTGGTGCAACAGGATGCACTGAGGAGAAACATGAAACAAACCTCATTGGTTTGAAAAAATATATATGTATTATGGGTGAAAATTTATGAAACACTACTGCAAATTCAAAAAAAACTTTATTAATAGCAGTGGGAAATACTTTTGCCCAAAAGAAAAGAAAGCTCAAATAAAAGAACCACAACTAAAAGATATCCACAATCACAAATACAAAATCACATCAATACAAAAAAACATCAGTGAAAACAGAGCAAACCTAAAAATGGGTGAAACAGGTGCAATGAAAAGTGATAACATAGATAATGATTATGATCATTGTTGTTTTTTCTACAGTAAAATATGGTAAGATACTAAATCTACTTTATCTGAACCTCCTTATTGGTGTGTATCGGTCCAATGATTCTGATTAAGGTTCAGGACAATACCTACCTCTTTCAGTGATTTCTGCAGAGTATGTGAGGCTGTACTGGCCGAGAGGGTTCACAGCTACAAGTGTCCATGTACCCTCCCACTTCTCCGAAGTACACTGTCTGTGTTTCCCCAGGGGCTTGCTATTTACACAGCTCCTAAAGGCAATAGAAAATAAACAGGCACAGATTTCAGGATTTAAGTGTGTGATCAAAAATAAATAAAATCATTTCAGATACCCAGCCTAACGAACAGATGCAGACGCAGATCCATACACAGTCATAAACCAACTTTTTTTTTTTTCTGGGGCGCCTTGAGATTATTTCTGTAAAGGGTCTGACAGACAGCCAAACCACTATATGTTTAATGGACACATAGATGCAGCGAGTATCTACTTAGACTAAGTGCCTTATATTTTTGGTTATTTACTCCGTCTCTTGAATTCTGGTTCTGGTCGGAAAACATATTTTAGAGAAAGGCAGGGAGAACAGACATTAATAATGTAGAGTGGCAAAGTGGCACTATACCACATTCTGGTACATCCACAAATTGATGTGAATGTGCCTTTGGGGAACTAAGCAACAAATAAATAAAAATAAAAATAAATACCATAGACACCAAGGTGATTCTTCGTATCTGTTCAAGGTGTTAGCCTAAATAGGTAGGCCTGTTTCCATCTGACTCTGGCGTGACAGGTTTGTGGTGTAAAAGACAGCAATCCAACAATTTTCTGATGTGTTCTTTAGTGTGTTTATTAATGAAACACTGGTAACATATTTGTACTAATTGTGAACTTTTAAGAAATCCATCTGCAAATCAGAAATGAGTAGCTAAGCTCAGTTTCATGGTTCCCAACCATGTTTTGGGATTTATGTATTTGAGGTAGGGTTTTAAGTAAATTATCGCATGCAAATGTCATACCTGTTGTTCAGTGAATATTGTGTTTTTCGTTTGCCATACAAGAATGTGTCTCTCCCCTCGTTCCAGTTGCACACAGCTGAGTTTAAATCATAAGTCTCACAAAAGAAATCACTGGGTATTGGAGGATCTGGGGATGAGGACAACAAATAGAAACGTATTTACTAAATAAATGTAAGCAATATTACTCTGCCAAATTAACCACATTTACTTATTTTAGATAGGACAATCATACAAATGATTAATAGCCATCTTACATCCAACAAAGACCACTGTTCCTTTAAGGTCTGACTTCAAGCGGCCATAACAGATTATGTTATCTCCTGAGCTGCCAGATTGTTTCTGATGAACCACTGTTATGGCATAACTTCGCCTACTCAGTCGTGTTGCATTTATGACTGTGTTGCCATACACCATTTCACCAAAGGTCTTGCTCTCTCCCAGAATACAACAGAAGGTAGTGTTGGACCCCACAGGTACAATTCTGTCTACGGGATACATCTGGAATTTTTCATTGCTTGGGAGATCGTTTCCTGAAAAGATATAAATAAGTTTGTAAAAATAAAATAAAAATATATAGATATAACCATAACTAGATTTCATTATTGTGCCTCAGACCTTGTAGTATATGAGTGGTGCTCCATTCACTTGCGGTCTGTCCATCTCTTGAGCGGATTTTTACAGACAGTGAGGTACACTCCAGAGGTTCAACTGAAGTCCAGGTCCACTGGTGCAGACCACTCACTGGATCCATGGTCACAGACACTGTCTCCTACAAATAAAAAACAGAATACACATTGAGGGAATGACCAAGAACAACATGAAGCTGGTAGATGAGTGTTGATGAAAAGGGCTTCTTTTATATAATTTACATAACATATGGTACATAGTAAAATCAATATGACAAGAAACTATAGAAAGAAAGATGTATAGAAATGCCAGGAGTCTACCAGAGAGGAGTTATATTTATTAGTTTTTAACTGCAAAATGTTCAAAAAGTACAATTCCTAGTTGCAAATGAACATTTATATTTACCATATGAACTAAAATGTGCTGTTGAAATAATATGGGTCTCAAATTTGACCATCTGTCTCAAAAGTCCTGTATTTTTCACATGAGAATCTACCTATCCTAGATTTGTTGGTCTTTTGAATAGCACCCAACCTAAAATATATCTCTAAAAAAATAAGAGCACAAGGAACAATTCATAAAAAATAAAAATGCACTTACATGAAAAACTGTATTATTTAGTTCAGTTCTCAGAATTATGAGGTCAAAAGTGGTGGCTTCTCCTCCCAGCCAGGATATGGAGAGTTGCTGTGTAGTCATGTTGGGTGAGAGGTTTAGCTGGTGGGGAACAGTAAGGACTGGGGTGGGAGGTGGAGTGGGGACAGGGTTAAATGTTTAAAAATGAGATACCTGGTGCAAGATTGAACCAGTTAACCAGTCAGAACATTGATTTATCATTATGTTAAGAACACCATTTTCCCTACATATAGTTTTGTTCTTACCAACTTTGGCATGAGCGCATATTGCCAAGATACCCAGGAGAACACAGGTGAGCCAGACAGGGCTGCAGACAGGCTTTGAGCTGGGATTGACATTTAAGAAAGGCATGGTGAACTGGCCAAACAACTGTTTGCAGATCTTAAGATGGTGGTCCCTTCCACTATAGTAACACCAGGATAGACATCCTGGGAGGCAAGACACAGACAGAGGCACTCTGTGGGGAAAAGAAAAACACCAGAGAAAAAAAAACATAGATCTGTTATTTAAATGTTTGTTTTGTTGCTTATCTACTATTTACTATTATTATATTTTAATATATACTGCCCAAGCGCTCACATTTAGCTATCACTTTCAGCAATGTTTTATTACCAGTATTATTATTACTGCCTGATTAGTGCATGAATAAACAGTTAAAAGTGGATGCTGGTATCTAATTTCTAAACTTTTTCTTTGAAAATGCAGCAACATCCAAATCAAATCTTCATATACTTCTATACTGTATAGAGCCAAATGTGAAAGTAAAAGCACACTGCTGCAAAACCTTAGGGCATTTGTGATGATCAGAATCATTTTTGTGTGCCAAACAAACACTAACAAACAAATGATAAACTACACTAGGACTCACTAAAGACTTGACTGTAATTGCAACAAACAAGTTTAATGTCAAATCAGAATAATAAATACAATTATTATTTAGCTAAATTAAGAACAAAGCTGAAACATTTTATTACATAAACAAAAACTTAACTGACAACTATTATGGCACAAATAATCTATCTGCAATATTAATCCCAATGTGAGCCTGTGTGATTATAAAACTAAAAAAGGCTACAATTTAATTGAGTAAATATGTCCATGTGTAGTGACAAGTTTGCTCAGTACCTACAGCCCAAAAAAAGAAAGGAGCAGAGAGGAGAGCACCCAGTCTCTGGTTGGTCAGTGGAGCATGTGGTCACATGACTTTCCATTGTGCAATGTTGCCACTTAGCTCCTGTGTCGTTAGATTTACTTTAGCAACTTATCAGACTTGGAGTGACTTTTATTCTCCCAAAAAACAAATGACAAGTGCAACCCCTTTTCTACTATTCCCTTGAGGTGATTAGCTGAAAACAGTCCTTCACAGTTTTTGAATCATTGTCAATCACTCATCACCACTGTTTACTTTTAGTTGATTATTGTATTATATAATATATATGAATTATATTATATTATAAATTAATTTTAATTACTATTCCTTATGTATAGCAGTCCACATAATAACCATCTGAAATCATGTGGGAAAAAAACAAAAATACATGAATAATAATAATACTAATACCTTAAGCCTGTCTGTGCACGCTTGTGTATGTACCTTGGTTTTGTGTGTTTAATAGCCACAGGGATGTTTTGATGTCGTTTGTCTGGTTTGCATTGAAACAGGCTAGGACAGGTCTCAAAACAGCTAGGCAGTCTTTACAAAGTACTGCACAACCCACAACTCTAAAAACAGGGACTCAATGCAAAACAAAGCTCTGTCAAAGACCATTATGGAAAATTAAATAAAAGTGTATAACCTGATACATTCTATGTGGTTTTCAAAAAAGACAAGAATCACAAACAAATTTCTCAAGGTCTAAAGTAATCTGAGTAACAACTTAATAATAAATCTTTGTCGTCATGAAATCTAAAGGGATCTACACACAAACGTTTTCTTTCCTGCGTGATGTTGTTCCAGTGGGAGGAATAGAGAAATTTATATCTCATTTGAGCTTTCACAACTGGCTAAAGTGGTTTAACATATGATTTTAGACATATAGCCTACAAAGACAAACATTATTGTCACATTCATCCAGATGTTTGTATGGTAAGTTTATGGTTTTCATTGTACATTGCTCACAGCCCCAGATAGAAATCTGTTAAATTTAAATTCATGGCTCAACATAAATGCAACTGTGTTTAGTTAATGTTTCACAATCCAGATGATTTTACAATATAACTGATACATCTCCAGGCAAAATATGACCATGTGGACCTGAGGGAAAAATGCACTGATGGGAAACCAAAAAAAGGCTTAGATTCTGGGAAATCACAAGAAGAAATTGATAGCTGTACACCAACATACTAATCAATATCGCTCTGCTGGGCACTCAACCTTACAGCAGTAATAACTATGCCCACAAACTATGAAAACCACAAAGATATTGTTGTTACTTAAAAGCCAAGCCAACTAAACTTCAACTGTATGTCTGCAGTAGTACTAAATAAATAAAAACTGAATAAAATTATAAAAAAGTCTTGTTGTTTTTCATCTGTGTGTGTGTGTATACAAACACACCAATTTTAAAAGGCCAAATCTGTGCAAAAGATGTGGAATCATTACCATTTTCTGTCAGCTAGTCACACTACACACGCATAAACCTCTATGGCCTCATAAACTATGATTATTACACTTATGACAGTTTCAGCTAAGAAATGATAACCTTGCTGTGTATGTCAGAAGTGCCAACTGACAGTATTATTATTGCACTGATTTACTGTATAGATGGGTTGGCTCAGGTATTTCAGTTGGTATTGCCTTGGCTTTAGTGGTAATTTATAAATCAAATAATGTATTCCGCAGGTGTTTAAAGTACACAAACTTAAAATTCAAGTAAAAGTATTTGCCTAGAGAAATATTTTGTTCCAAGTAGCCCTTTTAAAAACTCAGCATTTTGAGCATTGTTGGATTTAATGCTTTTTGACAACATGCATGTATAAATTGTATAAATAAATGTACAAATTCTCATTAATGACACGTGTTGTGTCTAGGACACATAAATACAATCCAAGGATCACCACCAAGGCCATCCTGGTGAATCTGGCCTCTGCTGGTGGAAATGTCTCAAGGCAGACAATCCAACGGACGCTGCACATTGCTGGGTTCCACGGATGCAGACCAAGGAGGACTGCCTTTGCAAATGCTCATCTGGACAAAGAAGAAGACTTATGGTCTTCTGTGTTATGGTCAGATAAAACAAAAATGGAATCGTTTTGTCACAAAGATGTTTCCTTCATTTGTCATAAAAAAGGAGAAGCCTCCAATCCAAAAAACACCATCCCCACTGTCGAACATGGTGGTGGGAGTTAAAGATCAGGGTGATGGCAAGAAGACCCTCAACCCTGAAGGATTTGGAGCTCATTGCTAAGGATAAATGGGCAAAAATACCCATGGAGACATGCAAAAAGCTGGTCTGCAATTTTGGAAGCGTTTGACTGCTGTTATAGCCAACAAATGCTTTTCTATTGATTATTGAGAAGGGTATGAATAATTTTGGACATGACACTTTTTGCTAAAAAGTAAACAAAATCTGAGACATTTTTTTTCCTTCAATAATGCCTACGTATTATCTTTTGGGAGACACCTATGTCATTTCCTGTCAAAAAATAACTTGCTGGTTAAATAACTGTAACTTTAAGTCAAAATTTAATTAATAGAGGGTAAGATTAATTATGGGCTTGACTGTATATATAGTGGTCCCTCGCTATAATGCAGTTCACCTTTTGCAGCCTTTTAGTGCAATTTTGCCTTTTTGTACAGCACATTGTGTTCTGCGTCCTGATTTACATAAATCTTTGATCGCTACCAGTGTTCCTACGAAGGTCAGGACTTTGAGAAAGAAGAACAAAAGAGAAAAGTCTAAAAATAATGATGCCTTACTGAGAAAAGTGTATAAAGTGTGTTTTGAAGAGCTTTACAGCCTTAAAACATCTATAATAACTGTAAGAAATAAAGGTATTTCGCCTAGTAAAGTTTATTTTTTAAAACATAACTGCCACGATTAATGAGAGACTACTGTATATGATATACATAGATTGTGACATAGATTGAGACATTTCGCATGAAAGATGATGCAATGAAATACATATTGCAATGCAAGCAGTTGCAAATATGATTGAAGCATTTCTATCTTTGTGCACCTTTGTACACAGCCAGCGAGCAATTTACTATTAAACAAAAATCTAATGTTCTTTACTAAAAGTGTGTGGACAACTGAAGCCCATTCCAAAGAAAATATGTGCATCTGTTCTTGGCCTACACTCAGCAAAGCTATCATTACACTGTCACATAATGACCACCAGCACCAAAGACATAAGCACACAGTGGTTCTGGTGTACTATTTAAGTCTGGTGAAACTTTGAAATATGAGTTGAAGTTGCTGCTAATCATGTCTGACCTTTGTATGGGATGAGAAGAAGACCGGATGCTAAGCAAAAAAAACAAGCAAAAAACAGAAAGTGTTTGAGTGAAATGCTAAGCCACTGACCTCAGTGGAGAAAGAACACTTAGTCCTGTGTGTGTGTGTGTGTGTGTGGGGGGGGGGTGTTTGGACTACAGCCAAGACTATTTCCTTTTTCCCTGTACAGTACTCCTTTATGAATGTAAATGTACATTTAGGAAACAACAGGATGTAAAAAAGTAAAACGCTTCTAATTACTTTTAGATTTTTGCCTCTAAATTACTGGTTCAAGACACTAAAAACAAACACAGAATGTCAAAAGCTTGCCAACTCAACCACCTTGTCTGAGAGATACATGCAATGTAGTCTGATCTTTTTTTGGCACAAGCTAAGTAAAGTCAACTGACAGGTATGGTAGCAAAAAAAGCACACCAACAGGATGGCTATTGTCCTGTCATGTACAAGTGGGCGTTTTATTTTAACGGAATGGTGAATATTGTTCAGTGTTTATCTTGGCTTGTACGAGGATAACAGTATGTAGCAACAAAACCAAACAGTTCTTTCAATTAACTCTTACGCAGTGTAAGACTATATATTCTATTATTCATTACATTAAGTTTATATTTACCGAAAGGAAAAGGATCTTGCACAATTAAATACTAGTTCCTATAATTGTATTTTCTGCAAAATTCCTGTTTCAGCTCCCTTGTAGATTGACAGGCATATAGCTGTGCACAGTGCAGCAAATGGTAATGCTGTGCACAGCATAATTTAACAATATGCTAATATTGCTGTTGGTAAAAAATGAAAAGACGAGCGGGGGTGAGGAGGAGATAAATCAAGGCTAATAATGATAAGTTACACTTCTGTGTAAATATATGTAAATGTTACCCACCTTTTTAAAGGGATTGCTTTAGTCTATGCAGTGTTACAAAAAAAGTCTTATAAAATTTTAATTACTATGCGCTATTGCAGTACCTCTAGTAAAAACTATTGACCTAAATTTAAAAAAATTTGATAATATTCACGGCCAGATTTCTGAGATAACATAACTTTACAGATAGAAACCATGTCTTCTTCTGAGCTTTCAGAGGATATCTGAGCAACACACAATGTTGGTGGAAAAAATGAACCCAACCCGAAATATTGTTATTGTTGTTGTTAAATAGACAGCTGTTCTGAAAATCCACAATTTCAGAACGTCAAAGTATTACAAAAACGTTGCTTTGATGAGTAAAAAGACCCATCAAAATGATTACAATACACTCCCACCTTAGGGGCTAAATAAAATTCGTTAAAAAAAGCAGAATTAAACTATGTGTGTGTTAACAATTACTAATGTGTACTAAATGTTTATTGAGTTGGAGTGTGCTCGATGTGGACAATACACCAGAGGTCCCAAGCTGCACCATCTCAGTAACGTAATGTTACGATTTTTATCCCTAGCATTAGCAAAACTCGGGGACTCAGGGGAGACTAACGGTATCTAGGTAAACAGCGATAGAGAAAATAAATACTATCACATCAATGCGAGTCTTTAGGGGACATGGTGCAGATGACAGAATTTAACTGCGTTTTATATTGTGAATTCACTCGGCAACCAGCACCTCACCACGCACACACATACACACGCAGCCAGGCCACTGGTGTTTGGGAAAAAAACATTAACGTTAGCTAGCTAAATTTAAGCTAACTGACATCCACGAACTACAGTTAAACGGTAACAGGACTCACAAATACAAGCCAACTTACCTCTGATGTCGCGACAAATCCTTTTCAGTGGTGTTTGCTCGATCTATCCTCTAACCGGGTTTCGTAAGCAACGTGATAAGTGTTTGTAACAGCTCGATAAATTCACTGCGCCGTTCTTGGTAGTTATACCATTCCCAGTGGATCTAGAGTAGGCTGGGATTACTGGAATACAGCGAACCGAGGATTTGATGGACGTCTGCATTGACCAATGAGCGTCGACTAAACCGCTACGAAAAAAAGAGAGCGAGAAGAAGAGAGACGCAGTGAGAGGTGTGGGAGCGACGTGCTGCGTTCAAAGCTGACAGCAAAAGCCCCTCCCCATAGTGACTCAAGCAACACCCAGAGGACCTTTTCAGCAACTGAGGTGAGGAGAGAACTGAACAGGCTTCACCCCCAAGTTAGCCCTTTTTGTGAAGGTTGACTCAGAGTAGAGAGAGATATGTGTGTGTGTGTGTGTGTGTGTGAAATGATCAATTATCAATATCCAACTTTCTTTTAACCTATTTTTCACAAAAGAGGTGCTTATTGTGAAAACCAGACTTGACCATGTGTGTAAGTAAACACACACACATACACACACAGACACAAAGACACACACAGCTGCACTCCATTAATGTGTTCTTAAAACAGAGATACAGCAGAGAAATTACAAATCAGTGAAACTGTAGAAATTGCAAAAAGGAAAAACATGAAGGACCGAGAGTGACAAAAAGAAGAAGCTTACAAAAAAGATACGTTGACACAAAGAAGAAGCTGATGAGACAAACAAAGGACAGAAAAAGTTGACGAAGAGGACAAATTAAGTTTTATATGATTTAATAAAAATATGAGGACAAATAATGTTCTAATATATTTATATATAATTTATATAATTTACTGTAAATTGGATACAAAATAAAAACAGGTGAAAATGTCTAGATTATTTGTAAAGATGAAATGAAAAAGTTTGTCTGTTGGACGTATCGACATGGATGTCTCAGTGACACTTCTATTCTAACTTATTCAATACCCTGATCATTCCGGGCAACCACGTTCCTCAGCAAAATATCCCAATTCAAATTGGCTGGCTATACCTATAAATTCTTCTAAAAGCCTTAGTGTTTGGATAGATGACAAACTAAGTCTGAATGATTATTCATCCATTATCTACTGCTTATTCTGTTCAGTAGCGAAGCTGTACTGCAAACTCTGCACCCTCATCTACATCTATTACACCCTCAGGCGATACAGCTCCATTATTGTTGGTGCCACCTTGTGGTATTTTGAAGAATGGGTGGAAACTGTCTATCCAGAATTAATCTCAAGATTGCAAAGTTGCCTTTGTCATTATTTGTTCATGGATTGCAACATACTGTCTTTCTTGTTAATAGACCACACCCAGAGACACTTTTTGTAATGCCTGCTCTGACTAATAGTATAGGAATAGTAGTATATTAGTAATTCCTTGTATCTTCCCCTTGTAAGTCACTTTGGAAAGAAGTGTCTGCCAAGTAAAGTAAAGTAAAGTAAAGTAAATGCCTTAAATACCTTAAATGAAGTGGACCACGGTGGTGAATTGTGTTATTAGCTAGTGGACCATCAGCATAAGAAAATCAGGCAAATGTTTGGCTTTTCCAAAAACACTAGGAAAAGGGTCACATTTTGTAACAACAACTATAAACCGACTTAAACCCCCCATAAAGACACTGTACAGTGCACTGCCACTGCCCCTGGTTTCCAGTATCACTGCAGTGAACTAGAGTAGTGCTCATGTGAAATCAGTTCAATTCCTGTCATGATGTCTGATTGCATAAAATAAACAAATGTGGAGTTAAATAATAGGTTAATTGATTTTCTTTATAAAAAGAAAAATGGGGCATTTCACCATTAACAACGAATGTGCAATTGATCAGGTTCTGTAGACTAAGGTTATAGAGTTTTGGAGACACAATTTGAACACGACGCGTGCTCTTCAGCTTCACTTTGTCGACGTTTTTCTACCGCTCTGTTGATTCTCACTGTGGGGCAGCAGAGCTCCGCTTGGGGTCCCAGTCAAACCGCGAAGAAGTGAAGTAGCGGGCCGTTGACAGCAGCGCCACTTTTGAGCAGTCGATCAACAATAACAAACCGCAGAAGCTGTCTGACAGTTCGCTAGGAAAACCAGCGAGACCGGTCTAGGTAGGTCCTTTGGTTTTTCTGTGGAAGGTATATTATATTGCCTCAGTTCGTTTAATATGTGATCTCATAATGCATGTTATACATAAATAGTCGACTTATTAGCAGCACCGGAGCCTGCTAGCGTTACTACCTTCACTCCGGACGGTTGCTAGGAGCTTTAGCATGCTAACTCCAGCAGCTCAGTAACCGTTAGCAAACACAATGAAGTGCATCAGTATGGTATCATTGAGAGTTTAGTAGGACCAAACCGTGTACACAACACTGTGTTTTAAACCGCAACGTAACTGCTTTTAACATTGTTTCTGCTTTAAGAAACGTTAGTTAACCAAACTAACGTTACAAATCTCAGCGTTGAAGTTGCTACAAGGCACTTTTGGTAATGCATATTAATCTTAAAAGCTTTGGAAACGACAATATATTGTGAAAAAAAAACATTTCCAATGCACACAAAATGCTAGTTGACCAAGACGATTTGTAATGTAGGTCTAGCTTAATGGATATACCTAAACAGTAGTGTGTGATGGTTTTGGTAAAATTTCTTTTAATCATTCATTAGCACCAGGAATGGATAACTTAACTATTTGTGTTTCTAGATTGAAGATGGTTCAAGACAGTGCTCAGATTCGACGCCAGGGTGCCCAGAATTTTATGGCATACTATGACTTTGTCTGTGCCAGACAGGAAACTGTTCCTAACCCTGCTGTCAAGATGAACCTTGACAAAGGGATGCTGGATTTTAATGGAGATAGGCTTAAACTGACAGACTGGCCACCTATTCTCAGTTCTATATCCATCAACAAACACCTGCACCATATTGCAATAGGTAGCACATACCAAGCCAGCCTGGGTCCTGGAGATGCAGGTAAGTAAAAAGAAAAAAACGACATGTTGTGTTGAGTGCAGAGTGGTTAAGGCAGAGGGCTGGGAAGCAAAGAGCCCTGGGTTCGATTCCCAGCTGAGGCACCCAGCCCGTCCC
>JAUMHF010000026.1:15437848-15449844 GCA_032359275.1 Microctenopoma steveboyesi | reverse complement strand
GCAAAGACGCCGACAGGCGTCTTGCGGCAATCATGCTCCCCCACGCGATTTCTTCTGAAATTGCTAAGTCTAGTTTCTTAGGTGCTGTAATTCATTCTCAGCCATTGCACAGTAACATGGGTTGATATGGGAAATGTAAATATCCAGAATATCTTCTCTGATGATGTAAGTTTGTACATTGAAAACATCATAATGTTAGGTAACTGTCTGCCATCCTGGACTTTTTGATAATGAAACACAAAGATGAATGATGTCCTCTTATATAACGGTGACTAAGATGGAAAATTCACAGTTCCCAAAATACTGGTCTCTTTTTCTATTTTAAGTTGTTTTATAGTTTTATGTTTCGTTATGAGATGGCATCAATACAAATCCAATAGTCTGTTGTCCTGGTGTTTTTCTGTGTTTTGTGACCTGGTACTGAGCTAAGTTTCATTTTGACTTGTAATTAAAAATTCCACTGTTGTGTTCTTTTTTATAAAACTTTCTCTCCTTAACTACTTATTTCTTTGTCTACCTTGACTCATGCTCAGGTATATTTTAAATATGCTGATTTGTGCAGTTTATCGGTGGAGACCATAAGCTATCCAGTATTACCTTTAAACACTGGCTAAGTCTTTCCATTAAAAGTGAAGAGATTTATTTCCTGACCTCTCAGCATTGATAATATTAACTTATTATTTTATTCTACCTTCGATTTTTTTGTGTCCTGCTAAATCACTGCTCTAATTGTCTCTCGTAGACGTATAAAGTTCTTTAAATTGAATTGGAGAAGGTCAGCTTTTATAACATTGAATTCAACTTTCTACTTGTGCTACCCACTATTTTATTCTTAATTCATGCTTGAATTGGAAGACACTTGGGTGTCTATTGTGCTTTTACCTAATTACATCGTAAAGTTATTATTCTTAGTGAACATTTTGTCCCAGTGACATTTTATTTAAATTTGCTGTTTAAAACAACATCTGTGTTTTTTGTGAACCAAATGTGTACCAAAGATTGTTTCACCTTAAACATTCATAGTGCATTATAGAAACTGTGGTGCTAATTCTGGACCTTTCTTTTAATTGATTCCATGTATTTGTAGCTTAGGTCAGCTAGCTTCAATGGCTGGAATAGAGAAGTTTGATTTCCAGCCCTTGGGAAGGCCTCAGCTCTCCTCTACAATAGGACCACATTTGAATGATGCAGCGTCAGTAACTAAAAGAGAGTATCAGGACTTTCCAAAGATCCATGCTTCGGTAAGGATACACAATGTTTGGGACTGGAATTCATCGGCTGTCACACATCATAATAGTGAGTCATTTTTCAGCTACTCCAAACTTTTGATTTCTGTGTTTAGGTAAACAACATCCTGCCTGCCCCCCCTCGTGGACTGGCTGACACCACAACTCCCAGATCTCCAGCCCCTGTCAGGCAGTCTACATTTGAAGAAAGGCGACGTGATGTGACCTTTAATGAGGCAGTTAGATCAGAAATAGGCCTGGGTGTAGGTGTAGAAGAGGAACCAGATCAATTTTCCAAGCCTGATGCCCAGTTTGACTCAGGTTCTGAGCAGAGTCTTTGTAGCCAAAAATCATTTCAAGTTTCTTTTGGTAAAACTTTTCATACTCAACAAAGAAACCACAAGAGCAACAGCACCTCTCACCAAAGCATTTCCTATCATAGCAACAGTTCCCATGGATACAGCTTCAGCAACAATCATGCTCACAGTTATGCATCCCAAGGCAATGGGTCTCATGGTGGATTGTCAGCAAGGTCAAGCATTAGTGATGTTATAAGTGACAAGTCTGTAGAATCAGTAGGGTCAAAGAACGGAAAAGGGAAGACTAGTGACAGGTCAGTCAGGGTCAGAGGGAAAAGCCCATCCTGAAGGGTGACTCTAAAGCGGATCAGGTCTGCGGGCAGTCAGATAATGAGTCCTCCTGCCCAGAGAAATCTGAAACGCTTTGTTTGTTTGTTCTTAAGGCCTTTTTACAGTTCCTTATGTTATCTGTTAAGGTTGTGTGATGTACATTTTATTCATATTTTAAGTATAGCTTTCTAATTACAAGCAGAGTGCCAGATTGCCATGTCTTAAATCTGTCATTTAATTTTTGTCTTTACATTTCACCATTTTTCCAAGCCACTTTTTGCAGTTGTGAGACATAAGAATTTCATTTCAAGTGTTATACATATGTGGATCTTTTTTTTTCTTCAGAAAGTCTAATCAGGTTCCTCCCGATGCTGTTGTTTTTTATGCAACACATCAAATTCACAGGAATAGTCATCATCGTAATAGTAATGAATACTTTACTAAAGTTTATGTGGACAGGCACTCCACATATTCAGGCACCAGGGGTTCTGGCTTCAGCGTCTCCTCCAGGGACCAGTGACCAGGAATTGGGGGAACAGGGAAGCAAACCACCAACCCAGGGGTTCATAGACTCACTTTAGATGCTTTTTTTACACAATGTTCTTAGAGGGTTTTTTTTTTATATATATATTTATATTTATTTGACATTTTACCAGTTTTATGATGTAAAATGTAATATTTTTATTATGACATTCTACAGCTGTCAAATGTATATTTTATAATGTTTTTTTTGAGCTGTCACCTTCAAAGGTTAAAGGTCACAAAGTTTAAATAAACGCTGTCAGAGTGCATTTTGCATAGTGTTGGGCCTATCTAC
The DNA here is from genome assembly GCA_032359275.1 of Microctenopoma steveboyesi. NCBI lineage: Eukaryota > Metazoa > Chordata > Actinopteri > Anabantiformes > Anabantidae > Microctenopoma > Microctenopoma steveboyesi. The sequence continues at coordinate 15,447,172 of JAUMHF010000026.1, read as the reverse complement.
CTCATCTCAGTGTGTTGTGATGCTTGGCATGTCGTAAACCTGGAGAATAGCTGCTTACTGACAGATAAATGCCAGTTAAAACTCCCTTTTTCCCTACATGAAATTTTGTCTTATTTCATGTAGACTTTCAGTTGACAAAGTATTTTTTTGGAACTGTGTCAAATCTGCAGGTAGACACCTTTTTGTGAAGAATGGAATCCTCCTTGACAGGATCACAATCTGTTTACTGCTTTGTGTTGTTAATGATCTGTTGTGGTGCTGTGGCCTGAGGGACAAAGAAAAAAGACTAAAGCATCAGTTGTGTGGTTAGACTAGGACATAGTGTTCTGTTGGAGTATGAAAGTTTTCCATTACGAGGCAGGAGCACTAAGCCAAAAGTACACTGACCTGCGACAGTGGTAATAAGTGTTTACTTATGTTTAAGCTCCTTTTGCTTTTCTGCTTTTTACAGATACCTAGGTGTGTTTTGGATTGATCATCAGCCAGTGTTAGACTGTAGTGTCTATGAACAATGTGTTGCAACCTATAGTGATGTTTTACATTTATATAAAGAGGTTTATTCACACAGTATCAAAGCTACACTAAAATGTTTGAGAACAGCAAAGTGAGAGCACAGACCTCAGTGCAGTTGGGAATGTGTTGCTGGGCTTTTCACTAGAACCATGATACTTGACACAGTTAAAACGCTTTGGGGTGTCGTCATGTCCAATGTCGATTGAGGCTGAGATCTATTCGCACAGGCTCAAAACTAACTGCTGCAAAATGTGCATCTACTAAATACTGACTTGTATTTTTTACTAATTTAGATTTAGATGTTTTGACAGTAAGTATCTGTTAATGATTGTTTAAAAAAATAAAGAAATTAAGCATGATAAAGTTTAAAACACTAATAATAAGGTATAAACTTCCAATGAGTGTGAAGATGTTTCCTACACACTGTTGGGGCTGAGCTCGATCCTGACCTAATAGCTCACAAGTTAAATCATAGCATGGACACGAGATGCTATGGAGTCAGAATGAAAGTGAATTCATTGACAAAGCAGTTGTTTTTTTGAAAATCTAGGGGGTGACACTTTGCTATTCTGGTAAAGTTCCTCTTTTTTAAAATGTCTCAACCTGTGTAAGTGATTATTTTAATTGTTTATTTGAAATGAATGCACTGATGCTTTAATGTTTAGTATATTGACTAAGTATTTTAGAAGAAACAAAAATATTTGAAAAGCCCAAATTGCATGTTTTGTGGATGTGTATATATAGTTAATAATAATTAATTTCTAAGCTTAAAAGCCATAAAGTTTAAAAGCATAGGCGTTATCACTCCTGTAATAAAACAATGGGCTGTCATTCAGAACATTGTTGATAGTACAGCACAGTACTATATGAATGAGTGTTTCACTATCAATGTACTGAGGGCACTTTGATAAGTAAATTATCAAAGTTCTTCCGCTTCTGCCAGTATCATAGAACATTCTACAGCACTGGTTAATTGTTATCATCACAGGACACAGTTGCAGACTCTACTTTGCACTGTCCGTCTTAGTCCCTAGAACAAAGTGAGAGAATAGAAAAACAATGTGAAAATTGCCGTCATCTCTTATAATCTGTGTAATTCAGCAGATGAAACAAAATGAATATAAACACAGTTCTAAATATTTCAGTATTTAAAATATTATATTGTTGCTACTAAATATCTTTCTATCTAGGTCAGTGTCACCCAAGGCCAACATCTGCACTAAGGTAATGATATGTGTCCTTTATTCTTTTGTCCAAAATGGCTTACTGTAACTGCATTTAAACTCAATGTGAACAATAGATAGAATAGCACTGAAATGTAATGTGTGAAGGAATACTGTATAAAGACAGTGGGCCTAGTCTGATTTTAACAGCCTGGAGATTTGCTAAATAATTAGAAGGAATAGATCTCCAATAAAAATAATACTGTTTTCTAAAGCTGCAGTAATTGTGATAACACCAGGAATAGTCCTTTACAACTATCTCAAATGAGATACACAATCCTCATTATTAAACTTACCACAAATATGTAAGTTTGAATGTTGAACGTTGCTGCATGGTGCTGTGAAAAAGTATTTGCCCCGTTCCTTTTTTTGTATATTTGTCACACATAGAAAATGTAATATAGGCAAAGACGAGATAAATAAAGCAAAGTAGTTCTTAAATGATGATTTCATTTATTAAGGGAAAAAAAGGCTGTTCAAACCTGTCTGGCCCTGTGTGGAAAAAAAATGAAACCAGATTACCAGAACTGTTGAATCATGAAATCACTTAAAAAGAAGATGAAGATAAACTAAAGCATGCTAAACGAAAGTAACACATCATGTTGCGTTATAGAAACAAAAAAACAAACAGAGGAGAAATAAAGCAACTGACATGTATCAGTCTGTAAAAGCTTTGCAAAGCCACTGGGACTCTGGCGTAACACACTGAGAGCCATTATCCACAAATGGAGAAAACTTGGAAGAGTGGTGAACCTTCCTAGGAGGAGCCAGCCTACAAAGATTACTCAAAGAGGACAACAACCACTCATCCAAAAGGAACTTCAGCTCTCACTTTTCCTCAGTTAGGGTCAGTGTCCATGATTCAACAATAAGAAAGGGACAGAGGCGAAAGCAACTGCTGACTAAAAAGGACACAAAGACGTTCCAGCAAATATTCTGTGGACACAATGATGAGACAAAAGGGAAGCTATAAATATGTGCACCCAGATACATCTGTTGTAAAAGTCACACAGAAAAAGAACATCACACCAGCAGTCAAACAAGTCCACCTTTAAATGTTTAAAAAATAGGTGGCCTAGTCAAGGACTGAACCTAGATCTGATTGAGATGCTGTGACATGACCTTGAAGAGGCTGTTCACCTTTATTAGATGCAATCATAATATAACTTCAAATTGTTTCGTAAATATTTTTGTGTCATCTTAAAACGTATTCAATGATCTGAATCATTAAGTCTGATAAATATGCAAAATAAATCACTAAAGGACTATTTCTTGACAGCACATATCTATTATATAATTGCACAACATGTGACAGCTGTTCTTGTTTCAATACGACATGGTCAACATACTTTTGTTGTTATTTTTCTTTCTTCTTATTATTATCACCTTGCAGTGCTCTGACACTGCACTTCTCCTGTTTTATTGCCATATTAATCTCCTGATAGGAAGCACTAAATCCACGAGCAAAATATCGTAATGAATCATCAGATGAAGATAAAAGCTGTCTGGATAGGTTGCCCTCCCGCCTGCCACATGGTTATGGTGGCCTCTTATAAAACAGGTGCCTCACTGGGGCAATCAAGGCTGTCACTTCATTATTACATAATAGTGGCTGTACGCCATTCCACGCTTGACCTGGTACAGAGAAAACCTGAGGTTATTTACTTAACAAACTCACCTCCCCAGCACCCTGTATGCTTTCTGCTAAAACAAATAATGATGAAATGTGGCTAAAGACATACATTTGTTGACTGACCCGTCCATTTTGGCTGTGAGTGAACGAGACTGTGACTAAGGAGCGAAATGAAAAAACGCAATGAACTATACACTGGTGCAGAATTTAAAGCAACTCATTTACTATTCATTTTGGATGGGTAGATTCAGATCCACTACTTGAACTAACTTAATTCCATGGCTTGTGATTACTGACAGCCTTTATTATTTATTGCAAAAAAAAATCCTCAGGGACCTGTGGTGAGCAATAGCATTTGCTTTTCACAAAAAACACATACTACTTTCAATTTTCCTTTATTTTTATATTCTATACAAACAGCATGTAGACATACTGTCTTAGAGTCTGTTTGCTGTTTGTATGTGTTTGCATAAGTAAAACCAAAAAGAAAAAGGTTTGTACAGTGGGCACCACAATTTTCAAAAGTATGATATAAATCATTCGTTTATTACCTTATACATTATTGCCTAATGTCTTATCTGGTCAATAATTAAGTGTGCAACAGTCTGGCCTGATATCTGCATGAAGACATATCAATATTTCAGTTACATGATCATTTAGTGTTAATTGTGCAGTGAAATGGGGCTTTGCACGTACACTCATGTTTGTCTGTTGATAGTGGCTTATCTCTCTAATTCATTCACTAAGATATCCAAAGTTAACGCAACTGTTGGCTTGCCAATGGCATGCCAATTCAGCACAGATATTAATTTCTGGCCCTGTAAAACTGTGTCGGTGCAGAATTTATTTCACATATTTATTTCTAAGGGAATGACCAATCAATACTTCCTTAAAACCAATGTGAACACGACACATCATTTCTTGCCAGACCGCTGCCAAAAAGAGATGATCTGTTAATAAACTGGTGTATTTATATATTTACATTAATGTACTAAATCCATCTTGTGCAACTACCAAAGGAGCACTAGGCTTTACTAGCTACCATTGCCTGTATATCTAACATCTGTTATGTGCTTGTTGTACACCGTGTGAAACCTGTTTTAATCATGGATGTTGCTAAGTAATAACATGGGAAATAAAGACAGCACAAAGTGATGTTCTGTAAAGGGTAATTGTGTTTAATGGTCTACAGTTATGGTCAGATTTATTAATTACTGCCTCACAGAAATCATGCATGTATTTGACAATGCTGTGGGAAGAGCTATGCTGTGAACTACATGTTATAGTACATACAGCTACCATTCAAACATGCTAATATCCTGAGAAAAAATTACAACTATCACTACTATTAATACAAAATAGTCCCTCCTTAAGATGACATTGGTCAACACATGGATACATTTAGGAGTAATACAACATGGCAACTTTCTAAATTTAAACACTCCTTCGGTGAACAGAATACTGTAAATAATTTACAACCATCACACTTATAAAAAAAAAAACACAATTCAAGCTTTACATTATTTCTTTTCTTTCCCCAAAGGCAAATGAAACAAACTCTTTTCATGGGACTGTACAAACAATGTTACATTTCATCACAATGAAGACACTTTTGAGTGGTATCGATGGACAGTAAACCCTGCTGTTAAAGTGCTCCACTGACAATAAAACTGTTGCCTGCGGAGCTATTTTATTTTTCTTTTAATATAAAATTGTACTATATAACAGCAATATTTCTCTTTTTTGAAATGCTAATATTTTACTCCTCCACTATGGGCCATAACTTTACAGAAGTGTGGTTACACACGTTACTGATAGACAGGAATGTTGTTATTGGAAAAGGGTCTCCTCAGGCCCAGCAAACAAAAGGCAAATTCAATCCATGTCCAAACCTATTCATGCATTCGTCCTGTGCTCATCAGTATTTGCCAAGCTCACACTGGGCAGCAATAAAGCCATTCTAATTACTGGGATGTCCTTTTGAACTGGCCCGCTCCTGATTTTTAAATGGGTTGCTTGCTCATAGTAGGTCCACATTTTGCTTCCCCAGCAGTTCTCCTTGAATCACTTTCATAACATTGTCATTTGAAATGCAGCTGTCTTCATCATCAGGAGCTTCATTTGACGGCCATCAGTTGTTCTCTTGTGAGACTGTGGTCTCCTTAGAAGAGGATTAAAATAACAAAATCAGATCATGGATTCATGTCACTAGTCCCTGAATTACTTTAAAATCTCCATCTAATTTGTAGTCAGGTCCCACATCATTGGTCATTGGTCAGAAAATATGGTTGAAAGCTATGGACATATGTTTAGTTCACTCCAGTGTACTACTTCCACTATCTTATCTCCTCCATTTCGTGTTGCAATGTAATGCACGAACATGACTGTTGTGATCAAGGTATGCTTATACAACATCACATTTTAGATAAGGCTGTTGGCAGGGTGGCAGAAGCAGGCAGAGTCTCTGTCTTGTTCTTGTTTAACCTCTTTACTTTGTTCATTTATGGTGGTAGTAAAACACATTGTGTTTAGGATTTTGAATCATAATTTTAGACTACACACTATATTTTATATTATATAAGTTTTATTAGACTCTACAAATAAAAACACAACTACTTTCACATGTGTTATATAATAATGTCTGTTGAAAAAGTGGCAAATGGAAACACCTAACTTTAATAATTTATTGGATATGAAATGGAAACTTTCTATTAAATCCCTCCATCTTCAAGGGGTCCTGCTTTAATTGAATCTGAATCTTTAAAGGGTGCTGCTTTAATTGCCAGGGCAGCCAGTCACTATAAAACTAGACACTTTCTTGACACATGGCAGTCTTCTTCAGGGGGGGGTAGTTATTCTATCAGTAAAAATAGACCATTTTACCTGAAATACACTGGTGTTTTATGTGCCAGTGTTGTAGAATTATAATTAGTTCATGTACATTGTCATTGAATGTGTAGTAAGGAACAAAAATAGTTGCTTACGAATGAAGTCCTCTCTCCAAATTTGCTCCAGAACGTCATCTTGACCTTGTTTTTGTGCCCTGTCCGCTGGTCAAAGGTCTGGCAGGTTTGGAACGGGGGGCTGTACAAGTGCAAACTGACTGCACACTCTGTGTGGCTGACATTTTCCACACGATGCAGACCAACGGAGTCTACGATGGGAATACACAGTCACATATGAACAAATAACATACATTTAGACAGTGCAGGAATGCCGTGCAATGGGAGTCATGCCATGCACAGTTAATGGCAGTACTGTAACAAACAACTGAGAAAACTCAAAATAAACTGAACGAATTAACTAATTAAAGAGAAAAGTAACAATGAACACACAGTCTGGTTTCTTACCATTTATGTAAGCAACCTTGTTTTCCTGGAGGATTCTCTGTGACTTCTGGATCATTTCTCCATGCGATTTATTGTCTGGCCACTGGAACAGTGTCTCTTTCAACTGACCCTGCAGCAGTTTCATGAAACAGTGGGAGTCTGTGTGATCATGGATGCTACTGCAAAGTGCAAAAAACAGACAAGCATACATTGTCAGAGTATGTCAAGGACATCTTGATGAGATCTTTAAACTGTACGAATTAAACGTAAGGAAAGTCTGTCAGCCCCGTCGCGGGACATGTGTTCTAGTGATCTTGTATCTTCAGAAGCTCTCTGTCTTATGCAGGACTCAGAATAATGTGTGCACTACTTGATTATAAATATTGTGTTATGAAATACAATCACAGTTTCAGAAGTAATACGACATATTACATTCACATCTCTATTACTGTGGTAGGGTTTATTAAACCTAATGTACTGCTAGAGCAGGTCTTCAGAAATATGCCCATACGAAGCTTATCATGGTCACATACATGCCACACCACTGCTGCTTTAGTGGACATGTTCCTAAACCACTATGCTATAATTACTTCCTAATGTCTACCACATCCAAAGTGGAAGAGTGATTTGGTAAAACAAATCTCTTTTTGGTTCCTATTCTCGTTCTATAATAACTTTTAGAGACATATGAAACTGTGGCACATCCACAAATGACATGGGAATAATTCTCAGATCATCTGCTAACAAAATGAGGCAAATGATTGCATCAAATATTGTTATTTACATAACTTCTGTCAGACAGAAAACACTGAACTCTCTTATCTGAACAAAGATGTAATTTTTTCATGTTCATTATTCCTTTGCATGTGGAAACATCTCACCTGCCATGGCCTTCACCCCAGCATAGAATCATGAGGTTGAATTTCCCATTACCCTCATCAACCAAGTTTCTTGTGTATCTGCAAAGAGGACAAATTATTCAGTGTCCAGGTCATCATGTGTCATCTATATCCTGATGCTGAAATGATTAAAATATTTCACGGTAATCTGGACAAAGTTGACACTTAGAGATGACGAACAGGAATGAGACATAAAACTAACCAGTAGTGTTGTGTGTTAACCAATAGTCAGATGTAATTTAGGGTAGAGCTGGCTACTTTTCACTAAGTAAAAACCAGATAGATCCCACTGGACACACAGCACAGGGGTCACTGGCCCTGAACGTTTTGGGTCCCTTTATTTGCACACAACATGCTGCCCTCCCCTACGTGTCCTAGGCCATCCTGTGTCCTTGCTCGGTCGGTAAATATTGTTGACACTTGGCTCTGTGCACTTTCATCGCTCTCCAAAATGTTTTGTGTTGTCAGTCCCATCACAAATGTCCATCTCTGAAAAAAGAGAGCGGGTGTGTGTCTGTCCTCAGTGTTGATTGGATGGCCCACTCACCCTCCCTCTCATGATCCCAACACTAATCAAAACACTGGGACAAGGCTGCCTTTAAAAAGGTTTAATTAGAATAGTCATTTTGCACAGTGCAGAGTGCACACAGCAATTATCAATTGTATATGTTATCAGCTCTTTGTGCACATTTACAAATTGAGAAATGCATCATATACCATTTTTGAAAATAACACACCATTGTTCTCATAAAGATTGTTCTGCAGACAACAGTTAATTTTCAATCAAATACATTTGTCAAATGCAAATACATCTTTTGATCTTGCCTGATTGTTTTACATTTTCATAAATAATCGTGTATTAAATTTATTATTATATATTTATAAATAAGCTAATTAAATTACCCCAAATAATCCCAAATACTTATTCTCTTATATGTATATGTATATAACTAACTTTAGATTAAATGGGTAAATGAAAGTGGTTTTAAACACACGGGGACAAAGCTACAGACACCGCTGCAGAGCAAAGAGCGCAAAGTGCGTCAGCAACTGCGTAATATCTGCGTGGTAAATCAGAAACAGAGCGTTTTTACCTGTACTGGTCAAACTTGGCGTATTTCATCCACTCCTGGGGCTTGCTCTCATATGATTCCATTATGTCTTGGACCTCCTCAACATTGATGCAGTCACTCTCGAAGATCTTGTTGAGGACCTTTATCAGGTCGTCCAGAGTTTCTGGCTTCACCACCTCGGTTTGGTCCATCGCTCTGATTTGTGCTGAACGTGAAGTTTTTCAGAGAAAAAAGCTTTGGTTGAAATGATAGGTTTCTCTCACAAACTTTGCACTGTTGCTTACTTTTTATAGGCTTCGCTACAATTTGGGGGTGAGCTGGTGCTGGACTGTACCATTATGGAAAAGGGTGAACGCCCACTGTATCCTCACAGCACTGGGTTTCATTCAAATTAATGTTGTAATTAGCGCACAAGGAAATAGTGAGGAGAAAAAAACAGACAGCTGCCTGTTTACCACAGTTACAGCATAGTGATTATTGTGTTCTCTTGTTTTTTTTACTTCCTAAACACAAATCACTCATTCATCTCACACATTAAAAACTTGGACTAATCCTCTTTGAATTCAATTCCACCACGTTGTGGGGGGGGGGGGGGGGGGGGGGGGGGGGGGGGGGGGGGGGGGGGGGGGGGGGGGGGGGGGGGGGGGGGGGGGG
>JAUMHF010000026.1:15425831-15437748 GCA_032359275.1 Microctenopoma steveboyesi | reverse complement strand
TGGGCGCCCCCCCCCCCCGTCTCTCTCTCTCTCTCTCTCTCTCTCTCTCTCTCTCTTTCTCACTGGGGCTTTTATGCAACAAAAGCACTTTGCAGCCTCTTTCGTTGGGCCCTCTACCCAGAAACTCAGTCATCAACAACCAGTCCAAGGTGCGTCGAAACTACAGGCTCACAAACAGGAGGCAATGGAATGAAGACTGCAGTAGAAATGTTTTGAAAAGCACAGAATTTTTCTGGTTTGTCGACAGTTTGGCTGAATATGGTTCATTTTGGGACATTCACTCATGCTTTGGTTAAGATTGGTCTATTGTCAGCAACTTTAAGTAAAGGTAAAAAATAAATAACTCATACAGCTACACACAGTTCCTCTCACACACTTTCACTTCAGATACAGGGGGTTAATTAAGTAAATGATTTGACTTCCCATCAACTAGGACATGTATATGTCTGTGTGAGTGTAAAAAATAACCCTGAGATAGAATGAAACTTGTCGCCTATACCAGCTGATGCTGTTCCTAATTTTTGACATTTCACCCTCTTAACTGGATGTTAAAATCAGTCAGGCAGCTTTCACAACTTACAGTATATTGTGAAACATTATTTTAAAAGGAGTGAATTACACCTCAGACACATATTTTCCACCTTGTTCCGTATAAGAAAAGAGTCAGCAAAGAGAAAAAAATATTTTTATACTGAAGAACTAGAGTAACAGAGAGCAGGGTCAGTCACACACGCTTGTATTGCAAAATATCATACACCAGTGCAGATTTAGGTGTGCCGAGTTGCAACGTTGTCCACAGTGACTTGCTCAAGAACACTTTGCCAGGGATCACAGATGCATCAGGTAAATGTATCTGAATGATACTGAGTACTCCGGGTCGGGCACCAACACACAGTTAAGCTGAGATGTTCCAGCAGGGAAAGTCAGCAGCTCTTCGGCGTCCTCTAACATGTGTCAGCCTGTTAAAGGGAAATCTCCTCTGGTAGAGGAAGACATTTCTTGTTTGCTGGCAGCCTGAGAAGTAGAGAATGTTCCCAGCATCAGTGCTGTGCCAAGTTCTCCCTGAGCTGCCACATCATCATTACCACATATATTCTTGCACCACCTTGTGGCTGAATAAGACACTTGATTTGACTGTTGTTAATAATAAGCTGTACTGTATTTTTTTTCAGTACAAAAATAAATATGTACTGGCCTAATGTATAATCTAGTAGTTAAGTAGTTTGGTTTAACTGGAAAACAGACGGTGTTTCTTTTACTGATCAATACTTTTTCATCAATTAATAAATATAATAAAACTGATCTTTCCCTAAATAAAAGTTGTTTTGTGACTAAACCTGGAATGCTACGCACATATTGTTGTGCACAAGTCACTTTAATATAATTGTGTGTTTTTTCGCTATTTAACCACAAATGTGATGCATTTTTATTACAGTAAGATGTCACGATATTAGAGTAATATTACATCTGTTAAAATAATTTTCCAAGAATTTGACCTAAAACATGTTCTTATTAGAGCAATGTATTAGGAATCATTCTGGTTATGTGTACCTAGGTCCACATAGGAATTCCTTTAACGTATATTTGTATTTGAACAGGTAGGACATAATAAACAGGTTATATGGACTATATTGAAAACATAGGCTGTAAAGTGTTTGCACAAGGTTGTAAAAGTACCTGTGAACTCCACAGCTGTCTCGGTTTTGGCCTCATCAGACTGTGAAACCAGCATGAGCGAGTGTGCTGACACGGAGCTACACAAGTGCAAAAGGTGGAGAGCTGGTGACACTTCCAGAGGAGAACAATGTATACAACAATATAAACATGTCTCACTGATGTGCGTGTGACAACATCTAAAAACATGCACTTTTATTCTTTTTTTTAGAAAGTAAAACTTGAAGACTCTCTTTTAGTAGTTCTACGTTTGCATATAAATGAGTTCATCTTGGCTATGGTTTAGTTTTTCACTTTACCTGAATCGACTTGTCAGGGGAACAAAAGAAAAGGTGTGAGTTGGTCATCAGGATCTAACGGTCACAACTCTCACCCCTGTCGCCCCTAAAATCAGTTGTTACATGCGTCCTCCCAGATGGATGCATGAAGTGGTATCACTCTTTCTGTATGGGAAACTGGCAGCAGACTCTCTCTGAGGTGTCCATCGATAGCTATTACCGGCCTGGTGGCAGACTCAGACTGGGCTGCAGAATGTCACAGGTGGGGTTTTGGTCTGGGCTTTGGTTGGACTACTCAAGCACAGACCTTAGATATAGATATAAGTGCGTGCCTTTCTAAACTACATCCTCTGTTTACCACAATCAAACTGTAGGCACACGTCAGTGAGAACAGGATGCACCTTAGTATGTATGAGAGATGAGATTTATACATTTCTGAAACCAACAAAGCAGAAACACAACGGCACTGGGTGGTCTTCATGAATAGCGACTCGCTCTCTGGCTCGCGCGGCAGAGGTTTGAACCATCGCGGCTGCTGTAGCGGGAGGAGGAGGAGAGCATGACTGGGTCTTTGACGTGGAATATTTCCGTAAAAGGACGATGGAGGAGTAGCAGCAGCGGCAGCAACAGCAGCAGCAGCAGCAGCGGCAGCGTGTAGATCGACTAGCGCGTATTACCCGTACCTCGAGACGGGACTTAGCCCAGAAACCCAGGCGGATCCGGGCTCACGGGAGCTGTCAGGCAGCGGTCCTCCACAGACTGAATCGCTTTCTGTTCCCCCGCCTCCCCCCGCTCAGCTACAATCATGATAAAAGCCATTTTAATATTCAACAACCACGGGAAACCAAGGCTTTCTAAATTCTACGAGCACTACGTGAGTATGGTTTTTCTCTTTATTTGCGGTTAGTGCAGGCTGCTTTGTGTTGTTGATAGGCCAAGGTGAACAAAAAGTTCATTAGAAATCTCCACCTATCGCAGTTAAGGCACCTCATTTCCTCATACAATCGTTAGAAAACACAGATGGAAAACAGTTTGAATGAGAATGTGTGTGTACTTTACGACGGTCCAGTGATACTTTAGATCTAAAACTGATCCTGGCGGATAAAATGTCAGGGAGCCACTGTCTTTTTTTTCCTCCACATCTGAATAATTAAACGTCTTTCCATCACATTCCTGCGCGAGCTGGATCAGCTGGATCCAGCTGTGGCGGTGAACGCGCTCTGTTTGTGTCACATGACTTCATTAACGCCCTTGTGATGGACTCGTGGACACTTCAGCCTTGCGCCACAACTCAGTCCATTCGCTTTGTGCCACTAACTTCCCTCCTTCACCTGTTCAGCTGCAGGTAGATCACAGCTTATATAATACGCTTTGCCTTGGCCTGTTCTCATAATTGGATTCATATCTCAAGGTTGGCTGCCTGCCCCCTCTTTCATACTGGTTCTACACAGACAGTGACTTAAACCTAAGCAACTTAATCAATTCTCTGCTGGAGCTGCAGTGGATTAATTGTTTACCTGACTGACAGAAAAATGAAAGACACCAGCTTCTTAAATTTGAACATTTGCTCGTCTCACTGTGTCGTAACAAACCTTATCTTTAGATTTCTCGGCTTTATGTAAATGTGGATTTAGTTTAATTAGTAATTCATCGGCACATCATTTCATCAGTTATTGGAGTAATCGGTTTGTTTATAGAAAAGTCTGAAAACTAAATTATGCCCGAGTCTGTGGAAAGGTCAAATTGTTGGCTTTGTCCAACAGTCAGAACAAAACAATTGTAGTTTTTTTGATGTGCTCATTATTTTCTTAATTGACTAAGTCTGTAAAATGTAATTTCTCACACAGTTTTTTTTATATTTCTTTCCTTTACTAGGATATAAAACAGGAAATATTGAGGTGCTGAAAACATTTTGCGAGATTGATATTTGCATATTTGATCAACATTTATCTGTCAATTGGGCAACTGAAATATGTAATATTTCTTTAATATGTAACCTTTAATTGCTGCTCCTCTGTTTTCTCTTTTTTTTGAACTGGTAGCCAGACGAAACAACACATTTGAGCTGATATGTTATTGGCCGATTTTCAGTATTCAAGTTAAAATAAGAAGACTAATTAATAATGAAAATACATCTGCAACACACGAGCAGAGTAAAGGTTGAATAATCTCTACATGGAGATGGACATTTCAGGAGGATGAGCTGAGATTGTATGTAGACGCCATCTGTTACATTAAAAGCTGAGGTGTTGGTTTTCTGGCTGACAGAATGAAATGTTTCACACATACTGCTCGCTTTGAAAACAGTCTTTTGCATTCAATTTATTTATTATGAAAGTTTATAGGTGAATGCTTCAGAGGCTGCAGAGAGGGAGAGAGGCAGAGCTAAAGATGCGTCGTCATGTTAGTTAGAGCCAGTCTGGCTGAGAGATAAAGCCAAAACGTCTGTCCGATCAGCTGCATATATGGGCACAGTCAAAATCACAACAATTAAATTCATAGCATCAACAAAAAGCACTGGAAGAAGAAAACTTGCAGTTTTAGAATGATTTAATTATGAGAGGAAAAACGCTGCCTGCTGTGCTGCTGCACATATTTATGACTGTAACATTAAATAGTGAGTACCCTTCTAGTCCCATGCTACGAGTCACATGACTGGTTCAACATTCAGGCCGGCAGCGTATTAAATGCTCTTTCTTCTCTGTTATGGACCCTGGGAAGACATAGCTACGTTTGCTGAGGCTGCCTCATTGTTAGAGCTTCCTATTTCAAGTTTTCAGTCGATTTTTAATGTGGCCATTGCATTGAAAACCGTGAGACAATTTATTCCTAGATGCTTTCCCCTGAAACCTGAAAATGCATACTGAGTAGTAATGTTTGAGACTTTGGACTCTGGAAATCTTTGAATGCAGTCCACTCGTTAACCCTTTTCCAGCGCATGCTTGCAGACATGTCTGTGGGTGTTTGACGTTTTAAATACAATCTCATCCATTAGCGAACAACAAGATGAGCCTGCCTTGGTTCACCTTTTAGAATAAAATCATTATCTCTCTTGCCTGTGGGCGCTAGTGTTTAAATGAGACAAAGATGAATAAAATTATGCTTTTCACTCATGTAGCCAAGAGAAAGAGAAGCATAGGGAACCACCAACTTAACTGCCAGATCAGTCTTCTGTCTTGTAGTAACGAAACAGCCCGTGGGAAGCAATTAAGTGAGCAGCAACGCGCTTTTTTTACCATCTCATCTGTGTTTAACAGCGTCTGTTTCCTCGTTTATTTTGCAGAGTGAAGACACGGAGCAACAGATCATCAGGGAAACCTTTCACTTGGTCTCGAAAAGAGATGAGAACGTCTGTAATTTCCTCGAAGGTGGAATGTAAGTCGTGAGCTGTGGATGTGTGAAGGAAGCGCAGCGTCTGTGTCTCGGTGCTGAAGAACAAGGTTGTAACTCAGTGGACGTTAACAGTGGAGTAGATAATTCACTCGCTGACACAGGAATTAATTTCCTGTATGAAGGAAGCCTCAGGGGGGTTCGTGAACGAGTTGATAGTAACATCGTTGGCCTGGAGTTCATTCATCATTCATGAATGTGGAGTCAGGTCTCATTTTACCTTCAGACTGCCACTGTTTGCTCCTGCCCTACCCCCTCCTCAACATATGGTCACCTTAGATATAGACACCAAAGACACAAAATATTGAATTACACTGTACCTTTAGACAAATAGAGTAGCATCTGCTACACACACACACACACACACACATACATAAACCAACACTGTCCTGTCATTCTGTTTATGTGCCACGGTGGTTATAAGTTATTGTTTTTCACATGTCAGTACTTTCTTAGAAGAGCCACAATAAGACCAGAAGCAAATTCCTTGTACGTGCAGCATGCTTGGCGGATAAAGCTGATTCTGAGCATAAATTAGCAGAAATCACTGTTCACATTTACTTTCAAGCGATTACTCCATTTCCTGTGGCTCAAGCTGCCACTTCTCTGTGTCGTAACACACTCAATAAGGTCTTATCTGACTCGGTTACAGAATGGTTGATGTACTTCCTTTTTGACACGTCTTCTGTCTTTACGCATGGCTGAAAACAACCTGTTTTAACCTGTTGTCTTTCCTTAATGAACTGGGTCACTGTCAGGTTTGCGGCAGTGTAAAGTGCAGTGTTTTCTCTTCTCGTGAATATAAACTTGTAGAAATGGACGACGTCCAACTTTCGGTTTTAAGGAAATGTTTGATTGTCAGACCAGTTGTTGTGATGTACACGTGATGTCTTTGCTTGTGAATAATCTTGCTGTAATTGCTCCTTATTTCCTCTGCGTCAGGTTGATTGGAGGATCAGACTACAAGCTGATCTACAGACATTACGCTACACTCTACTTTGTGTTTTGTGTAGACTCCTCAGAAAGTGAACTAGGAATTTTAGACTTAATCCAGGTAAAGGCCTCAGAAATCCGTCTATATTAACATTTCTGTTACATCTGTTTAATCAATCTGTTTCTGGTTTTAGGTATTTGTGGAAACACTGGATAAATGCTTTGAGAATGTCTGTGAGCTGGACTTAATTTTCCATGTAGACAAGGTAGGACACTTCTGTGAACTGTGTGTGATTCTCTAGATATTTAATATTATTTAAGATTTCTCATTTTCTCATTCTCATGCTCCGTCAAAAGGCAACAAGTTTAGCTGATTAACCAAAAAGTAGATCCATAGAAAATACATTTTAATAGTTGGTCAATTTGTTAGGAAGAATGGGATAAAATTCCTCCTGGACATTGTGCAGGTCTAATCCACAGCTAAGTCAAAACACTGCTGTCGTTACTGTTCCCCCACATTTTAGTAGCTGAGAAATATTGTTTATTACATTACAGTTTAATATATGTTTGTGAATCTCATGTTTTCAGGTTCACAACATTCTGGCAGAGATGGTGATGGGCGGCATGGTCCTGGAGACCAACATGAATGAGATAATCACACAGGTGGACGCTCAAAACAAAATGGAGAAGTCTGAGGTAAGCCCGACCCTGCTCGCTCCTGTATGTATGACTTGCTTCTACCTCCATACTCTCCGAGGTACTGTGCATAGTATGCAGGCATGTGTGTATGCTGCACCCTGCATGCTACTATCTGGTGATCTTGTGGATGCTCCCTACCTACTCTTGAGTGTTTGCGCTCATTTTTCGGCCTCTCTTTTTGCTGCTGCACTGCTCCCAACGCAGAAAAATACTCAACATATTCTCTTCTGTACCCTCAGTGTAAAATGCATTATCACAGTCATCATTCTTGTCTTTACTATGCAGACTTAAATCTACCGTGTCCAATGAATTTCCTGAATCTGTGATTGGCAAATCTCTAAATTGAGATGCAGTAATGACATCAGGCTGTGTTTTTACATGCACATTATTGTTGTTGAGAATGGGAGTTTTATGCTCTCAATGTTGAACTGCTTTCCAAATGTGTTTTGTAACATCTCTAAGCCAGTGTTTGATATTAATATTAGATAATACTCTAGGAACGGACATTTTCTATCTGGCTTCTGCTAGCTGATCTATTTTTTTGGAAGGTTTCAATTAGACAGACAGCCAGAGACCATTTTATGAACTCATTTCTGTTTTGCTTAATGATGATATTAACCTTTAACGGTTACTGTACTAATTCTTTGGTTTGGTTTTCAAATTACTCACGTTGTCCTGCAAATATGTTAAACAGTGTGCAACATGTTATGTTTTTTCTCTCTGAAAAATACTGACAGAAGGTTAAAAAGCTGCAATAATAATCTGTTAAGAGATTGTGCTACACAACAATTGTATTTTGTACAGTGTTACTGTTAACAAGCACCTGACCTGCACTGTGTGCTTTTAATCTGACAATCTGACAGAAACCTCTTTTGAAACTGATGTTCTGAAAGCAGCCTTGTACTGTTCTCCAGTCATCAGAGCTGCTGTCTCTTTCCTCTTGGACCTACCCTAGACCACAGTGTGTGTTTTCACGCTAATTCAAAATGGTGCTCTGTCCTATTATACAACAGTGTTTGTGGAACAAACTTCTAGCAAAAACAGTTTAAGTGAAATTTGTGCTTTTTCATTGATCTGATTATTTTATTTATATAATTTTGTAGAAAGGTCACTTAATAATACACGTGGTCTATAATAGGTCCTATCACCTTTTTTCTGTGGAGATAAACTGTAATTACTTTAATCTGCTTTAACATTCCTCATTCCTCTTTTTCCTGACCCTGTCTAGTTCTTTCCATTCTTCTCTCTCTTTGCAGACGTTTATCTTTCAGTCTACCAGGCAGGACAGGTAGACACAGGTACTGCTAAATTTACAACATAGTGCTGTAACGTTAACTGAAATTTACTCCCCCTCAGTCTCTTCATACGGCCCTTCATTTATTAGTAACCCGACTTCACTAACATTCTAGGAATCTTTCATGGCAGACCCAAAAATGTTTGTCCAAACTACTAGACAACTGACAGTTCTAATGCAACGCAGAATGATGTCTTGTAAAATTTGTTTGTAAAGCTGTCAGAGAGGTGGTGATTAACCTCCATGATAATTTGTGACATTTTAACTAGTGGTTGCGCATTAATCGTAATGCCAAATGTACCTGTTATATCCTTAATTCCTGTTAAATACACAGCTGAGTCATGCTGCAGGTACTTTAAAATACATTACGCTCCCTATTATCTGAGTTCTTCAAGTATGCACTTGATTGATATTGATATTCCTGTTTTACTCTTTGATAGAAAGCGTGGGAAAAACTTTCCATCTATGTCTCTTCCTCTATTCAACAAGTAGTTTGTTTTAAACCTTCTTGATCTTTTGCACTGAGATCCCTCACAGACAAGAGATGGGAAAGTGCCTGAGCTTTTAAAAAGCCATCTGATTTACAGAGAAACACGCCATTGTTGCTAATCACGCAGCTGGTGTTACTATTTCTGTATGTATGTATTAGTCACCCATATCATTTAAAACCCCACTATAATGCACTTGCACAGTGGGTCTCCAGGTGTCCCAGTGTGAAGCAAAAAATATCTTGAGTCTGGCTCCTGAATGTGGAATCCATGTGGTGGATCAGCATTCCTCTCTGTTAGTGCCGTGGTCATCTTTCCGTTTAACACAAGTCTCCTTCACTCTTGGCAGAGGTAGGAATGTCCGGAAGAAAAACAGGTCATTAACACAACCTTGTGAAAATAGGTGGAGCGGATAACTCTTCGGTCCAGACATACTTTGTGTGTGTCTTATCACTAAACGATTCATGAGGCTATTTGTTTGAGTGTGTGGCTAACGAAGTCCTTTGTGTTTGCGAAGCCTTTTGGTCATTTTTGGGTCTGTCTGCTAAAGATTCGGCGGGGGGAGGAGCGGGGGGAGGGGCTCTCTAACTGCAGTGACTCTCAAATGTTTGCACTCACTATAAATTATAACATCAAGTCATTTACTCTCGACAGATGCAAAACGTTTAAAAAAAAAAAACAACCCCAAAACAAACGGACTTACCTTGATTCTTTACTAAAAACGCTACATTGCTTCTATTCTGTTTCACATTGAGATTCATTGTGTTAGAGTGAAGTGCCTTTACAAATAGATATCTCACTGTAATTTAATACAACTGAGCTCACAGCTAGGAGTGGTACAGTAGAAAGGCGATGGCTGATGGTATCCCCGTTATGTTTCAGTGACGTATGGCAATTCTGATACGCCGTGGCTAAAGAGTAAACACGCTCTTGAGTGTCAAATCTATGCTGTAGGTACAGTGTGGCTGTGCCAAAGCCTGATCTGCATTATACCCATAACTCAGACATATTGGTCCATTTGCCTCAATCAGTTCAGTGGTTGTGTGAGTGCTCTCCTCCAACATGATCAACTCACTTTTCTTTGCAGTTCACCGGCTTGCTTCAGTCTTCTGTCGAACCACTTTGTGTGATGTGTTTGATATGCAAGAAAACAACAATACTAATTGCCACTGAAACAGAAGTAGCGTACCATCAGACATATTTAATGTTCTTTTCATAGCTTTAAATTAGTATATCGCACAATGCTGTTGTTCCTCTACTCGGTATGTAATTAGAAGCAAATGTTAGCCACAGTCCTGTGTAGTCTTTCCAGATTTAATCCACTATTGCCTGCAGTATTATGGCTGAGGCTTACAGCATATCATGTTGACGTGTGTGTAAAAATGACATGCGCACATTCTATACATGCCTATCTATCAAACATCCGTCTTCATGTCCAAATCCATTTTTCTGCTTTATCCAATTCTCTCCTTGCATTTCTACCCCTATCGGTCCTCAAGAGTCCGGTGGGTTCACTTTCCAAGCAATGCTGCCTTTTGTCCATGCGATGAATGTTCAGTACTGCTCAGTAGTTCAGAATTAGTGAATGATCTAGTACAGTTTGTCCTGACAGTTGATTCATAATTGGCTCTGGTTGTGGTGGAAATCATCGTAGAACCAAATAATGCATGTGCATATGAAGCTATGAAGGCATCTGAATGTACATTTGCACATGTTGTCTGTTCTAGTAGCTGTCAGTGCTTTTGCATTTTGTCAGCAGTTGACTGTCTAGTATTGTTTTGCACTGTGTGTCCTGTGTTCACTGCTCAGTGTGTTATTTTGTACGGCATGTTTTTTGATCCTTACTGATCCTATCAACCCTCCTTGTGTGTGTTTTGTGTGTGTGTGTGTGTGTGTGTATGTAGGCGGGTATTGCAGGAGCGCCTGCTCGTGCCGTATCGGCTGTAAAGAACATGAATCTCCCGGAAATGCCCAGAAACATCAACATTGGTGACATCAGTATAAAAGTGCCAAATTTACCCTCCTTCAAATAGTGGCAGCGAGATCCTGAGCCTGCAGATGTTAACCAATGTTTACCGTGATGCAATCTGTTTACCAAAACCTCAAATTACTAACTTTTATCAAAATGATATATCTCAAAGGTACTGTGTGATTTAACACTCCTTGTTCTGGTGTTATCTCTTTGAGTTAATAAAGAAAAGAATGTTTTATGTATTTTGTTTCTGGAAGGAAATACGAAGTATTTATTTATCAGTGGTACATTCCTTCTGCCTCGTTGGAGGTTGCTCCTTGACATTCAGCTGCTACGGGACAGTTCTGTTTCAGTTTGTAACTGAAATTATTTCACTTACCTAAATGTTTAAGTAAAAGAGAAAATGTGGCAGGTGGTGATGTTTTGAGGCAGCCATATTATATTGGTTTGGTTTTACCAGAAGGAAAGTAAATGAAACCATTTTGAAAACCAATTTGTAACAGGTCTGCTACAGTATTGAAAGTCGTACATTGTAGCTTGTTTGTAAAATCAGTATAAAAAAAAATAAAGAATATATTGCAGATATGTTGTGTGACAAATCTATATGCTCCAAATAATTTTTTTTTCTTTGTATGCAAAAATATTTTTCAATGATTTGTCATGACTTATAAAACAGTTCTCTTCATTCTAATCTGTGCATGATTTTCTTTTTCAACATAATAAACAGTTTAAACTCGACATGTGTTTTCTATTCATATTTTATTATTAACATACATTTTGTTATTAAGAGTGTTTGATATGATAAATATGATAGTGATAGATGATGGTAACAAAATGCCCCCTGGTGCAACATGTCATAGACTGTATTGCTCTTGCTCCCTTTTGTATAAATGTATTTGCAACTTGTCATTTACATTAATTGTAAACATATGATTATATGTTAACAGCAAATATATTAATAATTGTTACTTGTTAAATCTCAGGTGGAAGATAAATGTAGTTCTGTTTTCACAAAGTATTAAGGGGTACAAGTGTTTAGTAAAACGTGGTAAAAGGTAAAAGCAGCCTACTCTTGATATAAAGCGGCCTCAATGGGTTGACGTGTGTGTAGGACAGGGGTCTCAAACTCAATTTACCTGGGGGCCGCTGGAGGCGGAGTCTGGGTGAGGCTGGGCCTCATCAGGATTTC
>JAUMHF010000026.1:15404413-15425731 GCA_032359275.1 Microctenopoma steveboyesi | reverse complement strand
TCATATTAAGACGGGGGCCGCAAATTACGGTCCCGGGGGCCGCAGATGGCCCGCGGGCCGCGAGTCTGAGACCCCTGGTGTAGGAGGTTCGAATCCCGTCTGACTCCTAGTCCATCCCTTACCAGGTGTGTCCCTGAGCCAGACACACAGCGGTAGCTCCTTGTAAGTCGCTTTGGATAAAAGCGTCTGCCAAGCAAACTAAAGTAAAGTAAAGTAAAACATTGTGATGTATATTATGAATGCTATTTTTCTTGTAAATTACTCAACAATTGAATTATTGATTAATCAGAAGAAGAGGAAGTGTCTACAACAACTCTAGTGATTTATTTTGGTGGAATTTGTGGAAATGTCTACCTATTAATTCGTTGGAGTATACAATTCGCACAACATCGGCACCGGTACTACTGCTGGTATTGCGGCTACTACTGCGATATCATGTTGAAACAGCTTTAATCTTGTTACTGGTTCTAAATCCTAACTTTACAATACATTTACAGCCTTTACTTTCATACTTTAGTGTATATACAAAACATGGACTCTGTACGAAGATATATGCAATACGTGTTCCATAGCGACCGTTATAATTGATTTCAAAAGGTTCACCTGGACTTCACCTGGACTTCACCTGGATGTATGACAATCTTCACAAACACGGTATAATTGATCCTACTACTGTCAGACATTTAAATATTTATTGTGCACAGTTTTCTTGCGCAAACCACATCCAGTTTTTTTTTAGATTTGTTGCAAAGTAAAATCACTATAGACTCCTAACACAGCAGCGACAGACGTTTCCTTAACTTCATGTGTCTCCGTGCTGCACTTCACTGCGCATGCTTGCCTAGCTTTGACTGTCACGTGACTGGTCTGAGGACAACAGGAAGCAGGAACACCAGCACTGTGAGGGAAGATGCTGCTGCTGCTGCTCTGACACTTTTCTACATTCCACTATTTATTAGCAGAAAGCGACAGACAACGATGACTTCTATTATCAAGGAAACAGAAAGGTCGGTGTGAGTCACAGATTTTATTCCAGTAGTTAACGCTAAGCTACGTGACCTGCAGCCTAGTTCAACCTTATGGAGGCGTCCTGGAAGTGATCGACACTGTGATTTAGTGCATAGAGAGAAAACCAAATAAGCTCTGGGATGACTATTGTAGTTGACAGTATTAAACAGATATACCCTGCTCTGGGAAAAAAGGTTTCTGCAGCCACTCATTCATTTTTTAAAACGCACTCCATACCAGGACTAAACTCTTTTGTGGTAACGCTAACGCAAAAGCTGTTCTCTCACTGCTATACAGCAGCTATCATACAGTAGTATATTATTTTAGTTTGAAACAACAGTACTAGACAGTCTGTAGTTTAGCATGATGAGTTTTTTTTTTCATTTTAAAACGTTTCTAACAGAAATTGTGGCTAAAGGTCACAATACAATTCTCTGTATGGTAATGCAGATATGATTTGTTTTCAATATAGATGAATCTACTAATTATCATATTGATTAACTTATTTTTCTAAACAAAAGAGAATAAAAAAATGTGTACATTGCATATACAAGACAACCAAATAGACTTGTTAGAAGAAAAATATGTATTTTAACTTAGATTAGATTAGATAAAGACCAAATTTTAAGATATGTCTTTTCACAATACTGATGCTCTTATTTGCCCCAAATAACCAAATAGAGCAGAACAGATAGAAAGCTATGCTGTTTGGTGATACTGTTTGTTGTCACTGCTATATGTTGGTAGGACAGTGTATAGAAATACCTCTGACATAGGATATCATACTGGCCAATAAACCAAAGCTCTATAATTCCTATCGTGCCTATTCTTCTGAACACTCACAACCTTTTTCCAAACAGCATAAAAGAAGCCGTGACTTTCATCAACGCCATTGATGTGAACAAGTTCTCCAGGCTGATCTCCCGAATCATACAAAAGCTTCATCTGAAGGTACAGAGACTGCACATTGTTTTCCATGCCAAAGAGAAGAGGCTTTTGAGGCGTTTGCAGCAAAGCTCTAGTGCCGGGGGGAGCGGTGCATGCATAATGACTTTACTGAAGCTGGGGCATCAGTCAGTTGGGCTCTAATGAATGCACACACAGGCCCTGTTGATCATTCTGTATTTGCACAAGATGTGTTGGCTGTGAAGGGTTCCAGCGATTCCAGTGATGCATCTGTTCAGTGTTATTTTCCAACCTGCTAAGAGAAAGTAAAGCCCATTTGTTCAAAGCGATAATAATATTGTAAAACATTACACAAATGTAATACATTTGAGCAAATTTTCTCATCAACACTATAAATTATGTTTTCTTCTCAGGGAGAGCGAACATTCAGTGAAGAAGAGGAAGAAAAACTTCAAGGTGCACTGTCACTTAATAAACAGGCTCTCAATCTAGTCCTGGAAACGTCTGCCTTCATACTAGAGCAGGTGAGCAAAGGTCCTCTGTCATCCTGATATTTCATTGGAACCAGTTTGACTGATTTTACAAGAAGAAAATGTTGTCTGTAATCCGAAGAGATATTTTGCTTTAATCAGTAGCTGTTTTATCGATTGACATTCAGAAGATAGACTAAAAAAACTAAACTAAATAGAATCAACACTAGTGTAAAGCCCATGTTATTATCTATAGTAACTGCAGGTATCTGTAGTTTTTGTGCCTGTCTGTGTGGATCACGTTTTCAGCCCATTTCTCCAGCTGGGGTCACTGTTGCTATAAGTTAATCGTTAGTAGCAGTGTTGGGCGTCGCAGGGGAACAGGAATAAGACTATAACAGAATGAGCCTGTAAAGCAGTTAATGGTAGCTTTAATTTTCCAGTGATTACTCTTCCCCATATCTCCTGTCCTCCGTAGGCAGTGTATCATAATGTGAAACCGGCCTCTCTGCAGCAGCAGCTGGAGGCTGTTTATCTAAACCCAGACAAAGCTGAGGTTTTCTCTCAAATCTGGGGCACCGCTGGGCCTGAGTTGGTGGAGAAACTAAAGCACAGTATCTTTGCCCCAAGCAAGGTAAGGCTAAGAAACAAGTTCATCTTTTTAATCCTTGTCACCATCAGGTTGTTTTTCAGCACCAACTGTGACCATATTTTAACCCACAGGTAGTGAAAGACATAGCCACTCCCAGACCCTGAATATTTAAAGCTAACTATTCATGCTCTTTTTATCCCTTTGAACTGAGTAAGATTTCACAGTTGTGAGGATTGGCATATAACTT
This sequence comes from Microctenopoma steveboyesi, assembly GCA_032359275.1. Lineage (NCBI taxonomy): Eukaryota > Metazoa > Chordata > Actinopteri > Anabantiformes > Anabantidae > Microctenopoma > Microctenopoma steveboyesi. The sequence continues at coordinate 15,422,508 of JAUMHF010000026.1, read as the reverse complement.
TCCATAATAAGAATGACCTTCTTTTGTGAGAGTGCTTTCCAGCTGTTTGGATAACAAAGATTTTTTTTCCGCACCTCACACACGATGTCACATTAATTTTAAAACATGTTCCTTTGTATAACTTGATTAAAAAGTGACACTTCAAACAGTGTTCCTTTCAAAGTCGAGGGGTTTAAGATCTAACGCAGAATAAATAAGCAGCATGTACGCACCAGTCACAATATGCTGCTGTCACATGCATAGACATCTCACCCACCTGTGAGATGTCTCACAAGTCAATGCTTCTCTCCCACGTGAAATGCTGCCAGTAAAAGGCAACAACAGCCATTGATCCTCAAGACGACCTCGACTACAGCTTTGACATACGACAAACATTAAATCACAGAAGAGACTGTATGTTACTGACATTTAGCTGTTTTCTCATCCACTTTTTCTACATAAGAAAAAGCAGCCTTTGAGTAAGATGTTAGGTTTTGTTACAGGATTGCTATTTTTGCCATTTAAAGAAATGGTAAACACAGTATTATTACTTATTGTTTTTATATATTAGTTAAATATATTTAATATTTCTAATTTCTCTGATGTGAGGATTTGGTATCTCTAAGATCTAGATTATTTGTCAGTTGAAAAACATTTTCCAGTCCGCAAACAAAAAAAAGATAAACAGTTTTACACTTATAAAGTTGAGCAAATGTCAGCGTTCTACATGTATATAAATCTTTAAGGTCAAGTTAATTAAACTAATAACATTTGTTTTTATTAAATTTATCCTCTGGGAATAATAAAGTGTTTTGAACCTTGAATCTTGATTAAATTAATTTGACTGGAAACACTGTGCTTTCATAAGGATTTCATATTGCTCATGTATTTAGTTAGTCGTGTATTACAGTATCTAGTATTAAAAGCAGTTTGAAGTATTGCAGTGCATTAATTTCATTGGTTGAATTTTCATATTTTAACAGTAACACTTCATAGGGTTGTGGTGTTTATCCATGCTGATGTGGTTGTTGTCCAACTTGTGAATAATGTGGCCCAGACTTCTCCACCTCACACCTGTCCTCTGAGGCTGTGGAAGCATCCAGACCCAATAAGTCACACATGGTTTATTATTATGGCCTCTCGCTGCATCATAAAACACTTAACTGCCCTGCCTTGACTCTGTGCTGCTAATCTATCACACTGCTACAGGTGACGGATGAGGTTTCTCTCCGTAAATCACCCGGGCAGGGGGTGGATTTGTGGGATTGGTGTCAGGAGACAGTGCAAGTTTTTATGCCTGACTAGCATCGAATAAGATTGCTTTTTAATATTTGGTTAGAGAAAAGATTAGAGAGTATAATAATCGGATAACCAGCAGCTTTAAAGGATGGTAAGATCGACTTTGAGGAGTTTGTGCACAGTAGTAAAAACCTGTTCCCATTGTGACAACTGAACTTGCTCAAGGTTCTTGAAGATGTTTCACTTCTCATCTAAAAGGCTTCTTCAGTTCAGACTTCCTGGCATTTTTCCTTAGAGTTGTTGACAGTTGCTGGGGAGTCATAGACCCATCTGGTTATAATGTGTGTCATGTAATTAGTTGCAGTCGAAGAACACATCAAAATAATGTGTCTAAGCTTCACAGTAAGGTTCAAAAAGTTTAACCGCCAGCATGTTCTGCTTTCTAAATATGTACCCAAAATAATTAAGTGCACAATGGTACAAATGAAGGTGAAACATCAAGAACAGAATGAGGGAAAAGAAATATACAATATTCTACTTGCACTATTTCTTAATGTTTTTCAGAATCTCCAAAAATACATGTACAGCGTTTAGGACTCGCTGTGTTTATGTGTTTCAGCTGGAGTATGTCGGCTGGCAGTTGAACTTACAGATGGCCCAGTCCAGCCAAGCCAGACTGAAATCTCCTAGTGCTGTCCTTCAGCTGGGTCTTCACAGTGAAGACTCTGAGGTACACACACACACACACACACACACACACACACACACACTACAAGTACATACATTTTGTACCTGTAAGTCATTGTTCTTGGTCTCTCATCTCTTATACATTTACCCATCTACTGTAAACATGTATACTCTTAATTCTGTAATCAGAAAAGTCCTTTGTGCCAAATGAGTAGCATCTCCACTCTGTCCTGGTTTCTGTGCTAATAGATGGTAATCCCGCTGGTTTCTGTCTTGACCCAGAGGAACACGTACATCTGGCTCCAGAGTAACTGTAGTGTAAAGACCAGAGATCAGGGAGCTTGTTATCTGAAACCTCCAGGGTCTTTTTGTTCTCTTGTGAGACTCTCTCTGTAGCTGGAATTGGACTGTATGTGCATTTATTAGATGGTTTGTACCGTAACTAGCATCGAACGGTGTCTATTTATAAGCAGTATCCAGGCTTGTTTACAGTATGCTTCTGATTAATGGTAAATGTCTGCCTCTTTGAGATCATTAGTGGTGATTAGTTATGCTTTCTTCATTTAGATTTGTAATACTCAATTGTTACATTTCAATATTAGCTTGAATTCAAAATGAAGTATTGCATTAAGGATTCTGGTGTGGTGCCCTAATGAGGCCTGCTTTTAAATATTTTTATTAAAAAAACAGTAAGGAACATAGTGCTGACTGTGAAGTTGGATTTTCCACTTGAGCGTTTCCCGGTTTTCATTCATTTATAATCAGTAGAGCTTGTTTGGATGCCAATTAGTTAATGCTATGTAGTTACTCTAAGAGTCAATAGCCTTGTGAGCCTCGCTCCCTCATTTCCCTCTTTTCCACTGGGACACGGATTGCTCTCTAGCTGTTGCAGAAGCCTGTTTCTGTTTCATTTAAAATGATTTTCTACCTTTTCATGTTTGTGATTTATTTGAAATGTCTTAGACTTAATCCTAAATTTTTCTAGAAACCTCAAATATAAACATGTGTCTAGTGAGATACGGTTAATCAAGTGATGGTGATGTTGACAGATATTCAAAAATGTATTCTGCAGATTGTAAAGCTACAGAGGATTTCCCTTTTTCAACTGAAGATTTCGGTCATGTCCTTTAGGCATTTGACTGACTTTGATTTCTTTTAAAGCAGTTTTTTGTCACAAGATGGTGGTATTGATTATCTGCTGAGCCTGCATAGCGTTGTTCCAGCTGACTAGTTTAGTGTCTGTCTAGCACACTGCTTTGTATTCAGTCCCTCAAGAATGCCTTGGCAGCCTAAACATGGAATTAGGCATGACATATTCAAATTGCTACCGTCTTAAATGTAGGCCTGTAGGCAAAAACTAGAGAAAATATATGTTTTTCTTTATCTCTTTTTTTATTATTTTGGACGATTTCCTGCTATACTTTCCCCAGGCTAGCAAAAGAGGTATTAATTTATTTAAATCCACTTACACAATTCCCCTTGTGGGAGGACATAGCTTGGGGGCTAAAACAAGGCTGGTTAAAAGTGTAGAGAAATCAACTTCAGTGAACATCACTGAGGTGCACATCCCGTTGTGAGCTGCAGGGGGCACTGTTGTCTCACAAATTGTACCTTCGTCCCTCAGGCAGTAAAGTATCTGAGAGATGGATAGGATTCCTCTTTTAACTTTGCACTCAAGCACTTTGAGTTTGCAGGCTTTTTAAAATTTCCATCTGTGTTTTCTGAGAGTTTCCTGACAGTGAGTTTGTTTCCCCCCCAAAAAAAAATTCTTTGAGAATTGAACAGCACAACTTCTGTAATGTCAAAATACTGCAGTGACTGAGAAATAGTTTAGTTGAAATTCTGCTTCGAGTGTCATGCTAATTACATCACAGATTTATAACACCCTCACTGCTAACTCTTTAGTCGAGCGAGAAGGAGTTGGGGCAAAAATCTGCAAATTGGAAAAATTATAGGATTTAAGGTGTCAGAGGACAGGGAAGGGAAGATATAAGCCAGAAGGAGAGGATGTGAAAATAAGTATAGAAGGTTACAGGGAGCAAAAATAATAAAACTAAAGAGCACAAAGAAAAGAAAATGAAATAAGAAAGAAAGAGAGGAAGGCCATGGCCGCCTGCATCTTATTGACTGCTTGGATCTTGGAAGTGGAGAGTTAGAGACTCCATCTGACCAGCCTCCTGCTTCATTAGCACTCTCCCTGAGGAGGAGAAGGACTGCCAGAGAGCTTCACGTCTCCTTCTCCAAACAATATGTGACACACCGTACATCTGCGGTACAGTGGATGAGATGTTAGAAGACATATTTGGAGAAATTAGATGACTTTTTACCACTTTCATTAAAATATTTCTCATCAGGGGACATTTTCTTATAATATTCTCCCCTCTGCCTCAATAACGTGTGGATGTGTATCGAAATTATAGATCACTGTTTATTCGTCCATGCAGTAGTCCCCTCACCCAGGGGAGCCTCCGTTTGCCTAAAGTGAATCCGAGTTCCGTGGAAAGCTGTTGTTTCCTACTTGAAAACTGTGAAGCACTGTATGTCCTCGCAACTTCCCCTTGAGGATTTAACAGTGAGATATGTAGTTCATTCTCGGGAGGATGGGTGGAAATGGCCTCAGTCTGTGTAGGTTTGACATGAGACCTGTTGCATAGCTTGCTTGTTCTCCCAGAGGGAAAGTATCTGACATGGAAAAGACTTTAGTGATCTGCTGTCAGAGGAGAAAAGTTAGAAAAGAAACAGGATCTAAGGATATGATAGAAGAGAAGAATTGAGGATGCAGCAGAAGGTGATAGGAAGGACAAACAGTAGAAGAAAGAAGAACGGGGGGATGACAATGAAGATGACAACGGAGGAGTGGCACTGGGAGAAGAAGAAAATGGATGAGAAGCTGACAACAAAGATGACACATGGGGGCGAGATTGGGGAATTTGACTTACCTTGAAACTCACTGTGAGCAGTATATGTGGTAATAATAATAGTAATACAGTGGGGTGCGTAAGTTTGGGCAACCTTGTCAATGTTCAGGTCAATGTTTTTCTGTATAAATTGTTGGTTGTTACAAAATTTCAATTAAATATATCATATAGGACACACACAGTGATATTTGATAAGTGAAACAAAGTTTACAGGATTTACAGAACATGTGCAATAAATGTTAAAACATTTTTTAAACATAAAACAAATTTAGGCAGGTGCATAAGTTTGGGCACAACAAAAAAGAAATGAACTCAGTATTTAGTAGATCCTCCTTTTGCAGAAATGACAGCATCTAAATGCTTCCTATAGCTAAGTAAAGTAAAGTAAAGCTTCCAATGAGAGTCTGGATTCTGGTTGGACCATTCCTCTTTACAAAACATCTCTAGTTCATTCAGGTTTGATGGCTTCAGAGCATGGACAGCCCTCTCTAACTCACACCACAGATTGTCAGCTATATTCAGGTCTGGGGTCTTGAACTTGTTCCTCTGCATGAACACCTTAGTAGATTTTGACTGTTGACTTAACTTGTTTGACTTAACTTGTTGAAAGATGGTGCAGCTTCAGCTTTGTCACTGAATCCTGGACCTTGGTCTCCAGAATTAGCTGATATTGAGTGGAATCCATGCGTCCCTCAACTTCGACAAGATTCCCAGTCCTTGCACTGGCCCCACAGCATGATGGAGCCACCACCATGTTTTACTGTAGGTAGCAGGTGTTTTTCTTGCTATGAATGCTGTATTTTTTCTCCTCCATGCATGACGCCCCTTGTTTTGCCCAAATAACTCAGTTTTAGTTTCATCAGTCCACAGCACTTTATTCCAAAATGAAGCTGGTTTGTCCAAATGTGTTTTAGCATGTTTGTGCTGTGGGTGGAGGAAAGGCTTCCTCTGCATCACTCTCGCATACAGCATCTCCTTGTGTAAAGTGCGCCGAATAGTTGAACGATGCACTCTGCAGCAAGATGATGTTGTAGGTCTTTGGTGGTAGCTCTGTGGGTTAATGAGGCAGGGATATAGAAGGTTGCAGGTTCGATTCCCAGCCTATCCCCCATACCAGGTGTGTCCGCGTTTTGTAGCTGCCCACTGCTCCCCCCAGGGGGATGGGTTAAATGCACAAGTACACAAGAATCAATAACATGACAATGGTGCCAAAATGTATGCGCCTGCCCAAATTTTATTAAACATTTACTGCAGACTTTCTGTTAATCCTATAAACTTCGTTGTACTTGTCAAATATCACTGTGAGTGTCTCCTATATGATATATTTAATTGAATTTTTTCATCGTAACATCCAACGATTTTTACAGAAAAATCATGAACATTGACAAGGTTGCCCCAACTACGCACCCCCCTGTATGTATGGGATGTTTCTTTGCCTCAGGCAGTTACAGTTATTAATAGTTTGATCGAGTTTCCCATTCATCAAAACAGAAAAGCAACGATGCCTTTTCTTATCTGTGTTTTAAGATGTAGTTATTTTCCAACTGCACTGACATAAATAAATATAAATACACAATCTACCAATATTAATTCTGGGGTGTGTGCTCTGTAGAGGTTCGGTCTCTTGTAGGAGGAAGATGTCCTTAAAGAGAAGTACCTAAAAACAGCAGTCAGTGGCTTAATGCCAATTCTTTTTTCAGCTGCTCACATGTGTACACGTCTTCTTTGCAATCATTTTTAAGTTTCTTTCTGCTTCTTTTTCGGTGCTCCGGATAAGCCACACAAGGATTATCCAAGAAAGATAAAGATAAAAAGATACAATCTGAGTGTTCAGGGATTGCATTACATTATTAGCTAATTCAGTTTAATCTCTACAGTACATGGCTCCAGGTGTAGTACAGTTTAAGTTTAGGTGGACAGCTGGAAAAATGCCAGAGCTGCATCTGAAGGTGAAATGATGATGATGAGGAGGAGGAGGAGGAGGAGGACGTTTCTATTCAGTGGATATAGTATTTTTAGAAGTACTTACAGCAGCTAGCTCCGTTTGTGTTTGCTGTTTTAAATGCTGGCCCCTAGCATTGATATATCATTTGTTAGGAGGGGGACAGATGTAGCCATAGGCTCCATCATTGATCTGACATTAACCCCCCCCCCCCCGTTCCAGAAATATGGAACAGCCTGGCATCCCACATCACGCAAAGCAAAGTACCAGCACTGAAAAAGGAGTTATCCAGCTCAGTGGTCCCAAACTTTTTCGTCTGTGAACAAGATGCAAAAGGTTACACAGTTCTGCTGCCGTATGAGTGAGCATAAGTGATTTCTAACCTTTTCAGAGACCTGTAGAGGTAAAGCTATGCAGTAATTTACAAAAGAAGCTGAAGAGCAGTTATATTTTTCTCTCCTTTCCTAGGGAGGATTGTCTTTCTGTTGTTGTGTCCCTCTACCACTGTCATTTCAGCCGTCTTTCTCCACAGTATCCGTCTTCCTTTTTATTCATAAACACACAAGCAGGCTCTCTGATGTCGCTTTAATGACTCTGAAAGTTGAAATCCCTCGCGAGTTGTGGTGTCTCTCTCTGTCTCTGTGTCTCTGTCCTGTGGCATTAGAATGAGCCACTGCTCTGTCGACCAAGGGTAGGGTGACATTTATAATACAGAACATCCACTTGCAAGGCACCCACCACAAATTTCAATATTTATTGTAAACACACTTGGCTGCCAAGACATGTGGTAAGAACCAGTGAGCTAATGTCACTTCTACATGCAGTTTCAACCCGCAAAAGGAAAAAAAAAATTACTGAAGAAACTCCCCTCTGGCCCTTGGATGTTCAATCAAAATTTATGAGCAAAGACCTTTTTTTTTCAGAGTAGAAACCTCTGCTTAACTTGATATGACACTTTTTATGAGCTTGTGAATGACTTTTATTGAGATGATAACACGCAGGTTCACGCCACCTCCTCTTGATGCTGAAACGACTGCTTATTCAGTCTATTGACAGAAAATGAATCAGATTTAATAATAAATAATAGTCAAGTAATAGCATTCTTACTCCCTCGTTCCCCATTCATTGTCTCTATTTCTTTGCGCTGCTAAATCAAATTAAAAAGCATCCTAACTGTGCACAGCTCTTTCCTGAATGTCACGCAGTACAACCACAATCAGGGGTTTATATGTAACACAAAACTCTAGAACAAATATCTGGCAATTTCTCATAGCTCCCAAAAATCCATTTCATTTTCTCCCCCAAAAACTGCCGGTGGTGGATATAGGGACAGATTAGTTCGGTAATCTTTTAGTTAATGTGGCACTTTAAGAATAGCTCCAGCTGTATCTTTCAAATTCCTCGTGAGTGATGAGTGTCAGTAAGCTTTATAGAAGCCCTGCTGTTAATTGTGCTTATTCATACACAAGTGCTTCTGAATATTTTTCTCCTAGAATAATCTGGCAGCATCCTTGACGCTCACACATTTGCATTATTCTTCCTCAACACACATGCTCAGATTCTTTTTCTAACATGAAATTTGTGTGTCACGTTGTCCCCAGCTAGCTCCAAAATTATAAGCCAACTAATTCTAGTTTGTGGAAAACCTGCTTGTTTGTGTTATCAAAGCATCAGACATGAAAGACTTTTCTTCTTGTGATTCTAATTTATTTTCTCTGTTCTGGCTTACAGTGCCAGTGCAGTAATCACGGAGGAACGGACGCTCTTTGTTTGAAAGCACACAACAACACACACACACACACACATTGAGCCCTCCAAATAAAAGCTGTGGCTTTATTTATTAAAACTGTGTGATGAGGAAAGCAATTAAACATCCCATTTTGACTTCTGCGAGGAGGTGCTGTGATCAGAGGCTCCCCCGACATCCCTCCCTGCCTCACGTGTCTCATTTAAAACGGCTTCACGAGCAGCAGGCTAAACTTTGAACTCGACTCCAAGCTCCCCTGACAAGTAAAAGTAAAAGCCTCGCTCCTGCCTCCCACATGCTGGATCCAACCTTTTCATTTATCATTTGAGGGATTACATGGCCCGATCAATATATTGGAGAGCTGTGATGTAAACGCTCCCAAGTTCAAATCCTTCACACCGAGCCACCCACCAGCCACAAAGGACAAAGGCAGCTTTGTCTCAGTCTCTACTTGCCTTGCTCTACATGCCCCAAGATGCTTTGTTGCTTTGTGTGCACATCTTTTTAAGGGTCTCCCTTTCTCTCCATCTCTCTCCATCTCTTTCTCCATCCCTCCCTCGCCCTCCCCCTCTCCCACGGGTGATTTGTTTTTCTCCTGTGGGATTTGGGATCCCATTCATTGAAAGCACATTGTTCAGCTCTTATCCATTTCAGAGGATGGGCCCCGAGAGGCAGAATGGGTGACTGTGGGTGCTCTCTCCCTCTCTCTTCGTCTTTCCCTCAGCTCTCCACCACCCCACTCCCCACTCCCTGCTCCTTGCCATACGATGATGTCATGGCTTTTATTTGCTCTGGGGGTGCCTATTGATTCTCTCTGCCTATTACATACTCTCTATATCTCTCTCTTCCACCCACCTCTCATCCCCCTAAACTCCACTCCTGTTTCCCTCCGCCAGTTCCTTTCCCAGATTCTTTTGCCTCTCCAAAGGCGCCTGGGGGATTTGGGGATGTTTGGATGTTGTTTCGTACACCCACAGTACATACTTGACACCCAGACAGGGAAGCCATCAAGCCTGCAAATCCAACTGCAGCTCCTATTTAAACATTTTAACACCGTTCTTTTATCCTTACATCTCCCACTCCTGTGATCAGCTTTTATTTCTTTCTGGTTACTCAGCCTGTGTTTTGTTTCACGCTCTGTATGAGAAGTAATTATTGATCCCCTCATAATGTGGTGCCATTCTGCCGTAGCCAGTAGCGATAGTAAGAGAGTGCTTAAGCCTGAGATTTGCAGATGTGCGTGTGTGCATGTGAGTTTACTTTCGAGAAGCTGCTCTGCCTCTTGGCTGAACTATGCTCGGGTGAGAAATCTATTTCAGTTCAAACAAGATGCACTGATTGCAGAAGCACTGAGCCAAATCACATCCATTCATTCCAGTGAAAGTTGGTTGATGGGCATACAAGCTGTAAATGACGGCAGCTTACTCAATTGCCAAATATTTGCAATAATGAAGATATATTATCACATCATGAACACATTTCTGTATATTTGCATGTGGTTTGTGTTTTGATTGTTGCATCATTCTTTTTTCTGGGTTGTGCTGCTCCCTTTGTCTCCGTGCATTGTACTGTGACAGGATATAACGTAGCATTGAACGTATACAAGGTATAGATCTCTTTGCTTCCTTGAAATAATGACTCAAATGAGTAGTTGGGAGCCTTGCACTGTTGTCATCTGACGTGCAACGCAGGGCGCAGAGTGCTTCCTCTGCCTGTGACGACAAAATGTCCTGAGAGTCTAACTGAACAGACAACCTCTTTTGTTACATTAGTATTTTGCTGTTTCTTTCTTTGAAGGATAATATTGCTTTAGAAATGAGTTTTATGACCTCAGAGTGGCATGTATTTGTGTAGAACTAAGTATCACTTGTGACGGCAATGCGGATGTGCTACCTGAGTTTGGTACTGATACCAAGTCCACGTCATTATTAACACGGCAGCAGTAGGTGTGTAACAGGATGTGTGTGCACGGCACTGAGTGCAGGTTTTGGCAGCAGTCAGAGTATGCAGGTAGTTATGCCTATTAAACGGAACAAAACAGTCTTGAAGTGTAAAAATACAATTCAGCTTGCGGTTATGAGCATAATGTGCGAGAGAACTGCCAGATACTGTGCCTGTGTTGATTTAAAAAAGGCCGTTTTATCAGATGCAAATGAAAGATTCATTTAGAAATACTTTCCATTAGAAACAGAACTCAAACTTCTTAAATGTCCAGTGTAGTCTAAACACCAACAGACACATGAAAACAATCTTTAAATAAAATACAGTGAAAATGCTCAAAAAACTATTTAAGTCAGTAAGTGCCTGATTAAAGAATGAAGCTTCAATTGGTTTAGACGTGTAATACCAGCTTCTGGGGCTTCGTCTTCAGTTTCCAACTAACATGTTTTGGCATGAAGTGAATAGCACTGCAAAGAAATGGAAAACATCATTGTCTTCTATCATAACTACAGCTTGTTTGTTGACGACACTATATTTATGTCTGGCTTGGAGTTGTTAGTTAGTGATGAGATGTTTCTTCATATTGAGGGTAGCTGATGTTGTATGAAGTTGTACTGTAAACTCTCCATGGCTCCCACTCTGTCTTTATCAGTGTTTCTTACAAACACAAACACTTTTAAGTCCCCCCCCCTGCCTTCTGTATAGCAGAGACAGCGTCTACATACCACGGGGGCAGAGAGCGGCTGCCTTGGCAATCTTCTAGCTCTGCCCCATGGTGGAAAAAAAACAGGCCCTACACTTGTGAATAGCAGCCGTTACTCGTCTTGTGCAAGAGCTCACACACACACACACACACACACTAACAAACAACAACCAACACACACAACTCGGTTGTCCATGACCCCCCCCTTCAACCCTGTGCCAGGCTAATACATTAAAATGCATACTGTTTCAAAATGGAAGCTCAGGCTGAAGGGGTTGAGTGCCACTTATCCTAGAACCTGGAACACCGATGGTCAGTGCAGGCCCACACTACAGTATGTTGGCCAGCATCAGCGTTTATTTAAGCCACTCCACACATTTAGAAGATTAAGGTTTGACACAGCTTTTTCAGACACTTTCTCAGTCATGATTGTAGTCCGCAGCTGAGCCATGAACAGAGCACCCTCAACTTTTGACTTGATAGAAAATATCAAAACAGCCATAATCACTAATATTATTTCTCATCATGTGTTCAGTATCTTGCCATCAGACACGGTGCCTGCCCTTCAGTTAAAACATCGTTTCCCAGCCTCGCTGGAAAGTAGAGTTTGTAGGTTTGGCCGCCAAGGACGGTAGAAGACGGGGCACCTTTCCTCTCTCTCCATATCAGGCAGTGGTAACGCGCTGCCAGCACCATAATCATCCTGTTATGGCTCAGACAAGGCTCGTGTTCCTTGGCTTGTTTATCTTGGCACTGGAGCTGTGGAGTGTCTCCGCTCCCTGGCTCTTCAGCATCAAGCTTCTCGATTTAGGTGCCCTTAAACACGAGGATTTATTTTAGGTTTAGGCGAGGTTCGGTCCAGGGATGAAAATGCTTTTACTTTACTGCAGCAAACTGCAGGTCACATTGGGTTATACAAGGTGACGACCTGTTGATACCAAACACATAAGCAACTCAAAATGTGAATGTTTAGGTAGAGTGGATTCATTCAAAAAGCTTATCTCACATTGAATAATAACTGCAAGATAATATATGATAGTGATAATTAGGGTTTGCTTTGAAATTACAAAATGAATGACTGTCAAGATTGACATTTTTTCTTGGTAAGAAATTTAGGAGATATAATTATGTAAAAATAGTCTTCGACAATAAATTCTTCAAATCACAGCTGGTCATGAGAGTCTGTTGTCACAGGTGGAAATCAATAGTAAACAGGAGAGTAACTGTGTTTACAGCGCAACCAAACAAGCCCACGTTGCGTTAATGAAGAACTTGCTTATGAGCAACCATGAATTGGTTTCACACTGGCGCAGTGGGACTTATCACGCTGCACAACAGAGTGCACAGTACCAGCAGCTAGTTAGATTGCCGAGAAGCGAGAGGTGTGCAACCTGTTGCCTGCAGCTCCTCATCTCACTGTATCTGCAGTTTTTTTGTTGTATTACTCCACATGCAACATCCAAGAAGAATTTTTCTTAAAAATACTGTGTTTTTAGCAAAGTACATTTTGGGGGGAATAAAGTAGAGTTAATATATAGGTTATGATTTCATGAAAGGCACGACTTCCGTGCCAGAAACCTGATTTACATGTTTACGGTTTAGATGTATCCTCCTTGGTGTGGGCACGGCCTGAATTCAATCCTGAGTTGAAAGGCTTGAGAATTGAGCTGAACGTCTTGTAAACAGTAAGCCTTGAATAAATAGTCCGTAGAGGCAGAGCTCCCTCTGCCCACGGATAAACTGCCAGTTCAAATCATTCCAATTCAGCGTTCGGCACTTTTTAGGTGCTTAATATGTTTTGTATCCTTTCGATGTTTGCACCCTCCGTCTAGAAAGTGTGGGAGGTGCGAACAAACAATGTGAAAGCACCAGGCTATTTCCAGACATTTCTCCTTCATAGCCAGGTGCCATTCACATGACAGAACATGCCATACATGATGCTTTTAAACCACAGATCAGAACTCTCCTTTGTCTGTTCTCGTCTGTTAAGCATTTAATGTTTTATTGTTCCTATTGTGTCTTTCTTTTCTTTGCTGATGCGTATATCTCTCTCTCTCTCTCTCAGCTTCAGATCTCGTCTAATGTCTTTATCTCTCATTTTCCTCAGTGCTTCGCAGACCCTGACTCCACTGACAACACTGCAATCAAATATTTTTGCGTTCTATACTGTATAAAACACGAGCAGAAGTACAGCGCTTGCGTGTTTACATTGTCTGAAACAGAAAGCCTTCCTGTAAACAGAACAGTAACAGTGGCAGCAGATATTGATTCGGGGCTGCAAATAGCTTCTGTATGTGGAACAACAGCTTAAACATTTTTCTATTATTATTGCAATAGAGACATGTCCGTGGGAGGGAACATGGCCTGTGAGAACATGCAGGTCAAACCAATCCATAGTGGACAAATAATGGTTTGCAGCGCTTATGTGATCCTGTAGCTGCAGATTTTAGTATTTATGCTCCAAATGCTCTTGCGAACATGGTGACATTTTCGATGCCGAACCATTTGTTCGACTCATTTTTCTTCTGTGGTGCACATTAGCACTTTTCTACCTGTTCAGCGCATCACTCACAGCCTCTCCGCGACTCCTCTACGTTCTGTTGCACTATCGCTGATTGCTGCTCACTGTTTGAGTAGAAGGAAATGAATTAGAGGAGAAACATACTGTGTGTGCAGTTGGTGAGGAAGCTATTTTTGGCTGCTCTAAAGGATGAGTCACAGTGACATATGAATGGATAAAAAAAATTATCCTTCCGTCACATGCAAAAAGCCACTTTTCTTGCTCCAGCGTTTCCACGTCCTCACTTTTTCCTATTGATGTTATCTTGCCATATCTACATTTTTTTTTTGTATTCGACAACCCCTGTTTTACTGCTTCTTTTTATCCTAATGAACAACACCTCACCATCTGCCTTGCCTGTTGATAATTGGAGCAGATGTCACAATATCAGCTGAAGCCATGACAATTGTGTTCAGAGCACAAAGTTCGTCACCAGCAATTAGCCAGTATGTTGCATTTGAATTACAGTAGATACATGAACCGTCGATAATGGAGGTGCTCACAGGAGCAGGTGCATCATAGGTCCTAGGACACCATCATGATATCTCAATGCAGTGAATACACAGAAATAACAGCATGTCCCATTGACGGTATCAATGATGCTACCCTTCTTATACCAGGATGGGCATTAAAAAATCTTTCATAATAAAAGACTTGTTGAACAATCACTTAATCCACTACTCATTTCAGTACTGATATTTACAATGAGATTTTTCTGTGTTATGTGTTATGCAGAATAGTTTTAACAGACTGGCTGTTGCATTACTGCTCCACCACATGTTTGAAGAATAATGTACAAGATACCGTAGTTTAGCAAAGCAGAGCACTAATATGACTAATATGTCAGACTTCTTCCCATGTAGCACCAAGACAAACCTCAAAGCTATAAATAATGCATCATTCCTGTGAATATGACTGCAACTTCAGATTTTAAACACTGCGTGATTGTCCTACGTGTGGCCGCGAGGTGATTGCAGGTGTGTATCACAACAAGAAGTGTTGAAAGAGCTCTTGTTTCAGTGTGGACAGCTCACTGAGTCATATTTAAACCTGTTTATATATATGCCTGTCTGCTTCCTGATAATGTGGGTTAGAGAAAATCCGTCAAATCATAGTGTAAGAGAGACAGGGAGAAAATAGTGTCCCCTATTCCACATGTGGCTGTCAGCATACCTGCCTGTCAGTCTGAGTTCTCTTTTCTAATATCACAGTAGCTCTTATTAGCTCCAGGTCCTCGCGATTCAGCTATATTTTGTTTGCAGCTTAAAAAACTGTGCTAGTTCCCTGGTAGCATGTTTGATGGGGGCTGAACAGTCTGTTCTTTGTTTAGAGCCTGTGCTATGAATTATAGATACAGGAAGCTCTGCTGATATGTCACTTTCTTAGGCTTAGCAGAGCACACACACACACACACACACACACTTGAGAATTCAAGACACAATGCACACGCACACACACACACACACACACACACACACACACGCACACACACACACACACACACTACTGAAAAGCATACATTTTGATGTAAATGTGTAGAAATTGTGTAGATGCAAGTAGATACAAATACCCAGCAGGAACATCAAATGTGAGGGACCAAGCACAAGGCAAACAGAGCCACAGGTGGACCTTCGAAAGAAAAGGAAACGAGACAGCGCTTCAAATATAAACACTCCTGGAAATCAACCCTAGATCTTGTGGACCCCCCCCCCCCCCCAGACACAGAGATGGACTTTTGTTGACTCTTAGTGCAAGCACAGGCAGACTTGGAGTAAAATAATCACATTCACACATTAGCCTATAGGGATGCGCATGTCCTTTCATGTTTTCTTCTGTGCAATATTAACAATAAAGAGAACTCACACACGTCCTCTGCAGTAGATCTTCACACATATCTTCACAAACTGGGATGTGGCCCATGGTATGTTTTGATATCTGCTGCGATGTGGGCACTGATCGTTCTGTTTGTCGTCTGCTATACTACTCTGTTGTGTCGCGTGTGGGTCGGTACTCACATGTGCGTGTTATTGGAACTCGTACAATGCAGTTTGGAAACTTGACTTATTTTCATAAGGTCCAAACTAACATGTGAGCTGTGAATGTGGAACCTGACCTTGTTGCTTTGGTCGCAGATACTCTCCTGGTTGTTACAGACATTTTGCATGCACTCACTTCTTTTTTCCCCCCATAACAATCTAGTTCAAACCCTCAGTTGTCTGTATGCTGAATGAGTTTTTCCCCCATCAAATCTTATTGGTAGGCATGACTGTGATATTCCCTGAGGTCACCAATTATACTTCAAGCACATTGTTATCATATCCAGCAAAAACAACAAAAAAAAACCTTAAAAGTTAAATTAACCAATAAGGAGAATCTTCAATCAAGGTGTTTCTGCTTGTACCTCTGTTTAAACACAATGAACAAACTCCCCAAAAGCCCCAGCTGAGTTAACTTAATGCAACCCTCTGAAGTCACCAGGTGTCACATGTGGAGCTTCTTTAAAGATTAGAATTTGGGCAAGATAAAAGAAAATGTGTCTAAAAGGCCACCCAGTTGCATTCTGGGGAAAACAGACACATCTTTTTTGTTAGGAACTGATGAAAACACAAGACTTCCTGACGCTACTCTGGGCCTCCACAGCTGTGACAAGTCTTACGATCATTTTTCTTCGTAAGTTGGCATTTGGCTTCTGTGCATGATCAAAAATATGTATTGAACCATGGCAGAGCAGTGGGATAACAGATACATTCTCAAATTTAATGACACCCTTTTTTTCTTTTTTAATGTCTGTACAAATTGACTAATGCTAAGTGTTGCTTACTGTGGCAGCAGTTATATTCTAAGGCCATTAGCTGGCCATGATCTGCTGCTGCACTGCGACTGTTTTCTAAATGATATAGGAGGAGCGCGGGGAGAACGGAGGAGTAAGCACTTTTGTTATCATCTCCCTGTCAGATCCTTACAACCACAGCCCTTTATTACACTGCTAATAATAGAGGCAGGCTTTATCACTTGGATCACTCTCGCAGTGGAGAGGAGGAATGAAAGAGAGGCTGCTGTGTAATATTGACAAAACCCATATTTGTGATACTGTTTTCAGAATCAGATGTAGAGCACACGTGCTTACAAGGAATATTTCCTCAGCGACGCCATTAGCTGAAGACGAATTCCTTGTAGGGACAGGTGCATGCATGGCCATTAACTCTGACTCTGATTCTGTCATTGTGAGAAAGAAAGGAAACAAAAAAAAAAAAAGATGTTGTAGGTCCAAAGACGAGTTGTTATAAATGTTTGATTGGTGGCCCAAAGAGGAAACATAGCTCGGAATAGAAGAGTGTATTTGTGTGTGCAGCCTTTGAGGTGCTTATCTAAACATGTGTGGGTGGACTCAGGTTTGAGCGTTATTCAGTCTAGCAAAGATGTACTTCCATCAAAGAAAAACAAGTTTAGATTGGAGCAGATAGCTTTACTGTATCAAGCCCTCCGCATAGAAAGAAAAAGGCTTGATCCTCTGCGCTATCTGGTGTAGCCTCGGAGGTAGGGCAGGGTAGATAGGTGCGGATAAGCTGGGTAGTGACGCAGAAGTGTGTTTGGCGAAAACAAAACACAAAGGATGAGAGACGGCTGCAGATGCATGCATGGAAGGGAAAGAAAGGCGTCTTTTTCAGATGTTGCCCGACGTCTTGATGTGAAAGAGGCCGAACAGAAGGGTGTTTCTTAAGCTATTTGAAGAGTTCTTGACGTTTGGCCTGTTTGCGGAGCTGGGACAACTGAGAGCTCAGTAACATTTCTGTTTTTGTTCTATGCTTTGTGTAAAATGCAACGGAAGCTTAACAAAAAAATTATGAACCTATTTTTTTAATGGCTAGGATTGTGCAGTGATGTTTCCCTGGGTTGTTCTACAACTTTGATCACAAGCATGAGCCTTTTCTGTATTGTTGGGAGCAAAAAGAAAAAAAAAATCCCACAGAACTTGTATCAGTGTTTGTACTTCTGTACTGTCAGAACAGTTCTGCAGAGTCTGTGCAGAGGCAAAATATGAAGGCTTTGAACACACACACACACATAGTCAGTCTCTTTCTCAAACACATACATGCAAACACACACTGTCCATCTTCCTGTGCTGTTCTCAAATACAGACACACACAGCCCCCTTTGGTCATATATTCTCTTTGCTGTGTCAGGGTGTTCTGTTTGACTCGTCTCTCTTTGAATGAGCATTCACTTTGTGTGTGTGTGTGTGTGTGTGTGTGTGTGTGTGCGTGTGTGCGTGTGTGCGTGTGTGCGTGTGTGCGTGTGTGTGTGTGTGTTTCCAGTCCGTGACCGGGTCAGGACAAAGATGGAGCGAGACATCCTGGTGGAGGTGAACCACCCCTTTA
>JAUMHF010000026.1:15349188-15401753 GCA_032359275.1 Microctenopoma steveboyesi | reverse complement strand
CACACACACACACACACACACACACACACACACACACACACACACACACACACACACACACACACACACACAGCTGAAGCCCCCTAATTTCCTCTAGTAATCTGAATATGTCCCCACATTTTAAAACCTTCCAAAGTTACTCCCATTTGTGACTTGGTGGCAGTTCAAAAGCTTGAAGGCTGCATTCGTTTTTTAGTTTGATTAATGTGTTGTTGAAATCCGAATGAAACTGTCAGTTGTTGTACTAAGAACAACCAACTTAGTGTTTTAGGAAGGGTGGTAGCTCTTGGCACTGTGTGAACGGTTAAGGACTACTATTTGAGATACGTGTCTGTGAAGATGAAGCTTTCTGTTCTGTGTTTGATATAGTAATACCAGTGTAGGTAGACTGAATCGAAATGGCTCTAATTTGGCTGTTCAGTTGATTGCCAATGGCGAAGATTATGTAGTGCAGTGTATGTCTTATTCTCCTACACAAACAGTTGTGTTCTTACCATTTGTCACTGTTCAGCAGCACAGAAGGAACAATGCTGAAGATGACAGCTTGTCAGATAGGCCGGAACATGCCAGTGGTGGTGGGTGTAAAGAAATAATCCTCATTGTTCTAAGTCTGGTACAAGTGTCACAACCCACTTTTCGAGACATCTTCTCCAAGGATGTTTCAGCAGCTCTGGCCTCGTCATACACATTTGTAAGTGCGTACACACAACAAAGCAGAAACTTTATATTAAAACTCAGTTTTTATTCAACGTGTAGCATGTATGATAGTACTGTTCTTTTTTTCATACAAGCATGCTCATTGACTGTTGTAAGAAAATACATCCTGCAGGGGATTTTTTGCTTCCTGCTGTATTCGTCCAATCGTCTGGACTTGATGTCAAGCACAACGACTGGGGTTTCAGTTTGCCCCAGCTGTGAGAGAAAATCCACACAAAACAAAGGTTAACAGAGGTAAATGTCACACACTTCAGCTCACCAAGGCAATATTTTTCTCATTTTGAGTGCATTGGGTACTTTTCATGTTTGTCACAGAAGTGATCTCAAGGATATAAAGTCTCTGCTATTTCATATTCCCTGTTTGAACATGATCTGTGAGCTCTAAAATAAGCATATAGAGAACACTGAACACCTTGTTGATCGCGTAGAATGGATTACAGACCCAAAGGAAAACCAAATAGAGGAAAGAAAGTGTGACAAGCCTTGTAAAACTCCTGAGTCTGTGTTTTTTTGAGTGTTTTTTTTCTATGTGCCATTTGCTTTTCATACCTCAATGTTATATGTTGGGAATTCTCCCGCTGTTGCCCTTGACCAAGGAGCTCAAGTTGGTGACTGGGTGCTGTGCTGGGAGTGCCTGCTGTTTCCAATTAGCTTGGATGGGTCAGATGAAGAGGATCCATTACCCCAAGGGCATGTACATACAGTGAAGTAACATATTTAAAGACTTACATTGGGGAAACTTCAAATTACTTTAAATGAAAGTCACTTTATATGAAGATTCGTTAATGGGGAAACTGTCCCAGCCAGGAAACTCTGATGCCACTAAGATATAGATGGATGATCCCGGCTGGTCTTTCTGGCATGCCTGCACATTTTTAGATGCTTTCTGATATAGGTAGGCTCATTTGGATGCAGTGATTTTAATATGCAAAAATGTGTTTCTTCGTCACGCTATAGCAAACTCCTCCCTCCTCTTATCCACCCTCGAAACTCACACACCCTCTCCACAGGCACCAATGCAAACAAACCTCTCTGGAGTGATTCAAAATGCTCGTAAATACCTGCGTCTGTGTATGCATGTGATTTCTGGGTCACTCGTTAAAACAATGTGGTTGTTTTAGATCAGCACTCGCCTGCAGAGTCGGAGAGAACAATAGACAAAGAACACAACCGCTTACATGTGTTCTCAGACAGGTGTTTGTCTCTCCCTGTCACTGTCTGTCTGTCCTGTCTGTCATCAACCCTACGTTAACTTGATTAGCAGCGTTTTTTTTCTGTCTAATGAATCATTCCCCATTCTAGGTTAACCACTTCGCAATAACACAATGGCAGTGTCACACTGACAATGAATAAGCGTAAGATGGCAGGAATTAAGTAGTTTATTTTTGTGGATTTATTAATAGTTGGTGACAGATGGAAATTTAATTATTGTTTTCTAACAGTATAAAACAAAGGTATATTCATCAAGTTAGTTTTAAAAGAGAGAATAGCAGGAAGCCATCCTCAGTGTTATCATCTTTTTGTTCCTAAAAATCTGTTTGACAATAATTCATATGCATTGCCTTTCACTCGCTGGATAGGATTTAGATGTGTTCAGCATCTTATGTGAATAAGCCGTCAACTTGTTGTAAGCTTTACCCATTCTCTATTTACTGGTCTAGTTCCTCTTGACAGTTTTCATAAAGCATTTTTACAATTATGTCCACTAAGCACAATTTTTCTTCCTGACAAATTTGTGTGGGAAAATGACTCTAGTCTAAACCACAGTTTTGTTTGGGATTGATAAAGCTGCATGTGCATTTATTTCCATGTGTATCTGTGTGAATGTGCTTGCTTGAGTATTCATGTCAGCCTCATTGTTACTGTCATGGGGCTGATAGCAGTGAGTAGGGTTGACAGTAGCTTCTCCTCAACCTCGCCCGCAGAACTGGGGAGCCTCGATAAGACGCCCGACTCCGAAGCCTCTAAAAACACATTGGTGTGGAGAGCAGAATGAAGAGATAGGGTTGTGAGGAGGAGGCGGAGGAGGAAAAAGAGGAAGGTGGGGTAGGGATGGTGAGATTAAAAAAAAAAACAACTCCTCTGCCTTTTGGCAGTTGCTCCCAACGAGGCAGTTTTCTCTCCCTGCCATTATGTCAAAAATCCCCACAATCCTTTTAGTCACAGCAGGGATGGGAGAAGTTCTCAAAGGGAGAGAAACACACACACACACACACACACAAACACACACACACACATCATTTTAGGGTTCATCTTTGTTACCAGTGGTTTGAAACTTAGTTAATTCTATCTGAAGGCACATTTGCATCTTGCCATTGGCTGTGTTGCTCACACAGATTTAAAACTCTCAGAATAATCTAGAATATCTGAAAATTCGTACTAGGTTGAGTTTTGGTTCACATACCTGTAACAAAGGGGAGGGCTTATTATTAACACAGGCACCGCTAAGCGCTTTAAAGTTGGAAGGCATCTTACCTCGTAGCCCCGCAGGTAAATGGCGAGGTTCAGTCTGGAACTACATTTTCAGTGAGGCACTTAAGTCGACACAAGTCATCTATTTTTGAGAGAGACAGCACACAACCCGCCTTGAAGCATCAGAAAAACCTTTCACAGACCTTTCCAAAGTTTGCAAGATGACGAGCTTCCTTCAGCAGAAAGCCTATTTGACCTGATATAGCGAAAGCGTGGCTGAAAAACAACTCTAGTGTTTCAGGAGGCTCAGCAGAGGCTACGCTTCTCCCGTGTCGCACATCTTGGAGGCTGTCACGACTTGGTTGTGAAGACAGGAAAGGGTTAAAGGTCTTTCTGGGGCTGTGTGTTAATGCATGTGTTTGCAGGTGTGTGTAATGATTGTGTAATCTGTGTGTGGCTGAAGGATGAGTGCGTACATCTAAATCTGTGAATGGGCATGCTTTGGGTTTAGGTCGATGGATGGATGGAGGAGTCGGACCAGGGGAAGAGGCAGTAAAGGTGTTGACAATAAAGACAAGAGACACTAGGCATGTTTTGATTTGGTCATGAAAGACTAAAGCATAGCTGTGCAGACTGGATGACACCTGAAACTGTTTTTCTTTTTCTTTTCTTGGCCTTCGTTTACCTTTCCACACTTCAAGGATAGAGTACAATCAAAGCTTTCATATCTGTTTTTTTCCCCCTCTGTGAGATGTTGCAAGAGATGAGAAGAATTTGGACTACTGCTTTGGGATTTTGTTTTGCAGGGTTAGATATTACTTCAGGAATGTAGTATTTCATAGCATCCTGTGAGTTTGTTGAAACGACACAGACCTCAAATTCTGTTGATCATATCATTTATCAAATCATTACATCATTGCTATATTAATACTGGATTCCTAACTGTATTTATTTATACCATATGATGGCAAAACAGTCCTAAAAAGTCCTATAATGAAAATAGTGAACATAGTAATAAATATTTGTTAATAAGTAGTAAGTGCTGCGGGACAGATGAGAAGATAAGATACCATTCTTATGTGGCTGCGTCCTTAAGTACGCCCTTGTTTGATGTTTCACTGCTTTTATAATAAACATTAAATACTTTACTTACTACCAAGAATTAACACTTCTTCTTTATTCTTATTACTAGGCGATGTAGAGTCAGAGAAATATTTCAGCAAACATTATGACCAGTAAGTGTTGAATTATGTAAAAAAGACTTTTATTGTGTATACAATTTTTTACTGAATCTGAATTTAAACATTGGACAATGGGCTTAAGACAGTGAACATATGATGATGGAAGACAGTAGCGTATTTTTCGGGCTATAAAGTGCACCGGTTTATAAGGCGCGTTAAATGAAACAGAACTCAGATAAGTCAATGTTGTACTGTGTTTAGTTTACAGGAGCCATTTTTGGGGAAGCAGGTATAGAAAATGAATGAATGCACACACCTTACTGTTGAATCATAGATCGTATTACTCTGCGAGGCTCCTGACTATAATGGCCGTAATTCTTAATCCATCAAGCAGTGCAGCTTTGTAGCTTACTTTGTAGCTTACTTCGTAGCGGCCTGGTAGCTCAGTGGTTAAAGCAGAGGGCTGGGTAGCAGGAACAGCAGGATCGATTCCCCAAACCAGGTGTGTCCCTGAGCAAGAGACACTCAGCGCTAGCTCCGCAAGCGCCGCCTGTGGCTGCTCACTGCTCCGCCCAAGAGGGAATGGGCCAAATTCAGAGAAGGAATTTCATTGTAACATTTAACAATGTATTCAACAACAATAAAGTGGATTCTTCTTCTTACAGAGACAGTTTTGACAGAATTTCGAGAGCCGCATTCTTACCAAATAAAATTGGTTCTATGTCAGAAAGCACAACCAGAATTAATTCATACATTTGGCGCAACCTATGTTAAGGCGCACTGGCGATTTTTAAGAAAATGAAAGGATTTCAAGTGCACCTTATGGTCTTAAAAATATGATTAATGTGAAAATCATGTCTCATTGTTCTTGATATAAGTGTGTGGTGGTTTCATCTCTTTGTGGTAACAAACACAACAAGCTTTGTGGAAGGTGAAGCTTGCATTTTGGAACAGTTAATGGATTCTGATCTCTTTGGTAAGGATACACTAGCACTGTAAAAAAACAGTG
Source organism: Microctenopoma steveboyesi (assembly GCA_032359275.1). Taxonomy (NCBI): domain Eukaryota; kingdom Metazoa; phylum Chordata; class Actinopteri; order Anabantiformes; family Anabantidae; genus Microctenopoma; species Microctenopoma steveboyesi. The sequence goes on along the minus strand of JAUMHF010000026.1, from coordinate 15,396,434 downwards.
TATTTTCTCAAATGTCCAACAATTCCTATATTACTCCAGAACGAGGTACCAAGTCAGAGCGATTTCTTGCTTTCACTTCATTCCCAGCTCCGCACTGTCTCTGACACCTTAGATATACTGCCGGCAAATAAGAGGTGATTGTGTCATGTGACTGAACCTCGCAGCACCGTTGAGATCATTAAGCTGTAATTCAGTGTTCTCACTGCCAGCAGTCATTCTGCTTCCCTGGTTCATTTATTATTCAATTCTATCTGCAGCCATACTGACATACTATACAGGTGTTTGAAGGACAAGAAAGCAGTAGTGGCTAGTAGAGTGGTTAGGTCATTCATGAAAAAAAAGTCAAAGGTATATTATACAAGTAGAGCAATATATGTTACTACAGCCCTTGTCATAACTGGTAACATTACATAATCCAAAGGTTATTCTCTTATTTAGTTTAGGACTTTGTGATTAAGTTTGACAGTGCCTGACTAATCTGGTTTAATTTAAGTCAACTCAGTAATCTCACTGCTTGAACAAGTGGATCTATTCAGACTTACCAATTATTCAAAATGCCCAAGGACATATCTGTGAGGGATGATAATTTTTAAAGAAAAGAAATGCATGCATGGATGGTAAACTGTAGCATGCAGCATGTTCAGTGAGAAGCAGTATGATGCTGCACTAAAAAAAGTAGATGGTTAAAAAACAGAACAAACCCATCTTTGTTTTTATCTCATGTATGAGTTTTCCTCTTGAGAATAAAGTGACGCCTTAAATTGTGTCGCTAAATATTTAGAGTCTAATGAGTCTGTAAGTATGTTTTCAGTAAGCTTTAGTTCAGAGACATTTTGCACATATTCCTTTCTTTATAAAGCACATATAGACATCTCATTACCATAGAGTACAATGATCAGTCTGAGTGCCTCCTGGCCAAAGTCAGCTCACACCATGTAAGTTATAATAACCCTGCCAACCTTTAGACAATCAGCCTCCCCCCAAGAGTCCAGCTAAGAGAAAGAGAAGGTGTCAGTCGCATGCAGTTAGACACAGGTGAAGAAAAGAATGTTGTATGAAGAGGTGGGTAACTGCATTATTTTAAAACAGTGGGGGGACACGAGGGAAAGAAAGGAAGGTTAAGGTATCGATCTCCCATACTTTCCATCTAATTGTGAGATTTCAATGGTGAGTCGTTTCACTTGTTAGACTCAAACAAAGGTCAAAGTAATTAAAGTTTTGGTGGAGTTTGAATTTGGATCATTCACATTGCTGCTATAACTAGATGGAAATGATGCAAGGCAACTTTAGCTTCCCAGCGTTTATAAGGCATAATGTGATTGTGATAGTCTTTCCTTAATTAAACATTAGATATTTGTTTTAGGAGAGTCAGACACGAAGGGCAACATGGTGATAGGATTTGCTTCTGTAATCCAAAGAGGTTGATTTGTGGCACTAAATTGCTTGTAGGTGTGAGGGGTCGTCTCTTTCTACTGCAGTTCTGACCCTGTGACGTCCCCGGTTCAGGGCCTCTCCCTCCGTAACCGCTTGGTTTGGCACCTCAACAGCGAAGTGATTATGAACAGTAGATGTTTGGGTCAATAACATTACGAAAGAAATGTGCAAAAGTCAGAAGACAAAGTTAGAGGTTTCTCGCTCATGGAGGACTCCTTTTACAGATAACTTTCCTAATTAGACTCGTCTTTGTGTGTTTGTGTGTTGTTTTTTCCAGTGGGCCTCAGAATATTTCTGCCTTCTTTTGACAGGTACTTTCACTAATTAGGCCCAATAAATCCAAAGGTTAAAAACACTTCAGTGAAAGTTATGAACTAAAGATTAAGACACAAAGAGGTCAAGGTAACAGAAATCTATTGCACATTGTCCACACTTATTTGGAGAATAAGCAAGAAAATCCTTAACCGCAGTTTCTGAGAGGCTTTTTCTTAAATGTGGTCACTTCTTCAAAAGGCTAATTAATCTTTCTTGCAAAACGCACGTCTTGATCTTTGAATCTGAAGTGGCAGAAAGGAGCTGTAATTGCTGCATTATAGCCAGCATCATTTCCAGTTTAAATGAACAAATGCATCATTTTTCCTCTGTGCGTCTTTTCTGTAGTTTAAGGAGCTTATTCTAAATAAACTTTCAGATTTGAGGCTCTGGTACGACCTGCGCTGCCAGCAGGTTGACCACTTTGGAAGCTGGCTCATTGTTCAGAACACTGTCCTGCTGGGTCTCCCTCCCTTTTAGTGTCAGGCTAATTAGAAGGACGGTGGTCTGGCTTTGTTGATGTCAGTGGTAGAGGGACTTATAGTACAAGAAAAAAGGACCAGTATATGGAACCCAGTTTCATTTTCTTTTTCTGAGAAGCATGGGGCAGTGGAAATTTATGAGAGTGGCAGAGGGGGTGATAACTGAGAGAAAATAAGAAAGAACTGACAGACAATGAAAGAAATATGGGTACAGACAGACAGGTAATTCAGTCTTGCACATTCACAGTCAGAGACATTCGGGTTGCCTAAATAGCAAATTTTATACCGTACATCGATTTTTATCTTTTCCCAAATTGAGTCCATCTTTTCCCCACCACTTATCTCTAACTCTGGTCTTCGCCTGCCTTTCAGACTGTGAAATGGAGAGTGGTAATTTCCCCTGCTTCTCTCTGTATGTTAATGAAGCGCTAATCTGCTCCTGAGCGAGTGCCTTAATGAGGACGACGTGCCCCTCACTCAGCCGGCTAGCTCCCGTTAAGCTAACATTATGGAAATAACTTTGGTATCGCTCATCGTCCTGGGACCAGACTGAAATGTATGCCTTATTTCCACTTTTAAAGCTTTCTTCTCCCCCTCTAACAAGGCTGTGTGTTCCTTTGAGGGAGTGAGTAGTAGATAAACAAGCATGGTAATGACGAGCACAAGGAGAGGCTCCACACACTTTGAGGTCTGGATGTTGGTTTGGCTAAATAGGCCACAAACAATGGCTTGTTGCAGAACTGCGCATCCAACCTGTGCTCTCTCTGACTTACATAATATACAATATGTTGCAGAGTTAAATAGGGATTATTGACCTTATCTTTCTTATAGATAATGCATTGCATTGATCGCCTCACATCCTCCGTACGGATGACGACAGTGCTGTGCTGTACATGGAGAAACATCCTAACCAGATTAAAAGTAGGAACAGATGCTGCTCTGAGCTGAGCATGTTTTAAAAAGACGTGTATCAAAGGATATTATGGCTTTATTCATTTTGCATGTATCTAGGCCAGCCCAGCCCCTGTCACTCCCGCAGACCACATATTAAGGGTGCATGACTATGAAATGGATTAACTTCTCTCGCTTGCTTCAGTCTTGAAAAGAAATTGCTCGTCTTTAGGGTTCTCTCATTGTCCCCCTTCTCAATTTGTTCTTCGATTTTAGTTTCTTCTCCCATCTCCATCTCCCATTCCTTTTTTATTGTATGTATTATGCATCCAAGTAATCTAGTTTGTCATTTATGAATCACTTTGATCTGTAGATGATGTAAATAGGCCAGGTGCGCACAGGCTTTTCTGTACTTAATGCTTTTCTACCTTCCCGACGACTACCTGATGCTGAAACATTAGATGGCAGCCGGGTTAAATTGTCATTGAGGTGAATTTCTTATCTGCAGCAACCCCCAGTGATGCACAGTACTTTTCATAAGCTGTAGAGTAATAAAATAGAACGAATGAGTGAAATACACTAGTAGCAGCTTAAAAGGACATTTTTGGAAGAAACAAGTGTATGAATAGAACGGTGAGGTGAGTGAGAGGTGCACCTTTTTTTTTCTTGCACTCTGCTGCTCACACTACACAAATTCACTACAGGGGCTGAAACCTCAGGATTCCTATTAAGATGATGAAAAGATGTCTGAGCCTTGTCTCAGATGAGTCTTTAAGGGTGTGCTTGGATTTAAAGACTCTCTGGAGGCTTTTGTTAGAAGTTTTCAAGTTCATACATCAATGAAATAGTCATGAACCATGCTAGTTTGTCAGATTAAGATTGTCAAGCTTTGGAAGTCTGGTTTGATGTAGGCAGAGCTTAATGGCTTGCACTGCTTCCATTCTCCACCCCATATGGAGAGGTTCAGTCAGAAATCCACGAAGACTCCTGCATATGTTTCCTTTTATTATGAGTAGTTATCAGTTATGCATCATACACTTCAAAAGGTGAATTTTGCTGAAGGAAATTGTATGTGTCAGGCACATATGTAAAATTTGTTGCTAATAGAAAGGGCTGAAATCTCTATGTATAATTTAGGGTGGCGTTCATTTCATTGTGTTGTAGTCTAAATTTTAATGTATACAAATAAATTTACTTTTAGTTAAACATTGAAAAACTAAAATCTCTTATTTGTAAAAAAGCCCTTTGCAGGAAGTACTCTAGATTGTGCTCTGGTGCATCATTGTAAGCTTTAATTATTTTGGAAATGTGTGTAGAACCTGATTAGAGTCCACTTGTGGCAATTTAAATTGATTTGACATAGTTTGGAAAAGCGCAGACCTGTGTATATGGTCCCACATTTCACACTGCATGTTAGGAAGAAGCCAGAAAACTCTCTGTGGAGCTCTGTGCTAAGGACATAGATCATTGCATGTGTATGAGTCCTTTCTAAGGCTTTGAGGGTTCCCGGGACCACGGCAATCTTTGTATAATATAATAATTATGAAATGTAAGAAGTTTGAACTTCCAAGACTCTTTTAAGAGTTGGCTGTCCAGTCAAGCTGTGTAACCGACCAAGAAGGTGAACATCCTCACTCTAACAGAGCTTCACAAGTCCTCAACAGAAACTGGAGATTGTGTCTGAAAGATGCCATGTCACTATATCCCCATCCAGCTGTAACTGATTAAATAATGAAGCGTAAAGGTTTTAGGCATAGCCCAGAGTTGTCCTAAAGATCCATGTACCTCAAAACAGCTTCCCAAAGAGGTTATTCTGAGTAAGTTTCTAGAAACATGTTTTCACTTAGACATTATGGGTAGTTGAGGGTTGATTGATGGCCAAGCATGTATCCATTTAAAATAAAATATACAACAGTGTGCAAAAAGTAAATAAATGTTTACTGTGGCGTTTGTGAAGTTTGTGGCGTGAACGTTAAGAGATATCTCTGAGTCTTTTAAAAAATGAACAAAGTGCCCCAGATTGACTCATTAAAAATGTATAAACTGTGCATGGTGTGTGTCAGTCTCTTTTTGCTGCCGTTGGCTCAGCTGCGGGCGCAATTGGCTGGATGTGCAATAGAACCTGGCGGATACATGAGGTTGGACCTAATAGTTATTAGTAAAATAATGACCAAACAACAATAAATGTACCTACACTGACATAGATGTGACATAGTGTGTTTTTTAAAGTAAAATATCCTGAAAGCTTGAACTAATAATTTTTAGGCACCAGGAAAACGTACAAAGCGTAAAGCAATGGCAATACATCAAATCAAATGTATTCCTTCTATAGGTTTAAGCTAATGGACTGTAAGGCCATGGAGAAACCAGCAACCACAGCATATGGTGGATGACGCATTGCAGACATGCAAGCTGATCAGAACCAGGCTCTGTTTCTATTCAACACTGACCACAGAAGGGTGAGAGGAGGATAGAGGGGTTGAAGAGCTGTCATATTTCCCCCGGGAAGGGAGGGCGAGATTCCCATGTGGTTAAATAATAATGGGGCTCTACCTCAGGGGAGAGAAGTTCAGTGGAGTGGTTTTCAGAGAGGGGGAGAGCAGTTGGTCATACTGCATTTATCATAAAAGTTCAGAAGTGTCAATGGCTCCACAAAAAGCATTCCGGGGTCCATGTGTGTGTGTCTTTTGATTATAGTTAATACTGCTTAGCAGTAGTAGAGGCAAGTGTGGAGGGTGAGGTGGTGCTGACAGTAGTCCCAGTTAGCGAGGCCACTGAAGAGTACAGATGTTACCGTGTTGCCGCTATAGCTCCACATACGCATGTACCCTGCAAGATGAGAGCCAGATGTATCCTGAAATTTATCTCGTCTCGTAACGAGACTCATGGAAGCAACGAGAATGTTTTCTCTGCTGAATTTTGTGGTTTCTTAAAAGTGCCTTTATATTGACCATGGAAATCCACAGTCTCATCACCAGCTGACAAATGTCTGTTTTTAAGTTGTATTTATCTTGGTGTCAAATTAACATTACACTTTTGCACCCGCGAGCTACAGCTTTTCCTCATTTAAGGAAATGTTGGAAGTCAGTCCAGAGATAGCTAATACATAGAGATCTGGAAGAATGAGCGATAATCGGACATTTCTCTGAGGACCTACGGTGAGATGGCAACAGATATTGTTTTATTAGTGATAGTTTTATCACCACAGTTTAACCTTTTTAAAGCTCAGCCAGTACGGTAGCTGTTGGCGCCTAACTTGGCGTTAATATAACAAAGTATTTGTTAGTTATATTTGGCCTAATTCTTCTTTTTTCTGATTTGTAATCTCAGTATCCAGAACTTTTCACAGTTTCACTTTATTTAAGCCTTGGAAACTTGTTACTGAAAACAATTCTAATCTTTACTTGACAAAAAGCTGCATGTCATAAGACTAAACTACTGTTATTGTCTGACAGAGGACTTGAAATGGAAAAGAGGAAGACAAGAAGAACATGTGTATCTGGGTTTAGTCCCATGCCATGTAATAAAAATTAAGCAAAGATTTCCATAGAATAATACCTTCATGCCGCAGCAGGAGAGCTTAACTCGCATCTCATCAAAAGTAAAATACAAAATAACATTTCTACAGTAATGTCTCTATCTGCAAGTAGGTTCGTTGAGCTTGTCACAAAATGTATTGTATGAATCAAACCCAGCAACAAAAGGATAAAAGTTTTACTTAGGAAATTGTCAGTCATTGCCTCAAGAGTTAATCAGATAGTGATAAGGCCCATTGATGTGTGTGTATGGGTTTATATTCACTGCAGGCCTTCAAAAGACACAGTGATAGTTCTATAAGCCACTGATTCTCAGAAAAAGGCCCTGAATGCAGCGTGTGTGTGTGCGTGTGTGTGTGTGTGTGTGTTCATCCATGCATGTAGTGGGCCTGTGTATGTACTGTAGCTGTTGCTGTGCTTCATTCTACTTCAGTGAGTAGCCCTCTGGGTGCAGACAATCCCAGGCTTTGTGTGTATGCGCGGCGTACTGTACTGAAAGGGCTCTAGGGAGTGAGGCGTGTGAAAATCCCACCCTTGCCCACCTAGAGACCGTCAGCTGCGTGTGTGTGTGTGTGTGTGTGTGTGTGTAGGATGGGAAGTGGTGGGTGAAAGAGGACACTCCACACCGAACAACAACTCCTTGTGTTGGGCAGGACAGAGAGATTCTTTATTATTCTTTTATTTTATTAACTGGGGAAACTAACGACCTGACAAATGACCTCTAGCAGACGCTAATCTCTTCTCTCTCTCAAAAAACAGCGATCACTGTGTAAACTGTCCTGCCTGAACAGACGTGCAGAACTAACAGGAGCGTGAGGAAGCTGTCAGTTAATGGGTGCGTCCAACAAACAAACCCAATATGATTTCCATAGGATTCTTTCTTCGACATAGAGTTTTATTTTGATATGATTTGCCCGCGGTAGCGCATTTGCAGCCATTCAGCCAGCAGTTTGTTTTCCACCAAGTGGCGAGAAGCTTCTGTGAAATCTCCAGCTCATAATTACAAGTCAGAGACCAATGTGTCTGGTTTTCCCACTCTGCTATTTGTAATTCTCCCTTCTACACCACAACAGGAAAACGGCTCACTTAAAATGCTGCGCTCGATCACGGACATTTCCGAAGCATAATATCCAGTGTAAGACTGAAGGAGGTCTTTTGCGAGGCACGTGACCCAAGGAATTAACTGGGAACGACAATGACGGCGGTTTCCTATCTTTGAAAGGGCGAGATACCATGGTAACATAGGTAACAAAGCTTCGTTGCGTGCCAGACGCTATGTACCGTTCAAGCATTGTGTCTCGATTAATAAGGGTTCTCTTTTGAGTCAACGGGGACGTTTCCCGTATGGAGCCCTATGTATGAGAAGGAAAAATTAATTACTGTAACAGAGAGAGGAGCCCAACAATTCCATGTGTGGAGCCTTCGCACGTAGATCATCATCGCCCAGTGTTTGTGTTGCACTGCGTCCTGCAGCCTAGCATGTGAAGAATCAAGAGACGGATGTGGGAGCAGTGGAAGCGAAGTCATATCCCCATTGTCTCCAACCCCAACACAGGATGTGGTGGATTCTAATTGGGGAGGTGGATGGACAGTACACGCAAAAACAAATAATGAACCAGCCCGAGTACTAAAACTGCACAGACAGGACACAGGTGACCTCATTCACGCAGGACAAAACCAATAGGCAAAATAGCCGTCATCCTATTCAGGCCACCACTGAGGAAGTTATTTGTTTAGCCCGGTAGCTACCTCCTGCTGCTTGTAAATGTCAAGCCTCATCATTGCTGGATGAGAGTTTGCAGCACAGTTTGACAGCGCTGGGTGTTAAATGTATTGAATAAAGGTGCTGTGTGTTTATTTAGTAAGTTTGTTATGTCACTTTTGTTCACAGCACACATAGTGTCTTCTTCCTTTGTTGCAGCACTCATTAAGCACAGTAGGCAGTGTCCTCATTTCATCAAAAGTTTAATGTTAATATTTTGTTCCATGAAATAAGATTCTTCTAGCTGAATTATTTGTAAGATAAATATATATATATATATACACCGCTTCTCTCCTTTCCTCTCCTCTCCTCTCCTCTCCTCTCCTCTCCTCTCCTCTCCTCTCCTCTCCTCTCCTCTCCTCTCCTCTCCTCTCCTCCATCTGGCTGCTGCCGCCTCCGTTTGGGTGTTTGTGTTTGTGGCCTAGCCTCTCAGAGCATGTAGACATATGCCCTGTTCCTCCTCTAATTGGTTCTCTGCATTCATGTGGGGATGCGGAGAGAGACAGGGAGACTGCAGGCAGAGCTGACTCTTAATAAATGTCAGTCCGCAGCCAGGCTACGGATGGGCAGCTCACTGATGGGCTGTTTATAACAAGGCGTCGCTTAATGCAAGGGGCATACTTTAGAGGTGATGCATGTTGCCAAAAAGAGACGGAGATAGGATAAGATAAGATAAGGGAGGGACAGGGAAACGGAGTCACCTTACCCGGAAGAAAGAGACATGAAAAGACCTCCCCTCATGCTGTTGCAGCCTGAGGGCATAGTGTGTGTATTGAAAATCTTCACTTTACTGTACATTCATAGACATATGTGCAGTTTTTAGTGTCTATGTATTGTAACTTTTTGAGGAAGACGAATCCACTTTATTTTATCATTGATACATTTTTACACGCTACAATGAAATTTCTTCTCTCAGGGACACACCTGGTGGGATCGAACCAGCTATTCCTGCATCCCAGCCCTCTGCCTTAACTGCTGAGCTACCAGGCTCAGTGTGGTGTGTGTGTGTGTTTTCAGGAATTCATCCTGTCAGGCCTGGAACCTGCTCCGAGCTCCTGTCTCCACACAAAACAAAGCAAAAGCCCCAGTTTGTTTGTTGTTTTGCCTGCCTTGTTTTTCTTTTGATTGTTGTCAAAGTTCCCACTATCTCCCCTGGTGTAGCAGCATACACTCCACTTCTCTATGCTATTATTTACTCCCTGCAGCTTCCAGAGTTTAGATGTGTGTGTGTGTGTTATCAAAAGGCCCGTTGAAAAGCGAAGAAGAAGTTGAGAGGGAGGAAATATTCAGACTGATGGAACGTTCTAGGCCAGTTCATTCCCAGGCGTTTTTACCATGTCATAGAAAAGACTGATGACATGTTGGCCCTCTTACATGTTTTTGGGGAGCCTTTTACTGTAGAGGAGGAGGTTTTCATCGTGTCATCTCCTGTGTGTAGTAGTAAGGCTCTCCTCTCATTACGTATGGGGAGAATAGGAGCGCATGTTTGTGCGGGCCCGCCTGTGTGTGCACATCTTGTGTTCGTTTCTGTTATAAATACCAGAGGTGATTGACAGTTTCTAGTGTTTGGGTTTGACAGCTCCTATTTGTTGTAGTCGACAGGCTTTTAGTGAATGGCTGACGTTTTGAGGTTCCATGTCTGTCACTTTGCTGTGGCTACAGGGTACCGCTGTGGATGTGGATGCCAGTTCACGGTGCCCCCTTTTCAGCATCAGTGCACGGTGCCTATGTGACTCCGACATACAGGCTGTGTTTCTCAATAGCTGCGGGCTGAAATGGTCATGGGAAGATTACACATGGTTGTTTCTTGAACTATGGATTTGTTTGTTGTTGTTGACTGGCATGTTACAGATTTGGGTAAAGCTATTGTCGACTGTGTTCTCTTAATTATTCCTGGAAAACAAATCATAACATAAGGAGATTTGAATAGTGTAGTTAAGAGAAAAGCTGGTGAAGATCTTATTATTCATCCCTTCACTCTCGCTTTAAACTCTACTTACTGTAGCTCCGCTGGGGCTTTCCATCCTAGGATGGTCTTTCCGTTATCTTCATCTGCAGAATTTTGCCAGGATGTAGTGGAAATGCAGATATCATCTACCGTATGTTATTTCCGTGGTAGGACTCAGTTAATTGGACCCTGAGGTTGGACTGTTTAACATTAAAAAAACACATAATTACAGGTGTAATAGTGCAGTGTTTGATTAGGAGCATTCTTTAGATGAAATACTGCCAGAACCTCTCCACACCCGTTTACCTTGGCTCCTGAGAAAACGTGAGAGCAGCTTTCAAAGGTTTATTATCAGACACGTTGAAGAAGTCTCAGAACACCCGTTGTTGGAGACAACTTTTGTGATTAATTTGCAAATTAATCACACTAAATCCAGTCCAATCGCTAATAGTTTATAGTTTATGTGAGCTCATAACAGTCTGTCAGCTAACGGGCTAAGGGAATACTCTGAGTTTGAGAAATGCTAGTTCTAATAGATGATGGCATTTTGAATGTTTTCAGGGTTAGTGGTTACTTTACCATAATTGACTTGTTCTATTATCCTCTTCTTGTTTTTAAATATAGTTAGAGAACATATTAAATGTCTAATTTATTACATTAAATCTGATTACTGTTCAGTAATGAGTAGACGGCTATTAATTACACACTGTTATAATTCCGTGTCTGCTTTTCTCCTCACCTGGAGCGCTGAACTGTGTCAAATTCCCGCCTGCGCTCCCCCTTCACAGCGAACGAGGCGGCAACAAACTATTCAAACCTCAACAGCGGTGACGAGGTTCAGACAGATGGACGGAAACGCTGTACAAAAGTAGAGGCAGCACACCTGTAGCACTGAAGCAAGTCAGCTTTGAGCCATTAAAAGACACAAAGCACAGCTGCGTTTGTCAGAGAATCGTTTTTTTGGCGAGAGACACGCGAACAGGTGCATCCTCGAACATAAACGCACTTTGATGTTCGAGCCTACTGTTACACTTAATGCTTACTTATAAACAAGCTCACAGAAGTTCTTCTACACTCAAGCTACACGCGTGCTTCCCCACGCCTGCAGACAAGAAGTCGCAATTTGTGTTAAAAAAGGACAAAGAAAGAGTTTCATTTGTGACGAGATGTCAATTCATTCCACATAATTGTCTGCTCGTGAGAAATAATCTTCTGCGTTTGATTTGCGTTGTCACCTGCGTGCACGACCAGTGACAGAAACCCCTCCTCACGTCCCCGTAAGAGAACCCCTGCTGATAATCCTTGAGCAACATGGCAGGATGTAGCCGTGACAGCCAGGGAAGCTTGTGATTGTAGGCTGGTACGAAGACAGAGGCGGACAGACAGACAGGTTGGCAGACACGTTGTTTCGCAAGTTGACTGAGAAACAGCAACGACACATACGTGGTGGTTGGTGTGAGCCGGCACGCAGACATACAGACGGAGACGGAGAGGCAGTCGTGCATGCAGACAAGTTGATGGATTAGATAGAAGGATAAATCAGCAGTCAGTCGGCCATCAGGTTTTGTAAACATGCGCACCCATGGGAGTGTGACAACAAGGACCGCAGTTTTTTTTTTGGTTATGTGATTTTGTGTTTTGAATCCAAACAAAGAAGACTTTGTCCCTGTGTGTGAGTAAATTACATCAAGACAGAAAAGGGGTGTGTCTTCATTCCCTGTCATTTTTTACTCCCCCTCCTTGTCTTTATTCTCAACCTGCTTTTATTTGCTTTTATCACCGAGAAGTAAGAAATTCAGTTTCTGTGAAGTTCTCAGTGGGAAAAAAAAAATCACTTCTTTGACAAGTGTTTCAAATCCGAAGCTATCCTTGCACTGTGCCGAGACAAATAATTGATGCAGAGTGCTTCTTTGCGTCCACTCAGCCCCATTCACGCAGGCTCCTGGTGGTGTGAGAGCACCGCTGCTAAATGCAGCTGCACACTGCTGCACACTGCGGTCTTATATAAACTGACATTAATAATAATCACTTGATGGAATAAAAACTGCTGAATCTGTCATTTTGTATCATTCGGAAAACATTGATTTTCTTCACTCAATAATGGAAAATGAGATGGAAATGGAAAATACAGATTGTTCATTTAGACGCGACAAGAGAAGGTGCTCTTTGAGCTGTGGGAGGAACACATTTGTTCAGCAGTGCGGTGACTTATTTATTATACTGTAACTGGAGTTTTCCTTTTGTATTTGTGACCATCATTTCTGTATTTCTGTTCGTGTGATATTTGCAGTAAGTTCTTTGCAACTTTAGTGAAATTCCCATGCACTCAGGCCTCCAGACAGGATGTGCTGAAACAAGCCTCCATCTCTGTGACGCTTTGAGATTCACTGAAAAGAAGGCAGACAGATAAAGCAGAATGTTAGCGGAGCAGAAAAGCTGAGCTGAGGCAGATGGACGTGAGAGGATCAGTTAAGTTCATCAAGGCCATGGGTGCCTGCTTTAACCTGCTTGGATAACAGTTTGACTACTAATACTTTGAGAATTCACAGCAGACCATTCTGTTAAAACTGTTACAGGTGATGCTTGTTTTACTTTGACGCTTTTATCCAAAGCGACTTAGTGAATGTTTTTCTCTAGGACACACCTGGAGTTATGGGAATCGAATGTGGGCTGGGATTCAAACATGCAACCTTCTGCATCTCAGCCGGACTCTTGAATCCCCTTTAGCTACACTAACTCAAAATGAGATCACGGGAACTAATTTGATGAGTTATATTAGTATGAGTTATGCAGTAATCCATTAAAGGCTCCTTTCCGACTACCGTCTCTCTCTGATTGTGTGACTCATCTGGAGAAATGAACATTAGGAAGTAACATAGATTTTTACAAATATTGTTATTTGTGTATCTAGAACTGCAACAGAATATTTTGTTCCACGTCTCACCAGTTGTTGAAGGATGAGGTTTAATTTCTTATATAGTCTGTGTATTTTTCAGTTTTTGGATTTGCGTAGTACTATAGTATTCTCTAACATGTAGTGCATATAGAAAACCAGATTCAAGTGAATTCTTGATTATCTCGATGGATTAACCCTGTTTTCTGTATCCAGGCACACAGGATATTAGCATTGAGACAGATAAGAAGTGTGTGTGTGTGTGTGTGTGTGTGTTGGTAGTATAGGGCTGTGATGATGGGATGATGCATTCTATCCCCATTAGTGTTAGCCTAGATCTGTCAGAGTCTTGTTGGGTTGCTGCCTGGCAAAATCTTAACCCTGAGGAGCAATGGATGGGCCAAATACATACACATACACAGACATACACCCTGGTGTATATGTTCCCTAGAGAAAATAGTGTCACACACACACATTCAGAAACACCTCTCGTCAGGCTACAAACACAAACACACTTTCATCCTCACTCCTGTATAACAGACAAGGAAGTGTTACTGTCTAGTTTGTTGTTTTCACTTTATTGTGTCTTAGTTTTGATCGACATCAGATTTCACGCACTGAAACATGCATTCTCCGTTGCCCCCGGTCTCACCTCTGTCAGACAATAATACAGTCTGTTTATTTGTCTGATGATGGTTTATTACTTTTTCCAGGTCGACTGGTGGTTGCTCCTGTGAACCCAGCACTCCAAAGACCATTAACCCAAATAAATGATTATGAGCCACTTGTTCGTACTCATTAGAAACAGTGTTTGCCTCTGCAGAGATCAAAAGAGAGCTGTGTGGTGCGAACGGAGAGTCGCATCAGAGCTGCTGGAATCACGGGGTGTATTCATCAGTCAACTCATTTCATTGTCATGCACGCACAGTTTTTATTTATAATCATTTCCTAACAACAACCTTGTTTTCTCTAGATTTTTTTAAATACTTTACCACTTTAATTAGTTGTTTTATTACCTGTCATGCAGAGGCCGTCCTTGCAGTGATCCCTCTGCTGTAGCTAAATTCAAGGCTGTCCTACTTCCCTTCTTGCTCGGGAGATGCTGTGGAGTGGGGGCTTTGACAAGCGATAACATTTTCCCTCTGCGCTTTTCTTTATGGACTGTTAATGTTGCTTCTAATTAATATCTCTGTCATTAATTTGCCGTGACACATGGTCTCCCTCCACCCACCCAGCCGACCAGTCGGCCAGTTAGCTTCGGGCCCTGAAGACCCATTTAGTCTCTAAGCACCAAACTGTAGAGGGGGAGCAGTAGATTGTAGAATAAAGTCAGACAACTCACTTGCAGTTTTTGATGTCTTCAGCACAACTGTTTTTCTTTGTTTTCTGTTTGTTTCTTTTTTTCTATATGTCTGTTTTTCTTACCTCGTGCCCTCCTCTGCCCTCCTTCTTGGAGCCAGACGTTCAGTGCCATTATCAGCAGACAGTGTGACAACATTGAGTGCACTTTCGTTGGCTAGAGAATGGCCCTCTGTGCTACCCTCAAAGCATTTCACATATTACAGCTATTTCTTCAATGGCGGGTGTTTCGCCATCATGCCTGATCATGTGGGCAGATTATTGCTCAGCCTTCATCTCTGACGGGGTGACGATGTTGATAACAGTTCAGATAAGTCTTGTTTTCTGTGCATCCTTGCTCTCCTCAATAATTGTTCGAGAAGCAAAAGGCTACAAGGTGAATGTCAACCTTGTGATACAGTAAACAATGAAGACTTTATAAAGGACAGTTTTGGCATATTTTTTCTTGAGTATTTTCATCTGTATTAACCGGACAGACTTCAACATTCATAATTCCAGCAGCTATAGGAAACCTCCACCGTGATAAATGGATCTTTTTGATTCATTAGTGTAAATGTAAAGACCATAATGGTCTAATCAATACGATGTTATGTTGAGACGGTTAAAGCTGGTTTAGAAGCAGTGACATTTTATGATACAGAGAAATCCCAGTAAAAAATAAAGGTGGTGACACCAACCTTTAAGAAGTTTAGCACATATTTAGTCATATTCTGCCGTGAACCCTGTTAACTGCTTAGAAGTGAGCCAGACGGAACAAAAGAAGAACGAAGGCTTTTCCCACGAGTTCACGGACAGTAACTTTGCCTTCTGTCTATATTTAAACGCTGATGGATAATACTTAGGATAGGCTAGAGGGCAGTAATTATTAATGAAGGTTTTTATAGAAAGCAAAAGAAGTCGACTGAGGAAATCTTAGTCATGACTCTTATGCATTTGCTCTTATCAGCTTTTTTACCCTCGGCTCTGTTGCGCCTCTCTGAACTTATTTTTCGTATTTCATGGGTAGGTTGTTTGAAAGCCTCTCTAACCCTTCTCCTGCTCTCTCTCTCTCCCTCTCTCTCCCTCTCTCTCAAGGTTCAGGAAAACGTCTTTGTTGAGTTTACCCACCAGGAACTGCTCGAGTTCTACAACAAGGTCTGTTTAACCGGTTTATCTTTGTATGCACTCATATCGTGTGTGATGTCTGTGCTACATATGGTCCTGACTGGCAGACATTGCCTGTCTCCTTCATATTATCACACATTGTCTGCTCCCTTTGTCTTTTACAATTTCGTTGTGACTTTCTTTCCTGTGTGTGTGTGTTTCTTTTGTGCTCCCCTTCTTCTCCAAACACTCAACCTGTTCTTGTTTTCTTCCAGCTTGAAATCGTGCAAGGCCAGTTGGATTCCTTGACTTGACGCCTGGTACACTTTGTACAACGTCACACGACCGCACACACATGTAGTTAGTGTTTTCGCGAACAGATATGCCAGCTGTTCGAAGCCAAACAGTTCCACTTTCACTTTGATTTATTAGAGAACAATTTCACAATTTGATGGCAGCTGATTAATTCCCTGTTGTGCTCCTTTAATGTAGGCATGTGCTCATAACTGAGCGAGGTCTCCATCAGCATGATGATCACCTTTGTTAATATAAATGAAACTTAAACAGGCCTCTAAGTAACATTTTTCTATATGCTACTAACATCAGTCATGTTTAGATGTGCCAATATTTTATGATCTTATGAGTATTTGTACCTACAGAAAATACAAGTAAAAGTACTTTGAATGTCAAAGTTTAAACAATGCATTTTATAACATGAAGAAATATTCCAATAAATTCTGAATCGGAGGTGAAATCTATCCAAGCTGTTGTTATTTAGTGAAGGCTCATTATTTCTCATTAAGACCAACCTGGACTGCTGGTTCAACAGATGGGAGATCTGGGAGCCACAGAGGACCTCCAGTGTGTCTGCGTGTTTGTGTGTAGCCACGTGTGTGAATATTTTCTTTCTTCTCCAATGTGAATGAAAACCTGAGAAGTTCCCATACTACCGGATGTTTTTCTCTTATGCAGATTTAATGACGTCCGACTCTGTCAGATCTACCTGTTGGTTCTGATCTGAGCAGCTTGTCCAGCTTCAAAAAACTTCTCCGCTGAATCGTTCTTGCGCCCAGGAGATTCTGCGTCCACGTTTTGTTCCCTTCTGTAATTTGTTAACTAAAAATGTACTTTTGTAAACTATAGTACACCACATTTTTTCTAAAATACAACAGGTCTGCTAACTTATGTAGTAACATATTACACAAGATTACATGTTGTCATGTTCTTCCACTGATCTCACTACCTTGTAAAATGGGTGAATTCCCTTCCTGTATTACTATGGGGACACTACATGCAGCTGCAAACCTTAAATATCATATCATTATACACCCAGAGACAAAACCATCAGCACTTCCTCTCTTATCTTCCTACAAAATGGTTTCTTAAGAACAAACCTTGATAGATTGTTGAATGGAGATACAGCATAAGCAGTCAAAACACACAGTTACACAAACTGGAAATTTACTCCTGAATTACTTGACTTTGCCAAAAAAAAAACTTCTGTCCTGATTTTTTTTTTACTTCAATTGACAATTTTTGCCACCATGTGAAAATGCCTGCAGCCAGAGGGAGCGCCGTGTTCCACAGCATGGAGAACAGATGGCAGGGCCAAGCAGAGATGGCCACCTAGAAAAAAAGAACCAAAAAAAAGAGACTTGCACACTGAGACTCACACTGAGATGCGGCAGAACAGAGCACACCGAGTCCCAGTGACTGTGTCTGAGTTTGTGTGTGTGTGTCTGGTGAGTTGTGTCTCTCCGTGTACTTGTCAAAGCTGCTTGCGTGCTCTGGTGTGTGTGGTGAGGCGAAGTTCAGCGGGACCACACAAACGTACAGACCCAAAGAACAGGGGTTTGTGCAGAGCAGCTAATCAGGGGGGGCCTCCGTGCTTCTCCAGCTTTAATAAGTATCCGATGGCCTTACCTCTGTGTGAGGCTTCAATCCTACAGGGTTGATGGGAACACAGACGAGAGACACTAATTGCTACTTTCTAGAATACCAAACAACAACAAAACAAAACAAAACAGTTGAACCTCGTGTTCAGAATAATGTGGACACATTTGAAAGCACAGATTTGTTCATACCCACTCATGGTGAATTGGGAACGGAGAATTTATTTATTGTATGTACAGGCATGTCCATGAAAACACCAGACAGAAACCCAAATATGGCAAACATAGTCATCGAGAGTCAAGCTTGGGGGCATGACGTGCTGACTGTGCAGGAGCATTTGATGCGGCCAGTTACGTTTGGGGAAACGTGGATGCTTTCTGAATTTCAGACTCTGCTGTCAGTCTATGAGGAAAGCATTGTCACACAGTTTGTTAGTTAATACTAGTTAGAATTCATGTGAACCTCCGGAAGGATATGCACACGAGGCAATTCCACTGAACTGAAATGATTTCAAAATTCTGCCTTTTACAAACACTGGTATGACTGAAACCTAAGATGGAGCATGGTAATCACGCACGTTTATTTAAACAGAGTTCGCTCACGACAGCCTCTACACCACAATCAAGTGCTTTACAAACCAAACTATAGAAAATCATGTATCACTTAGTTTATTTGAATTATTTGTTCAGTTCCAAGAATTGTAGTTAGAAGAATATGACTTTATGAAACTGAAGATCCACCCAGTGTGCTCTCTCTCTGCTCTGCTACGCTCTGCTACGCTCTGCCCAGCACTCGAGGCTTTGTCGTAAAATGACAATGAATGAGAATGCTCCAAGGTTTAGTAATAAGTACGTTTCTCTGACTCGTTCTACCTAAGTCAATGAAGTTACAAACGGCATCTTCAACCTAAGCAAGCACATCACAGTGGTGGTGCTGAAGTCATCACCAAGACTTTGCAGGACATTCAGTCTGTTTCTCATCCAAGCTGTTCCATTCAGTTCAGCACCAAACTAGCCAATACGAGCACCGTACATAATGTTAATAGCTCAGCAACCAATTGTTTACAGCAGATGGTGATTGTGTCATTGTCTTTTATGACGCTTCGGAGGAAGTAACATATGTTGCTTTTGTGACAGTTTTTCTAAATGTAGCCGTATTAGTGTGAACGTGGTTTTTAAAACATTAAAGAGTCCATTCATAAGCACTGGTAAGTGTGTGGATCAGTGTACGTACAATATGTGTATGACAAGAAAGAGATTTTGTGTGTCTCTGTAAACAGAATGTAAAAAATCTCTGTCTGTGTTACTGCGCTCGTGACAACCACTACATTCAAAAGACAAAGTCACAGCAATCGTATTAGGCTGCACGGTTAGCAACAGACTGCTTTTATGAGAAGCAACTCTTCACAACGGACAAGTAAGCCGTGAGCAAAGACGTGAGTGAACACTAGCAGAGAGGTACTCGTGATAAATCTGTGTTCAGCATGCCGTTGTTCCTTATGTGGGACGCGTTATTAAATATGTAATACTCCACTTTACAGCAGTGGTGCCTTAATGGGACACCGACTGAATATAATGTGACCAAACATTAGCCAGTTATTCCTCACATTTCTTCCTCTTATCTTCAGTTTAGTTCAACAATATAAAAACAGTAATAGCTCAGCACAGTTCTTTTACCTTAGGGGTAAAAACGAATATCAAGAATATCCAAGTCTAAACATGTTTCTTTGGTTTTAAAGTAGCATCATCAAACATAAGACTGAATATAGAAGTTTTTTCCTTAGGCAATAATTTGTTGGACACACTGTCAAGCACTGTACCTCACTTTACCATAGGAAAGCATCTCCACCTGCACCTGACAATAAAAAATAAGTAGAAGTCGTTTTTTTTTCTCCGGGATACAAAGCCAACAATCTTCTCTCTGTGTGTATACTTGCTTTCTATTTCAATTGAACATCAGGAGCCTCGAGCAGTATGTAAAGTCTATTAATAAAAAGCAGAACCGAGGAGACAACAAAATCTACCCAGACTCTATGAGAAAGCATTTTTTAAGGTGGATTGAACTGAGAGCAGCCTCTCGCATCTATCATTAACCAGCATCATTGCTCTGCCAGAGTTGTATGATAGGGAACCTTTGATATTAAAGTTGTTTAATTTTTAAGTCATTGAACATTTATGCTGTTATGCGGAATCATTTTAAGATCGATAACTAAATTATTAAATCGTTGCTTTTGTTTCATTTGAAGTACTTTTGACATCAGTCCTGCCCGAGGAGGTTTGGAAATGAGTTACCAGAGCAGTCACTGGACTTGGAAATGGGGATGAATTAATAATACTGTAATATGGATAATTCTCTTGTGTTTCTGAACCTTGAGCCTTGGCACACTTCACCCGGGCTGTATTTACCACAGCCCAGGTTTCTCTGAACCTCACTACACAATGGCATAGATCAAAATGTACCAAATTTAATCTATGATGTAGATATTTTTATTTAGCATTTGATTTAGTGCCTTTTATCGTAGTCATTAGTCAAAATTGCCAAGCTTTGTCAAGGTTTAACTTCAAAGAAACACCCACTCTATTTTTAATATGCAGGTTGATAGGGTTTTGAAATCTGTTCATATGTCATTTGATCTTTTGCTCTTCTGTAACTTTTGTTGCTTTGTTGAATGTGTTTTCGTTAACTTTGACTTCTCCTTCCCTTTTGAAACTATGTCAGACCCATTTTTTATCACACACACTCTCTCTAGTGCTGCAGATATATAACTAACAGATAAATAACTCGTGCTGCATTTAAAAGTGTGTTTTTGAATGTCAGATTTTTACTAGAGTGATGGATTTTCTTTCTGTTTTGATTCTGCCGGTGGGCGATAAAATGGCCACGTATCACACATATCATTCCTCTGCCTTTCATCTTTCTGCTCCAATGTTTATTTCCAGCAGAATAGCTGCATCAAATATTCAGTGCTGCTCTTTGTTTTCCTGCCAAAATGACCGTTCTGCTGTCAGTCCAATAACCCACCTGTGGTCAGTCCCCACACTAACACATGTTTCACAAACGATCCGCTCCTTCTATTTTAAAACTGTACTCTCTTCAGCTTTAGCACTCTGGGTTTTTTTTTTATCTTTGTAGCGTCTGCATCTTGCTGCAGGGCACAGACAGAGAAGGCTATAACCCCAGTGTCTTCCCTGCATGTGTAAATGAAGGTTGCTGACTTGAATCGAATTTCATATTATTTTCTTGAAATCAACGGAGACACCTAGCTCCTCGCTGAAATGTGCCCTTTCCTGCACACTCTTATGATCCTACCAACAGTCTCCCACAACTTTCCCGCCTCAGTATCTCTTTTACACAGCCACGAGCCCCACTTGACCTAGCAGGCTCCGGTTCCTGTCTAGATAAAGACACTTTACCCCCAGCCCCTTAAAGCTTTTTTTCTCCTCTGTATCTTCTTCCTCTGGACAGGGGTTATTATAACTCTTTCAGCCTTTCCTCTCTCACTCTTTCTACTGACCCTCAACTTTCAACACTGCTGTTTTTGAAAGTCACTTTAGACAACTTTGACATATAAAGTTTATTTCTTTTTTCTTGATGTGAGATACATTCACACATTATAACTAGATTTCACTAAAGAACATAACCAGCACACTCTTTAGCTGGTTAAGCAGAAACCATTAAGAAATTTCTTAATGTCTTAATGTTTGTGACTTGTTGGCTTTAAAATTAGCCCATGTCTTTGTTCCTCTGCCCCAGGATCTGTTTGTTCATCTAGAGCTCAGCCACATTAATGATTTTTGAGTTTGGGTAAATACAGGCGCTTGATAAATGAGCCTCAGTATATCTAAAGCTGGTTAGTTTACATTTTGTAAAGGTAATTGATGGAACGTGTTAGAAGACTTCAGGACGCTAAAGGGTTCGTCTCCACTGGATTGCCTGGAATGACTAACTGCAAAGAGTTTGGTGGGTTTTTTTTTACCTTGCAGGTTGTAGCCATCAATATCAGTCATAATAGTACAATATGAAAATTAGCTGGCATGAGATCCACCACAGTTGGCAATGAGTCGCCTCTAGTCTCTTGCCAAAGATGCGTTTACAATATCTTGGTTCTAATTAGTTTCTTCCTGGCATTAGGAACAATTTTATATGACATTATACTGGTTTCTGTTTGCAGTCACTGATTTTTGTTCAGTAGAGTTTTCACATTTACGTCAAGTTAAAGTTGTGGAGAGGAATTGTCTGTTTAGTTATGTTAGTTACATGCTGAAATCATAAAAAAATGTTTAAAAAAGCAAGATGATTTATCCACACTGTGCTGACGTGAACTGACAGCAGCGGTTGGTATTTTGAAAGACGTACCTCCACGGATTTTAAAGTTTTGAAAAGTTTAAAAAGTTTTCTAAGAGGCACAGCTCGGGCATTCCTGCCACATCGTGTAGGCTTCTTCATTCAAAGATCATACTGTAGCACTGCTGCTGTCCTGCTGGCCCCTTGTTGGAAGCGGATCTTATTATCTTTTTCAAACCACCCCTACTTTTTTTTTTTAAAGTCCGTGACCATGATGTCTTACTAAAACTCTCATCCTCCTCTGTCTCTCTCTGTTTCTTCTTCCAGTCTCTGCCTCGCTGGCTGCACAGTTGGCAAAATGAATAGGCGTAGTCATTCAGCTATTGCCTCTCTGTTGGGCCACTGCCCTAGGTGGCAGCGCTGGGCACCCAGCCTAGTCTGGCTCGGCCTAGTCCGCTTTCTACTACCGAGCCAACTGGGACCTGCCAGGCCTTACTCACCATTCACATCGTTTGCTTACCCCTCATTCCCCAATATTTTTTCTGTGAGTCATCTTCTCATCCTGCTGCCAGCCAAGATGCTAGCCAGATGGGCAGATTTTCCAATAAACAAGTTGCAGTTTTGTTATTGTGTTATGATATTATGCAGTCGACCTTGGCTCAGGCAAAGTGTACCTGGCCCAAATCAAGGAACATTACCTGTGTGGCATGTTTTTCTTGTACATGTTTATCTTTCATGTACTATATTTAGTGTTGGAACAGGTTAGTCTGACATATCGTGGTCTGCCTCTGTCACCAGAATGGAAACTTTGATTTAGTTTCAGCCTTATTTATTTGCCCGCTTTTTGATGATGTTTAAAACAGTGACAGATTTACTAATCTGAATCAGATTTCATGGAGAGGACAACTTTTATACAGTGAACTTTAAACACTATACAAATGTCAATATATATATATATATATATTCATAATGATAATAACTTATAACTTAATGCTGTTTTTATCTTCCCCCACCACAATCAGCACCTTCTCTCTGTGGACATTTGACCTGCTCTTGTTCCACACAAAGAGATCACGTTCTGAGCAGCCAGTGTCTGCTGAAGACATCTCTAGAGTAAAGCTGGCACCGCCAAGACACCACAGCATTGTCAACACGCACTAGACTCTCCCTGTCGCCCTGGTCATCCTTTCATTCACTCTCCCTTTACCCGTCTTGCTCTGCCTCTTTCTCTCACTCTTGTTATCCTCCCTGCTCACACACCCCATCATGTCTCGCCATGTCCCGTCTTCTCGATGAGCGTGACATCGCTTCTGTTGTTTGTTCTCTCCGTCTTGTCCTTCTTTCTCACTCTCTTGCTCGTCTTTGTTCCCAGCGCGAAGCCGTGGCAGATACTGCGGTGGCTGTGTCGTGGCTCATTGTTGGCAGTTCTGATAAATTTAAATTTATTATGATTAGTGTTTGCATGTGATTCTGGGCCTCCTGACAGAGAACAGTCAATGGCTGTCATTGCTGTTTAGGGTCATGTTGTGTTGCACAGAAACAAGCGGTGGCCGTAACATATTGTCATGTTTTTTATTTATTCTGCCTGCGTTTCTGTTACTGGTATGTGTGTCTGAGTCTTTTTTTTATCCAATTTAGCTGGAGTCATTATTTTTGTTGCTGTTTTTATCCATGCACACAATGAAGGATGTCACATCCCTGCCCTGTGATGTCAAAGGCAAGGTAGCACGGGTTGGATCTGCAGGGTAACTGCAGCAGCGGTGTGTTACGTAAACAGTCTCAACACAGATGGTGCAGCATGCCTCCACACATGGCAGGTTCACAGCCAAGGGAGCTTAGCATCTTCCTCCACCCCTTCCTCTCCCGTTCTTTCGCTGTATCTCTCGTGTCTGTCGATGTCTGTCACTCTCCGTGTTTCTTCCTGTCTTCTACACCTGCTGCCCCTGTCTCTACTGGCCTGCCTCGCTGTCTGCCTGTCTGTATCTGTCTCTGGGTCTCTTTCGATGTGTGTGTGTGTGTGTGTGTGTGTGTGTGTGCGCTGTTACCACTACACGTAAAGAATAGTAACTGGCTGGTTTACAGGCTGAATGAAGTTTACTACAAGAAACCTAATCAAGCCACTTGTTAAGAGACTTGAATGTGTGTGAAAATATAAATGAGGGCGGGGCTAGTGTTGCGTCCTCATTGGACAGCTCAGATGTTGCACGACTGAATCGTCATTGGCCACATATTTTCTAGCCATTATTAACTATTAATAGTGCATAAAAAACAATAAACCTAAGGGTTGTTGTTGTTGTTAGTACTTTTAAATAATCACAATAACATGTGAAAAAACTATATATTTATATATATATATATATATATATATATGTAGATGTGAGGAGGCTCATTCATGAATGTTTGTATTGGACTTCATCTGCTGTATGTTAGTGTCTGTTAGTGGTAAATAAACACAGCAGCATCAAGATGCATATTACCAGATAAACAACAACCAGCATTCTGGGTCGACAGTGTCGACAGTGTTATTTCTTTAGCAAAACTGGTTAAACCAGTAACAATAAATCGTTCCATAACTGCTTCCACTGGCCGACCTTACCATACTTGGTTTTTGCTTTGGCCTGCTTGTCGTCGGGGACGGAGAAATTAGATGAGAAAATGGAGAAAGTGGAAGCTTGTTTGCTTTGCAGCACGTCGAGCCTGAGATATATCGACTGGGGGGGGGGGGTATTTCATATGCTCTTTGGTTATCTTTTGCACATGTTTATATTTCATTTCATTTTATTTTGCATATTCAAATATTCCTCATATGAAATGGAGCTAAATAAATGTTTGTCCTATCCAGAGTGAGCTGTAATTTATGATATCCAATGATCCGAGCCAGCCAGAACAGCTTTCAATCGCCTGCTGGATTTTCCCAGATACATCTAGAAAGTGGTGTTTTTATTTTTATCAATAACACTTTAAAGCAATCAGACCAACGCTGCTATTTCTCTTCTGCAATGGAGGAGTGAAATGGAGGGATGAAGTTAGAGGGTGGGAAGCAATGAGAGGAGGAGGAGGAGGAGGAGGATGAAAAGAGGGAAAGTAGGACAGAGCGATGACTGACTGTTAGAGCCTGCTGGGTAGCTCGTAGCTGCAGCTGGTCCTGTGTTGGACCTGATCGGGAAGTTCTGCTCCCCACTACACTGAACACGGTGTGTTAGAAACCAATTGAACCAATTCAGCACAGGTGTCCTGGAGTTGTGGATAGAGAATTCATTTTTCTGTCAAGTGATGACTTCTCTCTTGCAGAGAACTTGTAAAGTCTGATTAGATGCTACAGAGTGTGATGGTGCATTTTGTTGACCGCTCTAAACCATTTCAAAGCAATGCCTACAAAGAGGGAAACAGTCTGTGTGGTATTATTCAGTATACTGTTACATGATACAGAAATCCTCTGTGTATACTCTATGTACTAGACCGTGTTTTCAGTGCCTGGCCAGCACAGACAACTCGCACATCATAGACACATTTGACCTTGTTCTCAGTTCCCACCAAAGGGAATAAAGAATAAGATACTTTGGTCATTATTTATAAAAAGGAAATATATCGTCTCTATATCCGAAGCGCTGAATCTTGGGATGAATTGTTCTGTTACACATTAGCTGAACAATTTTATATTTGATCAAATAAAATGCCAAATATTTTAGTCCCTTCTAAAATTTGAAAAAACAGTTTTTTTCTGAATTTGTATCTTTTAAATTGTATTATCACAGATTTTTGTCCAATTTATTGCCAAACCATTTACCCACCCACAACATTTCAGTCTAAAATGACAGATTATTATTACCATACGTTACTATTTCTAGTAACATCTAGAGATCAGACACGACTGCTGTAGCATCTGCCAAGAGAACAGACGAAAACCTGACCATCATTTAGCCATTTGGAACATGTTAAATAATTTCTCAGCCACCCAGAGGAGGGAGTTGAACTCGGTGGGATCTGGAGCCAGGAGCAGACTTATCCTGCTACTGAAGGCAACATACTGTAGATACGAGATGACAGATCAGAGGTCAAGGCTGTAAGCACCAAAGGAGAACTATTCACTTCCTAACCTGTCACTTCACATCTGTGTTTAGCGAGGCGGCGGTCCACCACTGCAATACTTCAGCTCCCAAAATTCTACTAGCAGCGATATTAAATGAAGCATGGATGAGGATGGAGGTAGAGTGGATCCAGGGACAACATTAGACCGCAGTAATGAAAACCGACATGGCTTTATTTGTTCCTCCCCGTTCGTTTTGTTTATCTGCGGGTATCTTAAGGTGAAAATGGAGTAATATCAAATTCCGTCTTCAATACTTCTCTTATTGTAACATTTTCAGTTCAGAGCAGATGCACTAGTAGACAGATGACAGGAAGACTTGCTGGTGCTGTAGAACAGTCTGAATACAACAGTTTTATTCATCATCGGTGGTGGCTGCAGTAACGATTCAGACCGTAGAGCTTTGTGTTAATAGCTTAATAAAAGCTCAGATGTCATACATAAACACTGACGCGTTGCTTCCAATTTCCCTGAATTGGAAAATCCTGCTCACAGCTAAATGATTTCAATCAAAGTAAATGAAGGTCTCGGCACATGAAATAAGAATGACTGTCTCCAAAAATCACCTTGGCCTCAGCCCAGGTATTTCAAGCCTAAGTTTTACTTTAAAAAGTAAAAAAATGCCTTTGGTTGGATTTGTAGTGTGAAAACATGCACAGATTTAAAAGAGGCTTTATTGGTATTTTTATGTTTCTTCTGATGTGGAGGATCAGCAAAAACATTTTTCAGGTAATTGTAAATTGAACAGTACTGATTGTACTTGGAAACGTCATAGAGGCTTAAGCCTCTTCACCGGGGGATCAGGCCTGTTAGTGACAGTGTTCTGTGTTTGTGTCTGTGTATGAATAAAAAGAAAGAGCGAGGTTCCATATCTTTAAAAAAAACAAAACAACCTCCTTAATGTTTCAGCCCTAAAATTAGGATGGAGTTACAACCTTTAACTCAAAAATGCAGTTAGAAAAAGGACATTTCCTTCCTAGGACCTCCCTAATCCCCTTGACTGCTCTGTTTGACCCTCTCACTCCACACACACACACACACACACACATAAACTGACTGACTCTTTCAAGTGCGCTGCCCCCATCACATCCACATTATTACACAGCAGCTAATCCTGTTTCCCAAATCCCAGTACCTTGGACTCCACTGAGAAAATCCCATTGGTGCTGCACATTTTTTCTTTTCTGTGCTTTAGCATACAGGGATTCACTGTCCTCCACACTGCCTTTGTCTTCACCCAGCCTGCCTCCCGATGTGTTCTGCAGTAAATCACCTCCTAAATCCCTGCACCCCTTCCATAATCAGCAATGTCTCAAGTTTGTTATTGTGTTCATTGTTGTTGAAAAGAATATCTGCAGAAGACACATATGCACACAAAGGGGCTGCTCGCCATCTCTCTGTCTGTCGTTAGGCTGAAACTAATGTAGTGGTTTATCCACTGCTTGTTTATTGATGGAGCTTTATTGAAGAATTCACGAGGCTGCATTCTTTGCTTTGCTGTGAGTGTTTGTTATTAAAGAGAAGAGATGATGTGTTGTCAGATAAGCTCTGTTCTGTCTGTATAATAGAACTAATAACTAATCATGTGACCTGTGTGTTTGTGACCCTGCGTGTGCAGGACTGCACGTCTCCACATGCCTAGTTGTGTGCACGCAGTCAGTCTATAGCATATTTGTGTGGTTGTGACTGTGGCAAAGAGCATCCTACTGAGAGATAGGAAGATTTAACAGAGAGGATGAAAACTGAAGTGGACAACACAGCAAACACTCAAATGTGGTCCTTTCATATACGTATACCTTTAAATCATGATTCATTGAACACGCCTGATCCAATTAATTAGCTGCGCATAGCGCAGGGATAGTCGAAAAACAATCATGAAAAGCACTGCCCCGCTGTACTGTTTATAGTCTATGCAGTAATAAATAATTTCCTCATGAAACAACTCAATAATCATCTATAATTTCCTCAATAGAAAACTGTAGTGTTATATTGTAGAAAATGTTTGATGAAAAATTGATAAAATTTCTAACCACTTCCAACACAATAAATGATTTATCTTTCCTACTAATAGCATGATGATCAGGGACCTTTTTAGGCTGCAGAAACCTACATAGCTGAGCTACTTTTCAGTTTCTCATCACAAGCTGCTTGTAGACAGAAAGGTTTGCAAGTCACTCTCCTGCTTGTAGCAGTTTGCTGCCGTAAGGATTGTGACATTATGGACAACTCAGAGTTTATCCCATCTGGACTTTGCTAGTAGATTACACGCACACACACACACACGCACACTCTCTCTCTCTACTACAACACATACACTAAGTCACTGAGAGACACTCATTCCTCCACCTTCATTAGCCAAAAGTCTGATTCACGCTAAAGTGTCTTCACTATGAGCTCTCAGAAAAAAACAAAAGTGCAACCATTTTCTTCTCAGTCTTCTCAAGTCTGTTGGTTGGTTCTCAAAAAAGAGATACACACAGGTTTGTTTACTCTACACTCTTTGTAGCTTAAACATTTTATTGACCTCTGGAAAATTAATTTAGCGAGAGCATGGCAGCTGTGATGGAAGTACAGAAGCCTAGCTGATAAGTGGTACTAAATTGAAAAAGGTTAAATTATAGCCAGCAGACTTTGCCCCTCAATCATTAGATCAAACCAACACTTGCTGGTGCCAGCTGCAATCAACTTATCACTTCCCCTGGATTTGGGTTTACACATTCTCCACACATGAAAGGTCATTCAGCAGTTTGTGCATAGTCTGAGCAAAGCCTCATCCCACCCATCAGTGCTACTGTGCTGTGGTCCTCTTCACACACTTGTCACAATATTTAGATTATCATGAACCATGTGAGAGATTGTGAAAGCTGCTGCTCTGCATTCGCTGTAAACGAGCTTATATCTGATGTATAAACATAGCAGAGTCTTGCTCTGAGTGCGTGTCCGATCAAATGTTTCAGACGGAGCGGTTTCTTCTCTCAGGCTCGGCAGATGCATGCACGTAACACGCATGATTACTGCCCGTTCAACCTGCGTGAACTACAGTAATCATGCGATCCGTTGACTAATGTGCAGCATGTGCAGGAGCCACCTGAAGGGAACTCATGCTGATGGCCTGGTGTATGTTTCAGACTGGTCCTCATGTTGAGCAGCTTCCCAGTGTCAACGCACAAGGTCAGGCTTTTTACAGGAAACATGCCGGAACATATGTTT
Source organism: Microctenopoma steveboyesi (assembly GCA_032359275.1). Classification (NCBI taxonomy): domain Eukaryota; kingdom Metazoa; phylum Chordata; class Actinopteri; order Anabantiformes; family Anabantidae; genus Microctenopoma; species Microctenopoma steveboyesi. The sequence goes on along the minus strand of JAUMHF010000026.1, from coordinate 15,367,260 downwards.
TATAATTAAAGAAAAACATGAAAACCTCAAAAAAGAGCAGTATTTTTCATCTATATGATGACAACCTGCGCAGTATCTATACGGGTTATTAGGATGGCTGTCTTTTTAAATTACTTTTGCTAGGTGAATATTCTGAACTGAGCGAGACACCCAGCGCCAGCTCCCCGAGCTCCGCCTGTGGCTGCTCACTGCTCCCCCCAAGAGGGGATGGGTAACATGTAAAAAATGTATCAAGTGGTTTCTCCTTCTTCTAATATTTTCATGCATCCTGCTTATTGAGTAGATCAACATCCCCGTTCATATGATTTTAACATCCATTCACACGACTTGTAACTTGCATGAATGCATGAACAAGACTTGTCATATTTCTTGCAGTTCAGTCATTATAATTCTTAACACACACACACAAGACTATTTTGTTTTTTGTTTACCACGGATATGATGGTGGTAGAATGGGCACAGCTGAGCACCATTTGCAGGACCAAATTATCCATAAACACGGCCAGAATAGCTGGGGGATAGTTCTATTAAAAAACACATGGAGGAGGAGAAAGTGGAAGAGTTTCGACATTTGAAACCTGCCACATTCTTAAAATCCCATTACCATATTTCCTATAAATTATATGAAGATGTGCAACGTGTAAATATTTGTTCTTAAATTCAATAGATTTCATAACATACGGACTAAATGCGTCACTAACGTACTGAAGGCAAACGTAAACACACCCTATTCACCTCTGTATGATCTGTTCCTGTTTTGACAGAGGAAATCTTTTGCTTTCTGTGCACAATATAGCAACATATACTCATGTGGTGCTGCAGGTTTGATTCCAGTTGACAGATGTTGTTTCATGTGTCCCTCTGCCCATCTTCCTCTTCACTCTCCCTCATGCTGTCTGGTATTAAAGCAGATGTGTCTGAAAATATTTAGTCTCTCTTGCCACACAGGATCAGTTCGGTATATATGCACTGCATGTAAATCCATCCAGGCTGAGCATATTGTGTTGAAGAGCTTCTTTTTTTATAGGAAAAAATGTCAGCATGGAAGAGTCAAACAGGAGTCACTGCACTTATTTTTGCTCAAAGTGCTGTTGTTTTTGGAGAACATTTTAAAGAGCACTCTCTGCCAGTCGGCCTTTACTCCACCATCTGTTGGTCTGGTGACGGGAGAATGGTCAGATGGTCCCCAGGGAGCAAGGGCCCTCTCAGGGCTCTGGGCCTGCCTGCGAGGCACCCTAACCAGACAGAGACACCAGACAGCCTCCTCAGGCTACTGCATGGCCCACAGCACACATCATGAGCCACTCAGACTAAATCACTCAGAAGAGTGCGGTGTCATGAGGTTTTACCAACCATAGTAGATAATTATGTTACTCAATCCTGGTTGTGATGCTTTCTATAATAATGGTAGTAATTCTATGTGAACAGGTATTATGATGATATTAAAGGATAACTACAGACAGGGCGGCATGATTACTAAAACTGTTAAGTTTATAATTCACTTGTATGTATGTTGTATTGAAATAATCATTGAGTCTTACACTACACAAATTTTTTAATTTCTTGATTTCGTATGCTTTTATTTTGCAGTCTGGCTTGGCACAGGAAGTTAGGCGAGAGCAGAGTAGACCTGTACCTATTTTTGTGCCAATTTAAGTAAATATTTTTAAACTTCAACAAGTGGTCCATTGGATTTTTTGGAATAAGAGAAAAGGGGGGGATACAATGGAGCGTCAAGTAAAGGCTTCATGCGTTGGACACCTACACATGGGTCTAGCAGCTGTCCAAACAACATTTCCCCAAGAGAATCAATAAAGCATTAATTATCATTATTTTAGGTCGATGACATCTATGAGCCAAAACATAGATTCATTTTCTAACCTAAAAACATAGTTTGGAAAAATGTTTTCTGCCCAGATGACGGCTGCACGATCATGCTCAACCCTAAAGGGTTATTGTAAGGTGCACACTGTATATGTTTAAGAAAAATCCAAAACACACAAAAAGGTATTTCACCCAATTCAAAATTAGATTTTGTTGCATTAACAGAAATCATCTTGATTTGATCTTATGGTTGTTGCTTTGTCAACTCTAGCAATGAAACATGTTTCATTTTAGTAACCTTGGTAATAAATAATTTAATTTACTGCTATAACATTTTGTCACAAAGAGTGTATGAAAGTCATTTTTGGTAGATACACTGTATATAAATATATCATATTAGGTTAGATACCACCTGATCTGTTTTATTAGGTCTAATGTGAGCTGCAAATGTGTGTCTTTTCAATTAAGAGTTTTTGATTGGTCTTACAGGACATTCTGCTTTTCTTTGAGCATTCATAACTAGCCTGTCTGTGTGCGTGTGTGTGTGTGTGTGTGTGTGTGTGTGTGTGTCCTTCTGCTTTCCTTCTCCTTACTATCTCCACCAGCCAGGGAGACGGTCCACATCTGGGGAGGGACCCAGGTATGGTGCGATAAAAGCCTCTGAGGGGAGAAAGAGAGAGAGGAGAGCTAACATATGGTGTGTATGTGTGTGTGTGTGCAAAGGTAGGATTGTGTGAGTGTCTGCTTGTGTGTGGGGGGGAGGGCATATCTGGACTGAGATACAGATATAGATACAGACACACACACACACACACAGAAAGAGGGCAAACACAGAGGAGGTTTAAAAGAAAGGCATCTTGCTCAGAGTGGTTTGCTGGAACTGAACCGGTAACCCCCAGCGTTGTCAGCATTAAATGGATGAGGGCCAGCAGGCATGTAAATTGGTTGACAAGATGAAAGGCTGTGAACGGAGGGGTGAAATGAAAGAAGGAGAAGGAGAGGAGAAGGTGAGCAGGAGACGGCGAAGAACAGCTGGGGAAAATGGAAGGGATGAAGAGAGAGGCTATGGCCCCTGGGGAGCCTCATCTCCCACATCAATTATGGAAAAGTGTATGTGTGTGTGTGAACGAGAGAGACCGAGCCAGAAAACACTCTTACAGCTAGAAAATAACTCAACAATTGCACCACTCATGTCCATCTGACCCTCTATGCTAAGACACAAAAACAACAATCAACCTAATCCCAGCACTGTACTCTGAAAAAGACTTACGTTCGATGTTTTGTTCAGGGCTAGGAGGGTTAGTCCTGTTGTAACAGTTTTTAACATTGTTGTTACTCGTACTGATAGAGGCGTTTCATATATTCGTGATGATAACGTGCTGTATAGTCATAAAACACAGATAACTGCTACTCTGTCTCCTGTGCTGGGATAGCTTTGATAATGTCATTACAATGCTGTGGAAGTAGAGATTAAATGGGTTCTCTACTAGCCACAGAGTTGGCAGTTTGATGTTGGCACGTTGAAGTGTCCTTGGGCAAGACACTGAATCCCAGGTTGCTTCTGGTGTGTATACGTGTGATTATCTTTGAATTTAGGCGTCTGCCATTTGGCTAAAGGTACTTACGTACTTGCACTGCTTAAGTAACCCTGTTTTCTTGATAAATGATGTTTTGACCCATCACTGGACCCTGCAACACTTATCAGTCCGTGCCGTCATAAATCACCTGGTTCCCATGATGGGCAGCACCATTCTCTAACGTGTTGTAGCCTAAGACTGACCTAGCATGCCTTAAAGCTGCTTAAAACGTCTGCCCTCACCTGGGGCAAGTTGTAAATGCCTGACTTGACCCGGCGTCATATCCACATTGTTGGGCTGAGCCGTGACCCCGCTCCAGTGCAGCAGTGTGAACCCTCGCTATTTCATGTATTTAACATGTTCATTATGTCATTTATGATGTTTATAAAATCCAAAGTAAACATAAAATAAAACTTCCATTGAACATTTTATAGAGAAAGTAGAAGTACAGTACAGTACAAGGATGAAATATTATAAAATAAATTCTCTCAAATGTTCAAATACTTATAATTTATCTTCCAGCTGTACAAAAATACACTCTCAACAACTCAATTTATGCTCCATAAAAGACTCCAATCCAAAAATGCCAAACTGCTTGTCATATTTCTGAGAAGTAGACACCTGTTATAAAACAGTATGAAAAAAAAGGTTAAATGTGAAGTTGAAACTCATTACATACTGATGCTTTCTGTTTGCAGTCCAGCTTTTTGCATAAATATTAGTCAGTGATGCCATCACTCATGTGGCTCCACTTATGCAGCCCCGACCTGTCATTGGGAATGGGGCTGTTAGTAAAGCCATGAACAAGCCTTTATGGTCGTTGGCATTCACGAGTAATGTCTAAAGCCTGCAATCACTGTCTCACGTAAAAAGGTTTTTAAATGTTTGTGCGGAATAGGAGGAAGCGTTTGGGGTTAAATGGGGACAGGGGTGTGCGTGTGTGTGTGTGTGTGTGTGTATATACACTGAATATCAGCCGCTTCCCCCACCCTCGCAGCTCGCACGATGCACAGACTGCAGAGGTCAATGCGAAATGTCAAGTGTGACGGATGCTCCCTTCACGAAATGCGTGACTCTTGACCTCTCATGTAACAAGGCCAGGTCACGATTGAACCCAAATAACATTAAAAGACCATCCAGTGAGGGTGTAAATGCTTCTCATTATAGAGCAATTGGTTTCTTGGTCGAGTAATGCCGAATGGAGATCAGTACACACATTTTGGGCAATTCATCAAGTATTCTCCTTTCATGCATATTAAGGAAGAATCAGATAGAGGTGATCTCTCCATTCATATTCATGCGGTGTGATTGAGAAATACTGGCGATGTGGTCATTTGAATTTCAATAACATGTCAGACGTTTTAAATCAGAGAATTAAAATTTCAGATGAAACCTTTTCCTGTAACCTCATTTGACAGTTCATTCGGATCCTAGAGAATACATTCCCGCTCATCCACTAAAACCATCAGTGACCTGTCACAAACACAGCCTGATCCCTCACCTTTTAACCGGTAACTCTGGAATCACTCATCAGTGTGAGCATGATTAGTGTGTGGTTCAGTGTCAGTGAGTGTGTGTGTGTGTGTGTGTGTGTGTTTATGTGACTGTAGAGGTGGAGGAGGGAAGAGATGATCCAATCTGGTGTACAGTATGAATTTCCATCTGGAGTGACAGGAAATCAATGTGGAAGTGCTGCAGTTTGTGGCTCAAACTTGGATGCAGCTATAGAATAATCACCTCACCACTGACCTTCAGGGCGTAGGAGAATACACACATAAGCAACACATACATCTTATGTAGAGACATGCACGGCAGGTAGTGTATGCACAGTCTGATAAACTAGCTATAAGCTATAAAACCGCACTGTATGCTAGCAGCCCACCGCCACATAGAGGCCCAACGAAGTAGCAGGTGAACATAATGCAGTGTTTAGAAGCAGATATTTCCCTGAGCAGTTAGTGGAGACTAAAAAACAGACCTAAATGGAGAATAATGGCCTGAAATAAAACTCCAAATCATGGCTAATGTTGATCCATACTTAATGTTTATGTAGCCTAGGGAAACAAGTCCACTCTTATTTCTTATGATTCCTCTTTGTGTGTGCGTAGTAATATTAACCGATGTGGTTGAATCTGCAGTCTGATGTTGGATCATCATTGCACATTGTTTTTGCACATTTCTTTTGTTCAGGGCTTCCAGACTAAACGAGGTCTGCAACTGTTTTAACACAGTTAAAATATATTACCCACAATTACACCAACCTCCCCCTTTCAGCTGGTCCAAATTCAGAATTTTTCCCCAAATGTCTCCAAATGAAAATTCAGAAATACACATTTACAGTGTAGAAACACACTCTGTCCTTCCCCAGGAGGGCTGACTGATCTCTGCAGCCCTCAGAGACGAGATGGCCAGACGAGCAGCTGAGATCCCACTGATTATAGTGCAGAGAAGCAGTGGGAGACAATCATGTGTGTGTGTGTGTACGTGTTTGTGTATATGTATGCATAGAGGTTACTGATATTTGGCAGCTGTGTCCCAGTCCTCTAAGCTTTAAGTGACAGCTTGGTGGCAGAGATGATAGGCAGGAGGAGGAGAGAGATGGAGGGATTTGATAGCAGGGTGCAGGACCAGGGAGAGGAGAAAAGATAGGAGGTGATGCAACGTTGGTGGGGGAAGGAGAGGACGAAGAAACAAAGGATATAGGGTGAAGGGCGGGAAAAAGAGCGCTAGAAGGGCAGATACAAGCTGTGAATATATTACGTCAGTCCATGAATATGTTAGTGTGTGTCTGTGCACTCACCTTTATCTGAGGATGTACGTGAATCTGTTTTGGGAAGCTCATAGTCATTTTAAATCATACATCTCAGATGGTTCATACACAATGTGGATGTTTTGTGGCACTATTCATGTTCGACTCTAAAAACTCCCCAAAACAGAAATGTGCTTGAATTATATCATCATGGCAACTAGATAAATTATACCAGGAATACAAAAAGTCAAAGAAAGAAAGATAAGGTAGAAAGTAAAAGGATCAGTTTAAATTTCTTATCTCCTGTTCAACGATAAGAGCAACTCTTGGAAACAGTATATCTAAAACAAAAACATTCTGATATGCAAAGACACATATTTTGCAGTGTACATAGCTGAAATCAGCTCTCATCATCTGAATTTATTACATGACAGTAGCTGGAAAGCAGCCAGTGTTTAACGGAATAAAAAAACTGGCAACATCAGCTTGATTTATTGGCATGTGTGAGTGTTGAATAAAGCGCCTTTCCAGGTTCATTTACAGGTTGACTAGAACGAAGTCAGTGCTGTTCCTGCCTGTTGTGTTTGCATGCGTTTGCTTTTGTTGTGTATGAATGTGTGTATCTGTGCACATTGCCTGTAAGCCTGTATGCACACTGTTTATGTGTGTGTGTGTGTGTGTAAAAGTGTGTGCTGGCTTAGCTGCACCCAGGCAGACCATATGGCCTGCGCTTTACCTCCTCTTCGTCACATGTCATGTGATTATGGCTCCAGGTGATTCGTGCAATTATTATTAACACAAAGTTGTGTGGTCTGAATTAAATATAGATATGCCGCATCATGGCAACAACAGCGAGGTGTCTACCTCCCCAGGGACCTCACCACGTCAGTACGGGCAGGGATAAAGGTAAATCTGTGTATGTAGCTCGAGTTCTAGTTTTAGAGCTATTTTTATATTGTTATGTGCTAAAATCTTAACATGAGTTGATTTAGGACTTATATCCAAAGCAAGGTGTTGACAGTGGCTAATGTATAGATAAGAACACAACTTATGTGCTAATCATTGTCATCTGCTTCTGCTTCTGCTTCAGAAATATTAAACCTGATGAAATAACTGAAGTTAGTATTCAGTTTCTTTTTCCTTTTCACATTTTAAACTATTATGTCAGACAACTCTTTGACAACATAATATACGACCTCTTGGGACAAAAAGTTGATAGGCTTTGATGGAGGTTCCAGCAATTAGTCAGCCTCTTCCAAAGCTCAGCTGCAAAACGTAAATTAATTGGACAGAGATTGTGACAATGATTTAATTTATTCAGACTGGGGACACCTTCCAACCCGGCACATCATTTTCTCACATCATGTTTTGTGCCACAACAAGTAGTACAATGACGCTGCAGGCTTGGGTTTGGCGATTGACAGTCAGATGCTATATTACTATAGCCAATTTCACCTGAAATTACTTAATCTTCAGTAGGTGCTGGAAAGCTTCCTGCATGCAGGTCAGTAAAGCTGCTACAGATGTGACCAAAATGAGCTAGTGTTAGCTTTAAAGTAGGACATATCTGCTTGCTGTTTACTGAAGAATGGCAGCACACAAGGGAAAGAAACATTAACCACATTTGAACCCATGACCTTAAATGTCATGGTACATTCATCAGCTCGCCAAGGGTGTTTCCCTTAAACTCCAATTAGAATTGTGTAGTTTCTTTACTTAATAACAGGAATTAATTGTGAGAGTTGTGCGTTTGTTTTTTCCATCTGCGGAGTGACAAGCAGTTTGTATATGAGGATGTATACATGGTGTGTGTGTGTGTCAGAAGGAAATGAATGGTCTGTAAGTGACAGCTGTGAGGTGATAGATCCTCATACCAGCTGATATGAGAGCAGAGGGCAGCCCCCAGCCCCCCACCCCCCACCCCAGCCCTCTGAAGCTCCCTTTAATTTATATCAAAGATTTAAAATATAATAATAAAAAATGTAGATATATTGTAATGTGAGGTAGTTTTGCAGCTGAGAGACAGCTGGTAGCTTTGGTGGATGCTGGAGTGTGTTTCACTGTTCAGCGGGGGAGTTTTACAAAGCACAGTAACTGACCAGGCTTTAATGACAATTAAAACTTTAACAATTTTTTTATTATGGTCTACAGTGAAACCAACGATCATCATGGCATCCTCACATCTAACTACTGACCATCAGCATAATCATCATTTATGACATGTTGTAACATGTTGTTATAACTGGACTTTTCTTCATATTAATGACAGATATTTTCATTTGTGTTTTTGTTGCTGTGCTTCTTTTGTGGCTGTGATTTGTTCCTTTCCTTCTTCTTTTTTTGTGAGCAGAGAGCAGCAGTAAAACGGCAAAGCAATTTCTTTCTGGGATTAATAAGGGTCTTTGAATCTCGACTCTTGAATTAAGCAGAGAGCTTAAGAGCTTCAACATCAAAAACAGTTTGAGCACCTAAAGGTGCAAAAAGGGAATCATCTGAGACCCCTTGTGATTATTAGCTGTTTTCTAAGCACTTCACCTGCTCCAGTTCTGAAGTATAAAACACAGTCTAGAAAACCATGCCTCTGTCCATTTTAAAAAGGCACCTGTTCTTCTATGAAATCATAAATTCAACTATCCGTCCTTTGGCCCTCTTTAAATGGCTTAATGACTCTGGGTCAACATTTAATCCTTCGGCCAGAAGCACTTAAGGCAGCATGTTTGCAGGGAAAGTGTGATAAAATACAGTTTCTATTATTATCCATGACAAAATGGGAAGTTCAGTAATTTGCTATTAAATAGACCTTTCTATAATAACGTCTACAGCTGCTGCCAACTGCTTAGCCAGCTTCTTCTCACATTTCTTAGTGCTGCAGCACTTCTGCCTGATTTTCTAAAAACTATTCCTCTGGGGAGCAGAGAAACAGCTTTTTCTGTGGCCACATCTGTGGTTTAATAAGATGTCCCTTCCCCCCCCCTGTATCAGAACTGCAGTTTAGGACGAAAGCCACCACTACACACAGCTACGTCTGCATACTCCCAGAATGCTGGGCTGATACCACAGAGGGGCTGTAATGTGTGAAGATTTGGGAGGTGGCTCATCTGGCAAAGGGGAACTGCTTACACAGGCTTGTGGTTTGAGAAAACTGTTTTTATACTGTATGTATAAATGCCTGGGGAATTCATTTTAGGAATGCAAGCTGTGCTTAAGAACTTTGTGCTTACCTTTGAGGATCTACATGTATGATAGAGGTAAACACATCCACATATGCACATGCACCGAGAGGGATGCAAGTTTCTTTAAAAGACATCAGTACTTCTGTAGTTTGCATTTTAATACTTGGTTTTCTACATGCACAATCCAACTGAACAATGACATCCGTTTTATCTGCATAATTAGTCTCTTAGTGTGGGTGATCTGCATCATGTCTACTCAGAGATCAGATCAGATCAGATAGAACTTTATCGATCCCTCGGGAAGGTTCCTCCGGGAAATTCAGTTTCTAGCAGCAGCAGACTTACAGTTATACTAAGAAAAGTACAAAGTGAAAAACAATAGAAGACTAAATCAAAAATAAGGAGACTACTAGTTATGGAGTAATACCGTGAACTAAATACTCTATGAATGGATTCATATGTATGCATAGTAGATAGATATAGACATAAAGTAGTAGTACTGTACACTAGTAGTAATAGTAGTATTGTACAGTAGCGGTGTACAACATTGCAGTTTTATCCCTCTGCTACATCATCAGATTAATCTACTAACTTTTGCACCTGTTCAACCCAAGACTCCTGGAGCAATATAACATCTGATGACCTTTCCACTTCTCTCTGCGCATTAACCTGAGTGCAGACTTGTGGGTGTGTTTCGCCCCAGCCTCAGTCTTGAGTCAAAGACTGACTCTGCTTGACTGTGTCTGAGCCAGAGTCATCCCTTCTTCCCACGTACTGTAATATTTTTCTCACTCCTGCTGCTCTTTTAATCCACAGAGCTGGTGAACTGCTTGACTTTTCCATTAGCTTTAATTCCATTCATTTGCACTAATGTCTAACTGAAAAGAATTACACTGTCTGGATAATGACGGGCTACACTTCCACAGAACTGGAGAGAATGTTGTGCTTAGGATGATTAGTATTTTGTCTTTAGATATATTACAAGCTGAGAGGATGTTATGTAAAATGTTTTGAAATCACCTGCACGTTCACCAGAATCTATCCATCTCACCGTCAAGGCTCCTCTTTTCTGGTTGCGTCTCAGGCTGAAAAAAAGTGAGAGGCTTGGTGAGATGTAGAGTCAGAGAGAAATGATTATCACACCGAGCCTTTCACTTTTTCCATCTGATACAAACTGACACGGATTTTGATTCTCGGTCCTGCCGCGCTGCATGTCGAGGTGTCCTTGGACAAGACACCGAAACCCTTTGTAAGCGCTGACATGTATTGTCTGGCAGTCAAGGAGATCAACAAAGCCTGAATTATAATAATAGTATAAATTATTATTATTAGCTCCACATGCAACAAATGTCAGGTGTTGGGAAGTGAGACTCTTCTGAACCAGCTTTTAAGACGTCTGAGACGGTACGAGGACTACTGCACTAATGATCTTCTCTCAAGCCGACACGATGAAATAGTTGAAGCTGGGAACGTACTTGCTGATCTGACTAAAGCAAAAACATGTTCACAAATCCCTTTGTGATCGCAGTCCGAAATTCTTGTTTTCTAGGTATTGCTGCTTAAAGAGAGGTGTGATCACACTCAGCTGGAAACTTGTTTCTCCTTATTTCTGAGTTTGACAAGCCCGAACAGTCCCTCTCTGACAACAGCTATCAGCACCCATCAGGTGCCATGTCTGTCCAGTTAGGGTCCTGAATGTGAGTTGGATAGCTTACGGCTGTCTTTGTTGGGAAATGTGTTTTTCCTGCTTTTCAAATGTGGGTTCATGTCATGTGTGACCATTACAAGTGGACTTGACATGACATTGACATGAATTTCAATTCCCCTCATGTTTTCCAGAGGATGAAATGTGAGAACTGAATGCCATATTTTTTTAGTTAGCATAATTATCAGATTAAATTTTGAACGTTTCACATTCTTTGATTGTTTTAACAAGTCATCCATTTATCTGTTTATCCATAATGAAGAGAATGTATGGTTTACAAAAATGATTACATGATAAATACATTTTTCCTTGCATATCATCCATCCATTTATGTTAATCTGAAGAAATATACCAAGTGTTGAAATAAATATACAGTACATTATCTGAAGTTAAGTAAAATTACTGAAGGAACATTTTAAAAAGTGTAAAAAAGTATGTTTGCCCACAGGGTGGAAAAGACAACGTCTATTCCCTCATTTTGAAGTAGGTGGATGAAACCCCGTCAGCAAATTAACAAGTATGTGTCAGCTTTCACACGTGCATGTCTTCAGTCCTGTCCCCTGTCACAGTGGCCTGAGAGGGTGGGAGGGAGGTGAGACTTTCAACAGATCCCTCTTTTGACCTCCCTTTCTCCCATTTGTGATGACTGAGGGGCATTGAATGAAGATCTAGGTCAGGAATAGTCAAAGTTCTAATAATAAAGATGTTTTCACTTAAATTCAAGCATGTGGATCCAAAGGTGGATAACATCCGTCAGTATAAATTTGAATGCACTTCCCTTTGAATATTCTGTATTATATGAAAACTTTCGTTTGATCAGTCTTATGATAGTAATTTGGAGAAAAGGCTTTTTACAGAAGAATTAACTGTGATATCGAATAAAGCTGCTGCAAGTAAGAGACTTGTGATAAACCATCCATCCATCCATGAACCTATGCACAGGGGTGCTGCAGCCTATCCCAGCTGTCATAGGGCAAGCAGCAGAGTACACCATTCGAGAGGTCGCCAGGAAAATCACAGGACTCCTGTAAAAAAAAACATAATTGTAAAAATAAACATGACTAAAAAAGAGTTTTAAAAAATTTATTAGATCATAATGTTTTATTTACTTCTTTAAAATTTAACATTTGGGGTCTCAGAGAATTCCCAAAGTCACTAATATATTCAGATAACTTTCAGCCACTCAAATTTACCTCATTTGTGGGCCAACTTGTGCATAGCTGGTCCTGCTACTTTGCCATTTTTAAAGTTAAACATGAGCTGTTTATGAACAGTAAAAATAACTGTGACCTAAAAGAAAAGCGTGTGAGGTTTGCACACAGGCACACGTCTTATCGCGCTCAGGAAGAAATACTAACACTCGCAAGTACTTGCCTTTTAACTTCAAATTTATAGTTTTATATGAACTGTCTTTCCAAAATCAATTCTAATTTATACTTTTATTCACAGAACTCAGAGCACAAAAAACAAATCTAACTGCTTTGGGAAGGAGTTGATAAGGCCAAACTCTGATTATCCTTTATTAACATCACATGCAAAAATCGCGAATCAAGTGACATTAAAATGGGAATCATTAATATTGTTACCGCAGTTGTGACTCTTCACGCGATGACACAACTGATAAAAGCTGCACTCTCATAAATCCAGACCTCTTGGTTTTCTCCTAAATCATCAGCACGTTTCCCAGCTGCGTGCTGCATTGGGGAAAGTCTCCATCACACTAAAGCCTTTTGCAGATACAAATGACGCTCTTTGTTCCACACTATATATAACCATATAGTGTTCGGATTGGGACAACCGTAGCGCTCAACACAAAATGTTGAAATGCCCTGTATTGAAAATAATTGGATGTAGCTGTGCTGCCTCAAAGAGACTGACAGCACTGGGAAACCAGGTCACAGACTATTGAGGTACAAAGTTGACTGGCATCTTCCCTCGACATTTGGAGGGAGTTTTCTCCCGGCCACTGAAACTACGTTTCTCCACACAAACACGAGATTATCCTTGCGCTACCGGCCATAACAGACAGTTAGAACCTTATATTGTGTATGCGTGCGCGCGTGCAAGTTCGATTTTTCTCCCTTGGTGGTGTGTCTTTTTGGGGTTTTCTCCCCTTTTCTTATGGTCGTTAGCCTCTTAGAGGTCTTGAGTGTGTGTGTACGCGTGTGCACGTACGAACGTGCGTACAACTGGTGAGATGAGAAGCACACTTCCGACCCAATCGCTGAGCTCCCCTCCAACATCACCCATGGGCTTTGTTTTGATCCCCTTGCCAGTCATTCTCCTCAGCCACCTCTTAAGCCCCGTGCATACCGAACTGTATGTGGGCCACAGGGATGCATGCACAGTGCCCCCTTAAGCCTTTTGCGCTCCAAATTTACACCATCTTGCCCTTATTCCCACTGCCAATTTCCTTCTCTGCTTGTTTGTCAGTGTATGCAGTGCAGGGCCTATAACAGCCGAACAAGACTTGGCTGTTTTCCCTCCTCACTCTGCCATCAGAACTCTCTGAGGTATACTCCTCTTGCTGCTTCTTCACAGCCGAAGGCTTTTTTCCAAAGCACAAGACTCTTGCTCTCTCCCTCGTTCTCGTGAATCCTCGCTGAGAATCTTCTGCTGGATTCTTCTTGAGTTCTCAAAGTTTGAGCTGCATGATGCATGCCTCTGTACGCTGGGAGTCTTACAAGAACAGGCTGTTAGCGCCACAACTCTGTTTGACGTGCCACCAATCCCTGGCTTCCTCAGTGAGCCATCATATCATGACTGGAGTACTAAAAATAACAGACATTAGGAATTTTGTATGAAAGTGGACAAATATATTTCTCAGAAAGCTACACTTTAAGCATCAGAAGCAAAATAGTAGGCCATACACATTTTGTGTAATCGATTTAGTGTTTTAAATCACACTATATCTGAATCTTTTTACATTTCTCATTCCTCTTTGCACTTGTTTGTCATGCTTCATGACTCAGTGGCAGTAGCAGCGCGGAGGCCTCTACCATTGTTTAGACATTTACAGGTCTTTCCACTTCACAACAAGGCCACCTAAACGCTTTAAAGGTACATTTAGTGCAGCTTAACTGCTTGAGATGTGTTAATGTGCCTCCTACAAGGGTAAATTGTCTCTAGTGTGCTTTTATGTATTCAACAAGGCAATAATGTCTGCTTTGCACTGAAGTTTGGCCAATGTCCAGATGACTGCAAGTTTAATAAAGTGGAGCAGATATTGTTCAGTCTGCAAGACATAAGGTGCAGCGTGAAAGACTGGGGTCATTAAATCACAGAGATCTGCACCAAAGTGGAGATTACCAATGATGCATTATAATCCTTCTTTGTGAAACCATGGTATTTAGTATTTAAAGGGAAAATGCAGTAAAACTTTAGCATTGTATTGTAATACTTAACAAAACAGCAGACACAATATTGCTGTGAAGAGTAATGTCTCAGGCACTCAGAGAGGTAATAAGCTCTGCATCTCCTCTGGATGATTGTTTTTGGATTAGTGAGGTCCATTGAGAGAAACACACACACACACTTACTGATACAGACAAACACACCTAGTCAGGATGTTAGAAATTCTGACCTTAAACTATTGTCATTCTCAGTTACTGTACTCCTACTAGACCTGCGTCTACTGTCTATAAGTTATTGTTTTTCACATGTATGTTCTGTCCTAGAATAGTCACAAAAGACCAGAAGCAAATTCCTTGTACGTGCAGCATACAGTACTTGGTGAATAAAGCTGATTCTGATTCTGTGGTGGATTTGATCATCAGCAGCACTTAGCGAATTAAACTAATGTTAGCTTTATTGGCCTGAAATTCTTCTTCTAGCTTTTAACTGACCTTCCTTTTCCAGACTTGTTGTTGTTATGTAGACCTTCCTATACTGTAGTTACACAGTACATTACACAGATTTGCAGCCTGGTAGCTCAGTGGTTGAGGCAGAGGGCTGGGATGCAGGAATAGCGGGATCGTTTCCCAGCTGCGTGACCCAGCCCATCCCCATACCAGGTGTGTCCCTGAGTGAGACACCCAGTGCGAGCTCCCCGAATGCCGCCTGTGGCTGCTCACTGCTCCCCCCCAAGGGGGATGGGTCAAATGCAGAGAATAGGTTTTGTTGTAACATGCAGAAAATATATTATGACAGTAAAGTGGATTCTTCTTCTTCCTAATATTTCAATTTGACATACACCGGCTTAGTTTACATCTGTATTTGTCTTTTGAAACGTCATTAAACATTGCGAGAAAAAAATACAATTGTAATTGTGTCTTGAGTAGGTTGGCTGACTGTAATGTACACAGAGCTGCTACTTTTATCCCAAACCTTCCCACTGATAAACACAAGCACACTATTAGTTTAGTGCAAGCAAGTCACCAACACGTTCTTCCCTTTGTAATAACTTTGAATAAGGAAGCAAATCTTCAACATTTTGGTAAATGTTTCAGCATGTGGAGAAATCTAAAGCTTGAGAAAAACCTGTCATGCTCCATTTAGTTGTTAAACCATCATCATGGTTCAGTGGAGGAGATTTGCAAATCACCAATTTCATCGCTTGCTCTCCAAACAGACACCGTCAAGAATTTACACTAGATTTGCAATGTTTACTTTTGAGTTAACTTTGAAACTATAATATCAGCTTAGCAGAGTAATCTAAACTTACATATACATTACATACATATGGTTATTTAGCTAAATGTATCTCAAATTTGATTCTGATAATTAACGTGCCATCCTACACACTGCCAGAAACTAGTGGAGAAGTTTTTGATGGTTTTCATTTCCACCAGACAATATGACTTTAGTGTCTTCAGCAGGAGTTACAGTCCTTTACTCTGCACTGCTGCACTATGAACACACATACATCACTATAAAACTCACATGTACTTATTCCATGACACATTAATGACAACATGGAGAATGGTCATTAAAGGGCCTATTGACCCCCATTTATGACTCACAGAAAGCCTGATTAATTCTCAGGGGACGTATTATTCAGGAGTGTGCTAATGTGTGTGTGTGTGTGTGTGTGTCAGGGCAGACGTCTGTGTGTGTTTGCTTCCCTATCTGTATTTTGACGTCTTTTGAATCAATGCAGGTGTTTTTCCTCCAGTTAGCAGATAATTATCTCCTCTGTTTATCTGTCTATCTTTTGTGTGTGAGTTGTATCTGCAGCTGCCCCAATTTTAGGCAGACAAAAAAAAATTCTTTAGAAATCCTTAAACACAGCGGCGGACGCAGACAGTATCAGTGCGGGGATAATGATAGCTGGTAGGAACGGCCCGGATTAGCACACAGCTAAGCATGTTGGGACCACAGATTGCAGGGCACTGGAAATGAGCGCTGCCAGGCTGTGTGACATGCAGGGTGGATTAGAGTCGTGTGAGAGTGGTGGGGGCTTGGGCCTGGTGACAGCATGAATGACTCGATGGCTAACTTTAAGGCTAGCTGGAGGGTTTAATGGCTGACTTGCTGACTGTTTAGCCAGGCTGTAATCTGACCACTGCGTAGCTGGTTTGTTGCCGGGATTGTTGGAAGTTTGGCAGGCTGCCCTTTGAAGCTGCCGCTGGGAAAAGGGCCACTGAGCATTTGGATTGGCAGGTCATAATGTCAGGGCGTAAGCCAGAGTAACTGTTATTGATTTATAGTGGAAAAGCTTTAGACTGCTAATCAAAAAGCAAAACAATATTTACATCTAAAAGTGGATATATTCATGTATTTCTGTCTGAAGCCGTGAAGCCGCTGCAAGGCCACAGCTGTCTCTTATGATCTCTTTGCTGGAATTCAACAAAACAGTTTGTACGGGGACAATTGACATCAAAGAATTTTCCTGGTATCAGGTCTTTTTCTGTGTCAAATCCTCTGCTGCTGTTATTGCTCTCGTTGGAACAATGCACTAATTAAGTACGTTCTGTTGCCAGAATATTAGGTAGTATTAGTGTACTACTCTCATTATTTAGTCTGCTCTTCGTGACACACTGTGCACTAACACAGTCTGTACAAGGACAACACTGGGCACTGGGGGTTCACCTCTATAAAAAAAACAAACCACATTAGCAGAAATAACAGAAAACATGCCAGACTCCTTGGAAATGATATGAACATACTGTAACTGATGCTCTAACTGAATCCTTAACTAATAGGAGGAGCGAACACAGTGACAGCAACATGTCATCCTCATCCTGTCTACATTCGAACTATGGTATAAATTAAATTAACAGATTAAGTCACATGCTCTGGATATGTCATTAAAGAGCTATCAACATCTGTCCCAGCTCTGACTCATATTCAAATCCTAAAGCCCCACACAAAAAGGCACAGTGTTCACTTATTTTGACCCGTTAAATACCAACCTTTGACGTCTGATGTCATCGAGCTGCACTTTGACTAACTCTGTGATAATATCAGTTCACACTCACAACTAGACGGGATTGTGCTCCTGTCATGTTGTGAACGACATAGTGGTGAATATCTGAATCTTGATCTCTGAGCGGTACAACAACACACGGGTGCCTGAAAGGAGACGGCTAAATGCAGCATTGTGAAGCCAGCGACAGGCCTCATTAGCTGCACCACATCCTGGTTATCTGATCTCCATGCAGAGGCTGACTTGTACCAACACTTGTGAGTTGTGACTCACCTCAGAATCAAAGACGTGAATGTCGAACCATCTCCTGAAGTCACATTTCCTGACACAGGATCTTACCGAGGATTGACTAATGTGAAACTAAAGACACTGGTTTGAAATAAGAGCTGTTCTGGTCAGTGTTTGTCAGCGTTAATCCACTTATGTGTGATCTGTGTTCAACCAGAGAGGGGAATGTAATAAAATAATATTACATTTACTCTAAGGTCAGACAGACCTGTGTGATTTCATTACAAATGTTATATTTAACTGTACCTTTTCCTTGTGTTCGGTAATTTCATGTGCCTTACATGCGTCTTCTCTTCTTCATACTGTATGTACATTCAGATTCAGATTCAGATTTATTTGTCACGTGCACAATCATACACAGTACAATATGCAGTGAAATGCTTGTACGA
>JAUMHF010000026.1:15313182-15349088 GCA_032359275.1 Microctenopoma steveboyesi | reverse complement strand
TGACGGTGTCATCAGCAAACTTAATGATGTTGGTGGAACTGGTGCTGGCCACGCAGTCATGCGTGTACAAGCAGTACCGCAGGGGGCTCAGAACACAACCTTGGGGGGCTCCGGTGCTGAGAGTGAGGCACGCTGAGACCTGTCAACCCATCCTCACTACCTGTGGTCTCCCGGTTAGAAAATCAGAGATCCACTGGCACATGGATGGGCTGAGTCCCAGGTTGTCCAGCTTGGTGGTGAGTGTGGAGGGGATGATGGTGTTAAATGCTGAGCTGTAGTCGATGAACAGCATTTTAACACAATTCCCCCTCTTAGTGTCCAGGTGAGTGAGTGAAGTGTGAAGGAGGTGAGATATGGCATCATCTGTAGACCAGTTGGTGCGATAAGCAAACTGTAATGGGTCCAGTGTGTCTGATAGTCATGAGGTGATGAAGTCCTTGACCAGTCGCTCGAAGCGCTTCATCACCAGTGAAGTGAGGGCTACCGGGCGGTAGTCATTGAGGGAAGCAGGATGAGGTTTCTTCGGAACAGGAACAATGATGGACTCTTTGAAGCATGTGGGGATCACGACTGGGATAGAGAAAGGTTGAATATCTCTGTGAACACCGGTGCTAGCTGATCAGCGCAGGCTTTGAGGATGCGACCTGAGATGCCGTCTGGTCCAGGTGCTTTCCTGATGTTCACCCTGCTGAAGGCTCTCCTCACATCATGCTCGGTAACTGTTAACTCGTTTCCGGTGTAGCTGGTGTAGCTGGCTGTAGCCATGTTAAACACAATAAATCTTGTTATGCCAAAAATGGCACTAATAAAATCTAGATCTGCTATTTATTAGTGGACAGGCAACATTGTAGGTGCCTCCTAAAAATATCATCAACAAAAGATGAAAGATGTTAAAACCCTCGACACACCTAAGGTATCGGTTTATCACTGCAAGAGATAAGAAGATCTAAATGCAAGTGCAAGACATTTAAATGGAACTAAAACAAAAAGCAACCCCTCAATTTTTGTGCAATTAACTCCAGAATACTTCATTTGAAGAGTTTATTGATTTCCTATATGAGATTAAATTACCCTGAACCTATCCTACAGTTATGACCTCCTAATGTCCCAGCGGACAATAAAGTATTCTAGCGTAGAAGGTGATGTCTCCTGTACCAGACTGCTAAACATAAATCTGCTTATAGTCTCCATCAAATTTTTTGCTTCATTTAATCAACAGGATCCATACAGACTACAGAGTACATACTCTTCTTCCATCTGCTCTTAACCTTGTCTTTTTAAATATAATTTAACTGAAAGAACTAATTTTCACTTCAGTTTAAAGTGCATTCATCCACCTAGGTGTCCTTTGTATCAGAAACAGAAATTTATTCAGAAAAAAAAAACTGGTTATCAGATCTCAAGGGGTTAGCTGTGGAAAACACGAGGTCATAGAAGTTAAATATTTTCCTTCAAACTAATCATCTATTGCAAAGAGCTTTCAAATCCTATGTAAAACCAGACTTGGTTTCCCCCAAACAGTGTTGAACAAAATTCAACAACTAAAGATGTTCCTAATATAAAGATAATTACCTCAGGCAGAAAACAAGTGAAAAAGTCAAGGACATACCCCAGCCTTCATGACAAGAATTTTATTTTCTTTTTTTAAATTACATTTTGCATTAAATTAAAGAGTTTTTCTTTACAACGTACATTAAGCTGTGAATCAGATGTTAAGGATGTGGAGAGAGTAGGGCAAAAAACTTTGTGACATCACAATATCTTACAAGCTTACAAAGTTCAAAAGGTTGAGAAGAGAGAGGCTGATTTGCATCTAATAGCAGTGTATTATAAACAAGGGTGAAAGACAAAAAGGCACACACCAAAGAACCTCACAGTCCACAGCAGCCTTCACAGTCGAGCCCAATGCAAGTGTTTAAAATTTAAACCTCACTCTGACATCAAAAGGTTGGATGTTGCAGAATCTGAAATGCACCCACAGCTAAATGTACTTATCTACACAGGATGTGGACATTTAACCTTCTAACTTTGACAGATTTCCTTGTTCACATTCCGTGCGGACATGACAATTCTCAAAGGCAAGAGCCGACACAACTGAACATTTCTAGACAAGAACTATTTAGTTGTAGATCAGCATTATTCCACACCTGGAAAAGTTGCTGGTTCATGCATTCGTCTGTACACTGGAAGGTGGAAACAGGGCGTCGTGGCGCCCAGTGACCAGTCTACAATGCGCTGGTTTTCTGGATGTCTGGAGTAAACATCATACTGTTTTAATTGTGGGTCACTTTAAAGATCATGGCTTTGAGTAATCATTGCTGTAACCGAACCCAGCGTCTGAAGCGGAAGCTTCTCCAAGGCTCCCACTTTGACCTAATATGTTCTGAACCCTGCAAGTGTCTATGTACAGTACAAAAACGTTAGTCGGGTCACTGATCTTGCATGTTCTTCTCACCATAGCTGTGGATTGAGACATAATTGGCTTTTCTCCATTGAGAAACAGAAAATTGCTTGATATCAGAAAAAAGTTGAACCTATCTACACATACAACAACACTAAAGGAGTGCTCCGTTGATTTAAGTGTCGGGGTGGTGACCAATAAAAATCCTCAAGTGAAGGAAGTGAAAGTAAAAAAAGGTCTGATTAGTCAAACTCTCAGCCTTTCTTAAGGCCTTAATAACGAGAGTTAGTGAACCGAAATAAAACATACCTTTTCTCTTACAAAAGGGGGGTTAAATTGGGTACATTTTTACTAATATCACTGTTTAGAAATGTCCACTTTCGTCACAGGAACCAGCCTGTTTATGCAACCACCTGACAAACAAGAAGTCTAGAACTCGGTCAGTACACTCGGTGCTTATGTGAATCTCATACTGTACTTTTGCTGCGGTGTTGTTTTTGGATTATTCTTTTTATTGCAGTGCACCGGAAAGATACACATACATTGGCCTTCTCAGGTAACAAACATTAATTGTTCAGTGATTCAGTCAAATAACCGTCACTCCAAGCAAACAGACAGCAAAAAGCAGGACTTTTTAATTGTATAAAATAGAAAATCATAAACACTCACGTCTTCATCGACACTGCCAGCACAACATAAAGGGTCGCTTTAAGAGCATTAATGGCACAATCAGAAATGAACCACGAAGATCTGTGTGTGTGTGTGTGTGTGTGTGTATGTTTATGTGTGCGTTTGTGTGTTAGAGAGAGAGACGGTGAAGAGTTTCCCTCTAACCTTTAAGTGTGTGATGTCCAGGGACCAGGATTACAACAATAACACCTACATTCTTTAATTGCATTTTTATCAAACCAGGGAGATATCATGATGTAAGAAAAAAAATACTACAAGGAGACAAAGTTAACAGCTATTAAAGGAAACATTGTCACTACTTTAGGGTGTAAGGCACAAATTTACATGTGGAAAAACAAGCAGGCAATACAGATGTTTTCAGATTTCTTTGTCACCTGCTTATCTCTGTGTAGAAGACGACACGTACCGAGCTGAAGGGGCAAACCCTCCACTGGCTCGTCACTAACAGCATATTGTTGAACATGTGTATGCTGATTCCTGGTTGCTGCAAACTGCATCTGTTCTATTTGCAACATGCAACAGTGAGCTTTGATGGCACCGGTAAGCCAGCAACCTATCAGGACAAATGTTACTGACTCACACAAAACCACAGTGCTGATTGAGTAGGGGGGGGGGGGGTCCTCACTGGAGGAGTGAAGGGATGAAAATCAGGAAGTTATTTTTACGATTGGTCTAAAACAACAGAAATTCTGGTCCACAAAGGTAAAAGTCCCTGTCTGGCACAGTTTAAATAAATATCTCCTCCTCTTCACAGAGGTCACATATATCTCAAGCTGCAGGTCCCACTGAGCACACAGTAAGACCTAGTGGACATTTAGTTGTCATGAAAGTTCTACTGGCTCCAGTTTAATGACTTTAAATAAGTTTTTTTTTTCTCACACATTAATTAATATTAAAAGATTTCTTCTGTCTCCTCTCTCTCCGAGCCTACAAAGTCAGTCTTTTTTTTTTCAAAAGCACTTAATAAAAATAAATACAACAAGCTATTAGTATTAACAGTCATGTGTTATTCAGTAACCAGTACAGTAGAAGAATCCTCTGGGTGCCGGGTTTCCAGTAAAACCGAGGCAGGACTTGAATGCTGTAACACTGAGAGAGGCTTTTCGCAGTTCCGACAGAACTCAGGCAGCTGTATGTCCTTTCCGTCTGAGCTCAGTCTCTCTGAGCGCCTTTCCACTCAGATTCCACAGTCCTCAAGGTACTGTACAACAAATATTCTCCAAACTCGCCGTGTTGTCTTCGTCTGTGCTTTTACCAGTAAGATAAAGTATCACGTCGAGTTCTAGTGGTCAAATACACCACAGAGAAAGAAAGACACCGTCTTAGATGCTACAGGGTGCCGATGGATGAAACACTGAAGACAAGCCTTCTGCTGTTGTCTTCTGTTTCAGTAGCACATGTTCCAAAGTGTGTTTGTTGAACTGGGAGTCAGCCAGAGTGTGAGCTCAAAGACAGCAA
This sequence comes from Microctenopoma steveboyesi, assembly GCA_032359275.1. NCBI lineage: Eukaryota > Metazoa > Chordata > Actinopteri > Anabantiformes > Anabantidae > Microctenopoma > Microctenopoma steveboyesi. The sequence continues at coordinate 15,344,539 of JAUMHF010000026.1, read as the reverse complement.
CAAATGACAACACCCATTTGTATAATATTTACATATTTATATAAAAAGAAAGTGTTTTCTTAAAAAAAGACTGTGTTGCATTTTCACTGTACTGTACACCAAAAAGAATCAGACAAAAACACTAAAAGGAGATGCAGGTTGTACAGTATTCCCAGTTTGTTTTTCTCTCTTTCAGAAAAATACGTTCACTACTGTCCATTCACGTTGGACTGACCTGCAAGCTGACTATGTGCACGAGTCACTGGACTTGGCTTTTGTTGACAGTGATACTACGGAGGGTTTGGGAGGAACATCAGGCTTGAGATATTTGACGCCCGTTCGAGGGAGTGAACCGTAGGAGCTCATTCCAGACTGCCGTGACAAAGATATACCCTGTGCTGTCATTTGTATGGAGTCCACCCTTTGGGGTGCAGGTGGTGGAGTCTCCACGCGGTTGAAGCTGTGATGTCTTGACAAATGAGAGGAGTTGGACGAGTTGGTGTTGTGCTTCCTGAGGACAGAAGATCCAGAAGCAGCAGATGCCGATCCTTTCCGGAGCCCGTACACTGATGAGTGGACCTCCAAGCGTTTGCCCATCTGCGGGACAGCGGGAGGGATGGTAAGAGAAGCTTCTCGCTGGGGAACACGGGGTGGCAGCACCCCATCTGGATCTACCATGCTGAGGTTGAGACATGGGCTCTTCACTGTCTTGTACTCCAGGGTGGCCCCCTGGTCATCCATGACCATGTTCATCTCGCTATGATGGGGCTGCTCCACATACTCATGCTGGTAGGTCTGCTGGTGCTGCTGCAGATGAGGCTGAAGTTGGTGCTGATGCTGTGGCAGAGGCAAGACTACAACACTGGGTATGTGCCCAGGTGATGCCCTCAGGGGCAGGTCTGTAGAGATAACAGGGGAGCCCATTGGTGGTATATCCTTGGTGCAAGCGTTGATGAGGTTCTGGTTCCTCTCCCACTCACGGCTTCCCCGGCTAGGCTTACGGCGTGGCTGCATGGGAGTGGACTCAGGCGTTGGCAGGGCGGTGAGATCCAGGTGGTGCTGGTCTGCCTTTATCAGCATCTTTCCATTTGTTGTCAATCTCCCATTGTGCATCAAAGGGGTAAGGATGGCCTCAGGGCGGCCATCTTTGGCCTGTGTCTCAAACAGGCCCGTCAGCTTGGTCACACTGTTCATGGATCCCCGACGGGAGTGGAGGTGGTGGCTGTCCTTTTCCTTGCGGCCTGTCAGGTCCATGTCTCGTCGCCGGTGGTCACAGACACAGTATACAATTATGCCAGAGAAGATAGCACCCATGGCGAATGCTAGGATGACAGCGATGGCCAACAGTGTTACAGGAACCAGCTGGTCACGACCCTTCTGGTAGCTCTCACGAATCACACCTGCAGAGAGACGTGGAGATGACATTCAGACTAGCAGAGGAAAAGAAGGAGAGACGATACTGCTGCTGGTGTAGGAACTTGTTTCTAAGAAAAATAGAGCTGTTGGGGGAAGCTGCATATTGTTAGACTAACCAAAACATAGAACATGATACTGAAATATAACAATTAAGATATTTTCTGGGTAAAAGATTAAAGGTTTAAATCATTTTATGAAAAACATGCAAATGAAGATGGATTTAACCAATCATAAGGAACACCTATTCAAACCAGGCACAAATTGTAGCATGAAGTAGCAACATTCAATATTTCCCAAAAATCCAATCTTAGACTGGAAATGTATTTTGGAGGGGTGATTACGATTCACATTCCCAGATAAAACCCTCTGCTGAAATGAAAAAAGATATGAGCACCGATAAAAGGGCCTGAAATACCCAAACTCTTTCTTCTCATAGATGCAAATGGGAGACTTTTCATAAAGCATAGATCCAATCTCATGAATCGCAGAGAATACATTAAAAAGCCTCTGATTAGGTGCTAAATCCAATGAGCTGTGTCATCAGCGCCTTATGAAAGCGCCACTTTCAAACACTGGCAAAGACGCACTGTGATACGGCCAAATAAAAGCTAATTCAATAACACCAGCTACGACGTATTCTAGCAATAGGAGGGAGGGGGTAGCAGGTTGTGCGTAATAAAATGGGGTCAACAGTATAATCTGCATGCACATACACACGAGCGTGGACACATGCAGCTCCCACACACACACACACACACACGCACACGCGCACATGCACGCAGATAATAACCTCCAGCCTGTTGATGAATGTAGACATCTAATGCAGCACTCTGTTCCTTGGGTTAAACACACCAGTCCACAGCAGAGAGATTTATAATACATTCACACATGACCTGTGGCCCACACCGATCAGTTACCACAGACAGAGGATTAGACAGGTGGGTTCTTTTACGTCAGAGGCTCCCACAGTGCACCGCCGGTCGTGATCACGTGAATCACCTACACGTGTATATGTCTCTCACTGTGCGATCCTACTGACTGTATTGTTCACTGGGCAGTGCGTATGTGGGAACGTTTTTTGAAATCCCGTCTGCCACCATCCTGTGGAAGACATAAAAAACTGCCAAAATGGAAAATAAAATAAAAAAATCTCTCTCCATTTGCATTTTTGTTGTTTTGTAGATTAAAAAAAAATCCAATGTAGCATGAAAAGTGAAAAATGTACAAACGAGAGCTGCAAACATCAGAGTTTAACACAACTTGATGTTTGTAGCTCCCGCATTTGTCAGCAAGATTGATGCACTTCTGTCTTGTTACCGTTTCCCCAAGTCACTCTTGCAGATCATCATTAAAGTGTTTCAATTTGCTCTGTAACTTTCCCAAAGAATATGCCACAAAATGAAGCGTTAGCCGCAATAATTCAGTAAAATCCTAAAAGGACCGGGTAATCGTGTTTGGGCTTTTTAGCTCGGCAGTGTCACAGAGGATGTACTCGGAGAATATCTTCTTTCTGTGTCTCCTCAACAAGACGTAAGACAGACACAGAGAGACAACATGGTAATCTGTTCTCATGGAACCGAAATCCAGACGCTCTTTAACTAACATCCATAATCCTCACTCGCTGCAGTCATACTTCATTAGTCCAAAAACATGACTTAAAACTCTTTTTCCCAGCTGAAATGAAGCACCAGGCAATGTGTCATTCTCTACGTTGATGCTAAAGCTCAACCTGGATAAAGAAGAGCAGATACTTTTGCTCTGATTATTACTCATTTTTTGTCAAAACAAAACGTCACTTTTCTTTTTTTAACAGAGTGCAGCTCAGCCATACTTCATTTAGAGTCAAACACAAGGGTTTGAATGCTTCTTTTCTGGCCAAAATGGGTTCTTATCAAGGATGTGTCTGGCTGTGTAGATGGTGAGAGGAGTGATGAGTGTAATCTGCAGAGAAACACTGGGGTTTGACAAGTGTTATGTGGGCTGTGTGACCAGATGACCTGCCTGTCTGATGAAACATCTGCTTCACATCTCATACAGTAAGATCTGAGGCTGAGAGAGATACTCTTCCTCACTGCTATCTTTCATTTTGTGGACTTTCTTCTGTCCTCGCCTATATCGTTTTTTTCCAGAGTTCTGCCACTTCTTTCTTTTACAGAAACAATGAATCACTTTTCTGACTTTCTTCTTGTCTCAGAGTGTTTTCTTTCACACTGTTCAGCTCCCATATGGTTAAGTGGAAGCTGGGAAGGCTGCAATTATAACCTCGTGGACATTGTGAGTTATCATCCTTTGGCAGAAATGACCATGCTGACGGGCACTGTTTGAGAGCTGCTGGTTTAAACATTTCTGCAAACAATGAAGGAAACAAAGAGAAATCCAGCTTCACTTGAGGTGAGGAGCCCCCGAAAATGAAAATGCATAAATACACACTCACACTCATACATTCATCCGTCTCTGTCTATGGTGCTTACATGCTGAATGAGCAAGTCCAAACTGTTATGAATTTTCATGACAGTGAATATATTATCGTCAAAGGTTAACTTTCTTCAACTGGGATTTGGATTTCACATTGAATAACAAAACCGGAGAGCACCACAGCCAAACGGGTTGTCCATTCTGGAGAAGGAGGTGAACTGCGGAGCAGCATCTTTGTCTTCTTCTATTCTGTGGGTGAAAGCTGAGGTTAAAGCCCTAGTTAACCTGCACTGCATGGTTCTTCCAGTGTGCAACTTGTGTGTGCAAAAAATCCTTCATTTTGTTTCACACTTTTCACCCCTTCCATCCATCACTTTTACCATCACACACACACACACACACACACACACACACACACACTTCCGGAGGGTCCTTAGCCCAAGGCCTTGGGTGAAACACAAAAGAAAGAAAAAGAGGAAACTTTAAGGACGTCCATCTTTCATGTGCAGAATTGTTTCTCATCCTCACATCAAAGGGAATGAGAGTAGAGGACACTAGAGCTGCCGGCTGTATCACAGGACTTCACGGTTTTGAATGTAGGTGACTATGGTACTCATATTTCAGAGGCGGGTTTGTGATCGTGGCAAAACTTTTTCAAACTTTCACATCATGACCTTGAAAAGTATCAAAGTGTTGCTAAATCCCTGCGATTTTCTGCTTTAGTCCTGTCTTGTTGGGGTACTAACTGTACAGTGACTTATAATCTTCTGGTTTCAACTCCTGCCTCGCCCCCAGAATGCATTGCAAGACATCCTGCAGTTCAACACTTCTCTCAGTGGGTGAATTGATTTGAATTTCACACTGCCTCAGGCCTCAACATGCAGATATTAAACACATATCTCAGATACTCAGATATTTCTCGCTGTCAAAACAGCCTGGGTCGGCAACACTTACTTGTAAATCAGGAACATTGTAATCTGCTGTGACTGTAACTTGTGAATGCTCTCTCTCTCTCTCTCTCTTTCTGTCTGTCTGACACATAGACACCCTTACACTCTTTTAATCTCTTCAGAAGCACCAGCTGACTTAAGCCTACAGAGCTCGGCTTTGTGTTGGTGTTGGGGAAACTTCAAAGGCAGTTAAACATCACAGAGGGGTTACGGAGAGGGCCCTAACCTCTGACTACAGATCGTTGCACAAAGACATTGTCTGCAAAAAGATAACTATCTCAATCAGACTTAACTGCGTTCGCTGAGTTGCCACTTGTTGACGGACAGAACAACGGACCGTGACAACTACAGAAGAATGTTTAGTTGCTAACATTTACTCACTGCACTGAGAGCTTAAGAAATGTGTTGTCATCTTTTACAAAGGACATTTCTGTTTAAACGATGACAGCAATTCATTAAGTTTTATTTAATCCCCAGTTAGGATATTATCCCATTAAGTCTTGTGTGTCTTTGCGTTCGAGAGGCACTTGCATTAATGGTGTTATTCAATATTAAAGCATTCATCAGACGATCCTGAGTCGGTGCACTGCATACTGATGAGCTAGTTAAGATATAATTAAACCACTAATTGCATCATTCTGCATCTCAGGTATTAATACAGATGTAGTAACTTATCCACCTCACTGCATACTAACTGTAGTTTTTAATACTCACAGGAAATCATCCCAAATTAAATGTCCCCAGGAACATTTTTCATCTGCTGTTTGATGTCTGCAACTGACACTACTACTGTTCTTATTAATGGGTGGTGGACTTGTTCAACAAACCTGCTCAGCGAGAATTTTAGAGCAGAGAGAATTATGCCAGTTATCGCACGTTGAAATATTGAAGGCAGGGGCTCTCCGACAGCAAAGGTTGAGAGACACTCATCTATATATATTTTATTTTATAAAGATGATATTACTTGCATTGAGAAAACAAATGTGTGACTTTTTCAATAATGTTTGATTCCTGTTCAGCAAAATGTACTCTCGGTGAGTCACAGTTACACAGATGGTGACCCACTCAAGTTTATTTTAACATGCTATAAATGCAGAAAATGTGTGGCTCCTGGCCTCTATGGATGACTAAAGTGCTGCCTGTGAACTGATATGCTGTAATTCCTCCAGTTTTAAATGGAGGGTATGATGTGTTTTGATTTGACACACAGGAACTAAGTAGGGTCACCAGAGAGACTCTTGTTGGTTTCTACTTGATGAGTGGCTCATTCATGGGCATCGTGAATGTGCTGTGTTTACATTCAGTTCAAAGCAGAATAATGACAGCTGAATATGGGTAAGACAAGCTTCAAAAGCACAAAAGGATGAGATTCGGTCTCACATGGCCAGAAAGAAAGAAACAACAAAGCTTTTGTGCGAACCAGCAGCGGCGAGTGGTCTTACTGAAAAGCGTAACCAAAGCATAACGAAAACATTAAATTAGAAAAGTAAGCATCAAATGTGTAGAAAACAAAGGCAATCTAAGGGAACAATGCACTAATCAGTGGAGGAAATTATGGCTTATGGCTTGACGTCAGGAAGGGAAGTGCGTAACACTCAGGGAAAACATTCAGTCCACTGTTTCTATTATGATTCACAATGAGCTGCAAATAATTCATCTGCCTCACAGAAGCCTATCATAATCTTTGGCCAGTAAAAAACACTCACCCAAAATCCTGTAGTTAATATAACTGAGTGGTGTGAATGAAAGGATTATGAGATTTTGATTAAAGACATGCATTTTTGCAACAGTTCAAGCTTTCAGGCTTAAAGGGCAATTTCACAAGGTTTTACACAAATTCTTATTTTATGGGACTGACTCAAATCACTGCAAAGGCGTATGAAACAGCTAGCATCACATTTCCCAGTGGGGTCCACTTCACACGCTCCTGAAAAACAGAAGCGAGTCAACTGCATCCTCTAAGACAATAGAGGTTTTATATTATTCCTTATTTTCTCTGTTTATGTTGGATTCGTTTGACAGCTTTCTTCTCGCAAGGACAGGCAGCATTCAAGATTGACACGGTATCCAAAGTAATGATGGAGAACACTTTCTTCAGCTGCCTTCCAGAAAGTGACATGAAGTGAAATAATGAAATACTCAGGGTTTTTGGGATGAAAAGAGGAACTGTTCTGCATCCCTGTGTGAGCGGGGGTCATACTCTCCCTCTATCCTACCTCCATCATATCTGCCTCACCTTGCCACACAGGTGTCAGAGAGTTGCCTGCTGCTGAAAATAACCCACGTAGAGCAGCTGACAGACAGCTGGTATTACCACAAAATCCTTTCACTGAGGGAAATCATATCTCTCAATAAATTACAGTGGCTCTTGTGTGATGGCAAAGAAATATCATGGAAATGCCACAGTGCTGTTTTAGAAATACGCTATTTCAAACAAATATTGTGGTTCCTCAATGAATATGAATATTGATTTTGTGGGAGAACAAAAACAGCTTGTGTGTTTTTATGTAATACTAATACTACTAATAATACTAACACTGAAACATCACACTTTACAATTTGTCTGGCAGAGAAGGAGGTAGATATACACCGAGCTCATGCAGTCTAATTCAATAGTCCTGAAGTAAGCCCTACCTTCGTAATGATTAGTTAAACATATCCTTTCTCATGCTTCGAATCACTGTTGACTTTTCCATTATTACTCTAACTGTAACCAACTGTTTCGAGTGTCTTAACATAACCCTTCTGCTTCTATGTGCAGATACTGTTGGAAAACGTTTGTCACAGTGTATAAGAAATGTCACTAAATGAGTAGTATATATATATATATATATATATAGAGAGAGAGAGAGAGAGAGAGAGAGAGAGAGGCCATGAGTCAGAGTTATTAATTTTTGATATCCAGCCCAGCGCAGTTTTAACCATAATTAGTTGACTTATCTGGTCCAAACATAAACGTCAGAATGTAGACGGATGTAGGGGTTTGAGGTTGGGCCTAATAAGAAAACAAACGACTGAGAGGGATAGAGAAAAATGTTGCTCATGCTTTTGCGCTGCAGTATCTCACAATCTTATAGCCTCTTTTATTCCCCGTTCATCCATCTCTTTTGTTCAGTTCTATCTTTCAGACAGTACCTTCAATCTCTTTACTCCCTCGCTTATAACCTTCACAGCTATATTGTTGTCCTGTTCTGTTGAATAAATCTTTATCACGTGTGTTCTTTCTTACTCTCTTGCTCCCCTCCCCTGCTTCATTTCCCATGTTTCTCCCCCTCTTGTCTCTCTCCATCCCTCTTTTCCTCCACCTCTCCCATGGATAGCTGCTGTAATGAACCCATAAATTGGAGCAACACAGTGGTGGCTACAGGTCGAGGTTGGGGGAGGGTGAATGTAAGAGCGGAGGGAGGAGAGAGTTGAGCCTGACAGAGGGTGGGAGACGGACGTAGAAAGGGGAGAGAGAACGAATAGGGAGCAGGGCAAGGATTCATTCCTGCAGACAAGGGATGAGATGTGATTCCAGTTGGTGAAGAGACACCCTACAGAGGTAGGAATGGAGGAGGAGGAGGTGCAGAGACAGAGGGGGAAAAGAGACACGGAGAGACAGAGGGGAGGGTCAATGGGGGAGGTGGCTCCATAAATTGGTTCGGGAATTAATTTGCACCAGGTAAGGTACAGCCTTGGAACATGCCACCTCAGTCAGAGGAGAGGTCCTGTGGAAGGGAGACTGATCACAATGGCAGCAGATGGTGAAACGTGGCAGGGCTGGTGGTTTTCAGGGGAAAGGTGAGCCATTTGAGGCGAGGGGAGAGATGTGCGGCAGGGTGACAGGAGTGGAAGAAAATATAACAGGGACAGATGAATCCCAGCCAGACAGACAAACACCGAGCTCAAATGTACTGTGAAACACAAACGGCCACCTGGCAAGTGCAATGGCCCCTCTGGAACGCCAGATAATGATGCTGTTGGGTGCTAAATATCATCAGTGTGTGAATACTCATCAGTTTGCAGTATTTCTAATTACTCTGGTGGTGTTGGACTAATACATATTGGCAGCACTGTAATATTCATTAGTAGATAAGATTCCACAGTGTCTCAATTGCAAATGAAAAAGTTGGAGGCGTAATAGTTTTAATTTCTTTTAAATCGCAAAACAAGCCTGCAAATGACTTTGGATACGAACTAATATGTTTTCACTCAACCATAATTTTTTTCACTTAGTCTGAGAAATGAATGGTATAGTTATATGTTTATATGCCTATTTCTTCTGTAAAATGGGGCGCTTGATTTCTCTCTCTGTGGCATAAAAATGCTGATAAAATGACTCTTATAACATAATCGTGTCTCATATATAGATACTGTTTTCACTTTCACATAAGCAGTTTGCAAAGTTTTCACAGTACAGTTGACACCTGAAGCCAATAATACTGACGGTGACAGGAAGGAAGAGGAGGCACGGAGGAGGATGGGTGGAGCGGGAAATGAACACTGTTGACTGTGGTGCTCAATTTGCCATGCTGAAAATCATTAAGCTGCATGGAGGCAAAACTGTGCTTAATACCATCAAAGCAATCAAGGCAGGAAAATGTATAAATAGCAAAAAAGACATAATCTCAGACCAAGCCATGCAAAATATCAAGAACTGCTCACAAGAACCAACACAAGAAACCTCGTCAGAGCTGACTTTCAGAGAAAAGAAAAAGAAAGAAAAGGCTGTAGAGCTGAAATTGAAAATGAAATAAACACTTAAACAAGCTGCAAAGGTGTCTTATAAAATAATAATAATAATAACAATGACAATACAGAAAAAAACAGCAGAAAGCATTGTTTGAAATGTGAAACCTTGTTGCAGTTACCTGAGCATGAAACTCCCACATAACCAACCCAAAAGTATGAAAGGGAAACTTTTTTGATTGCCAGACAGCTTTTGTTGTTGTTTGTCTGTGATTCTCGAGGTACAGCATTCGCCACCAGTCGTTGTGAGGCCCGAGTAATGTTAGACCTGCTCAGGTAAAGGCAACAAGAGGAGTGACAGCGCGTCGCGATGCTGGCTGTAGGCATGCTGTCTGAAGTCTCTGCCACCATTGTGCTTGGATCTACCTACTGGTGCATTGCTGCTTCCAGCTGACATGCTGCAGTCGCAACGGTGCCTCAGTTTATTCGACAGACACTTGATACTGAAATGTGCATTGTGGAAACTAAACCAACTCATAATAGTTAATTATAGTGTAAAAAAGTGTTTTAAATGGCTCCAGTCACTGCTAGTCGTGTATTAACAAAAAAAATGTAAACTTCTAGGTATTTCCAAAAATTTTCAACCACATGGAAGAAAGAATATGTCATCGTTCGCACAATACAAAAGATTTAATATATATATTTTATATCTAGATTATGTGAAATGGCACACACACTTGGACCTTTTTTGAGATTCAGGATCAGTGTTGTCAATTATCTGACTTTTATTTTCTTATAGACATGTCACTGACAAAAATCTTGTCTTGGCCGCTTAACTGTATTTTCATATAGTCTCTATGGAAACTATTGACCAGTCTGCAGCCGTGATGAATCACCATTATTAATAATCAATATCTCCTCAAGGCCGTGGTGATGCTGCCTCTAATAACATAGACTATGTCATGTAGGCATGTTGCATGTTGCTTTAATGGGATCTGTAACTGGTCTGGATACGTTATTAACATGGATCAGCAGGACTGCCCTGACCTCCCCCCCCCTCTCTGATGAGTGTCGTTCCTCTCGTCTCCTTCTCTTCTCTATTTTTTCCTCTGTCTCGTTTATCCTTGAGGCGTTACAGCATTAGGCAGGTTGTTAACACAGGAGAAAAGGGCGTTCAATGTCATGTCACTGCCCTGCAAAGCATGACAGAGAAGGCACCCGGGCCATCTCTTTCAAGGAAATAAATACATCGCCATCTTCCTTTTCAGAGTGTAATGGTGTGGATATTACGTCTCCTGTGGGACATCGCAGTGCACGGATATGAAATCCATCCTGTGAGTGTGTGCGTGTGTGTGTTTCGTGTTTCTTAACGAGCACAGAATGTGCTTGTACATGTGTCGTCTTCCTATGCATGTACGGTGTAGGTGTGTTTGTGCACGTTGCTGTGGGGGGTTTATGGGCACAGTGTGAGGCAATTTGTACCCTAGAGAGAAAGTGATTCACTATCTCTACACCTTGTCAGCTGGAAGCAGCCAGGCAGCCATAACTCTCAATTACACAAACCACTCCCCGCCCCCCGCCCCCCCATCCCTTTGCCACAGGTGACTATGGACCAAACTGACTGCTCACTGTTGCGTTCCAAGGCTTACCATTGGCTTCGGGCTGAGTCTGAGAGGGCACGGCCACGTACGGGTCCTCCCCTTTGTCTGAGCTCATGGGGGGGTCCTTCCGCTCCACCATGCGGCCCCGCCCTAGTGGGCCCTCAGCGGCCTCAGGTAGGGCTGTAGTGGGGAGTGAGAGGGTGTGATGATGGTGGTGGTGATGATGGCCTGTCGGACACAACACAGGTTAACCGATGCCCAAGCCGAGCAGGGACAGGAGACCAGAGGCCAGCAGCAGTGTGCACATACACAGATACGTATCTGTTTCTCCCCTGAGACATACACACACACACACACATAGGCAACTGCTGGGCTGTGTGCGAGGTAGGTGTTTCTTCTCCGGTGACCCTGGGCATCTCATTAGCAAATGTATATGAGTGTGTGTTTCTCAGGATGGAAGCGTCTTTCTTTTTCCTGTCATTCTCTGCCTCTCCCTTTCTTTCTCACGCTCTCCCGCCTAGTCTGACTGACATGTCAAAGCTCCGCTGGGCCTGTCAGAGCAGTGCAGAGTACAATCATATTTCTCCACAATCACCAAAGGGGGCCTACCTTTGATATGAAGGACAAGAGACAAACTTTGTTTCCTTTACTCCTGTCAAAAAGTCTGCCTGTAACTTTTCTTCAACTGCAAAGCACCTCTAACAGTGTTCATCCTCTTCCCCACCATCTTTCTCAGGGTTTGACTCTAACATTTCATTTGTTTCTTGCAATTCTGTTTATTTAATGCCAACAATATCCTCTTAGAGCATCTCATGATATGTTGCTTTGCTTTGTCTCATGTGATTAAATAACAGACAGTAAAACTAGATATTACACTTGTGATAAAATGTAATTCAATGTAAAAGTTATTTGCTGCCCTAGTTTGTTTCTTCTGACCTCTCCTCTCGTCCGTCCCTTTCTTTTCTTTCTCCACTCATCTAATCAGATCTCTCATGTGGCATTCACTCCAATTTACCATCTTTATTTGTTTTATGGAAGAGAATCTCCAAAAAATTTTCAACGTGCGCCATTACATTTTTTTTGGTGCTTCATTTAGCAGCAACATATCTAGATTGCTATGTCTGGGGGAACTGGTTTTCTTTGTTGTTGAAATGTTAAAAACTATGCTTTTTAGGTGGACGAAGAAACAGTGGGGTGTGGGTGGATGTAATGGTCACAACTCTCACAACCATCTGCCATAAAACAGTAATGAATTTTTCTCTTGTAATTGAATCCCTTAATGGCTAAATGAACTAGTGGCCAGCAGTTCAAAAGGATATCAAAATACATCCAGGAAGTTACTCTCATTATCAGACTATAAAAAGAATAGTCCACTTTCACATCTGTATCACAGATGGATCTCTTCTCTGTCTATTGCTGCACGTCTCCAAATGATCTTTGTTTTCCCGCATTCACCTGTCTCAGCGTCTCGTGTTCTTTCATAAGCAGAATTTGTGCATAAGCTTTGTCTGCCTGTTTATTTCTGAACCATGCTAATCCCATTACCGTCCCACTTGCTTACAGTTAAGCTACCCAACACAATTTTGCACAAGCTATATATTGTGTTTAACATAATGTATTTAAGCCACATATTTAAGGAAATAATCTTCCCTAGATGAAGAGTGACAACACTTTTATCAGCACCCTCTGTGGAGCTCAGTCCCCAATTCCCATTTTAACACGCTCTCTTCACAGAGGAGTTAACAGCATGTGTGTGTGTGTGTGTGTGTGTGTGTGTGTGTGTGGGTTTGCAGATATGCGAGTGCCTTTTCAATATGTGTGTAGGCCTGCGTTTGAAGATGGAGAGGCATTCCAGGGGGGCTAACGTTGATGCTGCATGTAGACTATGCACAACAGGCACCCGCACACAACCCCACCCAGTGCCTCCTCCTCCATCGTGTGGCGTGGCAATCATTAAAATGATTTATTTAACTATTGGCCCAAGGCTGAGAGATTAGTGTGACAGGCCTATTTTATAATTCATTCCCCCACCGCCAGGGGAAGTGCGATTCAGGCAGATGACACACATAGAGAGGGAGAGAGAGCTCGGAGCCTCATCGCTCCTCCACATATCAGGAAAAAAAAAAAAACTTAAACTGCCGACGGATGCACATCCCTCTCTTTCTACAGATTAAAAGAGAGGCGAGGATGTCTAGTCTGGAGTGGAGGAGTGGAGAATGGAAAGGGGGCAATTATTTATCTTTAAATCCATATCCCAACCAACAGATAGACAGTGATGATGGGGCAAGAGCTGAGACTTCTTTTTAGGGGGCTTGTAAACTGGGCTTTTTCTGTGTGTGTGTGTGTGTGTGTGTGTGTGTGTGTGTGTGTATGGATGTGTATGTGTTTGTATGTGCGCATGGAAACACACAGCCAAGCCCGTGGGAGCATAATCAGCACTATAGGGGTGCACACCAACACAGAGGCTTTTTCTATGACCCTGGGTCTCCAAAAGGAGGGAGAATCACAGCGGGGTACAGCCACAGGGGGGTGAGACAGAGAGTGCTGGTCGTTCTGGAACAACTTCAAAATATCTATTCTTGTCATTCTGTGCAGATCTGACCGTTTTGATCTGGCAGCTGCAACGTGTGTGAATGTGTGTGTGTGTGTGCGTGTGTGTGTGCGTGTGCACGCGAGAGAGAAAGAGATTCACTCAAAGCCTCAGATTAGACAGAAATTAGCTGAATAGGGCTGTAGGTGTAAGTGATCTGAATAGCACTGACTTCTTTTCCTGTAACTTTTACAAGTCTGTCTGAATCCAAATGAGGGAAGTTTAAAAAGCCAGCATTGGAGCGTGATTGTCTTTTTATGTTGCATGATTAAGACAGGGAAGGTCTGTGAAGGTTCTCAGTCATCCAGGTCACGGTTATCTCCAAAGAAGTTTTATCCAAAGCAACTGGACTTGTTTGGTTTCACCCTTCCATTCCAGAGGGCTTTCTCAAGTCTGAGTACATGTACTGTATCTCTATGCATACTCTTTTCCGCTCTTTTGAATAAAGCACCTTTTCGTGTGCACAGGGTCTTTGCCAGCCGCACGTGCTCAGTTGCCGCTGGCAGAAACAAAACTGATCTATGCTGGCTCTAAACAGGCCAGTTTAATCTCTTTCTCCCTCTGTCAACACGTCCTGTTTAATTTGCACGTTGACGCATTTCTTCACCATCAAGGCCTTAAAACAGCAACAACTAGATCCATCCAATTAGCAAAGCAAAGGTCAGGGCTAATCAATGCACTGCACAAGAGATAAGGAGCATAGGGCTAGGGGAGCAGGAAAGGAGAGGAGGTCTAATGGAACTAAAAGGATTAGAATCTACTGAAAGCATTTTGAATTCTACATTTCTAATACTGATTTCTAACTGCTAATTTAAGGGGCTGGCCGAGGGGAAATTCTGTGAGAAATAAAATTGACCGACCGTTACCTCCATCACTGGAAGGGATGTCTATCAAAAACAGGGAGTGAAATGAACTCAGTTAAGAGCTTCGGTCATTAATAATGCTTCTTTACACAGGTGGGAGGAGTTTTCATTTGCTTGAGAGGCAATGGTTGATTAACAAGATGAAGAGGTGCGGCAGAAGTTAAAGGCAACATGGGGATGAAATGCAGCTCCTGTCTTTTATGTGATTGCCTGTACAGTATATATGGGACACGTACCGTTTAGCGCCACAAAGGTATCTGGAAGAAGAAGAAAACAAATGAGGGAAAACGTGTTATTGCACGCAGTAAAGAGAGCTCATGCTTTAACATGATCAAAAGCCATGACTTTCAAGTAATTCAGAATTGACTGGCTGCTCGATATCCTCCTAACTTTTAATCAGATGTGATCTATATGGCTTCTAGAGATAATGAAATCCTAACACTATGGCTTCCCCAGACTAAACATACTGATGAAACTGAGCAGAAGAATCCCTGCTTTCATTTACTCTGTGTAAATAGCTAAAACTGAGATCAAATGGACTAAGATGAGTGATTTAATGTCAAATTGTTTTGAAGTTTCACTTGCAAGTTGGGGAAAAAAAAGTAGAAAATCAAGGAGTATTTCAAACAGAATTCAAAAGGTTTTTCTGGACACGTGCTGACAATATGTTCATTCACTGTATGGGCTTTCTCTGTATTTATCTATATAGTCAAAGGGACCTTTCAGGACTTCTGAGACTGGCTGGGCTGAGAGTGTTATTTTGTGTTACAAAATTAGCCCTTTGAATGTTCACAAGTAAAAGCCCTTCCTGTGAATGTTTCGGTTGTGTTTTCATAGCAATTTTCAAGAAGGAACCCAGTCTTTGCTCAATGGGACACAACACTCCATTAACCAAGAGATGAGAGAAACAGAGGGACGAGGACAGAGGAGGACGAGAGCCGAAAGGGACAGATGGATGGAAGAGGCTGAAAGAAAGGATTGTGAGGACTGAACAGACGGGGGAAAAAGAGGTGACAGCAGCGAAGAAGGGAATGGAGGGTTACCAGAGTTAACAGAGAAGAGAGGACTTGTATGAGGGGTATGGAAGAGAGGAGGAAAGATAGGAGTGAAGTGGGCCTGCTTACTTTGGCAGTCTCCCAGGCCATCTGTGTTACCATGCTCCACGTCCTGCTCAAAGGCTGATCTGCGGGGAACAGAGACATCATGGTCAGCAGTGGAAAACAGGCCAGGCCATGCAGCCTCGCCACACCTAACAAAGTAACAAAGCCAAAGAAAAGCTACTACAAAACACCCCCAAACACAGTGCACACTATGTTTGCACACAGCGTAGGCTGCAGAAAGCCCTATGCTGGAGAAAAATCAAAGAACACCTAGCAGGTGCCCTGGAGGCCTTAAAATCTGCGGTTCTGAAGAACGCTGGCAGGCCTGTAAATCCGTAACTGGCATCGGACTCACTGCCAATAGTGCTGATACAAATAGATGTATGCATGTTTATGTGACTGTAATAAAATCACTTATCTATATATTTGAATAACCACACGTATGTGCTGTCTTGCCAAGAGTTAGATAACTTTGATACCACTCTTCTATCTGTATGTTAAAAAGGAAGCTACCAGCAGCTGATTAGCTTAGCTTAGCACAGAGACAGAGAAGCGTAACGGTTACATCCACCTACCAGGGCCTCTAAAGCGCACTAATTAACATGTTATTTTTTGTTTTTATATTCTGCATAAAGCATTTTATTTTGCACGGGGTTATGTAGCTACCATTACTATACTTGGCTCCGAGTTGTTGCCAAGCAACCAGAAAAGACACCATGATGGTCAAGATATAGTAAGGCCAACTTCATCCTATGTAATTAAACAAATGAGATGTAAAATATCAATTAAGGAGGTTTAGAGGTGGTTTTGTTACCACTGGACAGAGTCAGGCCTTTGCTTCCCTCTGTTTCCAGATCATTTGCTACTGTCTTTAGCATCGTATCATATGTACTGTTCAGGGGTGGGAGGGTATCAATCTTACAACCAATCTTGGCAATATACTGTACATATGTCCCAAAACTATTCCTTTTAGAAGATCTGGTAAAAATGTGCATAATACTTCACAAATCCTTTCTGCTACTACATCTGACATTATGTAGGTTCAGCAAAGCTATGAGGTTGACGTCCCAATCACATGGGCCAAGACCAGGGCAGTGAGGGGTAACCATGCTTGAGGGCCATCATATGACACAGAGGCCGAGAGAGAGACAGAGAGAGAGAGAGAGAGAGAGAGAGAGAGAGAGAGAGAGAGTCTTGAAGATGTTATTTTCTGACGCAATCTGCACCGAGACCTGTTTTCTTCCTGAAAAACCACCAAGCAGGCAGTAAGGAGATCTGTGAAACAGAGCGGACCAACTGTCAACCGGGATCACAGTCACGCATGACAGCTTTTCACAGTCCTCCTCAGCTCCCTTTGCTACTCCTCCTCCTCCTCCTCTGCCTGTCCACCCGCCTCTCATCTTCCTCACCCTCCACTGGCCACAATTATAGCATGAAGAAGAGTGATTTTCCAAAACAGCATCACCCACCCCGTATCACCTGACAACAAGGACAAGTGCAGTCGGATTCAGCTATTCATTCTAAATATATTTATTAACAAAGTCAAAGTCCTCACTTTATGTATATGTAAATGAGGGAGATTATAACATTTTTCAAGCACTGATTACTCCTCTTCATTTGGTCCTGTTTGACGCAAGCTTAAGACGGTAACTGTACATTTTACCCTCCTAATAACCAATCCCCCTTCAAAAGCAACCGCAACACCAACAGCAGCCGCAGCCTCTTTTAATTTCTGGGGTAGGGCTACATTTAATTATCTGATTTACACCGCTATATTCACAAAGCAGATGCTGAGTTACACTAATAAACCCGTCTAAGCACAAATACCATCCAAGCATTCCCAGTACCTGCCGTTCCTCACAGACGTCCTCACCTCATGGCCCCTTACCATGAAATGCTATTTGGCTTCTTTGACCAAACCAAGACACTGGCAACCTTGTGGTCACAGTTTCCAGTATAGATAGATAATACCGTTATAGACTGTGTAGAGATAAAGATTACAAGGTTTAAATCCCACTGGTCTCAAGATGAATGTACAATGAGCTATCACACTACAGATGCAGTGTCTGAGCCGCACTTGGCACATGCGAATGTGAAGGAACAACGGTGCGAACCTTCAGCTGAAAGGTTCAGGTCCCGTAGCGACTGCATTATAGTGCAGTGTGCTCAAATGTGAGACTACAGACGGTTCAGCTCAGGGTTAAGATCCCACTGCAACCACATAATGCATATTTAAATCAAATTCAAACTTCACACTACATAACCGGAGGCAGCATTTGGTAGCTGAAATGCAGGTCAGCCATAATAACATTAATTATTCATGTCACATGTGAATGGGCGACCAGAGACTTACAAGACTGTATATTGAGTGTAAAGTAAGGCATGTTTCCTCAGAGTTGGATGTTAATTGTGATTTGTGGCTCTGGTTTACAAAGGAATACCTACACTAAATAACCAGGAGCTCATTTAGTATCTGTGCATAGTTTGGAAGTATAAGGAAACACCTTTAATCCTGAGGAGAAAAGTCATTGTTGTGGGCTCTAACAATGGCTTAATTAATTAACAAATGCTTATTAATATGCTGATCTGTCCATAAAACACAGCCATGTACCTAGTTAACATAATAACAACTCTTCAGAATCATATGCAATCATATGCATGAACAGGGGGGTGACTGGGGACCATATTGCAGGCGACCAGAGTACAAGCTGTTTATAGGCAGTAGGTATAAGAGGCATAACTCCACATGGGTAAGCTGGCGTGCTAGCACCAGGGCCAGATGGAAGAAGAAAGGAGGGGTGGCATGCGAGAGAGAAATATGTTAGAAGAAAGATAGGAAAAGAAAGATGGATAAAAATAGATGCACAGACGGGGATGAGCTTACGCAGGTACGAAGGCAGAGATGTTGCTGGTAAGACATAAACAAAGGCCGACAATGAAACAGGCGTTTTAATTTTAGTGAAGAAAAGAGGAGATGGGAAAGGGAAGTCTGTTTCCTGCAGGGACATGTTTGTATTAGAAAAACATTTTTGTTTAACACCAAAATGCTTCTGACTCTCCCCTCCCTAGCTTCATCCTGCCTTCTGTCCAGACTGGCAAATGCGTTGAACAGCTCTCCACAGACCATCAGATCCTACAGGGCTTAATCCCACCCTCTCTCACTTAGAAATATTGTACAGTAACAGAGAGAGGTCATCTGCCTCTGTAAAGCCTTTATGTGGGCCCTAAAGTGGAAACTCAAACAGAGCAGTCCACCGCTTCAGCTTTGTGGAATATTAACAGGATGGGCAGCCTGTGTGTGTTTCTTCGTGTGTACATGTGGGCACATGTGCCTTTCGTGTATCGGCGTGCCAGACCAATCATTTTGCAGCAGTGGGATCAAATTCATTCATCATCAAATAGCCACTGGAGCACTGTGTCTTTTGTTATGACTTCATCTGTAAAATGTTTTTTCCACCGCAAACCTCCACATGCTGTTTGTTCAGAAAGCATAATCTGGTCCTGTGTCATAACTACAGCCACAAATTATAGTTACCACAGCCATCAAGCTTTCCCCAGCGCTACATACCCAACCCCGCTCCTGGGGCAAACAACACTTTCCTTCCATTCAACCTTCCAATGGCCCTTTCAGCTCGGGGAAATTGGTCTTACACACCATAAAGTTCAGAGATCAGAGACACGACAAATGGAGAGACGAATGCCACCAGGCTATGACAAAAAAAGGTGGGACACAGTTTTATAAAGGTTTTATAATGGTTGCTTGGAAACATGTTTCAGGCTTATTAACCCCCCCCCCCCAATGCTGAGCACAATGTCAAAAATGTAATCAATGACAATAAAGTGGATTCTTCTTCTTCTTCAAATATACCTAGCACAGTGAACATGTTAGCTCTAATGTACCTGTATTAGAAGATAATTATCAATATTGTTGACACAGTGAAACACTGAATTCAAATTTATCTAACTGTTTGCTGAATTCTTCCGAAATGAATTCAGGAACTGTAAGTAATGGAAATGCGAGTGCTGACTCTCTCTGCCATATGATATTTAAATCACTGGTTGGTGATTAGATGTTTCATACCAAACTGCTCCATGGTAATTATACAGTATGTGATGTCTTCTCTTATGTTGTTATATACACAGGAAGTATTTTCATGCACAGTTACAACTGCCAGTTACCTACATTTGTGCAGAAATTAGATGTTTAAATTAGATGTTTGACTTAAGTAGAATTTTTTAAATCTGTTGTGATAATGTTTGCATTTACTTACTTCATATTTCCAACCACCTGTCTGCAGGCTCCTTCTGGCACCCAACCACAATATGGGTCTCTAGAAGCTATACAGGACCTGCAAGTCAAACACACACACACACACACACACACACACACACACCACGAGCCCTTTGTTATGTTTTATACTGAAAGCATTTTCAGCTCTTAAAAGGCTGTTTGAGTGATGATTGAATTCACGAGCAGGCAATACACTTACTTCTTGCATCGTCCATGTCTATCACAACGAGACAGTGGCACTTTAACCACACAGGAGGAGAAGGCAACCCACAGAGCGTGACCTCTGCTGTCTATCTGCATGCCGATGATGCGCTTGTCCTCCACACCATCTACGTTGCACCTAAAGGATGTAGATAGGAAAAGAGAATAAACAGTGGGGTTTTAGAAAATTCAGGGGAGGAGAGATGTAGGAGATCACCAAATGAGAGTTCGCTGTTCATTTAAAGAGAAAAAAGAAGGATTAACATGTGGAAGTGAGACAAACTGGGAGGTCAGGGAATGCTGTGATAATGTTAGACTTGAGAACATGGGGTCGAGAACAGAGTGGGAGATAAAGAGAGATAAAGAAAGGGGTGATACAGATACAACGGATAAATGGACAGATGGGCACTGTGAGCAGTCAGCAACAACACTGCACTTAACTGTAAAACCCAGTAACTCAACTCAACCCCCTCCTCCCTCTACTCGACAATTCTTCCATCCCTGCTAGTCTTTGTCTCCTCGGCCCCATAGGAGTACGCTCTAATCCCTTTGGGCGTGTCAAGCATTTTTCTATCCCATCTCTCCATCCAGTGCTCTCTCCATCCCACCATCCAGCTCCTGGGATTTAATCTCCCCTTCGCAGTGCTCTGGTCCTGCATTATCGCTCTCAATTAGGGCTTAGCGTACATCTACACCGGGTAATGCACGACAATCAGGCCTGCTCTGATCCACCCAGGCAGGGAGGAAGGCAAAGTCACTTACTGTATGCGACCAAAGCCAGATGGCCAGCGACAGACAGAATGCTCGGTCTCAGCCACAGACACAGAGAAGACACATAGAGGGAGACACACAGAAGAAGCAAGTAGGAGACGCAGCAAGGCAGGGTCTGCCCCTCATCTCCTCCATAAGCCTCGTCACATGGCCGCAGCATGTTAGATAACAAACAGTGGTAACCTTGAAAGCCCTCTTGTCAAGTCTTCAGTCTCCTTTCCTTCTTCTTCTCAGTTGTCTAACACAATAACATATTTTCAGCTCTGCTTCTTTCCATCTCTGTTCTGTGGTCTCCACCTCTCCCTCCTCTGTTTGTACTGCAATTCGTTCCCCTTCATCCATTACTCCTCAACTAAATATTTGCTTTGGCAGGGTCATACTGTGGTTGATTTTCCTTATTCGACTCTAATCCAAACACACAACACAATACTAAACTCGCTCGCTCCACTCGTACACCATCAAGAAGATACACACTCTAACATTCATACATGCGCCAACAGCCGTGTAATGTATTAGCAAGAGACTGCAGGCTGGCTCTGAAGACAAACACAGGCCCCAGAGTGTGGGTGCATGTGTGTTTCCTTTAATCAAGCAACATTTTGGAGGAGCTGGCCTCTCCTGTGGTTGGGAACCACAGCACTACATTATCCAGAGCCTTAGGGTCTATGTCTTTAATTTTGTAGCTGCGGTTGGGCAGAGTGTAACCTGATAAAACTCTTTTAAATGATAGAGTAGCCATCTGGTTGGCTGGCTTCACCGTGTAGCTTGGGCTGGTGGACTGACGGAGCTGGTGGGTTGGTGGGTTGGCTGAGCAGGGAGATGGATGGAAACATACAAACTCTCTCTAAACGCAGACATGCAACGACTGAGTTTATTTGATCATTTATAGCAGAACTGTATCTTTGTCCCTATCAATTTGTCTCACACACACGTACACCCTACATACCTTAAAGGGTTGTAGACGCTGAGCTCCTCCAGAAATAGGCTGTGATTGAGAAAGCCATTGTTCATTTTGGCCAGGAACTTGAGGATGATGCCTTTCTCAGATCCCAGGAAGACCACTGTGTGGTTTTTATTGGGACCTGCCTCATTGTCCACAACAATGCGTGTGAGACGATACCTGGATGAGGAAGACCAAGTAAAATAGATCAACAAGTCGGATGTGCCTGTACGATCAACAGATGTGATGAAGAACATCAGTAGGAATGTAAATGCTATCAGTACATTTCTACTGGACCCCGTTCAAAAATTTGTGAGATTATATTTTGTCAAAAAAAGAAACAACAAAATAGGGATCATTTCTCAAATGGTAATTACAGTGTAATTTATCCATCAGCGTGCATCATCAGATGTCTAAATGACAACAGCATGAGACATAACACACTTATCTGTCCTTTTAGTAGAAACTCAACCACATGTCATGTGGTTCTTCAAAGAAAGACTTTACAAAGGGTTGCTCAACAGATAGGTTTCCCTTCTGTTTTTTTTTCTGTGGGAATCAAATAGAAAGTGTATCGTTGTATCATTGTATCACAGATGCTGAAATATATCTGTCAACTGGTTTCCAGGCCAGGAAACACATCTGCTCATCAGTGTATATTATGCAAATGCTGTTTTCATGGTTTATTAATTAAAGGAGATGGGATTAAAAGATGAGAGAAAAATTAGATCTTATCAGAAAGTGTAGTGTAGTTGAGTTTTTCCATCATTAAGGAGAGTTCTCTGTGTAAAACTGGATAAAAAAAAGACACCAAGTGGTAAAATACTGTTGTGATGAATCAAATTAACCTTACTACAAAGTACAGTTTACACCAAGTTCAACGAGCTCTAGTCCCCCCCATCCAATTTCCCTTCGGTTTTCATAAGGTCTCTTAAAATGCCCTGTGCCTGTGGCTTTATCCAATCAACAATAACAGCAATCTGAAGGTCTAATGTGGTTTAGATCCTTTCAAGCGTAACAGGAATCCCACGGACTGTGTCAATGGGATTTGATCTCACAGAAATAATACAATCTCAAGAACTAAGACATTCAGCGTCTTTTCTATTCAGGCTAATAAAATCTCAAGAGGGGGATTCATCAGAGTGTCTCCCCTCTCCATTGGATTCACTGTGCCCAGCCAGCTGAGGTCTTTGCCTGTCTCGGGACAGAAAAGAAGGGGCTCTTGCTGGATATCGGGGTGTCATAACAAGCAGAACAAGGATCAAACCCTATTAGTGATTTTGTTCCAGGTAACTTCAGCTCAAGAATGTTTTTTTTTACATCGAGACTTGTTGCACGCTTTACAACTCTGTGTCCAACACATATGCATTTGTGATGCTTTTAAATCTTCCATAATGCTTTTAACTTCTGTTGCATGCAATGTTTTACTCACTGTGGTGCCATTTCAAATGATAGAAAAAAGTCTGATTGCTGATTATACAAAGACTGAAACACTGAGTTATTCATCGTATGGACCTATGATACAGTCCACTAATGAATAGAAAAAGTTGCAGGCATAACCTTGATGGAAGCTGTTCATATTCTTACTAAGCCAGTATGTAGGTCAGACCTCAGCAAAGTAGCAGCAAGATGTGATACGACACAAATAATTTGTAAAACATATGAAGAATTCTTTATATAGCTTAAAGAGATGTTATCACCACAGAGGTTTGTTAAGAGTCTGGCAGGCAGTCTGAGCCATAAATCTTGAGCAGCTGCAATTCAAAACAAGCTCCACATAAAAAATAGATATTAACTTTTTACCAAATGCTCTGTCAGCTAGTTTTTTCCTGCTGATGAGAAGGTGGTGTGCTGTCGTATTGCCCCAGAGGTTGACTGAAATGTCTTTGCAGTGTAACTAAAACCTAGGCAGGCCGTTATGATCAAATGGTATCAGCCACACTGCACTGGCTTTCAGGAAATAAGCTCAATTCCTAAAACTCTAGAGAAACGCTAACCACAGAACAAAAACAAACTTAAATCCCCCCTTTGAAAGAACCGCAAAGAACTTAAACAATTTGTAACAAAATGCTGAAACCATCACAGCTTTTTATCTATAGTTATATCTTTTTAATAAAGGCTTATAGGCTTATACATGTAAATACAAAATTACACATTATAGCAGGGGGCTAACATCCCTGATACTTCAAAGCACTTTGCAGCACATCCCTATATGGTCACTCTGGGACAACGATAGTATAGCGTAGATCAGTGTTTCCTCTACTACAGCAGAAACAGGTCAGTGGCTGGTTTGTGGTGTAGTACTACTGTGTTTTAATGAGCTGCCTGACTCTCTGAGCAGCACTTCACATAATTATTGTCCTGGGCTGAAGAGGCTCGCACACCTCTGATGAAGACAGGCCTTTGGAGTGTGTAATACTTACCGAACCATAGTCTTGAGGAACCAGGGCCTGTTAGCGATGGAGGGCACAGCCTCGTCCATCAGAGGATGCATCTTAATGAAGTTGAGTGTGTCGTCGGGGAACTCATTGGATACTTTGTACCTCTCCATCGATGGAGTGCCAGCACAGCTGCCAGGCCTGCAAACGTAGACGGGGGCAGAGGAAAGTGATGAGGAAAGAGCAGGGTGTCAGAGGGAGATTGGTGACCAGCAGGAAGAAAGAAGTATAAAAGAAAAAAACTGCTACATTGAATGTAGGGGAAATTACCAATCTTTCACGGTCTGAACTCCCAATAGATGACAAAAAAGTTCTGTTCTCTAAAATCAATGAGAGTGAAGCTTTAAGTGACTAAACTCTCATTCCAGAGGCTTTGGTCAGAGCAAAGGACATACGATGTCTTCTTTTCTCTGGAGTGAGGGTAAGGCACTGACACATTCTATCTATCTGATCCTTTTACAGGGAGCCGCCTGTAAAAGAGAAGCTGCTTTTGATAGCATATCCCCTTTGCAGGCATCTCACCTCTGAGAGCTTGTAAAACCGCTTTACTGCATGGTCTTTGATACCCTGCCACACCACATAATCCACATCAGATCCCAGAAATATTAGTCAGACGGCCACTGAATATCTGACACTGATAACATGTAAGCGCCAGACCCTAAATCATACATGCATGTGTACTCAAGAGAAATAAAATGTACTTTGAAGGCAGGGTTTGAGGCAAGTTTAACTTCCAACTGATAGTGTCCGCATTTGCAGAACCATTTAGAAAAAAAGAGGCAGTAACAGTCAGTGCTATTGCATTTCCGTCGCTGTAGCTACATTTATGTCCATGGACATACGGACAGCAGAATGAAAACAGTCCTCTTTTAAACATGAAAATCTGTAAATGATTCCGCACGAGAGTTAACACATGGAGGAACAGTCTGCTGCAGGACCGACCTAAGTGGCATTGTTACAACTCCCCGTCTGTTTGCCCGCAGATAAAAGGTTTGCACCAGAGGAAGGAAATGAAATCAATCGCATCAGTCACTGCCGAAACAACAGGAGTTACATCTGATCTTTGCAACATCTGACCTTGTTGAACATAAACAACTCATTAAATGTTAATTGAGGGAAGTGAGTAAACTCATACATATACACGCGGTCGCACAATGCATTCAGATGAATTCATGTTGGCGTTTCTGTTACCGAAGAACTGCCTTCGCAGCCATATGGTAACAAACACAAGCACACAAAGGGTACCAGCAGCTATCATGGCCCAGATCTTTGTACTAAATCTGTTTAGCTTTTTTTTCGGGAAGATACTAGAGCAGCTCTTAGCGCACTAATTAGCAAGCAATAGATTGAATATTGATCAGGCGAGTATATTTGTGGAATTAGCCAGCCATCTGGAAAATGATCTCACGCTTCAATTCGTGATACTGGCTTCTTCTTTGATGCAGCTGCGTGTGGGGGAGAGGTGGGTTAGGGCTGCAACTGTGAAAACACTTTGTGTGGCGTGAGCGGATCTGTGCATGCCGCATGTGGGTGTGCAGCACTGGGACATAGGATGCGTAATCCCTGATGCGAATGTGTCGAGAAATGACCCAACACGAGTTAAAAATGTGGTGACATTAACAGCATAGAATTTAAAACGTGGCGTACTGATTAGGCGACATATATCTGCGTTTGTTTGTGTGCCTGTGTGTGTGTGTGTGTGAGAGAGAGGCTGAGGAAAAATAGGAAGAAACAACCTGTGTGACTCAATGTATTGTGTGTGCAACTGAGCTAAATCCCATGTGTGCCTGTAAGTGTGTGAGCTGCGGTTAATTAGCTGGTGTTATACCTTGGCTTGGGAACCTTCTCTTCAGGAAAAGGCGTCCAGGTGGAGTCTGGGGATTTCTGCTCCTTGAAACGCCCTGTGAATGTGTTGGCCACCTCTGCCATGTCATAGGCACACACTGCTGAGCCTGGAATACTGCCACACAAAAAAAAAACCCACGTAAACAATCCCCACAACTGCACATATCAAAGAAACACCTTGCCAAGTCTGGACTATCACCAGGAGACAGAAAAGTGGATTTACAGTCCCCTTTTGGAGCGGTTAAATCCCTTGTGGTTTATTCATTTTAGCTGTTGCATGTATCGACTGGGTGATACACAGAAGTGTAATGTATTCAGATCAAATTTTTCTGATGTTGGTGTATGTGCATGCAAAGCCTCATGAGGACAACATTCCCTAACCCTCCCCTCCAAGACTGATTTTCCCCAAAAGCCTCGAGGCATCAAAGTTCATCATCAGTCCACTATTAGGCAAGAAATATGGAAGACAGATTATCTTATTATTGCCATTCATTATAAGGGGAAAAACACCCATCTTGTGATAGCAGTGGACAGCACTGGCTTTTTTTTCCATCTGAGTTGAATCAATGCATAGTAGATTGCTGAGTCACTTTTCTATTTTTCCCGCATCTGCTCTCAGAAATAAACACTAAGAACGGTTTATTCTTTATCAGGCTCCCTTTAAAGAGAAATCTTATTCTCTCTCTCGGGCAGCTGGATTTTATGGCTGTTGCATCATGGGTTAAACTCATCATGTAGACAGCATACACAAGGACAGTATTATAGAGCACAAGGTCAGAGAGCTGTTAATTCTCGGCTGGGCTCGTAAATTACAGTCATTGTTCTCTGCATTGGTAACGTACAAAAAGTTAGACAGTCATATGTCTGTTTATACCAGGCTGCTAACAAGGCAGATAGACGATAATGGTGAGTGAGGCAGCCAGTTAGCAAGTGAGCCAGACATCTAGACAGACAATTAAACGACACAAGCCCTGAGTGCTGCCTGCCGCCTGAATGTGCTCCCTCTAATTTCACCCCCTGACTATTAAATGGAAAATTAATGCCAGGATCAAAACCAGCGCTTATAGAAATTTTCAGAGGCACTGCTTCATTGGGTTTTAATGTCCATTAACCATGCTCAATTGCATTGTCACAAGCAATTGTCTTATCTGCGAAAAAGCAGCCATAAAATGGAAAATTACAATATGTGTGCGCTATCAGCCAAGCTCTATGGTTGTGCGTTAATTTTCAATTTAGATATCAACTGCCTATGAATATGAAAGCAGTTGTGAATATGAATTGTAAAAGGGAAAGTAAGATTAGACACCTGCACGTAAAAAGGGCAAGAAAACTGATTTGACAGAAAATGTAAATGTTGACCCCCGTAGTCCCAGGAATTACATGTCGCCAAAAGGCTCAGCAGGAGCACGCACTACTTGCACCATGTTAACAGGTTATCATAACGATGATGAATTAAAAGTATTATCAGATTAATAAAGGAAAAGTTCTAAACAGTTTACACAAATAAAATCAAAATCTGCTGACTTTTCAATGCTCGAACATTTGTTTCTTCAGGGTACCTGTTGTAAGGTGTGGAGAAAGTTGCCATCACTACATCTCTCCCACTGATGTGAATGACATCTGTCACAGCCTGCAGGATGTTGAAGTAGAAGTGGGAATCCCCAGGGATGGAACAGTTCATGCGAGACTTGAGGAAGGAGGTCCACTGTTTCTCCAGCACGCGGGGTGAGCCGCCTCGATCATTCTTGCAAACTCTCGCCACACGAGGAAACACCACCTGACCAAGACATGGCTGCAAGTTTACATTTAAATCAACTTAACATTACTGGTAGCCAGTGTCCAATGTCACATCCGCAGTGTAGCCATTTATCACAATTTCACAAAGCAGGTACACATTTGTTTTCACATGAGCATTATTGCTTCCCAGGAACAGCAAACTGACTTTGATGTGTAAAGTGGGGGGTTTCGAGATCCATGAGTTAGCTATTACGGAGCTTCAGCAGGTGGCGTATGTCACGTCATCCATCTACTGTAAGTCAGCAAGTCCTCATGAAGAAATGGAAAAATGAACAAACTAACAATCTAACAATGTGGACATTTTTCTCTCTGGTTTCTCCAATGTAGAGCTGTGAAAACTCTTTTGAATTGAAACTCATGGAAACTTCAATCCCTCGCCGTGTTGCTCATCTTGTATTTTTGGTGTATTGGGTGGAAAAGTCTCTATGTCACGGTTGGCAGGTTTGCAATGAATACGACCAGCTGAGTGACCCTGAGTCTCAGACCTGTCCAGCATCCTCTTGCTAGATCTGGATGCTGTTTTGTTGGCCCACTCACAGTAAGATATCCACATACTTCGAGAGCTGTCTTCAGCTTTCTAATGTCCTCAAGTGTCTTCCGCCTAATGATGGAGATTGTGCAGAATGACTGAAGGCTCTGTATAAGCTGCTAATTGGACCCAGTCGTGAAATGTGAATTTGAATTTGTCGTAATCATCACAGAACCTGTTGCTCTTTGAATGCCAAAAATCCCTGGACAATACCACAGAGGCTTAATCTAACATTTCATCACTTTATAGCAAATTAAAGACACAGAGCAGTAAGAATGTGTGTTTGATATGTTGGTAAAGAGCCAGCACCTGGCCACGAAAAATTTAAAGTACATAGCTTCAAATGGGAGCTGAAGTTGTAATTACAACTATGCTGTAAGATCGTGTAGCCAGCATTGTAATTAGTTGTTGTCACACTATACTTAACAGCAATAAATCTAACCCTGACCTGAAACTGCAGCCTAGTGTAAACAGTGTGAATGGGAGCGAACATGCTTTTAAACCAGATCCCTGTAAACACACCCACAGCCAATCACGCACACACATAGCATCTTCTTCCTCACTTACCTACAAATATACATGGATAGAGAAGCACACAATTCCAACAAAGACAAAGAAACTCGCTTATATTATAGAGCAGCGTGATTACAAAAAATGTATTACACAGGACAGGTGAGAGCGTCGAGTTGAATGTGGAATTATGTCAGCTTTGGATATTACAGTTCAGTGTGTCAGTACTACTCCCAACAGATAGCTGAACGCTGGATTATCTGTGTGTTACCTGAGCTGAGACAGACACACAAATGGTACAAGTACACAAACGTAGTACATACGCTGATCCCATACACTGAACAAGTACCTTAATCAAAGCTTGTTAATTCACTTGTGTAATGAATTCATTCTTTCATCCTTTTGCAGTTTCAAGATAAAGTAACAACAATAAACCTAAAGTAAACACAGTCCTGACACAGTGAGTTTATCAATTTGCCATGACGCACAGACGACAGTTAAATTGTCAGGGATGGGCATTCTTCTGTAGAATAATGAAGAGATATCATTTGCTAAATGTTAAATTGCTCTCTGCACCATCAGTTCTACCAGCACATGCATAATTATACTGACATTGCTTTCAAAACACCCAGCAGATTGAGGGGCTTGATCTGTATTCATGCTTTGTACAACACATGCCTGTCACTTCTGGCAGGGAATCCATTATTTCAGCGTTTCTCGTTACCTCCGCTGTGTTTTTGCCGCGTTCCGTCTCTTTCTCGCGCGTCTCTTGTGCGATTCTCTTGTGTGTATTCTTATAAATGCATATTGAATGATTGATTGCCATAATGTATTTTCTTCTGCCTTATAGGAAATTAAACATTCTTAGTTAAGGGTCCAAAACTGAGCTGAGGAGACTAGTTGAAATGTCTCCCTCTGTCCCTCTGGAGGAAATCCTGGGAAAAGACTGTTTTTTCTTCCACTCCTTTCCACTTCCAAGTTCCTCTTGGGGAACATTGAGATAATAGGTCAAATGGGAGTATTGCCGGACAAATGTAGAAGTGCAATTCAAGTGATATATTTAGACTTTAAAATGGGTTCTCCAGGCATCTTTTTGATTTATTTTGGGCCCTGCATCCTGCCCAGTGTTTGTCTGTTTCACAAAATGCTTGGCCACTTTACAGCTCCTGAAAGCCTCTTTCCACTTATGTGATACACCCATATCCTGTTAGTTTCCTTAGGCACTTCCTAATTCACCCAAGTAAATAGGAAGTCACCTCTGATTAGAGTTCAAACAATAGCAAAAGAGTTGGGCCTGTGCTTACCTTTCCCATTGTGTTGTACTCCATAGCAATTTCCCGGAAGAAGAAGTAGATGAAGTCTCCATAATCGACTGCCTGGACAAAGTAGGGCTCTGCAGGGGGAAAGAAATATTTAATAAAATATGAATCAAAGTGGCATTTTGCTGTGACAAAACAGTTCTGACACCATATTTCACAGTAAACAGACGGAATCTCTGTCATATTATGCAGAAAAGCGCCGACTGTGAACCTTGAGTGCCTCAATCTATCATCCATCATATCACTGAAACTATTTGCATGCAAGGAAAGAAGGATCTCTCTATTGAGTTTTGACAGGCTGGACTTGTGCTTGTTTCTCCCCAGGGCAGAGCAATTTCCTGACTACATCAACGCTGCCAGGGCAGGTTGGCAAGACGACTGGATCAAACAGAGCGTGCAGCATTAGCATAAGTGGCTCTGCTCTTCATACCTACTTTCATGCACACAGGTGCACAAACATACACATAGATCATAAATCACTAAAACATATGGTGAATCGTGCATGCCCAAATTGTAGTTTGTTTTATAACTTGTCAGTCAGCCTGATGCTTTTCCACCACAGGGACTTTGTTTGTGTCTCCCATACTCACCTTTCAGCCATTTAGAGTCATGTTTGACAGTGCGTAGAGTTGGGCTGTCTCCTAGGCTACGATAGATGACTGCATCGATCGCTAGGAAGTCTGTTACAGTGGCCGAGTATAGCTTGCCATCTGGAGAGGGAACACAGAGACGGAAAGAGCAATAATGAGGAAAGATGGAGATAGAGAATGGAGAATGACGAAAGAAAGACAGAGAGAGCCATAACGAAATGGAAAAAGGGTAAAGAGAGTGACACCGTCAGGGGAAAAACACATAAAGCCACTCACAGATTCCTGTGCTCTGTGGCTAGCTACACAAACACGTTTCGAATAGCTTAGACCTGGAAACTGGATGAACCATGCAAACCAAAGAAACTCTCTGATGGACAACAAACAGGACGGCACACACACACACACACACACACACACTTAAACATGCTGCACATTTGTAATTGCTGTCTCTTGCAAACACACTTCAGAAGCACAAACACTGAAGACCTGCACTCACACACAGTGCTGGAGCTCCATAGAAACAAACACACACACACACACA
>JAUMHF010000026.1:15292560-15313082 GCA_032359275.1 Microctenopoma steveboyesi | reverse complement strand
ACACACACACACACACATGCTTTATGAACAGAATCCACCACCAGCCTGACCTCACCCTGCCTCGACTATAACCACAGTGGAAACTCAAACTACCTAAATGAAAGGATAGCAGCGAGGGGAACTCTCTCGATTACTCAGTGCTCCCAGGTCCTTCCAAGCAGCTCAGCTACGCATTAACTGGTCAAGCAGGGGAAACTCATCGATACCGCCATAAAATGTTCGACAGTGAATATGAACTGGGGCTGGATGTGTTTAGCAGGCTGTGGTTCTGTTGGCTCGCTCTCCTCCCATCTATTCGTAACTCCCTTTGGACCTCGTGCACGTTTTTGAAAAACGAATGGGAGGCTAAGAGGATGACACGGTACAATAAAAGCGAGAGACTGATGATTCTGTTTTTGTCCATTACCACAGTACTACTGATGTGTTTCCAAACAGCTCTAATAAGCATTCCTGACACTGAGCAAATGTGGTCCCATCGATGATTTGCTCTAGTGCATATAACACAGACTGGCTCTCGCTCTTGACATGTTGTCGGAACGCTGCCATTAGAATAAACCGCAGGGTATTAAGAACAATATTAAATGCAACCGCAACTAATCCTCTCACTCGAACAGAGTCAACTTTCCCATCTCGTTCAAACATGTTCCAATGGTTAATAAGTGCAGACTGGAGAAAATTGGTGTTCGTGTTTTTCCCTCATTGCGCTCATTGTGTAGAAGTATCTAAAAATAATATCTCATATATCTGACATATCTGCACCTCAATGAAGTCTGCAGAGACTTTTGCACAGGTATTGACATTTGACAGTATAACACAAACACGCTTCTTACCAGCAAAGAGGGCCACGTTGGCGTGCTTGGCATCATATGGACAGCGTGCCATCCCGCTGATCTCCTCTCCCAGTGCCTCCAAAGTGTCGGTCTAGGGTCACAAATGAGGTGAAAGATCAGCTCAATAGGAGTTAGAGTTAAGACAATTCAGTGTTGTCAAACAAACAATGGACGTGAAATACAACTTAAACAGGAAATGTTGGTTCCAAGCTGGAGGAAAAGATCCAGAGAAAGAAAATAAGACACGTGCTCATGTGTCAAAACAATATCGAACTCAAGGCGCTGCTAAAAATATTTTGTTAAAGTGGATAGATGGTGTGAGCCGAAATAATATAGACTGAAAAAACCGTGGTACTCAGCCGAGGAACATGTCCGTCTAACTCTGACCTCTAACTAATACTCCATGGATGCCACTCGGTTGTCCTGCTGAGAGCTGTCAAAGCAGTCCACCTGGAACTATCTAGGAAAGTGTTTCGGAGGGAAATGAAAAAACAACCAAACAGATACTTTCTACATCAGCGTGTTTCACAGTATGGGTGAATGTGGTTTTCTTTCCCCCTGCCACCTTTTATCCTTCAGCCGGTGTTAAAGAAGAGTTTTAAAAAGCCTCAAGACGGATCTTTAACCCATTTACTGCAGTGTTTTCCCCTGCCCTGATTTCTAAAGTTTGTGCTTTTGCTGTGAAGGGGAAATAAATGGGCAGGGATAAAATGGGTGAGTACACAGCCCTGAGCAGTAAATGTAAGACTTTTTTTTAATTAAACCACAGTAGCTGTATTATAGTGGATCATCCAGTAGTTGGTATTTGATATTATTGCAGTGTAAGCTTGTCTTGTGCAATGAGACTTTACTTGGACATGTAAATCCCTGATTTGGAATATTTTAGAAGAAATCCTATTTTTAATGCAAAAGCGTTCCTTTCTGGGAGTTTAGTTCATCAAATTTTAATTTTACCATCCAGTCACCTACTCATCCTGCTGAGCTTGTTTGATTGTTTTTTAAGTAAAACTGGTCCAGTTTGGGACATTATCTTTGAGAAATGGAATTTAGTTTTTCTTGTTTGTGGCAAGGTTAGTTTCAGTGCAATTGACAGGACATAGTGGAGGATGAGATGCGGTAAAGGTTCACTACTCTTTACCGCATACTCCAGTAGTAGCTCTTTGGTCTCTTAACACACAAAACCACGGTACAGGGGCCAGCAGCTGAGGTCAAGGTGAGGAGTACTGACCATACTGTTTGCCTATCCATCCTAATGTTTCTTCTGTATCTCTGTTTTTATCTCTCTTCTACTGTACTTCCTCACTTTCTCCCTTTCTCTTGACAAAGAGGAGCAGAGCTTGCCAAGAGTGCAAACTGCTTACGCCGCCCTTCTGGTCTCTAAACAGGTCATTTTGTTTTCTATTCCTGTCTCGGCGGAAACGACTATCATCTGCCCTCTAAAAAGGTCACACACACACTCCGGCACAACGTTGGGAAAAATCCTGCCAGAGAAATTGTTGAGGCTGATTTGGCAGAGAAAATTACAAGTGACCTTTTACAATAAACAGAGAACCACCAGCAGCAGCAGGAGCACGTTTCCCGATTGCTCATTCCTTCTGTTCCCTCAGAAATTATAGGAGGAAAATATATGGTGGCATGCTGGCATGAATATATATATACATATAAATATATATTAGACAAGGAAGTGTGCAACAATGAATAACGCTAAGTTTATTATAAGTGACATGAGTCGCTAAAGGTCCGGTGCATGCACTGAATCAGTGAGTGACAAGGCGACGTCAGCAGCTCCTGTGCCAGCTAACTAACAGAAACACTCCCTCCTTCTCTCACACATCATAACCACACACACACTCACAATCTGTATCTCTCATGCCACCCCTTCCATCTCCTCAGCTGATTTCACCGAAGCAGTGACCTCTGTCTACCGGGCTTGGCTTGCTGTCACTGATCTATTCCTGCCGTTTGAGCAGAGGAAGACACTCCCAGCCGGCCTGCAGATATACGTATGGTTTGACTCTCCTGTCAAGTTGAAGAAACAACAGCAGAGACCTGCTGTTAGCCTTGTCTAAAGTAATATCCAACATTTCAGAAAGGGGCAATCCATGAAGCTGCCGTGCTGAAACACAACATTTTCAAACATTACCATAAAGAAATTTGATGTTTAAAGAGCCAGATGGATTTTTCCCCCCCTTGTTTACAAGGCAAACTTTATTATGCTGTCAACTCCGCTTGCTTAAAAAAAGGAAAGAAGTGCTTTACCTCGGTAGAAACACAATTCAAAGTAATGGGAAGGCAACAGTGGGGCTGTCACACTTCGTCAGAGCTGCCTCAGCAGCACACTGTTCTGTGGGGATCTACTGTAGCTTGGAAGGCGAATGTACAGTAACCTTGGCTCCGGGTGGAGTGTATCAAGATGAATTAATTACTACAACAGCTCATTGGTGTTTTCCATAGGCTATATGCTAATTAATTAGACAAACATTGTAGATCCAAACCATGCCCATCAGGAGTGTTATAATTGGTTTAGCACCGGCTACAGTACTCAGGGTGTGGGACGTACTCTGCTTCCGTGTCTCTGTTGTTTTTACAGGCTTCATTCATCATCGCAGAGACACTTGTAAAAGGACCAACGTAGGGTAAACTGAGCCAGATCCTCCTATCAACAGTTTGCTGTCCTTAATTATTACTACCTAGTATGGAGCACGGAGCACGTTTGCTGACATACTAACAATATTGTGACCTGTGTGCTGCAGTTCGCAGCCTGGTTGAGTTTTAACTCATTTCTGTGTAAGCAGTCCATCCACCTGCACAAATTTCTCCCATGGTCAAGTACACAAGTTCACACCTGGGCCAGAAGTGATTGTGTAAACCAAACAAGGCCACGTCTCACTGGGAGATTAATAGTCATGGCCCATTTCTCTGCAACCTGTTTCTGAGCCCTGGGAGGATCAACCCTTTCTCTGACCACCACCTACACTACAGCAGGAAACATGGGGTTTTGATACTGTTGAAAGAAATATATATAATATATGTACATTTAACCTACAGTGGAAGAACCGGATTTATCTGAGCCTTCAACATCTTTGTGAACATTAATAATACTTCAAATGCAAAGACTCACAGATGAAATTTCCCAGTGCACCTCACTCCACCAGATTCAAGCCGAGGCTACATCACCTGGTGCCCACTGCCTCCAAGACCCCCCGCTGACTCCCCCCGCTTTGCCCCAGCAACAGGCGATGAAACTGACTGCAGTCATATATCAGCCCAGCTGGATGGGATGTTTATTATTACAACACAGCAAGGGAGTGACAGAGAGAGAAAGCAACAGAGGGAAAGATGGTGGAGTGGTGGGAGCAATGGTGGGGGAGAGGAATTAAGGCTGGCAGAAAATGAGGAGAGAGGGAGGTAGGCAGGAGGGTGGGAAGATGAATACAAGAAGGCGGCAAGTTGGGTCCTGTTTAATGCTGAAGGAATGGACTGTGCCACTGCTTTGCCAAGGTGTCCCTGTGTTTTCTCCTGAGTGCATGCTACCGAGTTCTGACTCGATAACACTGCCAACACGAGGTGAGGGAAAAAATAACAAGGAGAGGCAAATGAAGACAGGAAAGTGAAGGGTTTGGGGAAAGGAAATAACAACAGGACTGAGAAGGGGTTAGAACAAAAAACAATGTGGATGCTGATTTGGGTGTGTGCCCTCCCTGCCCCCTCTGTCTCTTCCCACCTCTGCTCCCCGTCCATCCCTCCCGCTCGCCCTTGCAGTGCTGTTGATTAATGTGGGATGAGGCTGGCCCCGAAACAGAAGCTCTTTTCAGCGGTGTCACACTGGAGAGATGGAGAGGCAAACTGTGGCCAAGGTGGATTTAACCACAGGCACACACACACACAAACATTTGACCAACCAGAGTGGACGAGCCCAGCACGCCATCAAAGGCCTGGTATCTGCCCAAAGAGGCTGCCAGACTGCCAGCAGTACAGTGTGTGTGTTTGCTTTTTTGTGTTTGAATAGTTATTAGTGTGTGTGAGGGTCCAAACACGTGTGCATTTGCATGTTTGCATGCGAGTGATCAGTGAGCATTCACATAAAAGAAACATTTTGCATGGTTTTAATGTCACTCTTTTGACAGCATTTTAATCTGATTTCTGGCATGGCATATTGATTCCATTACTTTTAGATTAAAATTGCTATTTTATTCAACTAAACTAATTACAAAGTTGTCAGTGGAATTATTTTTAGGAGAAAGAGCAGCTGCGAGCACATTAAACTGTGTCACAAAATGTGCTATTGCTAATTGGACTTTGTAACTTTGAAAGATGGAAAAATATTTATTTAAATGAACAATTTCGTTATGGACAGATGTTTTGTCCATTAGGCGCTCATTTTTATTTTTGCACAGGCAAGCAAATCATATAAACTGCCTTTAACAACTCTTTATGCCACCTCCCTTTAACCCCACGAGACCTGCATCAATATCATTTCAGAAACAGCAACAAAAACAAACCTTGAAACCATAGCCAGTGGAGCTATAAAAGAGAACCACACCAGATAAAGGCAAAGACATAAATTCCACTTTCCCTGCAGGAGGAGTCAGTCAATTGAACGATGTCCACTCTCTGTGCTTGGCATGCTGAACCACAAAGGCAATGGAGCGGAGATGTCTTGTTTTCCTGGTAAACAGATCTGGTGAACCAAAGCAGCAGAGTGTTCCCACAGGCCACCTAGATAACATCTCAGTATGCTGCGACCATCACATCTCATCCTAACAAACTAAACACCCTTCAGGAAAAAAAAAAGCTGCTGAGCCTGTCACTTCCTCCTGTCTTTCCTCGTGGCAACCTGTCCATGCTATTGCTCCTCTGTTGTTTTATTATGCTTACATTGAACGACAGCGCATAGTTATTCAGCTGGTTTTAAGTGCAATATGTGGATAGAACCACCAGCAGCAGCAGGTGAGTTAGATTTTTTTTTTAAGTGCCATCAGTGCCAATTAAAATGGTTATTTTTCCTTTTGCATTTTGTGCAGTTGTAACAATGGGTCAGCCCCATTTTTGCAGACATATAAAAATGACTTCTGAATGAGCTGTAAAGGCACGTCTGTTCACTTATCGCACAAAAGCATCAAAAACATCAGATTTATGTCAGTGGGGAAGAAAAACGTGTGGAGCAGTAGTTTGAACATAACCCAGCTGCCTTTTATGTTTGTCTTTCTGCCTGCCACGATGCCATTAAATCGCTGTAGGTTTTTGTGTTTATGTCTCAGTGTTTGTTCATCTGCTTCCATGTCTGTCTTTTCCTGACATCTCGATCTTTGCCCAACGAGTCAATCTCAACGTCAGTCTACCGTCTTGTTTGACCTGCAGTCATTAAATGCACCCTCACAAGGCGGCTTTGCTTATCGTGAAGGAATCTTGAAACCTTTCCAGACATCGCCGCATGAATACGGTCAGGCATGCGCCTGTTTATAGAGCAAAGCTGAATCTGATTTCAGGACAGCGCCTTCACTTACACTTGTAACGTGTGTGTGTGTGTGTGTGTGTGAATGTATATATAAGAAAGCAGGTACTTAGGTTTCTCTACTTCTAAATCAAGCATGTCAAAGTACTCCTGGAGATAAGAGCGGGGCCTGCTGAGTTGTGAAAGTCATTCATCGATGTCCATCATTCCAAAGCTCACACCCACTAAAGTCCCACATGGCTGGGATTGAAAAGTACCCCTGTGTGTGTGTGTGTGTGTGTGTGTGTGTGTGTGTGTGTGTGTAAAAGAGATAGTATGACCAGTTTCAAAAGATTATCTGTGCACAATATATATGGCTGCCAAGAAGCGTGTGTGGACACAATATGTGTGTGTGTGTGTGTGTGTGTGTGTCTTTTCCATACCTTGTATGTTCTGCAGGAGGGGTTGAAAGCATTTGTTCCACAAACAAACAAGGTGTTGTCGTTTTGCTGCAGGAGGACTTTGATGAAATTGTGACACTCATCCTACAGGGATGCAGGAGGAGAAAAACATGTTTCTGTACATGTAATGGATATGGTAACTATTAACATATTTGCAATTGCAACTTCTCATCTATGATAACTGTGAGCATATGGTCATATGGTCACGTTTATAGAAACCAAACCTCGGTTACAAAGTCATATATTTGTGATTGCAGTTTAGCTGTATAGAAATGTATGTTTAGGACACTGGATTAAAAAAACCTGACTATTTTAGTGTGACATTCAGCAGCTTTCAAATGACTCATTTTACACAGTTTTGTTAGCAGGTACAGTAAATCCAGAGAAAATACAGTTTTACTGCCGTTTGATATGAAGATTCTGTGTGAAGTGCTCTATAAATTGCGATAGCAGAACACTATATGAACTGCAGGGAATGTGTTATTGCACCTGCAGGGTCTCCTGTGTGTGTGTGTGTGTGTGTGTGTAATACAGAAAAGAGAAAATGAAGGAAACAGAGACACTGAGAAATCACTCTGTTACAGCCTGTGTTGTATAATGTGTGAGTTTTTAAATAAGGTGACATTTGATCTATAAATGAAATTAGGGTGTAAGCGCAGAAGATGTTTCCTCTACCTTATGTTTCCCTTTCATCCTGCAAGTGTCCACATCTGCCTGCCTGGACTTCCATGTCAATTTCTGAAAAGAATGGATGTGAAAGAGAGATATAGTTAAGATAAGATTTACACTGATGCACCAAAAAAAAAACTGAAGGAACTATCTGGCTCCTTAATGAATCAATACTGTGATCAATAATCGTCATCTGAGATTTTCTGCCATGGGACATCTTCTCTGTATAGATATCAATGATTGGTGACCAGTTTCCCTCCTTGAACTGCAAAATTCAAGGACCTGGATCCGAACAGAGACTGTCCAAGGACAGGTCCCTTTCTACAGAGGGTCATTTCTATGGCGCTGACATGATAGCCATCCTTGCAACACACACACACACACACACACAAACTCTCTTGGCCTGTGGGTCAACACTAGTCAAAAGTCAGTGTGCCACAAACACACAAACGTATGGACCTTCTCTGATTGTCACACAGGCTTAAGAGTCAAAGCTAAGCGGCACCTGGAATCCAGCCATGCACACACATGAACGTACACAGCGCTGGCTCTCCTTGCCCCGTGTGGCCTGAGGGTCAGCGTTGAGCCTCCAGCTCAGACCACTGCTTTCTTGTCACTGATATACAACATGTTTGGAGCTAAGCCACTGATTAAAGACCCTCAGTCATCAATCAATCTGCCTGTCTCCCACCAGGCCTTTCATCTGCAGCCTGCTCTCATTAAGAACCACTCACCAGCCTTTGACATTGAAGTGGATGAGGTGAAGGGACGGCGGGTTGTTGTATACACGAGGATGAATTCTGTTTGCATGCATTATGTTAGGGCCAAGTGATGGCAGTGAGGAGTGGAGACAGGCTTATTACATGTATCATTCCAGCTTTTTGGATCCTATCTTATCCTTACTATCTTCTTCTCTTCTGC
Organism: Microctenopoma steveboyesi; assembly: GCA_032359275.1. Taxonomy (NCBI): domain Eukaryota; kingdom Metazoa; phylum Chordata; class Actinopteri; order Anabantiformes; family Anabantidae; genus Microctenopoma; species Microctenopoma steveboyesi. The sequence goes on along the minus strand of JAUMHF010000026.1, from coordinate 15,304,767 downwards.
ATGCCTTTTGTCTTTCTCACACTTCTGGAACTATTCTCCTCTTTTTTTCTCACTCTCTTCTCCTTTGATTTCGTTTGTTTTTCCTGCTGTTCTCCTCTGCACTTCCCCTCCGCCTGTCCCCCTCTGTGACTTCCTGTACTGTCGTGCAGCTTCCGCTACACACCCGTTAGACCTTCCGCTGTTCCACTGATGAGCGCGGATGACGCAGGCAGTTTGTGAAGTGATTGATTGGATAATCTACTTAATGGGGTCACAGCGGCGAGGACGGCGAGCTCACACCTGTGACTTTGTGAGTGAGACTGCTGGCAGGTACATGTATACACACGCTGCACACACCCACGTGCGCGCGGTGGCACTCAGGTTATTGGGGTTACGCTGTCAATCGCAGCACGCTAAGAACAACACGTCCTCCAAAGAGACAGACGTCTCACTCACCTTGCTGAAAAAGATCTCGTCACTGTTGGCAGTGTCTGTGTCCACCGTGTATATGTGATCCCTACGAGCGAGAAAGACAGGGAGAGACGGAGGAGAGAGATGAGACGATAAGAGGTCAGACAGCAGCAGACAGACTAAAATTCAACAAACAATAAAGCCATTTCTTTTCTTCCATCTGTTTCCCCCTGCAGGCAACAAGCAACGTCTGAAAATGTGGCTCTGTATAAACTTTGTTCAAACTTCAAAAAATGACAATAAACAAAAGGAGGCCAGAGCTATTTGCTCTGTCAGACAGAAACAGTCAACAAAGGTTTAGAGCACATTGGGGACAAAAGCCTCTTTGTCCCAGAGAAAGGTCCTAGAGGAGGGGGGGGGTGTAAGGGAGGAGGGGAAGGTTGAGACTGGAGGTGCCAAGTCACTCAGAGCTGTTCAGGTCAATTAAGCCTAGTGTTTGAGCTACAGGAAATCTATACTAACACTCATTATAGCTCAAACAAGAAGACTTATGTGTGCTGGCCTGGAAATATACAGGCTTCTCCTGTATTACACAGTCCAAGCATATAGGTCTCAGCCGGGCATATGGAAGACATAAAACCAACAAGGGTTAACTACAACGCAGCAGACGGGTCGGCTGGTCGACCAGACGTGTAGCTACACCTACTTACTGTGGAGAATTAGGGTGCAGACAGAGAGGCGGTGTTAGAGGGAGAGACAGACAGAAAACGGGAACATACCTTGTTTGAGGAAGAATTAAAGGTGACCGTGCCAAACAAGGCAACTGCTTTAATTTGTTGGAGATTAGATGTTGAACGTGTTTTTAATCAAAGTGTGTAACAGTGGCATCGTCAGACTCACAGCTTAATTACGTTCTAGCTCCCCAACCTGCGCTCCGCCAGTCATCCTTCCTTGCTCTCTCATTAACTAAATCTAATAAAGTCTTTGGAGGAACAGGCATCTTGAAATGAATCCGCTTTTATCGCTTTCCTGGGGGCTGCCGCCATCTCCTTGAGGATAGAGCCAAGTCTGCTGTACATTATCAGCCACGACACTTAAATTGAATAATTAATCTTCGAGTGCAGTAGAAATTAGGAAAACACTGTGGCTTTCTCAGTGGGAGACGACACATATGAGGTGAGAAGTTGGATAAAATCTCTTCTCTTCTGTCTGTCTACAACTTCTTATTAAAAGTATAGCGCACAAAACTCTTCTTCTCGGTACAGTAAGCTTTGGAGTACACAACCAAATATTTTGTGTTCCCTCGCCTTCATCAAAGTCATTTCAGTAATGGATTTCCAAATAAACTCATTTTATTTTATAATGCTGTACCATTATTGTTGCTGTTACGTCTAAATTCTAAGCTCATGTCTGAATATAAGAAAACTGTTCTTTAAAATGACTGAAATTGAAAATGTAATACAATATTCATCCATGAAAGGTGGAAAAGGGAAAGAAAAAGTCAAGACGAGGTCAGTAGAAGACTGTGCAGTGTGCCATGACCAAAACCTCAAACTCCACAGTAAAATGTTTTTCATTAGGCCTCTCTCGTAGCACTAGCCTTGCACTACTCCAGCTAATTGATCTGGATTGAATTTCCAGGGTCCCTGAAAAGCCCTTCTGTGTTTCAGTTCATTTCTTTCACTTTGCTTGCAGCGTGACAGGATGCAGGTCACAGGGCTGAAATAAATGTGCCACGTTTTAAATGGAAAAACAAATGATGGGTAACAACAGTGACAGTGGTGATGTCACTATTGTCTTCGGCTAAGTCTCAGTGACGTGTTTGACTAACTTTATTTATATGCTTACATTAAAAAACTTTATAGTAAAAAGACACAACCGAATCAAAAGCTATTGAATCAGGGGGTTACTTGGTTGATTTAGTGTAATCTCGTGGGTTGTTTTAGTGCCTGCAATTTTAAAACAGCTCATGAGTAATGTGTAATTGACTGCTCCATAATTTTCGACAGTAACCTTCCCAGCTGCACTCCCTGTCTTCTGCCTCACTTGTGCTGTGTTCTCCAGGGCCAAGGGCTTTCAGCCACAGGGTTTTTGGTTCCAGCGGAGATTAGAGAGAGCCAAGCAATAAGACGTCCCACAAACATCCTGACTAGAGATGGAGGAGGACAATGGGGCGGCTGTGTCTGTGTCAACACCAGCTTTCCAAGCACACACACATGTGCAATGAGACACCCCCTCCCGTAACCCTGCTTTACCCCAACATTTCCACACAAATACACACACATGCGCCCTGTCCGCTCGTCACCACAACACCTGAACTCATATTACAACATATTCACTTCCATCTGCAGATCTATGTAACTTCACAGCGAAGAAACAAGAACTACACTGGTCGTATTGTAAGTTCTACGACATTAACTACGAATATAGCTGATTTTATTGTGGATCATTCACCTAAGCAAAGTTGAGAAATTGATTTCCTACCTTCCGGGCAGTCAGTTTCCTTCTCTTTACCACCTATGATAATTAACTTGCAGACGTGTTTGAAATATGTGACAACAGCCTTTTATTTTGTGGTATTTAATATTTATTCACCTAAAGGCTTTGCATAGACAAAATATCATCTTTATTGAAGTATAATGTATGAAATGCAGTGGAATTAACAATGACTTTTCTCACAATTTGCCGGATCCCCCTAACAAATGGACAAAACAGACACTTGCTAAACACAGTGTAGAAAATGTAGAATTCCTGATGCGGATCGAGTGGCTCAGTTGGACGGTTAACCCGTCAGCTTAAAGTCAAGGCCTTATTCAATCATGGTTCAGATTAAACAGCTGTCCTGATAAAAGCAGCTCTCTTGTGGGTGCAGAAATGCTGCAAAGATAATCTTACAACTTGATTTTGCTCTGAGCCATAAACTATGAATGCAAAAATAGTTTTTTTTATTGGTAATGTTTTCTAAAATAGAATCAATTTACAATTTATCAATGTACAAATTAACACTTTACTTCTAAATGTATTATGAGAATGTCCCATTACTTTCTACCACCTGTATTTACATTTTAAAAATAGGCTGAATTATCTACTACCAATTCCTGTTTGCAAAGACAACGATCACTTGGATACTGGCAGAAGCTTAAATTTGCACCAATTCTCTGCAGCCTTCTTTATTATTTCACAGATGATTCATGGACAGAACTTTTATGATGGATATCAGACATAATGGTGTCTGTGAAAAGTTTGAGTTGACAGTGAATTTGAACACATATTTGTTTTTAGATCCGATAAGTTATAAATCTGCATGTCGTTTTGATGTAAACTGCAGCAATTGGGTACTTCGATCAAAGTACTACGATCTGCTGCACGAGCTGCATGTGCCTCTGCTGCCGTAGCTCTAACTAGCTGTCCATGTGAGTAAGCCATCAAATCAGTGACTGGGATACACTCGTCCCTTTCAGTATGGGCAGAATCTTCGACTAACATGTCAACTGTCTTTACCAGTCTTAAAACCTAGGCCACTGGATCCATGTCTACTATGTTCAAATCAGTCTCAAACTAAATCCGTAAGATGTTTTGCAGTACGCGATTCCCTTTCCCGTCATTTTCTCTCTTTTAACTGTAAACTATGACTCAGACATGCTCTGACTATGTCACAATGCTGTTACACAAAACATATGGGTATATATGGTCTGCGGCGTTGATGGAGAAATTCGAAACACCAAGATTCTGAGGAAAATGAAATAACAGGATCCTTTGACAACCAATGAGTGCAGAACATTGGCTGTCAATGTGAATCACTTGGCGTGGGCTTCACATTTCCTGGGATTCAGTAAATGTGTGAGTAGGATGGAAGGTATGCAAATATCTCCTTAGACACAAATATGGAGGCACTGTAAAATGATGGGTACGGAGACAAAGAGCTGGGAGACCCAGGCTAGACAGTAGACCAACTCAGCACAGGCAAGAGTGTGAGATTGAGTGTAATAGAGTGGCAGAGAGGGTCTCCATCTGACATGTGGCCATGCGTGGCCGTGAGAACACAGGGGCTTTGTGTGGAAGAATGTCGTTTTCATAACAGCGCATTTCTTCTTGGGCAACCGCAGGGCAGCTTGGTCCATCTGCTGGGTCTTTGTCAAACTATCTCGCACTCTGCTAGCAGAAAAGAGGGGAATGTGATTAGCATGCACCCCGCACCTTTTTGCCACCACCCCTCCTTCCTCAAACTAAATGCCTGCATGTCTACACTGCACCTCCCACACTTTCTCTCTCATCACCCTCTTCACCCATATTCCTCTCCCTCCATAAACCAGATCATGGGTGGTAGAGGAGGGCCCATTGTACATTGTTTTGGCTTTCACTGGTTCAAATCCTCTTCTCAAAGTGGATGGGAGGGAATCACGGAAGCCAGCAGGCACCTTTGGGTTGTTAAGGGAGTTGTTGAGGTTCTGAATAGGCTGAGGGCACAGAGAGGCCCTTGGTGATGTGGTGGCATGAAATACAACAAGCCAGAGTTCACTCACCCCTAAGCTGAGGCAGGTTGTTCTTTTCGAAGGTTGAGGTTTTCTACAGGCTCTCCACATTTTCTTTTGTGCGAGTGTGCAAACGAGAATGTGTGTTTTGTGTGTTGCTTGGGGGTGAGAGCTTGTTTTTAGCGTGCACGCATGGTGGAATTAGGCAAACGTGCACAATAACGGCATAGGTTGGGTCATTTTCTTTACGTATATTGATTAAAATGTTTGCAGTAGTCATCTTCATTTTTATTGTTAGTGTTAGCTGCAGAGTAAGTTCAGGAATTACTGATTTATTGTGCTTTCAAAGTAACAATGTGTTCTTTAATACAAAACTTATTTGAGTGTGAATGAATTTGATTGTTCACATCAACTAACAGAACATGTAATGTAAACATTTTCATTTTTATATGTTATATAGCTTGTATATGACACACTACACCGACCACAACATCGTATTTATTCTGCTCAAAATTAGAAAGAAAAACGCATTTACCTTTTAGTAGATCTAGTACAGTACCTAACCACCTAAGACTTTTATTATAAGGCTAGCTACTGGTTACATTATGTGCACATAACAGCATGCAGTGTGTGTGTGTGTGTGTCTTTGTCGCTGTGATGGATGAGGACAAATACAGTCAACGCAACAATGCCACTAACAATGTTGATGTAAGATACTAACTCGGTGCTTGTATAGGCTGCACACACTTCCAAGCCGTTCACTGTGCACCGGACTGGAACCGACTGTCAGAGATGACGAACTTTAACACCTCCTCTATTAATAACTTGACACTAATTTGAGAGTAGAAATTACAGCCAAACTGTATATTTCTGCTAGTTTTTGCTCAAAGTGTCAAAACTTTAAGAGTAAAAAAGTAATTTAAATACTTTAAGAGGTTTGGTTTAGAATGTAAATTAGTTTCACTTTAAATTCAGGTGACTATTATTACTGGAGATGAAAGCTTTGTTTCAGAGTGTGGACGTGGCTGGATGTCGCTGGTGCTGCAAGGGGAGAGAGAGGAGGCAACCATGTAATCCCAGTCATTAGTGGGTTTTAACAGGATTTGGTGCTGCTACAATAATGGAGACTCTAGTGGCCTACACTGCAAGACCCAAAGAGACCCGACAGGGAAGAACAGCAGCCACGGAGGCACAACTGCTCCAGAGGACTCAGCTGAGAGAAGGTAATCGGGATTTTGACTGTGTGTGTCTTTGTGTCTGTGTGAGTGCTATCAGCAACAACAAATTTCGGTCCCTTTACTCGCTGAGCTGGTCCTCTCTCTCCCACACACACACACATTCCCTCCCAGGTTCCCATGCTTCTGAGCCTCAAAGAGGGGTGTACACTGAGTGTGGTTGGTGTTACCATAGCAAAGCCTGACTGAGGCCCGGGAATGACGACTATTCCCTGCATGTGGAGAGACCTGGGGCTCGCTAGGCTTGGCATAGCCTACAATAGCATTGTACACACACATACACATGCACAAATAATTATGTATGGACTGTCTCATTCTCTGCATGTCTCCCGTCCCCAAACCATTTTCATACTACCTCAGCATTTTCACATTTTAAACTATCATCACTGTTAATAACAACGACGTTAGTTATTTGCTGAGAGCTTGGAGAGCTGCACTAAGATGGACATATAAATAAAGTTCAAGATCATCACGCAAACGTTCACAGTTTCCAGATCTGCTACCTAGTTCCACTTTGATCTAGCCCACTTACTACCATTTCCTCAGCTTGTGACCAGAATTTTGGTTGAGAATTTTAGTTTCTGGTTTATCGTCAAATAAAGCAGTATGAATAAAAGATAATACATCTAATTGCCTGACTCAATTCTTGCCTAGATCTCATTAATTACACTGGGCGTCATCAGTTACTAAAATAATGTCCAAAACCAGAAAGATGTGAGCTTAATTGTAGATAATCCAGGAATATAATTATAACTGAAATGAGATCATCTCGCAGTCGTTCTTACTAAGATTTTGGCCCAAGAACACAAACACATACAATATCTTCTGGCATTCGTAGGACTGACAGAAATGAGCTTGATCTTACCAAGGCAAAGACATCTGAGAAGTTAGATTAGAGTTTGGATATATCTGTCTCGCTGCTAGATGGCAAGTGGCTTCAATCAGATCTGTTGATTGAACACACACGTGGCTGTATACACAAGCTGCTGCACGCAAGGCTACACATTCACGCACGCATTTTTTGCAGAGATTGTAATGATAAACCTCCCACTGCACTGTGATGAATTCACTTTAAATGCTGTTCATAGTGTACCCTGACCATGAAATATGGGCCGCTGGGAAAGGAATAGTCCTGCGTCCATCTCTGACTGTATCTAGAACAGTTTATAGCTTGTACTGAACGTGAGTTTGCTGCTAAACACCTAAGACGTGCATGACAGCAGACACAGAGAAACCCTTGCACGTGAGTTTGTTATTTTATGTTCACTACCCTTACGTTCATAAATCTTATTCTTTTACATACTCAATAAATCTGTCTCCGTTTATGATGGATAATGTATAGCTGAATGCTACAGTAAACTCAAACAGCAGCTTTATACAGCGTTGTATCTGCAGCAGTACGCAGTGAATGAATGAGCTCTTATTATCGTGAATTTTGTTGTGTGCTCGACTCGTTAACAACTGATATTTACGGAAAGGTGATACAAACCAACAGCATACAGGCCATTTTGTTCAATGTCTAATATAAAGGACTGTAGAAAGACCATCTGATTCCACCAAATCAATACATGTCATCCCCTGCTCTAAACTGAGGATGAATTATCAGTCACTGCATCTGTTGCTCTGCTCCTCCTTTGCCAAAGACTTGACTCTGTCCCGCTATGGATTAAGCCACTTTTGTCTATTTACAATTTCATTAGTTGTTATGTTTGCATGCATCTCGCAGCTTAAAAATCTTGTGATTTTTTTCGCCAGAGTGAAAACGGGAGCCAAAGGGATTTAATACACTGAGCAGCCATTCAAAAAACAGTCTGAAACAGAGTTGGGCTTTGGACTGCATTCACAGTGGCCATCTGCAAGCTGCTGCACACCAAGAACAGAGGCTCACTGGTCTAGAGGCATGATGGCAAAGCTGTGTGATGCTGGCCACAGAATAAACAAGTCATTTGACTGGACAACCAGCATGAAAGCAACTTTTGATGTTAGATTCATCAGTTTTTTATGCTGCATTGTCCATTGTTTCATTGACATTGGCTCTGTTGCACAGTTATTTCTGAAGTGATGGTTGTCTCCTCCATTTGCCTTAAACCATAGGTGTCAAACTCTGGCCCGCGGGCCAAATTTGGCCCACAGTGGCAATACCAAATGACTACTAGAGCTGGCCCGCCAGTATTTCTGTTTTCAGTGCACTTTTCTTGCTACTGCAAGGACATTTTTATAACTTAATTTGTTTAATAGTGTTATTTAATTTTTAAATTTCTCATTAGTCTGTGGAAAGAGTTGCCTTTAAATTTGGAATCATAAGGCTGCAAATAAAAAAAAGCATATTTTGTTGAATTTTGTTGCAGTTGCCATTGCTATGTTTTTTAAAATATTTTATATAGAGTATGCATGTGTGCAATAATAAGTTATATATTGCATATTATCAAGCTTTGCTTGTCCCGTGTTAAATTTGTAAGCAAAACCTGTTAGGGACCATATGAAAAGTTTTATTGTTACATCTGGATGAAGATTTCTTTCAATAAATTTCAATGTTGACCCGCGACTGTGTACAAGTTTTAAATTAAGGTCTGTTGTGCATTTGAGTGACACCCCTGTCTTAAACCTGTCATTCAACTTTTATATGTTTCTATTGATATTCTATTAGCGTCTATGGGTCTTGTGCATGTGCTGTCATCTGTGCATTTTGGACTCTAACATTCCTCTCTATGTCACAATCAATGGTGGTCATAAGGGTCTAATTCAAGGCAGAAATTCCAGTTATTCAGGGGTCACATTCCCTATCCATATGTCCGAATTCCCATCCACTTCAGGCAAGTATGTCAGTGTGAGACCAATGGACCAGGTGACCTTTGCACATACATATAAGCACAACTCACTGCAGACATGATCGCACCCTGTAGCACCCACACCCACCAGAACACCAACACATGTTCTCCATCCCAAACATATATCTATGCGCCAACATGCGTCCACATGTCACACTCTTAAAATCCCTATTAAATCCATTTGACAACTGGACAGCATACTAAACTGGGAAACACACACCCTCTCCCTCAAAGACACGCACACACTCTCACATACACACCCTGGCAATAAACCCCCTGTGTCTCATTTCCCTCCCCTACCCCTCAGGTTCCTGCCACCCCATGTGGAGCAGGTGGGCAACAGGCAGACCACAGCCTCTGGCGCCCCAACTCAAACACACATACACACATGCTCTCTTTTTTAACTATGTTACCGCTCTCACCCTTCATGAAACTCATCTTAATGACCCCAGATATGTTAAAAAGCTCCGCCACTTAAAGCAGCAGCCTCTTTTAGACACTTAATTTGACATGCTTGAAAGGAAAACAAAGAAAGACCCCTGTTGTGTCTTTCAACAGTATCCAATCAAGCTTGCCACTTAATTAACTGACTAAGAACAAGCTTATAAGGATCTATTTTACTAAGCCCTATAAAATACTGCTGTAATGTTAGACTGTATATACAAGCCTGCATTACAAGTAAACATGCTTGTTGACTGTCACTTTGCAATGGGATGAAGCAACATTTCTAAAATACTGATGATAAGAGAAACTACTAAATCAGTCTCAATTTTCTCCATGGCTCCAGATGGTGTAACTGACCGGTATTAACTCAGAACAATGACACACAGGTGAAGGACTGACGGAAAGCACTAAACGCTGGTGACAGACTAGAAAGAAAACAGCCAAAGAAATTGATTTGCAAAGAAATCTCGGCTGAATACAAATAAAGAGTAAAGGTTTCTACATTAGACCTGTATGACAAAACAATCAACAATACTCTATAATCAGTAATAATTTCGTTTGTATACAAAAGAATATTGCAGTGAGTGTGAGTTTGTTTGGCTGCATGAATTTAAAAAATATCTGGGGACATGGTACAAGGTAAATAGGGTTTTGGCAGACAGTGAGTCCAAAATAGAAAACAACATAGAGGTAATGAAAGAAAAAATACAGACTGCAAAGTCCTTTCAAGTCTCCGCATTTTGCTCTAAAATATTTCCTCTTGATTCCCATAACTTAAAAAGGAAACGGCACAGCGGGGCTTTAAAGTTCAGTTCGATAGCACACAACTGGATCTCACAGCCTTGAGCCATTATCAAGTTAAAATGATAACAAACCTCAACTGGCAACATTTGATGAGAGTCATTCATTGCTGAAAGTCAACTTCAATCAGACACTGTAATACGGGAGAGGGGAGGGGGGGGGTGAAGGATCCAATAATCCTGGTGGAACCACACTTGCTCAGTTTAATTATTCCTAATCTACAGTGGCCTAGACGTTTATTCCACAAAGTAAGTGAGTGAAACAAGCAGTAATTTGGAGTGTGTCTTTGAATGTATGTCTGTCTGTGATTCCCTGTTTACCGCAGAATAAGGGCAACACTTTTTGAGGATATCCTGGGTTCAGAGAGAACACTCGTTAAAGCTAAACAGCTATCGCCTACCTGGCAGCGATGTATAACGTCCTGTTCATGATCATGATGAGCTGGATGTCCAGTTTGTGCCGCTGAGTGTTGTTCCGGCCAGGTTTGTGGCCGACAAATGCTGGATACTGCTTCGTGTCTGCAGACAGAGGAAAAAAATGAATCACTAGAGGAAGTAACCTTCTACTTACAGAAGTAATAACTTCTGAATTTAGGAATGTCAGAAGTTCTCTCACAAATATCAGCTCATATGTCATATGTCCTGCTCTGAACTGCTCAGTGCGTCTCATTTTTAACTAGCTTTTAGTCCTTGGTATTCATATTTGTGATATATGTAAATTATTTGCAGCATTGAAGGCGAGGCTGACAACTGGAAAGTCAGCTGCACATAATAGACAAAAAACAAGGAAGTCAGGCATCAGTAGCTGGTGCGGAGCTGCCTATAGGTGGCTTCAGGTTTGGGAGGCAGACATCCTCTCTACCAGGGCGGCCTGGTAGCTCAGTGGTTAAGGCAGAAGGCTGGGATGCAGAGATAGCAGGATTGATTCCCAGCTGAGGCACCCAGCCCATCCCCCATACTAGATGTGTCCCTGTGCGAGAGCACCAGCGCTAGCTCCCCGAGCGCCGCGTGTGGCTGCTCACTGCCCCCCCCAAGGGGTGATGGGTCAAATGCAGAAGAAAATTTTCATTGTAACATGTAAAAATGTATCAATGACACTAAAGCGGATTCTACTTCTTCTACCTTTAAGACGTAAAACATTCCTTTTTGATAAAGCTTATATTTAGAGCTCTGCTGCTCTGCTGGGGGACCTCTTCTCTTCCTGCAGGTATCCCCCAGCCCGTGTGTAGTTACTGCCCCTATCAACCTGCCCATGGGTGTGAAGCCTGCTGTTCTTTTCCCTCTGGTTCTGCTGGACGGTTTTTCTGTTAAAAGGAGTTTTGCCTGCTGCGTAGTCCTTGCTCAAGTGGGATTGTTGGGTTTTCTACATAATTATATATACTTTTATTCTGTAAGGTCTTAAACCTTTGTAAAGTGCCTTGAGAGGACTTTTGTTGTGATCTGACATTATATAAATACATTGAATTAAAATGAATAGGCTAAGAATGTACTGAAAGGTACCATGCAATTTTCTGTTGTTAGTGGCTTTGCATGAAAGTGCATGGTTTAAATAAACAGGCTGATATAAGGGCAGGTCTCTGTGAGGATGCCTGGCTTCTGTTTCAGCCTCTACGGCCAAGAAGTACAGTGTTACACCCAGAGAGGGTGCAACGGGACAGAACAGAGGGGAAACAGTGAAAACACAGAGGAAACAATGACCACATCTTTATCGCCTGCCACAGTGTTTACAATATCACACAATGCATTAGGAGCCCAACAGAAAAACAGCGGATTATCCTTTGATGTGAGGTGGGCTCCATTTCAAATGCTGCTTTAAGTCCTTCATTTTAGTGTGTGCAGAGGGCCTATCCCTGGGCACCAAATTACACTCCACGCCTTCAAAATGCATTCACTGGAGGGGGAGGTGTGGGATTCAGGGGGAAACAAGGAGTTGAGAGGGATGTAGAGCAGTGACCAGGATGCAGCAAGTGAGATAGATACTGAAGAGGAGGATTTGTGGAAAACAATGCAGGAAGTGTGTCGGAGAGATCCTGTGCTG